>JAPQVY010000068.1:52785935-53387299 GCA_028535165.1 Quercus tomentella | reverse complement strand
TGTTTTAAATATACAATAGCAAGTGGTAGTAGGTTTTACTTTTAATCTCCACATTTTATTTAGTTAGTGGGTAACATGGCAATTTCTCATTAAAATAAAAGGATATTCCAGTTAAAAAAGTACTGGATGTAAGTCACACCTTAAAATTATAAACCCTGTCATGGCCTCATAGGTTTGTTTTGTATGGGAAATTCTGAGCTTCCAAACATTGTAAACAACCAAAAGAAGCAAAAAGATAAAACTAATCTTCTTAACCCAAAAAAGTTGGATATCCTAGTAATTATCGGCTTTTCTTACAATTCACTCCACAGTCCAATCTAACCTAAACAAAATTAATAAACTTTAACCTTCATCGTCTAGCATCACTACCATTCCTCCCTCTTCCATCTCTCTATTAAAGCATTCGCATTTGGTATTGCAAATGGTATATGTAAGAGAATTTTAGCATTAATGCACCAAACAAGCCCAGCATCTGGTCTGCTACTTGTAAAATATTTTACAATACCGCTACAATTAGGGATGACAATGGGGCGGGGCGGGGCGGGGCTGAAGGATAGGATCTTCGTCCCCGCTCCGTATGGTTTTGTCTTGCTCCATCCCCGCCCCACCCTACATGACGGGGAAAATCTTTTCACCCCATCCCCGCCCCTTGGGGCCCCTCGAAGCCCTACCCCACCCCGTAAAACTCTACTTTTTGTTAATTTGCCCTACAATTAGTACAATTTTTTTAATGAAACTTATTTCATTAATAAAAATATACTTGAAATTACAATTAAATTTATCCCATCAAATCAAATCAATTTTTAGAAAAAATTGAATAATATATCCAAGCGTTTAACAAGACAATCACAAAAAAAAAAAAAAAAAAAAAAAAAAAAAAAAAAAATCTCATAGTATAACACATAACAAAATAAAGGCAGAGAATCACATTGGGTAGAATAAAATAAGCTAATATTAATATATTATTTAAATAGTAGGGTTTTAGGGTATGAAAAATTTACAATTATAACCCTTAACAACTCGGGTGGGGGCTGGGGTGGGGGCGGAGGCGGGTGCAAGTCTAAAAAGTCTAAACCAATCCCCGTCCTGCCCCGTGGTGCGGGGCTAAAATCTTGCCCCATCTCCACCCCATCACCTTTGTGGGGTGGGGAAAACCCGCGCGGGGTGAAGCGGGGGAGGGGCAGGTTAAGCGGGGCGGGGCAACATTGACATCCCTAGCTACAGTACCGTCTTACTATTTTGATGGTACTGTAGCAACTTGTATACTTATTATATTATTTTCTCTCTCTCTCCCACTCAGCTATTTCTTTCTTTCCTTCTTTTTTTTTTTTCTCTAATTCTCCTTTTCTTTCATCCTCAGTTCTCACTCCCTCTCTCACATCTCTCTCTCTCTCTCTCTCTCTCTCTCTCTCTCTCTCGTTCAAAGCATGCCACCAGAGTTGGGTTGGATTCGGCGTGGTCACAGACTCATGGCGTGGGTGTAGCGGTGGAGATCAGCGAGGTTGTGTGTGGTCGTGGCGAGATCGGCAAGGTCGTGTGTATGTGTGTGTGTGTTTTTTTTCCTCTTGGTGATTATGTGGTGGTTGTTTCTTGTGGATGTGGTTGTTGTTGGTGGTTTTTGAAGGCTTCTTTGTGTTTTTTTTTTCCTCTATGGTGGCTCTTTCTTGCGGTTGTGGTTGGTAGGTGGTCTGGTTGTTTAAGTTGTGGGTTTGGTCAGATTGGTGATGGGTTTGGTGTTTGGGTGGGTTTGGTGTTTGGGTGGGTTTGGTGATTTCTGTGGTGGGTTTCCAGTGGTATTTGGCAATGTGTGTGTGTGTGTGTGTGTGTGTGTGTGTGTGTGTTTTTTTTTTTTTCTTGGTGGTTCCTGTGGTGGCAGTTTCTTGTGTTTGTTGTTGTTGTTGGTGGGTTTGTTGGTCTAAGTGGATGGGTTTGCTCGGATGTGAGTGGCAGTGGTGGTGGCTGGGTTTTTAAAAATATTTTTTTATATGCAGTATTTTAGACAGAGAAATGAAAAGGAAAAGAGACCGGAGAGAATGATTGAGAAAAGAGAGAAAGAGGAGAGGAAGAGAGAGAAAGAGGTGATGAAAATATATTTTGGAAAATATATTTTATTGTGTAGATATATTATTTTAATGAGTAGAATAGTAAAATAAAAATTGGGATGTTAGGTGTGTTGTAAAATGGTATGGTATAATTTATAAAGTAGTTTTTTGAGATAGTAAAATAGAATAGAATGGCATTTCCGGATGTGAATGCTCTTAGGGGTTTTAATTGTAAAGGCTGAAGATTAAAAAAAAAAAAAAAAGATTGTGAAGGCTGAAAGATAGTGTACTACTATAGTCTATTGTTAGGGATTTTGATCCCAAATAAGCCTCACGTGCACTCACTTATAAGTTTTTTTTTTGGGGGAATTTAGGTGATGCTGACATGGCAGTCCAAATAGCCATCTATGTGTCATTAAATTAATACTTTATTTTGGTTGTTAGCCATATCAGCATTTTTCATTCATCATTTAATTAGCAGTGACCATTTTGATACAGTACCAAAATGTTAAATCCCAAGTTGACACACTACTGCACACCCTTGGTGTGGTGGTCACTCTACAAGTATAAGTGCTTGTAGGGTGTGGGGGGTAAAGGCCGGGGTTCAAGTCTCCAGGAGAGAGTTTCACACACATATACACTTAGATTAGGCTAAAGTAGAAATTCTATCTTGTATAAAAAAAATAAAAAATAAAACCAAGTTGACACATTTAAAAGGATAAGGATTAACCAAATTTGTAATTTATCTTAAATTTAATTATTTAATCACATACTAATAAAAGTGTATATGTGTGTGTGTATGTTGGGGTGGGAGGGGGGGGGGGGGATAGAGAGGGAGAAAGAGAAGTATTTTACCACTATTTGCTTTTCAAAAATCCAAAATAGAAAAATAAATAAATAAATAAATAAAAATCCTTTTAACACACATAAGTGTTATGATTTTTTTTTTTTTTAACTCACACACTGCATGCACACATACATTAATTATGAATCTCAATCACTCATAAAAATATAATCTACTTTGGATACTTTTTTTTTTTGTGATCAAAGCATATAAAATACAGTATTGTAGATCAACCAAATATTGGTTCAAATCCTTCCACCTTTAATTATCGATTTTTTTTTTTTTTAAATACCAATCTATTTTCTATATAAATTTTCATATGAAATATTGGAGGAAATTAAAAATCTACAAAATTTCAGTGTTTAAAAGCTGAAATTACACTAAGTCTTTAGTATCATTAGATATTAATCTTTTTCCCACTTTTTCTTCTTCTTCTTTGATATTATCTTCTATACTACCTGAAAAATAAAGTAGAAAGAAAAAATTACCAAAGGTTTTCCTGACTTCAAATAAACTCTCGAAACGATCCAACTTTCTTATCAGGACAGGCACGAACACTAGAGAAATCTCTAAAATTTGCTCCCTAAAAGAACATTCAAATGAAGTAAATAAGGAAACAATTCACACGTGGAATCTATGGGCATTATTTATCATGTCATTGTATTTTCTAAAGCTAATGTAATCATCCTAATATATATATTATTGAAAATCATAAGTTGGCTATTTGGTTCATAGATGACTTTTGGTAAATACTAATCATTACAATTTCTATGTTCTGCCTATTGATAACCCATAGATTCTTTCTCTTCCACAGAACCTTCGGATTAGATGCGTATTATTACTTCTTATTATCTAAAATTTAATTGAACTACATTAATAGAAAAATAGAAATACAATAAAAAAAAGAAGATAGCTCTTCTCACATAAATCTCCAAATTTAATTGATGGTGATAGAATTTTTTGCATAAATGACAAAAAGGAATCCATAAATTCTAAGTATTTAGACCCATCAACGGCCACAATCAAGATAATTTCAAAAATTGTATTGCAATGTAAGTTTACATATAAATTACTCGCTATAGCCATTTTAATGTTGCCATAAGTGAGAAAATAATCTACACAATCAATTAAGAACACTACCATAAATAATATTAACAATTAAGATGAATTGCATTATCTAAAATATTTTAAAAAATCATAGAATTTAAGCAATAATTGAACTACGTTAATATAAAAATAGAAACACAATAATAAATTTTTTTTTTTTAAAGCAAAAGCAACTTCTTCTTACTTAAAGGTAATTCTTCTCATTGAAAAATTAAGGCAAATCCATTTCTTCACAAAATATCAACGCACGTGTGTGTATATATGTTGATATTTTGTGGATCTGAGTATATGGAATTTATGAATCTTGGAATTTTAGATTGAAGATGGAGTAGAAAAATGTGCTATGTAGAGGAAGAAGTGTAGATTCAAGGCTACAAGTGGCTGTGATTTAAAAATTTAGGTTCATTAACAAGTACATATTAAGTGTATGTAAAAATGTTGTGTAATTTTTTTGTGTGTCGTTATTTTTAGGTGTTTTCTCTTGGTCAACTACGACCAATTTCATGCATATGCTTGGTGCTTTTCTGGTTGGTTCATATCTAAGTTGGTACAAGATGATTGGTCTTGGTTCACCTTCTAGTAAAATTACCCGTCCACTTTCACTTTCTCACTCTAATTTATTATAATTCCCCCCTCCCCCCTTTCAAGGTTTGTACGCATGAAGGATTATTCATACACCAAAGAGAAGCAGATCGTGATCATATAAATGATCGACACCACTCCAGCATCAATGATAGCATCTTTAGATTCAATTAAGCTTAGAGGTCTTGTAAGACCTATCATAGGAATTGTAGATTTCTGGTTATGTTTGTAACATTGATCATTCATGCACACTAAGCTGCCATTGTATATAAGTTATTAGAGCTCATTCTAAATGATATAGAGATATAAGTTTTTAATTAAAAAATGATGTAGAAAATCATAATATTATTTATTATTAATATTCTTTAATAGAAATTTTCTTGTGCCTTGCACGTGCTTCAAAACTAGTTTTCCAAAACAACAAAGATCATGGTCAATCAAAACAATGAGCAAAACTTCTTCGACCTATCAAAATAAGTGGGCCAAGATGTGGATCAATTTTAAGATAGTAGGACTATAATCAATGTGGATTAACTATAATATATTAGGACTTTAGGTGCATTTGATTTGTTGTAATGTGATACACATTACCGTAACATTAGGGTATTTAATTCATTTGGTTTTTTCCAAAAATATAAGATTATAAAATATATCATATTACCCTAATCTCATCACTTTCTTAAATATGAGTAATCTTACATTACCTATTTATGGGAAATGTAATATTTATCAATGGACATAATCATCCATTCTATTAAATTTTAATTACCAAATTGCTCTCATATATTTTCCAAAGACGAATGAAGACACAGTGGTTGGTGATCTCATCCCATCTTTAACGATGCCCAAGGCTATACGCAGCCGCCGCCACAGCCCCCTCTCGCTCTCTTTCTCTCCCCAATTTTCTTTCTTCATTTCTTTGTCTCTTCATTTCACACGAATTCTCTATGTCTATGAAGCTCAATGTGATTCTTCTTGTTCATCGATATTTGAGTTCCCAAGAGCTTTGCACTGCTGGAAATGGCACAAATGGCCAGTCGATCTATGAATTGAAGTTCACCAATGAGATTTTTTTTGTTTTGTTTTTTCTTCTTGAACATCTTGATGTGTTGTTTGGTTATTGTTAAGTTATGGTTTTTCATAGAACATTTATGTTGGCTTTATTCCATGACAAAAAGTGTTGTAATTTCATTAATTTATTTACTTGTATTTTGTGGGATTTAATTGTAATGGGTTTAGTATTAAGTTGGTGAAGATTACTTAAGATAGTTGATTTTGTGACTTGGCTCGCGACTGGCTTAGGACTCAGCACCCTCGAAAGGCCATGTGAGGAGCACATGTAGAAGTTCAAGAGTTAGTGCATCTTGCGAGTATCTCGATTCTTGGCCAACCTGCGAGATATCCCGCGAGATGGCCTGACAATTGGGAATTTAAGTATGACTCTTCTACTCTTCACCCATACTATATATACCTTTATTACCACATAATTGTAAGGAAGCTATTCAAAAGAAAAACTTAAAGAGAGGTTTCTACAACACCCTCCTCGTTAGAGAGAGCTACTCATCCTCATAAGAGAGATCCTTGTAGTCTCTTCCCCTCCTCTCTCTCATTGTTATATCTTGAGAGGTGATTTGTACCCAAACACAACCCACACCTATTTAGAGTGTGAGAGTGTTTTGGAGCTTAGGAAGCATTGGGTATTTGCCAAAATAAGTCAATGAGGCTTGGCAGTGCAATCAGGCAATATTGTAGGATCCGGATAACTAGTGAAGACAAGACTCCGAGAAGTCCGTTGGTAGCTAGAGTTTGAAGGGCTCAAGTACTTTCGGTAGATTAGAATTAGAGGGTTTTTTTGGTATCCTTATACACAAACTTATTCATTAGTGGATCATTAGCCGCGAAGAGGTTTTTACGCCAAATTCTTTGGTTTTCCTCTTCGGTAATACATTGCCATGTTATCTTGGGTTTGCTATTCTTTTACCCACTACCCTTTCCATTTTAGCATTGCACTTATTTGTTCATCTATGCAATTTTTGAATGCTTTGATTAATTAATTTGCTAATCACGTATATTCCGCATTAAAGGTCTATTTGGATACCACTTATTACTGAAAAATGAAAATACTATAGCAAAATAATTTTTAAAGGTGTGAATAGTGTCATGTGACTTAATTTTAAAGTTAGATTTGTATTTTTCCGTACTTGCGGGTCCCGTGAACAATGCACAGGACCCACAGAAGAAAAAAACACAGACACACCAGAAACACACAAACGCGCTATCCAAACTCACACTAAGTGTGTTTAGATTAAAATTAATCAAGCCATAATTAAGAATTGGGGGTCTAAACAAGTTATAGTGTTTTGCACTATTTGAGTTTTCAGTTATGTTATTTGGTTGTGTTATGCTTGAGTGTAATTGTTTGGATGGTGAGAAATTGCAAGAAAATAATAGAAATTTGATTTATTTATTTTTTGATGTTAGTTGTTTGGTCAATTAGAAAATAAATCGAAAGAAATTTATTTTATTCTTTTAAATATCTGTTGTTTGGTTGATGAGAAAGTGGAAGAAAGTAAAATAAAATATTTTTTAATTATTCTACAATTTTTTATTAAAAAATAAAATTTTCTGTAGTTACTTTTAGATGGACTTTTTGGAAATTTACTGTAGAATTTGTGATGACTAAGCAATGGTATATTAGGAATGAAATTAATGAACCAAACATGTTAATGTTATATATATATATATATGTAGTTGCACGATTTTCCTGGCCCAAATCTTATTGATCTGGCCTTGGCCCAAAGCGTAACCCACAATGAATATTTGTAGAGGATGGGTCAAAGAACTTCGCCTCAGTGAGCCTGTTTGGTCTGATACATGGACAATATAGTTGCAGAAAATAAAAACACAAGAATGGATCTCTCCCGTGTGATTCTATTTCTTCCGTTCCTAATACAGTTTTTCTCCCCCTTTCTTTGAGGGACTCCACTACATTATATAGTTCCCCTCCTCTCATCTCAACCTTACACTTGTTGATCATCTAAGCATCTACTTGAGCACCTGTCCCATCAGACGCCCTCATCTCTCCCTTTGTGAGTTGCAGAGGCCAAGGTGGTACTGTTCAGGGGTCTTTTCCTCATTAATGCGGCCAAGAGGATGGTTGGGGCGCAATTAATGTGGTGGTGGCAGCTTTCCATGAGATATTTTGGATTTTATTCATTTTATATGTTGGGAGGATGAACTGAAATGGATGGGGAGAGTTCCTCGTCTGGACTTCGTGATGTCCGAGGAGGAGTTACTCCTCGGACAGGTTTCCTTGGCGTTATTGGGGTTGAGTAATGCTTCATATGTGGTTTCTCTTCGGAAAGGACGCTCCTCGGACGGACCTGGATTTGGAATAGCCCATTATTTTTGGGCCGGGCCCCACAATAGCCCCTCAAAACTCCGGTTTTTATCTCCTTCCGAGGAGAAAAGCGGGGTTTTGATGTTAATGAGAGGATGGAAATAAGGAGAGCTTGGGGCGCGCGTGAGGACCGTTACTTTTGACGCGTTACAATTTACGAGGCGTGGCCATTAACTTCTGGAGGCGTTATGTTCCCTTCATCCAACGGTGTGGCGTGGATAGAACGGCCATCGTTTCTTCTCGTATTTTTAGGCAGGAATGATCTTTTCTCTCTCCTCCTGGCTATATAAGACGTCAGAGGGGTTCAGTTCTTTTTATCTGCATTTCATAAACCTCAGAGGCTTCCAGAGAACTCCATCGAACCCCAAAGACATACGAATACTTGCGCCCGTTACGCCTCCGTAGCCGTCTTTCGTGAAGCGTTCTTTCCAGGAGAGATTTCCAGGCGTCCCATTGAGTGTTTTGCGAAGGTACCAGTACATTTCGTTCATCTCGCCGTTTCAATTCCCTCCTCGGACTCTACTTTTATTCTCAGTCCTTACTTTCGTTTCCCCAGTTCAGTTCAGATGGGTAGATTTGAGAAATTAGTAAACACTCTAGCCGCTATGGAGGCCTTTAGGGCTAAATACCACATTCCCCCGGGGGTTGGGTTGCAGTACTGTCCTCTTGAAGGAGTATTGACAGAGAGAGGTATGGGAGAAGTTGTTATCCCTATGATTGCTTTTATAGAGGGAGGGATGACACTTCCCATGCGTAGGATTACAAGGGAATACCTGTTCAACCATAGGTTGACGCCGTATCAGTGTGCCCCAAATATGTTCAAGATACTAGGCTGTGTAGATGTCTTAGACGAGCGGATGAATCTAGGCCTTACTTGGCACGATGTGGCTTATCTGTACGAATGTCACCGCCTCGGGGATGATGGGTATTATCTTAAATCCCGGAACGAGGACGTTAGGTTGATCTCTTGTCTCCCAGTATCCAATAAGACCGTGAAGAATGACTTCCTTATTGCTTCTGGGGAGTGGTCCGACGGTATTCATTGTCCAACTCGGGCAGGAACCCCAGGTGCGACGTTTTTAGGATCGGTCCTTTTTGGGAAAGGATTTAGTATTGAGGGTTTATTTTTCTTGCTTTCTTTGTAATTGGAAAATTTCATGAACTAACCCCACTTTTCTTGGTTGCTTGCAGATAAAGTTCACGTCGCTCCTCGACTAAACTTTGTGAACGTGCCAGCGTTGAACTACCTTCTTAGGTCGGAGATTTACGTTTCCGAGGACGGACAGTTGCGTGCGGCCCATCTGGTTCTGGGCTATCAACCTCTGAGCAGCTCTTTCCAGGCTATCGGCCACGCTATAAGGGCTGGCAGTCCGAGGTTGGCTAGGATTGACGTGTCCAAGGACGGGTTCCTAGCTGAACACGATCTGCCACCAGTTGTGTTGCCTGGTGTTAGAAATCCCTACTTAGCAGAGCAGCTACCTCCGCCAAACGAGCCTGGTGTTGCCGTTCAGGTTGAAGAGGAAACTGAATCATCTCGTCTTTCCCTTGAGGAAGAGATAGACGAGTTTTATTTTGAGGAGGAAGTTCAGCAAACCCCTTTGGTGGAACTTTCCGGTCCTGAAGGAGAGCGGGACCGACATTCTGCAGTTGGCGCTCCTTCCATTGTTATCTGCTCGGAAGATACTTCGGACGAAGAGACAGAGCCCATGGCAGGAAAGGGAAAGTCTCTGAAGGAGCTGATGGCCTCCCGAGGGAAAGGCCAGTCATCAAAGGGACCACCTCCATCACAAGTCAAAACCCTTCCTCCTGTGGTCCCTCAGGGCATTTCGGAACCTGGCCTTAAGGCTAATTCGGACCTGAAGAAGAAGAGGCCAGTTGACACCCCTGAGGAGGGTGAGGTGGCTGCTCAGCCGACCAAGCAGCAAAAGACTGCTCGGGCACCAAGGAGCAAAAGGGGCAACTCCTCGGAGAATCGGGACGAGGAGAGCCTTGCGGAGGTACGAGCTGCCCCGCGTGTATGGAGCCCCAAGTTGGAGCTGGATGGGGTTGCCATCCCCTACAATGCTTCGGTTCGAGAGTACAACCGAGGCCGGGCAGGGTATGTGGCCGAGGCTTTAGAGCAACCCCTACTCCTTCCTCGGGATATGGAGGCTTATAGGCGGTTCTCTCAGCCCGAGATCTTCCTATCCCTTAAAAGGGACCTCGCGATGGTAAGTAACCCTTCTACTGCTTCATTAAAAGGGACCCCCTCTTTTTTTTTTTTTTAAAGCAATCTTGTTTCGTTCGTAGATCACTCAGCAGGTATTTGTGGCTGAGGAATTCTGCCGAGGTAATCGTAATCGGGCTGAGGCTGAGACCCAGGCTCGAACGGAGATGGAGAAAGCCTTGGGGTCCCTTAAGCACGATCACCTTAAACTCACGGACGAGTTCAAGGAGTCGGAGAAACGGCGCAAAAGTGCAGAGGCTGGTTTGAAGAGTGCCGAGACCCAGGCGGAGGACCAGCGCAAAGAGCTGTACTCGACACAGATTAACCTCGCCACCGAGAGGCAGGCAGTGCAGGATCTCAAGACTGCCCTGCAAAAAGTCGAGGATGAGCTGAGGCGGGTCAAAGAGGAGGCCCAGCTGATCCGAGAGGCTGCAGAGGCTGAGAAGAATGCTGCTCGCCAGCTCGGGGCCGCAGAAACGGAGGTAAGGCTATCCGAGGAGATCCCCGAGGTGTGCAGGGATTACTGCAGTATTTCATGGGCTCATGCTCTCGATGTTGCAGGAGTTCCTGCGGATTCGGCACTAAGACTGCCCGAGAACATCTTCTATCCTCCGGAGATCCGAGAGAATCCTGATGACGCCCAAGTGGCCTCAGAGCAGGACCTGGCGGTGCCTGATGCCGTCCTTGTGCCTGATATGGCGAAGGATCCCGCCGCAGACTCTACCATCGAGGTTCCTCCCCCTCAGCCCGAGCAGAAAGAAGATCCTCCTGTTAAGGCCTAGCCCTTTAGGCTTTTGATCTTTGTCCCCCTTTTTTTTTTTTTTTTTTTTTTTTTTTTGAATGTGAGTCGTCCTATTTTTCCATTCTTCTGTAAGGACATCTCTTTCTAATGTACTCGGAATGTTAATATAAAATGTTCGCTTTGCTTACTAAGGATGTATGTCAGTAGCGCTCGCAACGATGTAGATATAGGCAAATAGTCAAAATAAAATGGGTTTTTGGGCTGCGCATTTGAGGGTTGCGATGGTGCCAGACTGCGCGCACGTATTAAAACGATTTCCTTTAAGTAATAATCTCCCAATCTATCATAAGTAATAATTTCCCCTAAGTCTGTGGTCCGAGGAGCCATGCAGGATTTAGGTTCTGTTTAAAACTTATAAAAATTGTCATGAGTAATAATTTCCCCTAAGTCTGTGGTCCGAGGAGCCATGCAGGACTTAGGTTCTGTTTAAAACTATGAATAGTTGCCCTAAGTATTAATTTCCCCTAAGTCTGTGGTCCGAGGATCCATGCAGGACTTAGGTTCTGTTTAAAACTTATAAAAATTGTCATGAGTAATAATTTCCCCTAAGTCTGTGGTCCGAGGAGCCATGCAGGACTTAGGTTCTGTTTAAAACTATGAATAGTTGCCTTAAGTATTAATTTCCCCTAAATCTGTGGTCCGAGGATCCATGCAGGACTTAGGTTCTGTTTAAAACTTATAAAAATTGTCATGAGTAATAATTTCCCCTAAGTCTGTGGTCCGAGGAGCCATGCAGGACTTAGGTTCTGTTTAAAACTATGAACAGTTGTCAGTGGACCAGCAAGCAACGGATAGTCATGAAAGAAAACGTATGCTAAGCCATTCTTATTAATAATAATATCTTCTGAGGTTATTTACATTCCATGGTCGAGGTACAGGCTTTTCATCCAAATCTTCTAGGTAGTAGGCGCCTATTCCGGCCACGGATGTGACACGGTATGGTCCCTCCCAATTGGGCCCCAACTTGCCCCAAGAGGGGTTCTTCGCGCTGCCAAGAATCTTCCTCATCACGAGGTCACCTGGACCCAGAGGCCGCAGTTTGACATTAGCATCGTACCCTTGTCTCAGCTTCTGGTGATAATAGGCCATATGAATCATCGCTTTTTCTCTTCTTTCTTCGGCTAGGTCCAGACTCCGTTCCAATAAACCGTCGTTATCGTTTGGGGCAAACGATCTAGACCTCAGTGTGGGAAAGTTGTTCTCAATCGGGAGCACGGCCTCAGCCCCATAAGTCATCGAGAAAGGGGTCTCACCGGTCGATCGTCGCGGCATCGTCCGATAAGTCCATAAGACGTGGGGGAGTTCCTCTACCCATCTCCCCTTTGCCTCGTCTAGTCTCTTCTTCAGTCCGTTCACTATGACCTTGTTCACGGCCTCGACCTGCCCATTTCCTTGAGGGTAGGCGGGGGTGGAATATCGGTTAATGATTCCAAACTCGCGGCAATACTCCCTAAAGTTCTTACTGTCGAACTGCAGACCATTGTCGGAAATGAGTGTCCGCAGAGTCCCGAAGCGGGTGATGATGTTCCCTAGATGAATTTTTGGGCGTCCACGTCCCTAATGTTGGCTAAGGGTTCAGCTTCCACCCATTTAGTGAAGTAATCAGTTCCGACTATTATGTATCGCTTGTTCCCCGCAGCTTTGGGGAAAGGTCCAACTATATCAAGGCCCCATTGTGCGAACGGCCATGGGCTAGAGAGGGGGTTGAGAACCCCTCCGGGTTGGTGGATATTCGGGGCGAATCTTTGGCACTGGTCGCACTTCTTAGCGTATTCTTGGGCCTCTCTTTGCATGTTCGGCCACCAGTACCCTTGGGAGAGTGCCCTGTGCGCCAACGACCTTCCTCCGGTGTGGCTTCCGCAAATCCCCTCGTGCAACTCCTCGAGTAAAGATACGGACTCTTCTGGATGCACGCAGAGTAGGTACGGTCCAGAGTAAGAGCGTCGATATAGTTTGTGGTCCTCTGATAGCCAGAACCGAGGAGCATTCCTGCGTATCTTCTCGGCTTCCAGTTTTTCCTCCGGTAAGAGGTCGTTTTGGAGGAAGCTCTTTATGGGGTCCATCCAGCTGGGACTTTTTCTGATCTGATGGACCTGAGCCGGGTTTCTGCCGACGGGACTTGCCTGTGCCAGATCTTCAACAAGGATCATTCATGGCAGATTATGCGCCGAGGACATGGCGAGAGTGGCCAGCGAGTCTGCATGGGTGTTTACGCTCCTGGAAATGTGCGTCAGACTGAAGGATTCAAAACTCGTCTGTAGCCGTTTGACTTGTCCCAGATACTCTTGCATCCTAGTATCTCGAGCTTCCAGCTCACCCATCACTTGTCCGACAACCAGTCTGGAGTCCGAGAACGCTTCTATTATTCTTCCGCCCAATCTTTGAACCATCGTCATCCCTTGAAGTAAGGCTTCGTATTCGGCTTCATTGTTCGAAGCCGAGAATCCGAGCCTCAATGATTTTTCAATGGCGGCACCGTCCGGGGATATTAAAACTATCCCAACTCCTGACCCCTTCTGGTTAGCTGCGCCATCTACATAGACCTTCCAATGCGTGTTCCTCCCTGTTGAAATCGCACCAACCGACTTTCCATCCATGTCTTTCTTCTCGGTTATTGTTTCTATGGAGGGCTCAGCAAACTCCGCTACCAAGTCTGCGAGGACCTGTCCTTTGATAGAGGATCTGGGCATATATTTAATATCAAAGGCCCCCAAAAGCGCACTCCACATGGCGATCCTTCCAGTGTAGTCAGCGCTTCGAAGCACTGCTCGAAGGGGAAGCTGAGTTAGAACGATGACTGTGTGCGCCTGAAAGTAATGAGGAAGTTTTCGGGTTGCATGCACTATCGCCAGAATTGCCTTTTCTAAAGGTAGGTATCGCACCTCGGCCTCATGTAGTGATTTGCTCACATAGTACACCGGTCGCTGCACCCCATTATCATCCCGTATCAGTACCAGGCTTACAGCGTGGGGGGCTACGGCGATGTAGGCAAACAGCACCTCATCTGCCTCAGGGCTGGACATGATGGGTGGTCGGGACAGGTAGTCTTTAAGCTGTTGGAAAGCCTGAACGCAATCCTCCGACCATTCGAACTCTTTCCACTTGTTTATTAGGAGGTAGAAAGGCCGACATCGATCCGCCGATCGCGATATGAACCGGTTCAACGCCGCAATCATGCCAGTGAGCTTCTGTACTTCCTTCGGATTCCGAGGAGCCTGTAGGCTGTTAATGGCTTTGATTTGGTCGGGACTTACTTCTATTCCCCTGTGGGTGACCATATACCCTAGGAATTTCCCAGACCCGACCCCGAATGAACATTTGGAGGCATTCAGCCGCAACCGGTGCTCCCTTAATATAGTGAAGATTGTTCCGAGGTCCTTCACGTGCTCGGACACCCTTTTACTCTTCACAACCATATCGTCTATATAAACCTCAATAATCTTGCCCAGTTGTGGTTCAAACATCCGAGTCATCATCCTTTGGTAGGTTGAGCCTGCGTTCTTTAGCCCAAACGGCATCACCTTATAATGATAATTTCCGATGGGCGTCATGAAAGCCATTTTCTCTTGGTCCTCTAGCGCAAGGGGTATCTGATGATAGCCCTGGAAGGCGTCCAGGAAGCTCATTCGAGGGTGCCCCACGGTTGCATCCACCAATCGATCAATTCGGGGTAAGGGGAATGGGTCCTTTGGGCACGCCTTGTTCAGGTCCGTGAAGTCCACGCAGACCCTCCATTTCCCTGTCTTCTTCTTTACCACCACAGTGTTTGCCAACCATTCCGGGTAAAAGACCTCTTTAATAGCCCCTACTCTTTTTAGTTTTGCCACTTCGTCTTTTACGGCACCAGCATGTTCCTTTGAAGGGCGTCGGGGTGGCTGCTTCTTCGGAGTGGAGGAGGGGTTGACGTTCAGGTGGTGACAAATAAGGCTAGGATCAACGCCCGGGGCGTCGTAGGCGTCCCATGTGAACACGTCGACATTTTCTCTAAGAAATCTGACCAGTTCCTCCTTTTCTTGAGAGGGCAATTCTGAGCCGACCAGAAAGAACTTCTCCGGGTCGTCGTTGACAGCGATTTTATCTAAACTTTCACACCTTATCTCCTCGGCTAGTCCATCGTCTTGTTCTGCCGAGGCGGCTGATTGCTATAAACTTTCAGGGGCCGAGGACTCGGCATAGGTCTGATGTAAGACGGCGGCCACCATACACTGCCTGGATATGGCCTGATCTCCTCGGATCTCATCTACTTGTCCTCTGGATGGGTATTTTACTTTTTGGTGAAGTGTGGAGGCCACGGCCTCTAGGGCATGGATCCACGGCCTTGCAACTATTGCGGTGTAAGGTGAATAAGCGTCGACCACAATAAAATTTACCTCCACTATCTCCGCCCCAGTCTGCACGGGTAGTCGGATTTGCCCTTTTGGCGTAACAATCCTTCCCTCGAAACTGAGAAGGGGAGAGTCGTAAGCTGTCAAATCTTCCGGCTTCAGGTTCAGCCCCTTGTATAGATCGGGGTACATTATCTCTACTGCACTTCCCGAATCCACCAACACCCTTTTCACGTCGAAGCCCCCAATCCTCAGCGTGACCACCAAGGCATCATCGTGAGGTTGAATAGTTCCTCTCTTATCCTCATCCAAGAATCCCAGTATCAAAGAGCTTCCCTTTTTTGACCTCTTGGGTTCCCTTTGCCTGCCCTCGGAGAGGAGCCGATCCACAGCTAACACCCTGGGGATGGGTGGCCCCATTCTTCCTGGTACAGCGAGAATGACATGTATCGTCCCGGTGGGGGGTCTTAAGGACACGTCCTTTCGAGGCTCTTGTGTTGCTTGGCCGGGATGGCCACTCGATGGGTGCAGCAGGTGGCGCAACTTTCCTTCTTGGACCAACTGATCTAGGTGATTCCATAGATTCCTGCAGTCCTCAGTAGTATGCCCGTTGTCCTGATGATAGTGGCAGTACAGGTTCTGGTTACGTTTGGAAGGGTCTCCAGCCATCTTCCCCGGCCACCTGAAATAGGGCTCATCCCTTACTTTCTCCAGTACCTGTTGTACTGGTTCTCTGAATACGGCATTCACTGTTTGCGGGATGCTCTGCCCAGCCTGTCGCGAAAAATCTCTCCTCGGCTGACCAGGGTTGTGTCGTTCTGACCTGAAATCAGTCACTTTGGGGGGGATAACCTTCTCCTTTCCCCTCCCTTGCAGCTGATCTTCCTCCACCCTTTTGTATTTGTCGATCCTATCCCTCAACTGATCAACGTTGGCAACCGGTTTACCAGTGAGGGACTTCCTTAAGCCATGGTCGGTGGGGAGCCCGCTTTTGAATGTGCTGTTAGCGACAGCATCATGGTTGTCATCCAGGTCGTTATACACTTCCCAGTATTTATCCGAATATGCTTTCAGAGTCTCTCCCTCGTACATGGATAAGGACAATAGCGAACCGAGGGGCCTGGGGACTCTGGTGTTGGTGATATAGCGGGAGCAGAAATCCTGAGTGAGCTGCTTGTATGAGCTTACGGAATTTGTCTTCAGGCCGTTGAACCACCTCATCGCCATTGATCCCAAGCTGGACGGGAAGATTTTACACATAAGGGCTTCATTTTGCGAGTAGATCGCCATCTTTTGGTTAAATTGGCTCACATGCTCTACCGGGTCTGTTCGACCGTTATAGATGGCGAATGCCGGTTGGTTGAACCGTCGAGGCAGCTTAGCCCCTTCAATTCTGTACGTGAAGGGGGACCTTGAAACCTGATCCAACGCCTTCTTCATGGCATCGTTTCCCGAACCCTTGCTGGATGTGCTCTCATATTTCCGCACAGGGCGTGGTTCCTTTTCGTAGGAAAAGGTTTCACTTGGGGGGGTCCTTGATCTCCGTCGGTAACTCGCATCCTCCGCATTAGAAGACCCGTCTGAGTCTGAAGGAGATCGCTTTCGCTGTACCCGTCGTAGCTTCCTCTTCAGATCGTCTATCTCTCGCTGCATGGCCTGGTGACTATTTCGCCTTTGGGACACGTGACTACCTATCTGAGTGTGACTCTGGCTTGTCCGGGTAGTATGCATACTTCCCTCATGATTTCCCCTGTGGCCTGGGTTGACGGGGTTATTTTGCCTCTGGGACTCGGCGGGTTGTGTCTGTTGGGAGTTAGCCTGGTGAGGATTCTCCTGGTGCGGACCTAGTTCTGCCATGCTCGACCGTTGTGCTAGCTGATGCCCTAGTTCTTCCCACAGACGGCGCCAATTGTAGTTGCACGATTTTTCTGGCCCAAATCTTATTGATCTGGCCTTGGCCCAAAGCACAACCCACAATGAATATTTGTAGAGGATGGGTCAAAGAACTTCGCCTCAGTGAGCCTGTTTGGTCTGATACATGGACAATATAGTTGCAGAAAATAAAAACACAAGAATGGATCTCTCCCGTGTGATTCTATTTCTTCCGTTCCTAATACAGTTTTTCTCCCCCTTTCTTTGAGGGACTCCACTACATTATATAGTTCCCCTCCTCTCATCTCAACCTTACACTTGTTGATCATCTAAGCATCTACTTGAGCACCTGTCCCATCAGACGCCCTCATCTCTCCCTTTGTGAGTTGCAGAGGCCAAGGTGGTACTGTTCAGGGGTCTTTTCCTCATTAATGCGGCCAAGAGGATGGTTGGGGCGCAATTAATGTGGTGGTGGCAGCTTTCCATGAGATATTTTGGATTTTATTCATTTTATATGTTGGGAGGATGAACTGAAATGGATGGGGAGAGTTCCTCGTCTGGACTTCGTGATGTCCGAGGAGGAGTTACTCCTCGGACAGGTTTCCTTGGCGTTATTGGGGTTGAGTAATGCTTCATATGTAGTTTCTCTTCGGAAAGAACGCTCCTCGGACGGGCCTGGATTTGGAATAGCCCATTATTTTTGGGTCGGGCCCCACAATATATATATATATATATATATATATATATATTTTAATAGGAAAAATGTTATATTGATATAATGTAAGAATATAATATCACATCATGAGAACCAAATGGCCCTAAGATATTAGCACTTAGGACTTAATCAATGTGCAACAAACTTTAAGAGGGCTTCAATCAAAGTGAATATGATGTTTATCCGTATCATAGTAGTACACTCATATTGTATTCTGTGAAGTACGATCCAATAGGAAACACACCATAGTATTACATGGTACCAACCGGCAACCAACCACCAAGCAGTTTGTATTGTTCTTTTATTGTGGATCTCCAAATTTCACTAAAATAAAATGAAACTGTTGACCTATTATTTCAAATTTTTACCCAATGTTTCGTATAATTTAATGCCTAATCGTTCAAGGAAAATTTTGATTTTCTTTTCAATTTTTAAAATTTTAAATTGATGAGAATCTTAAACCCATCAATTTAAATTTCTATTGTTTAGATGAACATATTTATCAATTGAGAAATTAGATAAGTATAGAAAATATAATAATGACGGCATTGATAGTGCGAATGATTTTTTTTTGAGAAACAGTGAGAATGATTTGGAGGCGATGACAATAGCAACGATAGTGATAATATAAAGTATTATTGATTAAGTGTTTGCTTAGAACTGTTTTTTTAGTTGAAATTGAAAATTTTTTGTTGAAAGTATAGGAAAAAAAAAAGTTAAAAAATAAGTTAAATAATACAGTAGGACCCATGAATAGTATCAAAAAGTGTAATGAAACTCATGAATAGTAACAAAAATAAACTGAAAGTAGAAATAAGCTGAAAAATTCAACTCTTCCCAAACATACGCACACACTATAAATATGCAATTCTTATTCTTGTTGCATGTATAAGGTACATAAAAACGCCCACATTTAACTCGACTTTATATATATATATATATATATATATATTAAAAAAAAAAAATTTGTTTACCGGGTCTGGGCTAAACACCTTGAGTCGCCTTAGAATAGGGCCCCTTTGTAATCAGACTTTTTTTTTTTTAAGATACGACTTTGTAATTAGACTGGAAAAGTCAAGTTATTTTAACCCCGTAAAAATAAATAAATAAATAAAGGAAAACCTTCAAGTTCCAAACGTGCTTGAAGCCCGAGTGTGAAGCCCACTAGGAAGTGCAGACTTTTGTAGACAACGTTTCCGAGGATCATAGTCAATCAACTCAATGAGCAAAACTTTCTTCGGCCTATCAAATTTAGTGGGCCGAAACTTCAATCAATTTTAAGATAGACTTCAATCAATTTTGCATCAACTTTAAGAGGTTAGGTTGAGAGGGATGGCCATGGGTAGGGTATGGATCGGGTATACCTATATCCGACCCGAAAAGTTTACTCATGGATACCCAATTATCAATACCCGTTAATATTTATATCCGAATTTTACCCGAACATATTATCCATGGATATTCATACCCTACCCGAAACCCATTTAATTTTTTTTTTTTTATTCAAAACATTATAACATAAAAACTAACCAATCTTAAAAAAGAAAAAACTAATCAATAAAAAAAAGAAAAAAAATGTGATAAATGAAACCAAGAAAATTTCGTTTATATATCATAATAGAGTCACACTATATCTAAACCTTCACAACACATTCATACTAACTAACAATATAGACTTTTTTTTTTCCTCCTTTGTTCTTATCTTTCTAGAACTTCTTAAGAGAAGAAGCCAGAATTCAAATAGAAAGCAGAATCTAGCCAAATATGATACTTTGTATCTATTGCAATTCCCATAAATATTGATATTAACAGAAGGAATTATTCGACTATTTTCAAGAAATGTCACTTCCATAACCATCTTAGTAAGATTCTGTTAAGAGAAACAGAGAGAGAATGGAGCAAATAGGTTGAAAAATAAATCAATCCAAAGACAGCAACGAGAAAAGAAATGGAGCAACACAATTAATTAGCATCTTAAGGTGCTTGAAATGGACTGTATCATTTGTAGTCTAACACCATCCGAACAAGATACATATATTAATTCAATGCTCCAATCCGAACCATACCTTAACTAATACTCTGTAATTACACAACAGAACTGATGCTAGCTTAATGTGAAGATATGCTAAACCATCTGTTAACGTTACATGCATCGAATTTCACTGCAAAAAGTACTAGAGTTATGTCTTTCTTTCTTTTTTTGCTGAGAAATTACTAGAGTTATGTCTTTGGTAACTCATTATACTATTTATCTTCAAACATGAACAAACAATAATCTTCCCAGATAACCAAAGTCTCCATTTCCAATAAAGAATACAAGCATTAAGAAGACTAACTAAAGTTTTATCTTGCTCAACTCGCAACTTACTTATTAAGAGGACTGAGTGACCTTTTTTACACAAATTTTGGCAGAGAGAGTGTGAGATTGAGTGACGGTGAGAGAGGGTTTTTTTTTTTTTTTTTTTTTTTTTTTTTCGGGTCGAGTATGGATAATATCCATACCCTACCGAAAAATTCAGGTAATATCCATACCCTACCCGGTTAAGCTCTACTCATTAAGAACTGGGTATTACTCGAAACATTTGGATCGGGTAGGGTTGAATATCCATTACCCAATGGGTATGGCCATCCCTAGTTAGGACTTCAATCAAAGTCATTTATCAGTATCATAATAGAGTATCACACATATTGTATTTTATGTAAAGTAGTGTCCAATGGGAGACACACTAAGCATTACACTGTACCAACTACCAAGTTTTCTTGCTCTTTTATTGTGGGTCTCCAAATTTCACTAAAATTAAAAATGAAACTGTTCACCTATCATTCCAAACTTCTACCTAATGTTTTGTAAGTAAAATATAAAGCCTAATTGTTCAAGTTGCATTTAGAGGAAGAATTTGATTTTCTTTTCAATTTTCAAAATGTTACATTTTAAATTGATGAGAATCTTAACCCCATCAATTTAAATTTCTATTGCTCAGATGACCATACTTATAAATTAAAAAATTAGGCAAAATGAAAATTATAATAACGATGTCCTTGAAATTTTTTTTGAAAAAGTGAAAAAAAAGGGGAAGAAGTAAAGTTTTAAAAAACTGTACATAAAAGTTAATGCTAAAATTTGATGCCAAACATACTCTTAATGTGAGTCATGTGACTACCAAAGAATTCTAATTCAAATATGATTAAGATTTAAGAATAAGAGGAGATTCCCATAAAAAAAAAAAAAAAAAAAAAAAGAATAAGAGGAGACTGGCTTGTTTATAAAAGCAATGACCAGGTGTCGCGCAAAAGAGAAGCTAGAAAGAAGAGCCACATAGAGAAAAGAAGACAGACAAGAGAGCGAGAGAGCTGTGTGGAGAAGAAATAAATAGTATATGTGGGAGCAAAGAAAGTTAAGAGAATTTCTTTAGCCATGAGACATACACTAGTGAATTTATTATAGTATTTGACGAATTTCAAGTTAGGCATAAACTTTAAGTAAAATTTTATGTCAAATACAATTTTTAAGATTAATTCTCCAAAAATTTATATCAGATTAATTCTCCAAATACAATTGTATTTTCAAGTTAGGCATAAACTTTAAGTAAAATTTTATGTCAAATACAATTTTTAAGATTAATTCTCCAAAATTTTATGTATAGTTGCATCAATTTTTAATTTTATTATTCTATTTGGCAAATTTTCAGATTAATTGCCAAATACAATAATGGAAAAATTAAGATTGAAAAAGAAATATATTGGCACTTTGCAATTATCCATATCAATAACATTATGTATTAATTGATCCATAGCACAGAATTTGTGCATAATATTAACATATTTTCTATATAACCACTTTATGTTTGATTACTTTTTTTCTTTAATACCATTAATTGTAACTGATAAATTACCATGCCAATTGCCCCCAAATATAATTATGAATTAATCATTTCATTTAACTATAGTCCTAGGTCCTAGCTAGAGTAAAGACAAAGTTGAAAATCACGATCCAACATACTTTGACACCATGATAATAACCCATTCTTGATTGTTCCAAGCTCTTAAATGATGAATATAATAATCTTTTTGTCCATAATTATAATTGCTACTCTGGCCCCTCAATCATAAACCTCTGAGTCCTGACTCCGCAAGCTTTCATATAAATAAAATGCTTGCACCTAACTAGTTTGCTATTCCATTATGGGAAATGTTAACCAGCACCGCACAGTGTTGATCGATATTTCCCAAATTGGGTCTGACTTATTAAAGGTGATTAAAAGTTATTAAAAAAATGGCATGAAAAGATAAACAATTGTTAAACAATTACCAAAAAGCTGAAAAAGTAGAATAAATGCAGCAAAAAGCTGCAAAAGATTGTTGTTCGTGCCCATTAACAAAACCCTTCCATTATTATTATTATTCTAGTTAAAAAAAAAAAAAAAAAAAAGTAAAAATGCAAAATTGACCCTCTAATTTTCATTATTTTTTATTTCAGTCCTCTAACTTTCAATTTTTGTCAATTTAGAGCTCCGTTATAACCCAGTTAGTGGCTGTCGTTAGAACTCTTGAAACGACATCGTTTTGCATGTTTATGGTTTTTTTTGTTTTTTTGTTTTTTTTTTTTTTAATTCGGAATTAAAAGAAAATATGAATATATATATATATATATATATATATATATATATATATGAAGGGATCGTTCCCCTTCCCCTGAATCAAAACAAATGCCATCATCGATCACCGATTCATCACTTACCCAAAACAAATGCCATCACCAAAACATTAATGAACTCACAAATGCCAAAACACACTAAAAAAACTGGGATTTCATCACTTACCAAAAACTTGGCCCAAACTCCAATTAGTGATCCCTTCGACGCCGTCGAAGACCTGAGCAGAGGAGTTTAATTGATGAGCCATAGCCTTAGGTCGCAACAACGAATCAACCTCAACTCGCCACTGCCGTTGTCGCGGCGTCGATCTATATCTCCGTTGTGAACGTGCGGTTTGAGTCTATTCTACAACTTCGATTCAAGATTGAGTCGGTTTGATCGACATTCACGTTTGTTTGAATTCGATTTAGTAAAGTTTATTTTTTTGTGGCTAATCTTTGATTGTCTAAAAGTAGTTTTTACTTGTGTCATTCATCGTGTTGTGTGACACTTTTTTTGGGTAAGTGATGAATCGGTGATCGGTGATGGCATTTGTTTTGATTCAGGGGAAGGGGAACGACGACGATGTTCCCCTTAATTTTTTTTTTTTTTTTTTTTTTTTTTTTTTTTTTTTTTTTCAGATTTTTCTTATTTTCTTTTAATTCCGAATTAAAAATAAATAAATAAACATGCAAAACGGCGTCGTTTTAGGAATTCTAATGGCAGCCACTAACTGAGTTATAACGGAGTCCTGAATTGACAAAAATTGAAAGTTAGAGGATTGAATTGACAAAACTGAAAGTTAGAGGACTGAAATGAAAAATAGTGAAAGTTAGGAGGTCGGTTTTGCATTTTTACCTTATAAAAAAAAAAAACTGCAGCCTGCAAGGAGACAGTACTGCCTAGCACAGTATATTTCAAGAGTGTGCCAGCTAGTTTCCATGCAGATACCTTACTGACCAACACAACAAGTAAATCCAAATCAAACTTGCTGTTTTTTATTATTGCTTTCATCACTAATTAACCAGCCCATTTAAGGAGACTTTAGCTCATTATTATCGTTACTGTTGTCATTATTTTCGGAATTGCATATTCTGTGTGGTAAGGGTTGAAGTAATCCCAGTTTCTTTATCGATAATCAAAATCCTTAATATTTTTACAAATTGTATAAATTGCTGTACAAATACTACGAACAGTGAACTATAGGTGGTTGTTGATAAGGCCGGCCTTTCCACTAGGTCAATTAGGCAATTGCTTAAGGCCCCCCAAGTGAAAGGGGAGGCCCAAAATTTTAGAAAAGAAGCGGTAGTAGGGAAAAAAAAAAATTTGGTTTCCGATAAATCTAAAGAAATCCAACACATCCTTTTGACCAAAAAACAAAATTTTTGTTATACCCAGTTAAACATTGGTAACAAAAAAAAAAATAAATAAATTTTGGTCTAAATAAAATCAATTGTCCCAAAAAATAACATCATTATCCTCTAGACAAACCAAAATTCAACCAGATAAACTACAAATCTAGTCTAAGAAATTAACCACAAAACAATCAATAATCAAAACAAATAAAAAACCTCAAATACCTAAAATTTTTACCATTTCTCTTTCTCTTTCCTGCTCTACTTTTTTCTCTCAACTCTTGCTCTCCGCCTCTCTCATTCTTTCTCTCCACTGTTGCTGGCTGCTTGGCTTAAGCTTTCTCCGATCTAAATCATCCGATCGCATCTGATCTGAAAACTCTGAGGAGTGAGGACTGCCGAGCCGACTGCCATTTTTTTTTTTTTTTTTTTTTTTTTTTTTTTTCTCATTGTTGCATTTTGATTTTGCAAAATGGTTTTTTGACTTTTGAGGTATAACTTATAAGGCTTGGCATTCTCTACTTTAGATTTGTTAAGACTAGGCTATATATATTGAGTTATGGGGGGACGTTTCACATTTGGGCCTTCAAGGTTTTTTTTTTTGGTTATAGGTGTAATAGGATTTGTTTTATGTTTTTTGTGGGTGGGTCTTATTAATAAGACTTGTGTGGCCATCTTGGCATCTTCGTAGCTTGGCTGGGCTTGTACTCTTGTGACTCAGAGTATATATATTATTTTATTTTTTGGATAATTTCCTTTTATTTTTTATGTTATTTTTTGGGTTTTTGTCATTTCTTTTATATTTTCTTTTTTGGGTTTCTTTTTTCAGTTCCAAAAGGGGAGCAGGTCTAGCCATTGACAACCCGGATTCTACAATCGGAACCTACCCGGATTTTCTTTTTTCAATTGTAAAGGTAAGAGTGCTTCTTTTTTCTTTGACAATCGGAACCTACAATGTGTCGCTCTTTGGTGTGGGTGTTCTTATACCTATTGTATTACATGTGTAAGCTATGAGTTTGTGTAGTAATTTATGAGAGAATCATTTTCAAGACTGAAGTACTTATAAATTTAACTTTTCTTTTGCAAGTTAAATACACATTGTTTGTAATAACTTTGGTTTTTTTTTTTTTTCCTGAAAGTTGTAAGCTTAGCTTGAGCATAGTAAGTAAATTCTAGTTAAAAACTTATAAAACTCTATACTTGTGATGTTGAAAATTGGATTTGTGGTGGTATGTTGTGTTGGAGCAAGCGGGTGGCTTGCATGGTGTTATAAGGTGGTTTAAATTCATATTGGGAGTATTTTTCATTTCTTGCAAATATGAATGAGCATTGGGAGTGTTTGATTGTGCAATATATATTTGTTCAAGTATTAATATAGACTTGTGCATTCATGAATGAGATAAAACTTTATCTAAGTAGTTTATAGATTTAGATGTATATCTTGATATGTAGAATTCATAACAATTGTCTTAAATGTTTTATGCTTGTCTAAGTAGCAATTGATTTAAAGTTTTGTGCTTATCTTGAACTTGATATAGATATTGATGTAGTCATTTGTTGTGTTGAGTTAATAGCAATTGTGGTTAAAATTTTGCACTTGTGAATTGTTTGATATGGATAATGGTGTGGAATATGATATGTAAAGTTAGTAGTAATCGTACTTATCTGTTTTGCATTTATCTTGAACTTGATATGGATATTGATGTGACCATTTGTTGTGTTGAGTTAGTAGTAATTGTGTTCAAATTTTGCACTTGTGATAATGGTATGGAGTATGATATATAAAGTTAGTAGTAATTGTACTTATCTGTTTTGTACTTGATATAGAGATTGATATGGTCATTTGTTGTATTGAGTTAGTAGCAATTGTGTTCAAATTTTGCACTTGTGAATTGCTTGATATGGATGATGGTGTGGAATATGATATGTAAAATTAGTAGTAATTGTACTTATCTGTTTTGTACTTATCTTGAACTTGATATGGAGATTGGTGGTCATTTGTTGTGTTGAGTTAATAGCAATTGTGTTCAAATTTTGTACTTGTGAATTGCTTGATATGGATAATGGTGTGGACTATGATATGTTAAGTTAGTAGCAATTGTACTTATCTTTCATGTCAATACATAGTTGTGATTATTTGTTTATTTCTCTCTTTCAAATCATAGGAAACTATTCTCAAAGTGCAAGAGGATCATTGTTAAGATCCTAATGCAATTCCTTTCACACAAGAGGAGATCTCAAACTTGGTTTTTAAAAAGAAGTCCGGTATTGTAAAAGGACTTGGCATGAGACCTTCCTCTTCTCTAGTAACCACCGCCTCATCTAGTTCCTTGGTGGAGTATATCCATCGGCTAGAATATGAGATAATTGAGCTCAAAGAGGCAAGAGCTAGGGACCAAGAGGAGTGAGCTAGGGACCAAGAGGCACGAGCTAAGTAAGAAGAGGTCCAAAAGAATATTCTTAACTGTTTGAGGAGAAAGGGTTATGATGACAATCTTACCTATGGGGGTGGTTCAACTTCAAGTTAAAACACTTTTTGGTTAGTACTTTATTTTAGCAATTGACCCACACTACATGGTGTGACTACTTTTTTTGATGCATCATTTGAAACTAATTGTATTATATTACACTTGAAAATCTATATTTGCTTTCTACAACTTATACATTAAGAGTTGTGACTTTAATTCATCGGCGTGGCTACTCTTAATGCATTGTTAGAAATGTTTCTTATAACATAGTTAATGTTTTTACTTTACGATTATTGTCTTTATATTTATTGTAGATTTCATATTGGTGGCTTTTAGGGGATTTATTTTTGGCATTACTTGAAGACATATGAGGACATCCTCCGTTAGTTCTAATTATATTATGCTACATTTTTTGTATTGTTATAAAACATCTTGAGTTGTATGTGTTGCAAACAATTATTGTATGGAATGAGTTTGAATTGGATATTTGTTTTATTTTTTACTTGTGAAATGTATGGATTTTTTTTTATAAATGTGTTGTTGAAATAAATGTGTTATTCAAATATGAAGTTTTAATAATGTAATGACAGGTTACTGGTTAATATCAAAGCCATGGAAAAAATAAAAACAGAATATAAGTTTTAGTGATGAATTTTTTCGTCACAAATATAGCAACAAAAAATTGTTTTAGTGACGAAAATTTCGTCACTAAGTATAGCAAAATTTTGTAAGAAATAGTTTAGTGACGAAAATTTTCGTCACTATATGTACCTGGATTTTCTTAAAAATAGTTTTAGTGACGAATTTTTTCGTCACTATATGTACCCGAACATAGTTTTAGTGAAGAAATTATTCGTCACTAAATATGATTTAGTAAACTAAAGTGTTTTTAGTGACGAAATACTTTCGTCACTGAATAGTGTTTTTAGTGAGGAAAATATTTAGTGACGAAACGTTTTCGTCACTAAAAGTTTTTTTTTAAAAAAAATCAAATCGGATTTTTAGTGACGAAATTTTTCGTCACTAGGACTTTTAGTGATGGGGCTACAGTGACGAAATGGGTTTCGTCACTAAAAGTCCAATTTCATCACTAAAGGTCCTTAGTGACGAAAAACTAGACTTTTAGTGACGAATTTTTTCGTCACTAAAAATACATTTTGTTGTAGTATGCTTTTTAAAAAAAAAAAAAAATTTAATCTTGTGTTTTTATATATATATTTTAGTTATTGGTAATATAATGAATAAATATTTATTTATACAGGTTGAGATTGCTAAAAACTTGTTATTATTCTGTGAAACTACAACCATACTTTTTATATAAACTAGGTTCTATTTCTCATTTGCTCTATACTTGAAAGTTATTTTTTATTTTAGTCTTCATAAATATATTGTTTGATTAGAAATGTCTACTAGAAAATATGCATTTGGATATGAAAAACTTAAAATAATAATAATAATAATAATAATTTAGTCTCAAAAATGATCAATGGATAAATTTGTTATTAGTAATAAACAAAATATAACACAAAATTTAGATGAAAATATCACAAATGAGCAAGAAATTTTATAAAAATTGAAATCACTAGATAATAATAGTTTACAAAAATACTATCTTAAACTTGAATCTTTTCTCAAATATGATGTTTATTATGATATTGATGGTTTAGATTCATTTTCAGAGTTAAAGGTTTTACAAGAAATTTTACAAATAAAATATTATACTCCAATTGACATACTAAATTATACAAAAAGATTAGATTCATTTCCAAATATATGCATTGTTTATAGGATTTTACTAACAATACCTTTTACAGTAGCTTCTGCAAAAAGAAGTTTTTCAAAATTAAAATTAATAAAATCATATCTAAGATGGACAATGTCCCAAAAAAGATTAAATGGATTAGCTATATTATCGATTGAAAATGAGATGTTAAAAGAACTTGAATACAAAAATTTAATTAATCAATTTACATCTCAAAAGATAAAAAAAATAGATTTTATATGAAATATATTATAATATAAAAGGAGAAGAAAAGGGCACCAATAGGGAGTTTAGACGATTTCCAAAAGTGAACAGTAACCGTTTAGAGAGAACTGAAAGAACCTTCGAGAATATGACAGAGATTGCTATGCCGACACGAAGATCAAGTGAGGAAGAAGACGAGCTACAACGGAGTGTTAAGAAATTTAAGGACAGTAACAGTGCGAGGAGTTTCACCCAACCCAGGACTATCGTTTCCTATAGAGACACGTTGCTTGGGGACATCCCAGGTGCATATGAGCAAGCTTTCAGCTTTGAGAGGAACTGGGATGATAACGACGAGTCAGACAAGGATTTAGAGCCGTTGATAGAAGGTATGGTTGAGGTTAAACTCTCTAAGGAAACTTTCTCTCGGATAAGAGCACCATGGTCGAAAGCTTTGATCGTGAAAGTTTATGGTAGGACAGTGGGTTTCAACTACCTGACTTTCAAAATCAATGCTTTATGGAAACCATTGGCTAAACTTGACTGTGTTAATTTGGGAAAGGATTTCTTTTTAATTAGATTCAGCAGTAGTGATGATTATGACAAGGTGCTCAAAGGGGGTCCTTGGTTTGTAGGGGAGCATTTCCTTGCCTTTAAACCATGGGAGCCTTATTTTAAGGCATCTGAGGCCAAATTATCCTCAGTTGCAATGTGGGTGAGGCTTCCTGAATTACCAATAGAGTTTTATGATGCTGCTGTCCTTAGAGAAATTGGAAATGCTATTGGACCTATTCTTCGTATTGATTCGTATACAGCATCTGAATCTAGAGGGAGCTATGCCAGACTTTGTGTGCAAGTGGATTTGAACAAACCACTTATCACCTCAGTTCGTGTGGGCAGATTGGTTCAAAGAGTCACATATGAAGGTGTTTCAACACTTTGTTTCTCTTGTGGCCGTTTGGGTCATAAGCGTGATTCTTGCCCGTACTATATCAAACCTGTTGTTAGAGAAGAAGTAGTTGTAAATGAAAATATCTCAACTGAACAAAAAGAAACCAACCAGTTGGATTCCAATTATGGACCCTGGATGGTGGTTACTAGGAAAAAGAATTTTAATAGGCCTGGCCGTCCTCGTGGGCCCAACAATTTAAATCAAGGAAATTTTCAAGAGCTTAAGGGTAAATCTGACTTTTCAGAGCCAAATGTCATAGGTTCTGAAGGAAATAACCTTAGAATAGTTGGTTCTAAGGACTTGGCTGATTTGGCTAGGGGTAATTTGGGTGCTATTGTTGTGCAAAATCAGCAAAGGACAGATTTTGTGGCAGCCGAGAATGAAATGGACGTCTGCCAGGAGGCTTTGAGCAGTGAGCATGCCGTATGCAGTGAAAAAAGTTAGGTTTCTAAAGGGGCGGATGGGATTATTTACAAGACCCATCAGAAAAAAAAAATTTAAAAATAGTAAAAGTCTGGGCATTAAGAGTACCAAGAGTCTTAAGGGTTCAAAAACTCAGAAACGCTTCACTTCAAGCTTGGGAGGAAATAGTGAGGTTGTAGGAACTGATGACCTTGAGAATGGAAGGTTTTCTTCTGGGAGTGAGCCCACTTCCTCAATCCGGATGGGCCATGTGGTATCAGAACAGAATTGTGGTAATTCCGAACGAGGTGATCGTGCATATTAGAGCCAATCTGACAGAAACGCCGGGATGGTTCGAGGAGGAGTTGGGGCAAGCGTGGAAGCACATCTTTCCCTTAACCCCAACAAGCATCAGATCAGGAAACCTTGCACTGGACCATCCTGCTTGGAACCTCACACCCAACCCGTGGTGGAAGTTCCTCACGGATGTTCCAGCGGTCTCGACGGAGGCATCAGAGGAGTTGAGCAGGTAGCGGCGGCCATCAGTTGTGCCCCATTGGGACGAATCGGGTTGGATCATCCAGGAAAGGAAGCTGGTGGATTTTAGAGGAGCAGTCACGGTTCATATGGGGAATCATCCAACTCTGAAGCTCATCCAAATTCTTGCTCCAGTGCAGAGATGCAATGTACTCCTTTGTTGCAGGGAGAACATAGTAGGCATTCTGAAATATATGATGATATGGAAACCAGATTGGATGGGGTCCAAGGATATACTGAGGAGGATGGGATGGAGTATGGTGGAAACAGCTGTAATGAATACTAATCCTATGGAGATTAAGGTTCCTTTGGGTCATTTTGTCAAAATGAATATTTTGCTGTAGAATTGCAGAGGAGCATTGAATGCTGATTTCAAAAGAAGAATTTTTGAAATGGCTATTAATCATCAAACTTCTATTATGGTGATAACGGAGACGAGAGTGGGGGGTGATAGGGCAAAAAAAATCATTGAAGATCTGCCTTTTGATGGGAGCATTGTAACTGATACAATTGGGTATGCTGGAGGACTTTGGATTCTCTGGAAGATGGAAGATGTGGAGATCACCCTGCTATCAACTACGGAGCAGGAAATTCATGCAACTGTTAAGGTGCGTTCCTCTAATTTATCTTGGCTTATTTCAGCTATTTATGCTAGTCCTAGAATAGCAGAAAGAAGAATTCTTTGGAATAATTTAAAAATGGTTAGTCAACTCCATAACCTCCCTTGGCTCATGTTGGGTGACTTCAATGAAGTGCTGAGTGGGGAAGATAAGTTTGGCGGGAATAGTGTCAATCTTAACAGAGCATTAGAATTCAAAGAGTGTCTAGATGAATGCAATATGTTGGATTTGGGCTTTGCGGGCCCAAAATACACTTGGACGAATTGTAGGCCCATTACTGACCTTATATTAGAGAGAATTGATAGATGTTTCGCTGACCCAATTTGGCGAACACTATATACGGATGCCACAGTGACTCACTTACCTAGAACCTGGTCAGATCATTGCCTGGTTCTTTTGGAGTTATGTAGGCAAGAAGTGGGTCATCCTAATAAACCATTTCGATTTCACACAATGTGGTTACTACATCCGGAATTTCCTTCAGTGGTGTAGCAGGCATGGCCAGACAATAGAAGATTACATATAGCCATTTCAGATTTTACTAACAGAGCAAAAAAAATGGAATGCTGAAGTGTTTGGAAATTTGTTTGCTAGAAAGAGAAGAACCCTTGCTAGATTGAATGGGACTCAAAAAGCTTTGGCTGAAAATCCCAATGATTTCTTATTGGATTTGGAAAAGAAGTTGATTGAGGAATATTCTCTTATTTTGCTCCAGGAAGAGGAATTCTGGGCTCTCAAGTCAAGGTTAAATGCAGCTAATTTTGGGGATCGTAACACTTTGTTTTTTCATGTTACTACTTTGGTGAGACATCACAGAAATAAAATTAGATGTATTAAAGATTCTGTTGGAAACTGGATCCTAAATGATTTGGAGGTAAAGGATCACATTAAATTTGGGTTTCAAAGATTGTACTCCACTGAATCCTCCTTTTCTCCAATTAATTCGGATGTCTCCAAGTTTGCATGTAGTTTTTTATCAGAGGAGGATAGCACTAGAATTGAAACTGAAGTAACAGAAGAAGAAATAAGGACTGGTCTATGATCTCTTAAAGCTTTTAAAGCCCCTGGACCGGATGGATTACATGTGGGTTTCTTTCAACATTTTTGGGCAGATGTGAAAAACTCGGTTTGTAACGAGATCAAGGAAGTCTTCATCAAAGGAGCCATTCCAAGTTTCATTAATGAAACCCTTGTTACTTTGATTCCGAAATGCCAAAGTCCTGAGACCCTAAATAATTACAGGCCTATTAGTCTTTGTAACTCTGTATATAAAATCATTTCAAAGATTATTGTGGCCCGTATTAGACCTCTTCTTACTAATTTGATTTCTCCAGTTCAAGCTGCCTTTGTTCCAGGAAGAAGGGGTCTTGATAATACTATCATCGCTCAAGAATTATTTCATTCTATAGATGGGAAGAAAGGCAAAATGGGGTTCATGGCGATTAAACTGGATTTAGAGAAAGCCTATGATAGATTAGAATGGAATTTTATCCACAAAGTCTTACAAGCTTTTCATTTTCCTCCTAAGCTGACTCGGGTTATTATGAGTTGCATTTCATCTACTAATATCTCCATTTTGGTGAACGGAGGAATGCTTGAACCCTTTGAACCTTCTAGGGGTATAAGGCAAGGAGATCCGTTATCTCCATACATATTTATATTGTGTATGGAATATTTAAGCCATCTCATTGAGCAAAAGTGTGTGGAAGGTTCTTGGATTCCCCTTAAGGCATCTCGAGATAATTTGGGATTTTCTCACCTCCTCTTTGCGGATGATATCATTTTGTTTTGCAAAGTGGGGCATGATGCTTGTGATGCTATTTCTGATGTATTGAATAAATTCTGCTCAGAGTCAGGCCAAAAGATTAGCTTGGAGAAATCTCGAATTTACTTCTCTCCCAATGTCAAGGAAGAGGAGAGAATGGAAGTGTGTGAGTTGCTGGGCATACAGGAAACTCATAGTATTGGCAAATATTTGGGGTTTCCTTTGAGGCATAGAGGGGCAAATAGGAGACAATATAACTTAGTGGTGGAGAGAGTCATGAATAAGCTTTCGGGTTGGAAAGCTAAATTCTTGTCTTTCGCAGGTAGGGCTGTTTTAATTAAATCTGTCATGTCAGCCATCCCTAATCATATTATGCAAGGGGTGGCTCTTCCAACACATATTTGTGATAAACTTGATAACGTGAATAGGGATTTTCTATGGGGATCCACTAGTGAAAAGAGAAAGTTGCACCTTGTTGGTTGGAGCAAGATTGTGAAGCCTAAGAAGGATGGGGGACTCGGAATCCAAGCAGCCAAAGCAAAAAATTTAGCCTTACTTGCTAAGTTGAATTGGAGAATGTATCAAGAGAAGGATGCCTTGTGGGCTCAAGTCATCTTGAAGAAATATTGCTCCTCCTCTAGAATGAGAGCAAGGGATCCAGATGCTCTCCCCTCTTCCCCTAATTGGAAGGCCATTAAAGCGAAGTTCACTATTTTCTCTAGTGGAATCTGTTGGTGTGTTGGGACTGGAGCAAGGACTAAAGTTTGGCTAGACAGGTGGCTGAAGGGAGAATCCCTAAGAGAAATGATTCAGGGGCCTCTAAGCCTAAGGGATAACTCACTTACTGTTGAAGAGTTAAGAGATGTGGGTGGCTGGAAATGGGATTTAATATCCTTTGAATTACCAGATACCATTAAGAATAAAATTAAAGCTCTTCCTTTGCAGGAATTTGGCCATAGAGAGGACTCTCTCATGTGGAAATTTACTAGAGACGGAGATTTCTCCACTAATTCAGCTTACTTACTAAGCATTGAGAATGAGCCCACTGAAGTTCCTTTCATGGGACAATGGATATGGAAAATTGATATATTGCCCAAAATTATTATGTTTCTTTGGTTGTGTTTCCACAATAGTGTTCCTGTTAAGAGTATACTAGCAGCAAGGGGTATAAATTATGATGGCAAGTGTCCTATCTGCAGGTCCCATGATGAAACCATTATTCATCTTCTCCGTGATTGCGAGTTAACTCACAATTATTTGAGAAGTATTGAGGTCCCTCCAGACTGTGTTAACACTTTCACTGGTAGTTTAGAGGGTTGGCTGCACTCAAATAGTGTGAATACTATTCTACACAGATCTGGTATTCCATGGAGCACGGTCTTTTTATTCACTATTTGGGCTGTTTGGAAAAATAGAAACAAGATTGTGTTTGACAATTCTATTCCTAACCCGAAACTGCCTAATGATTGTATCAATCAAGCTAGAGAGTACCATTTTTGTGTGAGTAAAGGAAAGAAAACTAATGCAAAGATTGTAATACCTGTTGGTTGGAATAAGCCAAGAGAGGGATAGTTCAAACTTAATTCAGATGGTGCATCATTTGGAAATCCGGGTAAGGCAGGGGGTGGTGGGATTATTAGAGATAGTCAAGGAGCATGGGTTAAGGGCTATGCAAGATCAATTGGCTTTACCTCTGAACTATGGGCTTTGAGAGATGGGTTGAGACTGGCGGAGCACCTTGGAATTCGGCAACTGGAAGTAGAACTAGATGCTATGGTGATTGTTGGGCTGCTAAATTCAAAAAAGAATCCTAACTCAGCTTATGCTCCTCTGTTATTTGATTGCAGATACCTCCTAGACAAGTTTCCTCAAGTGCGGGTAGTTCACGTGTTTAGAGAAGCCAATAAATGTGCGGATTGGTTGGCAAAATGGGGCTGTTCTATGCAGGAGGACTTTGCTACCTTTGATTTTCCTTTTACTGCTGATCTAGAAACTTTATTAGCTAAGGACATTAATGGTTTGTACTATTGTAGACTTGTTGCTGCCAGTACGGCTTCTGTTGATGTGTAGTTACTTCTTTTGTGTTTAATAATATTTCCCTTTTACCAAAAAAAAAAATATATATATATATAATATAAAAATATTAAATAAATATTAATTTAATTAATACATAAATATAAATAATAAAAAAAAAAAAAAAAAAAAAGGCGCATTTAGTTCTCGCATTTTCAATAATGTTTGGCTTCCTGTATGTATTGTCTTTGTCGTAGATGGACAGGTACCCCTTTTTTTTCCGTTGAATCAGATACTCATTCAATTACTCCTGGACATTGACGGTGATAATAAGTTCATTAGTTGGGACCTTGCCATTGTTGCGGTGGGAACTAGGAACCACATTATGATACCTCACGTTTATTTGATGCAATTATCATTAAATCTTTATATATATATACATATAAAATTCGATAATTGGAGGAGGGATTTAAACCTAAATATTTTTTTTAGAAATGCCAGGAAGTGTCACTCAGTTAAGTTACAAGGCTCTTGGTAATTTAATAAAGAGTCTGGCTAATGAATGCTCTTACAGTTTTACTGCATTTGTTAATGGATCATTTTAGAAAAATTTTAATACCACCATTTTTATGAAAAATATTTTAAAAAAATATTTTTAAAAAAAATCAGTTAAAATCAGTTGTTTCTTTTTTCTTTTTCTACAAAAAGTTTCTAAAGTCATTTTTTTACCAATGCCCTTATGGTGTGTTTGAATGGCATGATTTGGGTATTTGGATTTGGATTTGGATTTGAGTGATTTAAATTCAAATAACTTGTTTGGAAAGTTTAAAAAGGTAAAGGATTTGGATTTGACAAATCCACCAAAAATTATAAACCTTTAAAATGCTTGGATTTGAAATAACTCCTAAAATTAATGGATTTAAAATCAATGCATTTAAAATCTATTAATTTAAAATCCAAATTTAAATCCAAATATAAGTTCCCAAATGCAACCTTAGGGCATTTGTTAACTTTTCTATTGAGAGATATACTTGATAGAGTGTGAGATTGGAGGCCATGTGAAAATTGTGAATGTGTGTGTTAATTTTGTGGAAGTTTGTTTCCTTTACATCATGTCATTTTTAATTTCACTCCATCAACTATATGTGTGTGTCTGCGCGCGTGATCTAAATACAGTTACTCTAATTTGATTGCATAAGTTTTCAGTTCAACAAACTTTTTAATTTTGTGAATCAGCTAATCAAACATGCGCGTGTTTGTATAGTTTTTGTCCAAGTTACTTTTCTTAAACGCAAGTCAATGTTGAGTTACGTAGTGTCGTAGTCGTAGACTCTAATGCTAGCTCTTTTAGGATGTCTAGCTAAATGCATTGACTCTTATAATTTGATAATTTTAATTCATTAGTTTTCAGCTTAACAAACGTGCATTTGTCTTTTTGAATATGTATACAAAATTTTGCAGGCCTTTGTCGGAGTATTTTGTCTTGTTTTTGGAATTTTTTTGAAGTAAAAGTTAAACCTAGCATTAATAAACTACGTACGTACCTTCCCTTGACCAAGGAGGATACAGTACAGAGTGATTAAAAATTATAATCAATTCATTGTTTCGATTCAAACGCCTTGGCTTTTAATTTCTATAGTCACCCCAATATAAAACATCCAAAAGAAAAATAACAAAAAAAGAGTGAGAATAAAAGGGTTCTTATTGTGAATTAAGGAAATATACAGAAAAGATAAAGAAATATGAGACTGAGATTATACCTGAGTTTCTTCTATTCTAGGGGTCAACCACATCCTCATTTTATTTTTGATACTGACACTGATACTAATAAATCTATATCTCTATGTTTTCTCTGTCTCTTGATGTCTTAGTGTATTACAATGAGAGCTTATGCTTATATATATATATATATATATAGAGAGAGAGAGAGAGAGAGAGAGAGAAACTGAAGGCTTGTAACTTGTGTAAGAAAATCCCTAAAATCAAGAGCAAAAGATCCCTTATTAAATTGTGGTCTCTTAGTATATTAGGGTAGGTGGCTGACAAACAATCCATGCGGAAATGAATATGAGCATAACCGCAATTCCAACTCAATGTATGAGGCAAGTAGGCAACTACCAAAGGCCCCATTGAAAAAAGGCCCATAAATTTTTACCAATAGAGATATTAATTAGGTTTCAAATATTCACCAATAAATAAAAAGTTTTTTTTTTATTATTTTTTTTTATCAAAGAAAAACCAAAAAATGAAAAATATTTTCATTAGATGTGACAATGATTGTTTGTTTTTCTTGGTTTTAAAATGTAGAACTTATTAATCTTTCACACACAAATACAAAAAAGAACAATGAATATGAGCATAACCGCAATTCCAACTCAATGTATGAGGCAAGTAGGCAACTGCCAAAGGCCCCATTGAAAAAAGGCCCATAAATTTTTACCAATAGAGATATTAATTAAGTTTCAAATATTCACCAATGTAAGGACTGAAATTGTATTGATCCCAAAACCGGATTGGACTCAAACGTTAACGGCCCAAACAATAAATTTGTAGAGCGTTGGTAGAAAAACTAGATTTATCCCAGTAGAAAAACGATTAAACTTAACGATTCAAGATGATATGACGCAGACAAGATTATCGAATTTCTACTCAGGATCAAGCATGTTATTTCGTTTCATATAGTTTTCTTCCAGAAGTCCTATTGTATCAGAGTTCCGATCCCTTCTCTCAATGCATTCTTCCATGTTATATACTGCCATCTTGGTGTCATCTTCACCACACACGTGTAGGTTGGATTCGGGGGATCCCTTCCTGTCCCATCCAACACTTCCCGGAACCTTCAACCAGCAGCTGTAAGACTGCTTCATCACTGTTCAGGCATCACTTCTACATTAATGCGACCAGAGAGTTGGTTGAGAGGCAATTAATGCGGAAGCAGCAGTTGTTGAAGATATTTGTTTATCTTTCTTTTCTTACCCTTGGCCCAATGTCCCACCTTTAGTGGTAATGTAGCTTCGAAGTGAGTTTGTGACGATACGGCGTTCAGGTCGTCCTCGGACACATATTGCCAAGAGGGATTTTATCCTCGGACGAATACTGGACCCATCTCATGTGATATCTACTCCTTTTTTCATTTGGTTCCCCTTATTACCTTATGTGGGCCTCCTCGGATGGTTTAATGTCCTCGGATGGGGCCACAGGCCCAGTTAACACGGTTTTAATAATTATTGATTAATTGGCCCCCACAATAGCCCCTCAAAATCTTGCTTTTCGACTCCTCGAGAGAAAAGCAAGATTTTGATGTTCCTAGCCCATATCCTTTTATATGTTTTGGGCATGCTCCTGACGCTTCAGCGTCCCGAGCGTGGCAGCATTAAATTTTGGCGACGCCCCTGTCCCCCACGTTCAACGATAAGATGTAAATCGAACGGTGGAGGGTTTGTCTCGTTTTGCGAGCGGGAACTTTCCCGCTCGTAACTTATGCACGACTATAAATGAATTTTCAAATCAATTCTCTTTCTTACCTTCAGCGATCACACAATTCTAGAGCTCATACACTGAACTTGTCTTTCTCTTTTTTCGTCATTTCCCTGTGCATCTACAAATACTAGAATCTTGTCCGAGGACCCTCTTTCAAACCTGTAAGTCTTCTTAAAACCTTTTCAGCTTTCATCTTAAACTCGTTAATTTTTCTACAAAACCCTTTAGGAAAATGGGTAAGTTTCGATGTTTGGTTGAGTCCGAGGAGGGTATGAGAAGTTTCCGCGCTAAGTATAGGGTCCCCCCAACAGTGGGTGTGAGGTACGCAGCCCAGGGGGAATGGGCCGGCACTAGAAGAACAGGGGAAGTGGTTATTCCCATGATTGCCTTTATAGAAGGCGGGATGACCATCCCCATGGGTGCTATTACTAGGAACTACCTTAGGTTCCTTAGGTTATCCCCAACTCAGTGTGCCCCAAACATGTTTAGGGTCCTGGGAAGTATAGAAGCCTTGAATGAGAGAATGAACCTAAACTTGACCCATCATGACGTGAATTGGGTGTACAACCTCAACCATTTGAAGGGGTAGGGATATTATCTCAAGTCGAGGTATCCCGCGGTGAGGCTAATTCAGTGCCTTCCCACTTCAAACAAGAACTTAAAGGAGGATTTCCTTATCCTTTCTGGGGAATGGCATGATGGTCTGCCATGCCCCATGGAGGAAGGAGAACCAGGTGGGAATACAGCCATAGATTCATAACGTTTGGTTTATACATACATATTTCCCTTTTTTTTTTCTTTTTTTTTGAGTCTCAGTATTCTTATCCCTAATGACGCTTCATTTCAATTCAATGATTTTGTAGATAGATGTTCTACCAAGCCCAAACTTAGTTTAGTCAACAAAGCAAGTTTGGATAGGGTATTGCAAGCCGAGATATACGTGAACGAAGCTGATGGCCAACTCCGGGCAGCCCATTTAATCCTCGGATACACCCCCCTCTCGTTTGCTTTCCAAGCACCGAAGTGCATGATCAGAGCCCGCGATCCTCGGCTTCGCCGTATTAGCGTTACCTACTAGGGGTTCATCGTTCCAAAAGGTGTTCCACTTCCTAAGGACACCCCCCGCACTAAGCACCTTTTTGTTGCCACTATCTCAACAGGAGCCTCTTCATCCCAACTCGTCCCCAAGGAAGAGGAAGTAGAAGAGAAAGAGGAAGAAGAAAAAGAAGAAGAAGAAGACGAAGAGGAGGAAGAAAATCCAGAGGAAGTTGTAGAACTATCAGGCTCCTCAGAAGATTTTGAGATTTTTAATCAACCCCTAAATTCTGAGGAAGATCTTGGCGAAATGGGCATACAAAGGAAGACCCAGAAAAGTCTGATGGAGCTGATAGAGAATCAGCCTGGAAAAAGTGCCTTGGGGAAATTTACGCAGTCCCAGATTCCTCCTCCTCCTACCAAGTCCCCTCCTCCCGCTCCTCAACCACTTCCTCACCAACCTCCCCAGCCAGTCAGAGCGGACGTTGCCTATTTGAAGAGGCCAACCAGGGAAGGACGTGGTAGACGCTGGAAAATCCCGTCCGACCGGGAAGAAGAAACCCAACGAGCTGCGAAGCAGGAAAAGACTAGCCATACTTTACAGCGGGGCCAGGAGAGGTCGGACACTCAACCTCCTGAGCCACAAGCCTGGCTGCCCGCACCTATGCACGGTGGGGAGCCCCTAAGGGATGATGCATCAATTAGGGACTTCAACGATGGCATTGGGTGCCACATAGCCTCGGCCGTAGAGGAGGCCCTATTACTTCCAAAGGACATGGCCAAACTGAAAAATGCGAGGAAAAACGAACTCATCCTTAATAATAAAAGATATTTGGGAATGGTATAGTGTTAACTTTTAACTTTTTTTTTTTTTTTTTTGGCGATCGTCATTCATTGATATGGGCTTTCTACTGACTATGGTGTTGATTTCTTCCTTTTAGATTATCCAAAACACTTTTAAGCATGATGAGATGTTCAATAACTGTTATCAACAGTTAGAGGATGAAAGGAAAAAACGATCGTCTGCCGTACAAACTCTAAACATATTCGAGCATAACCTAACGGACGCGAAGAAAAAATTAGCTGCTGAGAAGCAAGCTCGCAAAAGCGCTGACTCGGCCTTGGAAGGCTTCCAAAAGCAAGCCGAGGACCAGAGGAAGCGCTTGCGCGAAGCAAATGAAGAATTGAAGGCTGTCAGGGAGCAAGTGGCAGCCCTTAAAAAACACCTGGAGGAAACCCAAAAATTAAGGGAGCAAGCTGAAAAATCCAGGGAGGAAGCCGAGAGGGCAAAGGTTGAGGCCGAACAGGCAACGAACGAGGCCGAACAGAAAGGTTACGACCTCGGTGTGGCTGAGACAGAGGAAACCCTAAGGGTAGAGGTGCCAATGGTGTGCCGCATATACTGCGCCCAAACCTGGAATGAAGCCCTTAACCAAGCTGGGGTCGAGGCTTCATCTGAGTTGAGGAAGGCAGAGAATGTGTTCTATCCTCCAGCAATCCGCACCTCGGATCCTCTATCCACTCAAGCCGAAGACACTCCCACAACCACTAATCCTAATCAGGAAGTTTTGCCTCAAAATCTTCCTCCCCTTGGCCAACCAGAACCAGCTAAAGAGACTAATGCCCCTCAAGAAGCCTCCTTGGACAAAACTGCAGCTGCTTCTGAGGTAGAGGTAGCCTCTCAAGGCTTTCAGCAGGATTTGGCTTCTACAGTCATGCCAGCCGAGGGGGCCACTAAGGACAAAGAGGGAGTCACTACCTCGGAGGCAGATAAACCAGCCAACCAAACTTCCAAGCTCCAAATTAAGTTGAAAAAATAGGCCTTATTTTACAATTTGATTAGGACTTTTGTAAGGATTTTGTTTCCGTTTGCTTGTTGTTGTTGCCGCTATGTTTTTGTACTTGTTCGTTCTATTATTTTAGTTTGAATGGATTCATCTTGATTGTCTTTCATTTACAAGAGAGAAAATAACTTATACACATTAACAGTTGGCGGTTAAAATGGGTGATAAACATTAAGGCTACGAGATCACATGGAGACAAAGCACTTCACTTATACGTTACATGATGCTCACCATCTTGTTGGTACTTCTATTTTCAATAGGTAACTAAGAACTTTGTGATTCGAGGAAGGTACTTGAGGATTTATTATTTTGGAATGCTCAAGTTCGTGTGACATTAGCATTTTGATAATAAGAGGCTGTATTAGTTTCCATTGAACCCACTTAGCGCTTTAATAGATATCATAGGGTATTAATTTCTACTAAGTCTGTGGTCCGAGGAACCTAACATAACTTAGTTTATGTTTAATACTTCATAAGATGTCGAAGGGTATTAATTTCCAATAAGCTTGTGGTCCGAGGACCTGACATAACTTAGTTTCTGTTTAATACTTCACAAGATGTCAAAGGGTATTAATTTCCACTAAACTTGTGGTCCGAGGACCTGACATAACTTAGTTTTTGTTTAATACTTCACAAGATGTCAAAGGGTATTAATTTCTACTAAGCTTGTGGTCCGAGGACCTGACATAACTTAGTTTCTGTTTAATACTTCATAAGATGTTAAAGGGTATTAATTTCCACTAAACTTGTGGTCCGAGAATCTGACATAACTTAGTTTCTGTTTAATACTTCAGAAGATGTTAAAGGGTATTAATTTCCACTAAACTTGTGGTCCGAGAACCTGACATAACTTAGTTTCTGTTTAATACTTCAGAAGATGTCAAAGGGTATTAATTTCTACTAAGATTGTAGTCCGAGGACCTGACATAACTTAGTTTCTGTTTAATACTTCACAAGATGTCAAAGGGTATTAATTTCCACTAAGCTTGTGGTCCGAGGACCTGACATAACTTAGTTTATGTTTAATACTTCATAAGATGTTAAAGGGTATTAATTTCCACTAAACTTTTAAAGGGTATTAATTTCCACTAAACTTGTGGTCCGAGAACCTGACATAACTTAGTTTCTGTTTAATACTTCAGAAGATGTCAAAGGGTATTAATTTCCACTAAACTTGTGGTCCGAGGACCTGACATAACTTAGTTTTTGTTTAATACTTCAGAAGATGTCAAAGGGTATTAATTTCCACTAAGCTTGTGGTCCGAGGACCTGACATAACTTAGTTTCTGTTTAATACTTCACAAGATGTCAAAGGGTATTAATTTCCACTAAGCTTGTGGTCCGAGGACCTGACATAACTTAGTTTCTGTTTAATACTTCATAGATGTGGAAACACGAGATGCTTGTTTAGTATAAATTAAAAGAAACCCAAACTAGATTACTTTTATTAATAATAATACCTCTTGAGATTGTTTACATTCCAAGGATGGAGTACAGGTTTTTCGTCTAAATCTTCCAGATAATAGGCCCCTATTCCAGCTACTGTGGTAATCCGATATGGTCCTTCCCAGCTAGGCCCCAATTTTTCCCAAGCTGGATTCTTGGTAGCTCCGAGAACTTTCCTCAGCACCAGATCTCCTACAGCTAACGGCCTCAGCTTTACATGGGTATCATAGCCTTGCTTGAGTTTATGCTGGTAGTAAGCCAATTGGACCATTGCATTCTCCCTTCGCTCTTCAATCAAGTCTAAACTTTTCCCCAACAGCCCATCGTTACTGTCCGAGGAAAATGTACTAGTCCTTAACGTTGGGAATCCAGTTTCCAGAGGGATGATGGCCTCGGCTCCATAGGTCATGGAAAAAGGAGTCTCTCCTGTTGATCGTCGAGGCGTTGTTCGATAGGTCGAAAGAACATGTGGCAATTCCTCCACCCATTTTCCTTTTGCATCATTCAGCCTCTTCTTAAGTCCATTGACTATTACTTTGTTAACAGCTTCAGCTTGCCCATTCCCTTGAGGATAGGCCAGACTGGAATATCTATTCTTTATACCTAAGTCTGAACAGTATTGCCTGAAGGCCTTACTATCAAATTGAAGGCCATTATTCGAGATAAGGGTGTGTGGAGTTCCGAACCGCGTCACGATATTCCTCCAGACAAACTTCTTAACATCTACATCTCTGATGTTAGACAAAGGTTCAGCTTCGACCCACTTAGTGAAATAATCCATGCCGACCAGCAGATACTTTTTGCTTCCTAATGCTTTAGGAAAAGGGCTTACAATATCTAACCCCCATTGAGCAAAAGGCCAAGGGCTGGACAGAGGGTTAAGAATTCCTCCAGGCTGGTGGATGTTTGGAGCGAACTTCTGACACTGGTCACATTTTCTAACATACTCCTGCGCTTCCTTCTGCATATTTGGCCACCAATATCCTTGAGTGACGGCCCTGTGTGATAGGGACCTCCCCCCCCCCCCCCCCCCGGTATGACTTCCACAAATTCCTTCATGCAGCTCCTTTAGAAGTAGCTCTGACATCTCGGGGTGTACACAAAGCAGATACGGCCCAGAAAAAGAACGTTTGTACAATTTTTTGTCCTCGGATAACCAAAACAGAGGAGCTTTCTTCCGTATTTTCTCGGCTTCTATTTTCTCTTCAGGCAAGGTGTCACTTTCGAGGAATTTCATTATGGGGTCCATCCAGCTCGGCGTTAGGTTGACTTGATGAACATGAATCACGTCCTTCCCTGCCGGGGTGGGGGTGCACAAATCCTTAATGATTATGACCCGGGGTAAATTCCATGCTGAGGAGGTGGCAAGGGTTGCCAGGGAATCGGCGTGGGTATTTTCACCTCGGGGTATATGTGATAAGTCAAAAGACTCAAATCCCGTTTGCACGCGCCTAACTTAACCCAGATATTCCTGCATTCTGGCATCTCGGGCTTCCAGATCCCCTTTCACTTGGCCGACTATCAATCTTGAATCTGAGAATACTTCCACTACTTTTCCACCCATTTTCTGGACCATTCTCATTCCCATCAACAAAGCTTCATACTCTTCTTCGTTATTAGTAGCAGAAAATCCCAACCTCAAGGACTTTTCAATGATGATCTTTTCGGGGGATACCAGCACTAGCCCCATTCCCGCTCCCCGTTGATTCGCTGCACCATCCACATACACTTTCCAAGATGAGACATCCTGTGTGGAAATCAGGATAACCGACTTTTCATCCATGTCACGTTGCTTCATCTCAGCTTTTTCTGGGAGCTCAGCGAACTCGACTACCAAATCGGCGAGGACTTGGCCTTTTACCGAGGTGCGTGGCATGTATTTGATGTCAAAAGCTCCTAGGACCGTCCCCCATTTAGCAATTCTCCCTGTATAATCTGCGCTTCTAAGTATAGACTTGAGTGGCAGCTAAGTTAGGACGACTACGGTATGCGCCTGAAAGTAATGTGGGAGTTTGCGAGTCGCATGGACTATTGCCAAGATGGCCTTTTCTATGGACAAGTATCGCACCTCGGATTCATGAAGTGACTTACTTACGTAATAAACTGGTCTTTGAACGCCACTGTCTTCTCGTATTAAGACGAAATTAACTGCATGAGAGGCAATTGCTAGGTAAGCAAACAGGACCTCGTCCACCTCAGGGCTGGACATGATAGGCGGTCGAGACAGGTACTCTTTCAACTGTTGAAATGTTGCGGCGCATTCTTTTGTCCACTCGAATCCCTTCCATTTATGCAGTAAACAGAAGAAAGGTCTACATCTATTAGCTGACCGGGAGATAAATCAGTTCAAAGCAGCAGTCATTCCTGTCAATTTCTGCACCTCTTTTGGGTTTCGAAGTGCTTGTAAATTGTTAATGGCCTTAATCTGGTCTGGGTTCACCTCAATTCTCCTATGAGTCACCATGTACCCCAAGAACTTTTCAAAACTCACACCAAAGGAACACTTTGAGGCATTCAGACGTAGCTTATGCTCTCTCAGGATTCCAAAAATACTCGCAAGATCTTCCACATGCTCGGACACCACCTTACTCTTCACCACCATATCATCGATATAGACTTCAATGTTCCTGCCCAGCTGCGGTTTGAACATTTTAGTCATCATCCGTTGGTAAGTAGACCCCGCATTTTTCAATCCAAAGGGCATTACTTTATAATGATAGTTTCCAATGGGGGTGACAAAAGCTGTCTTTTCTTGATCGTCCAATGCTAACGGTATCTGATGATATCCTTGGAATGCATCCAAAAAACTCATCCGAGGATGACCAACTATTGCATCTACCAACTGATCTATCTTCAGCATAGGAAAAGGATCCTTAGGACAAGCCTTATTGAGGTCCGTGAAGTCCACGCACACTCGCCATTTCCCAGTCTTCTTTTTCACCACCATTGTATTGGCTAACCATTGAGGGTAAAACACTTCTTTGATAGCCCCGGCCTACTTGAGCTTGGCCACTTCACTTCTAACAGTTTCGGCGTGCTCCTTTGACGGTCGCCGAGGTGGCTGTCTTTTCAGAACAATGGAAGGGTTCACATTGAGATGATGACAGATGAAGTTCGGATCTATACCTGGAGCTTCATATGGACTCCAAGCAAACACGTCAATATTCTCTCTGAGGAATTTCACCAGTTGCTCCTTCTCTCATGAAGGCAGTTTAACCCCAACTTGGAAGAATTTCTCAAGATCATCAGCAACAATTACCCTCTCCAGATCTTCACATTTTGCCTCATCGGCCAGTGCATTTAAGGGCAATGCTGGGGCTGTTAATTGCTATAAACCATTATTGGCGGTTGCCGAGGTCTCCGCTTCTGGCCGGTGTTGAATAGCCGCCACCAGGCATTGCCGAGCTACAGCCTGGCTTCCTACTATCTCCAAAACTTGGCCTCGGATGGGTACTTTACCTTTTGGTGTAGGGTGGAGGAGACCGCCCCCAGGGTATGGAGCCAAGGTCGGCCCATAATAGCCATGTATGGAGAGAAAACATCCACGACGATGAAGTCCACCTCCACCACGTCCGTACCGGCCTGCACAAGTAGCCTTTTCTGACCTTTTGGGACGACCATTCTTCCCTTAAAACTTACCAAGGGTGAATTGTAAGTTGTCAGATGTTCAGGCCTCAAACCTAGCCCCTTGTATAAGTCGGGGTACATTATATCCGCAGCACTACCCTGGTCAACCATTACCCTTCTCACATCGTACCCGCCGATTCTCAGCGTGACCACCAGAGCATCATCATGTGGCTGTATGGTTCCCACTTTATCTTCATCTGAAAAGCCCAAAACCAACGGGATGTCCATCCTGGCTCTTTTAGGCGCCGAGCTACACTCTTCGGCTGGAGATCGGGATACCGACAGTACCCTGGAAGGACAAGAGCCAGTTCTCCCCGGGGCAGCAAAAATAACGTTTATTGTGCCAAGGGGGAGTTTTGAAGAAGCATCTCCCTGCCTCTCCGAGCCTGCTTGGCCTATCCGACCGCTGGAGTGGTGCAAAAGTTGTTTCAACTTCCCCTCTTGGACTAGTTGCTCCAAATGGTCCCATAAATTCCTGCAATCATCAGTCGTATGCCCATGATCCTGATGATAGTGGCAATAAAGATTCTGGTTGTGTCTAGCAGGCTCTCCTGCCATCTTGTAGGGCCATTTAAAAAATGGTTCATTCTTAATCTTCTCCAGCACCTGTTGTACCGGTTCCCGGAACACGGCATTAACCGTTTAGGTGTTGGCAGAGCCTAACTGCCTTATATAGTCTTTCCGAGGTCGATTATTGTTGTACCGGTCCGACCTGAAATCCCTCCTTTCTTGAGGGATTACCTTAGCCTTTCCTTTTCCCTGCAGTTGGTCTTCCTCTACTCTTCTATACTTATCAATCCGATCCATTAATTGTTGTACTCTAGTGACTAGTTTACCAGTTAAAGATTTCCTCAAATCATGCTCGGTTGGAAGGCCGGCCTTGAATGTACTTATAGCCACGTCGTCATGCTCTCCCTCTATCTCATTAAACATTTCCCAGTATCTGTCCGAATATGTCTTAAGAGTCTCACCCTCTCGCATGGACATAGACAACAAGGACCCCAAAGGCCGAGGAACCCTGCTACAGGTAATAAAGCGAGCGCCAAAAGCCCGGGTAAGTTTCTTGAAAGAATCAATAGAATTAGCCCTTAAGCCATTGAACCATCTCATCGCCACTGGGCCCAAACTTGATGGAAAGACCTTACACATCAAACACATCAAAGCTTCATCTCTGGAGTATATAGCCATCTTTTGGCTAAAATGGCTAACGTGCTCTACCGGGTCTGTCCGACCATTGTACACGGTGAATGTGGGCTGATGAAATCGACGAGGAAGGTTCACATCCTCTATATTCCTCGTAAAGGGTGATTTGGAAACTTGGTTCAACGCTTTGTGCATAGCGTTATTCCCCGAGCCTTGGCGAGTTGGACTTCTGTACCTACGTCGAGGGTGATACTCCTCTTCATAGGAAAAAGTCTCACTGGGCGGAGTTCTGGATCTTCGTCTATAACTAGCACCCTCTGTCTCTTCGGAGGAAGGCTCAGAGTTAGGTGGGGAACGTCTTCGTCGTGAGTGACGCGACTCCCTTTTCAATTCGTCGATCTCACGTTGCATGTCTCTGTCATTCTTTGCATGGGAGATATGACTCTTCCTGCGAGAGTGACTTTTGTTGGTATGAGTTGTGCGCACACTCCCCTCACGGCCCTCTCTCCGTTCGAGACCCTGGTGTGGATTGCCATGCTGGAAGCCCCTTGACTCCGCTTGGTGTGGACCAGTATCTATCTGGTGCGGTCCCGCTGTTGTCTGGTGTGGACCTGCTTCTTCCATCATGAACGTTGTAACCGAATTTCCTTTGGCCTAGATCAAGCTCTCCCCACAGATGGCGCCAATTGTAAGGACTGAAATTGTATTGATCCCAAAACCGGATTGGACTCAAACGTTAATGGCCCAAACAATAAATTTGTAGAGCGTGGGTAGAAGAACTAGATTTATCCCAGTAGAAAAACGATTAAACTTAACAATTCAAGATGATATGACACAGACAAGATTATCGAATTTCTCCTCAAGATTAAGCATGTTATTTTGTTTCATATAGTTTTCTTCTAGAAGTCCTATTGTATCAGAGTTCCGATCCCTTCTCTCAATGCATTCTTCCATGTTATATACTGCCATCTTGGTGTCATCTTCACCACACACGTGTAGGTTGGATTCGGGGGATCCCTTCCTGTCCCATCCAACACTTCCTGGAACCTTCAACCAGCAGCTGTAAGGTTGCTTCATCACTGTTCAGGCATCACCTCCACATTAATGCGGCCAGAGAGTTAGTTGAGAGGCAATTAATGCGGAGGCAGCAGTTGTTGAAGATATTTGTTTATCTTTCTTTTCTTACCCTTGGCCCAATGTCCCACCTTTAGTGGTAATGTAGCTTCGAAGTGAGTTTGTGACGATACGGCGTTCAGGTCGTCCTCGGACACATATTGCTAAGAGGGATTTTGTCCTCAGACGAATACTGGACCCATCTCATGTGATATCTACTCTTTTTTTCATTTGGTTCCCCTTATTACCTTATGTGGGCCTACTTGGATGGTTTAATGTCCTCGAATGGGGCCACAGACCCAGTTAACACGGTTTTAATAATTATTGATTAACTGGCCCCCACAACCAATAAATAAAAAGTATTTTTTTTTATCAAAGAAAAACCAAAAAATGAAAAATATTTTCATTAGATGTGACAATGATTGTTTGTTTTTCTTGGTTTTAAAATGTAGAACTTATTAATCTTTCACACACAAATACAAAAAAGAACTCATTAATCTCGTACTAGTAAATAAATTTATACTCAAATTTTATTTAGAGATATTAAATCTATAATTTTATTAAAATTTTCAATAATAATTTTTTAGTATTTGGTGTATCACTCAATAGATAGTATTTATTTTAATTGTATAGTTATTAAGTAATACGATTGATTTGTTTAATTTGTAATTTTGTATCTAAAAAAAATAGATTTTAAATAATAAAAATCAAAAGTAAAATAAATATTTTATTAATATTCAAAATATAAGAATAGGTCACACTTAAAATTGCTGCCTTAGGCCCTACAACGCCTTGAGCCAACCTTGCATAATTGTCCTAAAAATCTATTTTCATTGTATATTTAGATCCCGTAAATGTAGATATATATGTCTAAAACTCTTCAAGTATTTGATTATTATTTTCCTGGGTATGTATGTATTGTCCTCCATTCTACACACATAAAACAAGTAACTAGGATTTCATAAAGATGATCCCAAAAAACTATATAGAAATTTTGAATCTAAGACCTCATGATTCTTAGAGGCTTTGGAAACATCTAAGCTAACCCATCAGGTTGGTACTATAGATCCGTTTGTGATCTGCTTATTTTGTTGAAACTAAAAACTTTTTACTAAAAGTATTGTAGATAAAGGTAAAAGTTAACTGAAATAGTACAATGGGAATTATGAATAATAGCAAAAAGTGCAGTGGGATCCGTGAATAGTAATAAAAATAAGCTGAATAGAAAAATAAATTGACAAAAATAATTTTTACTAAACAAACATTAAATATATATATATATATATATATATATATATATATATATAGAGATACATACATACCAGATTTTTTGCCCTCTCCCTTTGCTGAACTTACCAAGGACTTCCTCACAAAGAAGGCACCTAGATAGTAGAGACTAGAGACTAGATGCTGAAAGGTCACATGTCCCACCGTCAAGCGGCCGATTGTCCCTAAAATAGAGAGGCTACTTTAAGGTGGTTTGGTGTTTTCCATGATGGGAATCCCAACCATATGAAACCATTTGCATATATAGCCTATAGGTTGGAACGTGATACTCGTTGAAAATTTCAAGCCATATGAACAATTGCCAAGCAAGCTTTAAAGAAAATGACAACACATTGGTATAAATTTTGGCCATATTGGTTTCTTGCTTTTGCTGTTCTTCAACTTGTAAACAACATTACTAAACAATTTACAATCTAGTCATAGAACCAGTGAATAGAAACCGGCTTCTTCTCCAAATTTAGTCCCCAAAACATTGGTAACATCAACATTACTTGTGCATTTTTTTTTTTTTTTTGGTATCAACTTATTTGTAGAAAGCAATTGTTTCAAACTTTCATGCGCATACAAACTGCTAGTATTTTATTGCATTTATTTTCCATTTCTATCACATGTGAGCTTCTGTTTATAACAATGACCTCCATCAATTTTGTGTACTACTACTACTGGTCTATACTAGTGGTCCAATAACAATCTTTAACTTGCCAATAATTCAACCATTTCTTATTCGCCAACTGAAAAGTTTTTCCAATAGAAATCTAAAAGAAACAATTTTTGGGTCGTATGTGTGTCACTCAAGTTAATGGCAAGTTTAGCCCTGTTGTGAAAGAATTCGTGGGGCTAAAATTGCATTTTTCAACCTTTTTTTATGCCTAGGCGGATGGGAACTAAAATTTTCTGTGCCCCACCAAAAATCAGCGTTAGCCAAAAGCCATTAGCTCAGTAAAATTGGAGGCAACATTTTCTGTACCCACCAAAAATTAGCATAAGAGGGAATTGAAGCAGTAAAAAGCTTCTGTTTTTGGAGGTAAAAATTTGAAAACACTGAAAGAAATTAAAATATACCTCTAACCATGATTTTTCAAGTAATTTGTAAAAAAAAAAAAAAAAAAAAAAAAACCTCACAGTTTCTAAAATTTTCTAACCTATGGACTACACTTTTAGAAAGCTTTAACGAAATACATGCTTGTTCAAAAGTTAGGCTAGAGAACTCCCTTTGTTTTCTTCAGCAACAAAAATAAAAAAAAAAAATTTATTGAAATATTTGAATAAATATTTATAAAATAACAGTTCAGGCTGTTCAGCATATTCTACTCTACAAATAGACCTTTTTTTTTTTTTAAAATAATAATTTGATAGTTATAACCTGTGGGGCCCAATATTTTGTGGCCCTGGCCCATTTTTACATTGGGGCCCAAGGCCCGAGCCGAGGAGGGATATAGCCAAGGATATGTAATGAAGGTCCAAGTAGTATTGAAACGTAGCCGAGGATGATTCTGTCCTCGGCATTCCCGAGGTCCTCCTGAAAGAAAGGGCAAAAACGGTATAAGCATAGTTTTGAGAAAAAAACCTAAAATATCCATGTTGATAGAGAAAGGACCGCTGGACAGTATGACGACCAAGGACAAAGGGAAAGTTGCCATTACTGCCATTAAATACTCTACACCTGACAGAACCATGCTCTTCATCTTTTATAAACCACCCCCAACCACTTTGGGTATGGGCTGATGGGACAAGTATCAGTCCTGGAAAGTCGAACCTACATGTGGACGTTGGATAAGAGATGCAAGCTAGTATAAAAGGAGAAGTAAGCAATCCGGAAAAGGGGCTGGGAAAAAGGCCAAAAACCAGAGCCTCCCAGACCGCATCGAGGAGAATGACTCCTCGAGCGAACACGACTTACTTTTGTATGAACACCATGACTAACCACCGTCCAGTGATCAAGGCCTAGCCTTTCAAACCCACGCTCTATAAATCATATTGTTTGGGCCTTTTCTACGTGCGAAGCCCATATCATTTGGGATCGTCACAATTTGAGTCCTTACAATTGGCGTCGTCTGTGGGAAGGCTTGTGTGTTGGCACAGGCGGTGGGTCGAGCAAGTCCCCCCATCACTTCCAACAGTCCGTTGTAGCGCCCTAACATAAAGTTCCACTAGGGGCTGCGTTTTTCACTAGGGGCTTGGCCAAGGTGCTAATCCCCCCAAACCAATGTCCTACACCCTGGCCAAGGGGCTAATATCCCCCAACTACTTGAAAATCTCAGTTTTGGACAGAACCAAGGTATTGCGTAGTCCTCGGACTCAAGCCTATGGGGAAACCAAGTACAGGAGAATGAAAATCTAAATTTTGGACAGAACCAAGGTATTGCATAGTCCTCGGACTCAAACCTATGGGGAAACCAAGTACAGGGGAATGAAAATCTAAGTTTTGGACAGAACCAAGGTATTGCATAGTTCTCGGACTCAAACCTATGGGGAAACCAAGTACAAGAGAATGAAAATCTAAGTTTTGGACAGAACCAAGGTATTGCATAGTCCTCGGACTCAAACCTATGGAAAAACCAACCATTTAAGGAGAATTCTAGATTGCTAAGTCCTACAGGATGATTATCTACTAAAAATTGGATTACGTCCTAAACGGAATGAAGGTCCCAACCTGTCCTCAGACCCTTAGTTTTAAGGGAACTGGTGAAAACGAGCGTTTAAGTTCGGTATGATCGCACCTCGGTCCTCAGACTGGATGCTAGAAAGGACTGGACTATGAAGGTCGTTTGGAAGGTGGCGAAGCACCCTGGTACTTGGCGACTCGCATGGGCTGTTCCTTTCAGGTTACACATCCTCGGATGATTACCTCCTGCACAGCATCGAGCATTCAGCCGTCCTCTCGGTTAGTTTGGGGGTATGCAACCCTTTTTCATGTCGGCATTATTGTGCCGAATAGTTTTAATAAGCTCAGAATAATATCTCTTTCTTAATAAGGGTTTCTGCCCTAGATATTGCTTTTTCATGTCGGCATTATTGTGCCGAATAGTTTTAATAAGCTCAGAATAATATCTCTTTCTTAATAAGGGTTTCTGCCCTAGGTATTGCTTTTTCATGTCAGCATTATTGCGCCGAATAGTTTCAACAAGCTCAGAATGATATCTTTTTCTTAATATGGGTTTCTACCCTAAGCATCCTTCAGAACATGAAAGGAAATTATATGATAGCACATCTATTTATGGCATAATCACTGCAGAAAAGAAAGAATACATAGAATAAGACAATGTCAACTTTTATTGATGTAAAGAAGCAGTACAGCGTACAATGAGGGGCTTAAACAAGCCTATACAGGAAGCTAATTACAGAAACAAAAATAAGATAAAAATAACAGTAATAAAATACAATGAAACGACAAATCTTTTTAAACTCTGCTCCAGTAGCGGCCGTGTATGAGAAGGAGACCCCTTTGATGGATGAGGAGAAGAAGAGGAAGAAGTAAAAGCACCAGGATGGATCTGGTGATGAGAAAGAAGAAGAAGGGGAGGCAAAAGGAGGCACCAGTGAAGGAAGAGAGGAAGAAGCAGGGATACTTAGTCCCTGCATCAACCCTGACTTCTAACACGCTGGTGCCATATTAGCTATGCTCATAGGAGAACGGGTGGTACTGATAATGAGCAACCCCAGCTCGATTGCACCAAAAACTTGATGCGATTAGTTCCTGCTTCGGATTTTGGCTGAAGGAGGATGAGAGATATCTTGAGTCCCTGCCAACCCTGCCCTGACCGAGCCATCTTAAGCTTCGGAGGGACACGGTGCTTTTGGAAAGGATGTGGTCTCTTCACCCCCGTTTCTACCTCAGACATATCACACTATAAGATTTGACTGTGCTGATAAGGAAAACTTTGAGCGCAACTTGAGGTTTAAGGCTTCAGAAAGGTTAAAGGGTCTTTATGCAAAGGAAATACCCTCTCATCTGGCTTCTTATATGGAAGGTAAGTCCAGTGGCATTTAATCTGTACAGATTTCCAAGAAGAGCTGCAAACGATATAGTGTCCGTTCAACTCCCCAATGTCATCTATAACTGTCAGATTTGATTGGCCTTGCAAAGGAAATTTATTAAAGACGTGCCTCGTACCCTGAAACGGCGGGAGCGCATCGTGTGTAAATCTAGAAGAATATCTCTTAACCCGGTGCGTTTCCTAAGCAGATGAAGAGACGCCAACATTAATGAAGGGCAAAGCTAAACGAACTGTAATAAAGTCTTGGCATCATCAAAACCCTCCTCTCCGACCAAGAGGTCAGATAGCAGGATTTTGAGGGGCTATTGTGGGGCCCAATATTTTGTGGCCCTGGCCCATTTTTACATTGGGGCCCAAGGCCCGAGCCGAGGAGGGATATAGCCAAGGATATGTAATGAAGGTCCAAGTAGTATTGAAACGTAGCCGAGGATGATTCTGTCCTCGGCATTCCCGAGGTCCTCCTGAAAGAAGGGCAAGAATGGTATAGGCATAGTTTTGAGAAAAAAACCTAAAATATCCATGTTGATAGAGAAAGGACCGCTGGACAGTATAGCGACCAAGGACAAAGGGAAAACTGCCATTACTGCCATTAAATACTCTGCACCTGACAGAACCATGCTCTTCATCTTTTATAAACCACCCCCAACCACTTTGGGTATGGGCTGATGGGACAAGTATCAGTCTTGGAAAGTCGAACCTACATGTGGACGTTGGATAAGAGATGCAAGCTAGTATAAAAGGAGAAGTAAGCAATTCGGAAAAGGGGCTGGGAAAAAGGCCAAAAACCAGAGCCTCCCAGACCGCATCGAGAGAATGACTCCTCGAGCGAACACGACTTACTTTTGTATGAACACCATGACTAACCACCGTCCAGTGATCAAGGCCTGGCCTTTCAAACCCACGCTCTATAAATCATATTGTTTGGGCCTTTTCTACGTGCGAAGCCCATATCATTTGGGATCGTCACAATTTGAGTCCTTACATAACCAATAGATCGAGAATGGATGATTTGAACCTTACATATCTCAGAAATACCCGAGACAGGAGGTACAATGCAATTAGCCAATTTCACATTCACGGATTGCCTCAAGGCTTTTTTTTTTTTTTTTTTTGTCTTTGAGAAGACTTTATCTATAATTCTTATTATTTAATATAAATCAAACAAATCTAAATATACAGTAATTAATAACTTATTAGAATAAACTCTGTATGATCAAATTAAATCTTGAAGATAATCTTATGTTGGATTTTTTTTTTTTGGGACGAATCTTATATTGGATTCTAATAGATGCTACGCTAGCATTTATTTTCATACCCATTATATTTACATTTGACCCCCCGAACATCTCTTAACTTTGAATGGTAGGTCATGATGTTAACTTCATAGTCCATATGAATCACATTTATTCACTATTCACCATTCACATTTAAAAAAAAAAAAAAAAAAAGGGGGGGAATCAACGGATCATATGGATTCACTATTCAGCATTCAGCATTCACGTTTAAAACAAGTTTTTGCATTTGGATCACATGTATTCACCTTTTGCTTTGATAAATGTATTCTAAAGCAACACATTTAAGTAAAATAATAATAATAATCTTAATTTGATATTAGTTTTATGGGCACTTATTGTCAGTTTTTATTCCTAACACATGTTCCATATTCCCATGTGGTCTGTTTGGTGTTTTTTTTTTTTTTTTTTTTTTTTTTTTTTTTTTAATTAGATAGTTTGAGGTGGGAGGAATGAACCTTGAATATTTCTGTTTGAAATAACAAGAAATGTCAATTAAGCTACAATGCTTTTAGCTCATTTATTATATTAAGTGTATAAATTATAATTATTGATTATTGATTAAATTACACCCCCAAATTTTGACATTTTTAAAATTAAATCTTGACTGAATTGCAATTTACACCCTTAAAAACTTAGGATAATTTTGATTTTGTTTTCTAAAGTTTCAATTTATATCTCTAATCAGTGACAACTATGATTTGAATTTAGGAGGCCAATATACATATAGTACTTAAAAGACTAATAGGAAATATAATTAAGTGATATTTTATGTAAAAAAAAAAAAAAAAAAACCCAAAATAATGGCATATTCATCATATTTTGATTGTGTTAAGTTTTTTTTGTTGGGTGCATGAATTAGCCATTTTCTATTTTCTTAAATTAAAATTCCATGTATGAAAGAAAAGATTTTTATAGTTTTTTTTTTTTTTTGGTGGAAAACGGGAGGTCTTATTTATATTATATAACGTTTATACATCACCAACATCTAAGCCTGGGGCACATAGTCTAGTCACGCTCAGGCCAGCCAAATCCCTTACATAGCAAACATATACAAAACTGGGACAGGTACTATAGACAATCAAAAGGTTCCGTTGGTGAGTTCCTCACTTTGCCAGAGCGTTCGCACATTCATTTTCTTCACGGTAAATGTGTTGCACGCGCACTTCCCAGTCCTGCTTTAAGAGGTTCCTGCAATCACAAATTAAAGACATCATATTAGTAGGGTAACTCGTATTGGGATTTGTTAACCAAGTTAGAACCACTTTAGAATCAAGTTCTAGGTGAATAAACTTAAAACCCATAGTCCATGCCATGGCCAAGCCCTGCCTGACCGCAGTTAATTCAGCCATATTATTTGTCGCTAGACCCACGTGGAGAGAAAAACCAGATATCCATTATCCTAAGTGATCTCACAAAATTCCCCCAGCACCTGCTATACCCGGATTACCTAAGGCACTTCCATCAGTATTGATTTTAATAAAGGGGTTGGGGGGCATATGCCAGCGTATATTTCGGGGGAGTTTGACCTGGGTCCGCCTAGCGGTGCTAGCTAGGTAATAAAATTCCGTAGCTGCTTGTACAGAGGAGTAGATAATACTGTGTTGGGATCGAGATTGATCCCTGAAAATCCGTCCATTACGAGCTAACCAAATATGCCAACAAGTGAAAGTAAAATACACATGCCAAGGAATTTAATGGGGCAGGATAACAACATTCTTTGTTGCATTGCACCGTAGCCAGTCTTGCAACGTCATTCAGAAGAAGGTTAGGGGCAGGATTCCTAGGGATTGTCTCCAGATCTCTTTCTCCTAGGGGCAGTCGCGTAAGATGTGTATGGTCGTTTCCGGGGTATGACACCGAGGACAGTGAGTGTCCACATGTGGACGCCCAAAAGCAAGGAATTGTTTAGTGGGTAATCGGTTACGCATAGCCTTCTAGAAGAAAATTTGGATCTTTTTAGGGCATGTTAAAGCCCAAATCCAGTTCCATAGTGGTTTAATCCACGGTGCGTGTTGTTGGTGAAAAAGAAATTCGGAAGCAGATTTTACTGAACAAGTACCATTATTGTGGGGCCATAAGAAAGTATCAGTAAGTTGAGCAAACTGTGCCACATGAATACCCTGAATGCGGTTTTGAAGTTGGGGGGGGGGGGGGGGGGGAAGAGAGATATTAAGAGCTTCAAAAGACCAAGACTAATTGGTCCACAGCGAGTTAACCCTACAGTCTTCATCAAGGGGGAGGAGGGGCCCCTCTATATAGTTACAAAGAGAGCCGTAAGGGAGCTAAAGGTCCTTCCAAATATGAATAGTTTGCCCATCTCCTACTATCCAACTCATGCCTTGACGAAGCAATTTTGCTCCTAGCGAGAAAGCGGTCCAAATATGAGACCCTCTTGAATTACGCGGACTAGTAAACAAAGTAGCCTATGGAAAGTATTTAGCTTTTAAAGCCCGGGCCCATAGCATAGTAGGATTGGTATAGAGGCACCAGGCTTGATTCATGAGAATTGCATGGTTTCGATGCCGGGTGGATGAGATACCCAACCCCCCAGCCTCCTTGGGTAATGTGACAATCTCCCATTTAACTGTGTGACAGCCTCTATGATGATCAGTATCCCCCCAAAGGAAGTTACAACTCAATTTGTCTATTTGGTGACTAATTTTTTGAGGAAGGAGCGTGATTTGCATGGCGTAGATCGGGATGGAAGTCACAAAGGCTTTGACGAGGGTGGCCCTGCCAGCCATCGATAAATATTTGGCTTGCCAACCTTTAATTTGCGATCGTATATTATCCACTAAATATTGGTAAGATTGTGCAGTGTGGCGGGAGGTGAAAATGGGCATGCCTAGGTAGGTACCAATGCGGTCAGTGGTGGGAATCCTAAATATTCCCGCCACTTGCTCTTTTATACGCCTAGGGGTACTAGGAGAAAACCATAATCTCGATTTGGTAACACTTATGAGCTGGCCAGACGAATCGCAAATTTTTTGTAAAATTTGGCATAAATTTTTGCAATCCCTAGTTGTGGCCTTTGTGAAGAGAAAGATATCATCGGCAAAAAATAAATGCGAGAGGCATACCCTAGTCCTAAAATTTATAGGGTGAATGAGTTTACCATGAATAGCCTCTTCCAATTGGAGAGACAATTGTTCCATACAAAGGATAAACAAATATGGAGAAAGAGGGTCGCCCTATCTTACACCCCTACTTGGCGCCACTTCCGGGAGAGGAGTCCCGTTCCACAGAATATGGAACCGAGTTAAGAAGATCATATTCATTATAAGAGTAATGAGGGTTGGTGGCATCTGAAAAAATTCTCGGGTCTCTTGAATAAAAGGCTATTCTAACCGATCATAAGCTTTTTCAAGATCCAATTTAAGAGCCACATACCTAGCCCGACCTCGCCTAGATTTTAAAGTTCGAATCACTTCCTGGACGAGGATAATATTATCACTTGTTCGACGTCCTGGCACAAACCCAGCTTGGTAGGGGTTGATAACCTCTGCAATATACGGTTTGAGCTGTTGCATAATGATTCGAGAAAGCAATTTATAAAGGGTATTGCAAAGGCTGATTGGTCGAAACTGAGTGATCAGGTCAGGATGAGCAACTTTTGGAATAAGCACCAAGTTTGTGAGTCCCCAATTTGGAGGTATAGTAAGTTGTTCAAAAATTTCCTGAATAACTTGAATTATGCTCGGACCCAAACTAGACCAATTTTGTTGGAAGAAAAGTGCATGATAGCCATTTGGCCCCGGCGCCTTTAAAGGAGGGAGATCCCTAAGGTTCCTAAGGATTTCCGCAAGAGGGGGAATACAGGCTAAAGATTGGGCATGAGTAAGAAAAGGACTACAGTGACTGCCTTGCCTCGAATTCCTAGATGTAGGGTGCAAATGAGGAGACGTAGCCTGAAACAATTTTTTAAAAGTATTATTAATATGTTGGGTTAAGGGCTCTCCAGTCAGCCATAATCCCGTGTCATCTTTTAAAGTAGCCACCCGCAAATGGCTTCGTCGTTGAATGGTTTTTAGGTGAAAGTACTTTGTATTGGCATCCCCATAGTTTAGCCACAAGATTCGAGATTTGAGTTGCCAATATAAATATTCTTGATGGAGAATAGTGTTATATTCTTGAGCCAGGTGTTGCTCAAGAGAATAAAAAAAGGGCGAGGGTTTCCTGGTTAAAGCCAGTTGGAGGCCCCGAATTCTAGCTAAAATACGATTTTTGAGCTGGAATAAATTGCCAAAATGGTTAGTGTTCCAGGTACGAATTTTGTTAGTTAAGAAATCAAGGCGTCGAGGGAACCTAGCTAAGAGGGAGGAAGCAGAAAGAAGTGTTTCAGATGCTTTCCAGCTATCCTTTACAAGGGAAGAGAAGGTAGGATCAGTAAGCCACATTTGTTCAAACCTAAAAGGCTTGGGGGATTTCGGCGCTAAGCAGTCAGTGATAAGCAAAATGGGACAGTGGTCGGACTTAACCCTAAGTAGATGGTGAATTTCAACAGCAAGGAAGAGCAATTTCCAGTAGGCATTGCCCAACCCTCTATCCAACCGTTCCTTAATATTATTTTTCCATATCGGGCTTTTTGTAGTCCACGTGAAACGAGGACCGTGAAAACCTAGGTCCATGAGACCACACTTATCCATGCAATTTCTAAAGGCATACGTGTTCTATTGACAGGTAAGCCTCCCATTTTTTCATCATTCGAAAGCATATCATTAAAATTGCCTAAGAGAACCCACGGTAAAGAGACAGCCGTAGCTAGATTTTGCAAATAATCCCAAAAAAATTTACGCTTAGTAAAATTAGGAGAGGCATAAACGGCAGTGAGTAAAAAAGAAAGAGAGGGAGAGAATACCTTCACAAGTGCATGGATGCTATATTCACTATGAGTGATAATTTCGATTTGGAGGGAGGGACTTTCATTCCATAATAGCCAGATGCCACCAAAGAAGCCAGTAGGATCCATTCGGCGAGAATGAGTGTAAGGAAGCGTGTTAATCACCGCTTGAGCCCTTGCTTTGACAATGTGGGGCTCGATAATGATCAGAATATTAGGGCAATGCCTATGATGGAGTTCATAGGCACGGTTACGAAAAGTCTCACTGCTCCTTGACAATTCCAAGCAATCATCTTCATTGATGAAGTAGTAGGATTGAGATAGTTATTCGGGACTCCCCCTATCATCGGGGTCCTTGTTGCAGATGGAGTGAGGCATTGATGCCTCGCTATGGTGGTCTGGATGCGATGCATTGGTGCCACTTTGCCGAGCCTGGCCTAGTGCGTGCCGGACACGACAAATGGAAGGCTTTGGCTTGAGAATATGATTATGTATAGGTTGGGTTCGTCTTCCCTTAGTGCTATGTTTATTTCGCTGAGATCCAGGTAGCAGAAAATGGCTATGGGCAGTGGGTTTGGAGAGTCCACACTGGTTGAGCTCGCTTGAGTGCTCCGCTGTCGTACTGGTGGAGCTCAGGAATGTCCTGCCGGGGCTTGGTATGGGTGCATCGAGCAGCGCACTCGGACATGGGTCCGTGGTATATGGTAAGGAGTAGTTTGGGGTGGTGGTTCGAGCCGCATTGGCAGACTTGGAGTCTGCGTCACCTGATTCCATGCCAGTGCAGTCCGTAGGTGAACTGGTATCCGGACATATGTCACCGTCTTGTCGTTGGAACAGCCTAGAGAGAGGCTACTCCATATCTGTTCAAGGTTCGTCATCTCCTGGTCTTGGTCGTGAGGGAAAGATGAAGGTGTGTTCATGTTGGGAGTAGCAGGGAAAGTCGGGGTGCTGTGGGGAGTGGGGGTGAGACGCAGGTCGGGGTCTGTCTGAGTGGGAGTCGAGGAGCTTTGGTCCAATGAGGGGGGGCATTGTGCAAGATGTGCTTTGGTTGTGTGGGTGCGGAATAAAGAGCAGCTTTGGTTTTCTCTATAGAGTGCATGGCTTGAAAGGATGGTGGGTTCTGTTCAGCGCTAGGACAGGTGTTCATGCAAGTAGTTTGCATGCAGTCCGTGTCCACCTCACGTGGCTGTAGTAAAAGCTGATATTTAGCATGCGATGCCACCTCACGCGGTGAAATCCAGTTGGCTGCTTTAACCCATCAAGTGTCTGTCCCATCGCTGAACCAACCTAAGGATTGCGCATCACATGGACCTGAGGTGAAACAGGTTGGACACGTGGTTTAACTGGGGTGTGCGCATCACGTTGGTACAGCTTACCACGTGTAGAAGTCTCTAGAGGTGGACCTCGAGCTCTAGCGCGCCGGGTTTGCACCATTTTCCAGGGAGTTGTCTCATGGGTCGGTACTGAAGTCCCCTGGTCAACATGTGTGTCAGGTTCTAGAGGGGCCGTGGTTGGGGTTTTAGTAAGTCCCTTGGAGCAGTGAATTTCGCGGTGGCCAATCCTCCCACACAGGTAACAAAGCATGGGAAGGTTTTCATAGACTATGTCTTGCCAAAAGGATCCAATTTTAACACGTTTCGGCAGCGGGTTAGTCATGTTTATTTGGACACACAACCGAGCATATCTCCCTCGAATGGCGGCACTAGTTATGGCATCCACCTTTAGAAGTCTTCCTAGTTTATTTCCCACGTGTTTGAGGAATTCTGGATGATAGTATTCTATAGGTAATTGTTCCAAACGGATCCAAACTACCGTAGTTGATATTTTGGCAATATGCGGGTGGAAATCCGCTTCCCATGCTTGTATGTGTAGGTATTGGTCGCCCACAAACCATGGCCCATCCATGAGCGCATGATGGTAGTCCTTTACCTCGTCAAAACGCATAATAAAAAAGCCATATCCAATATCAATTAAATGCGTCATACCTGAGGGTCGCCAAATACCCGCTAACTTGGTTTGGAGTGCCCGGTATCCAAGAGGTCGTCCCATGAGTTTGAGAATGATGCTCGTTTGCCATGGCCCAGCAAGTTTACACTTCAGTTCTGAAGTCACCCGAATTTCCCAAGCCTCTGCGTTCAACTCATCGTCATCGCTATGGTGGAGTTCGTCGTTGCGTGAGCAGTCTTCATCAGCGTTGCCATGCATGGGCGTTCTAGTATCCTCTGTAACATCCTCTTCTCCTAAGTCACAGCTCAAGTCCGGCATGCAGATATCCCGAGTCACCTCAGCATATGTTTTCTTTTTTCGAGAAGTATCTCTCAGGAAGTTGCTTTCAGGGTCATCAGCGTCTTGGGGCAGTTTCGGAGTGGTCATGGTTTTTTCTTTTTTTTCTTTTTTTTCTTTTCTTTTCTTCAGTGGATGTTAAAGATTTTTATAGTTAGATAGACACCAAGTACAACATATGTAAACTTATGTTATTATATAATTATCCCAAAATTATATTGCTATTACACAATTTGTATGCAGGAGAATAAACTTTTACATAAAGAATTTGAGATTTAGCAATACCTCTTTTAAAAGATAACAATAATGTTCATTTTTCCTTTGTTAGTACTCTAGCTTTATTATATTCCCTTAGCTCTGTTTTCCTTTTATAGATTTTGACTTTTGAACCTTATAAGTTATTAGACATTGATAAGAAAAAGAAACATTTACTCAATAAGAGTAATACTACAGACACAAACTATTTTACAACATTTTTACAAACTGCTAATGTGGCAAATTCTTACTAGTTCTAATATGAGCCCATCACTAACATCACATTTTTACTTACAATAACTATTTGGAAAATGCTAAAGCCACATCAGCAATTCGTAAAAATGTTGTAAAACAGTTTGTGTTTGTAGCATTACTCCTTTTTGTTTATGTGAGTGTAAGCTAAGTATTGACCATGTATTTAAAATTATTCTTTCGCTCTATATTTAGCCTTCGACAAATCTGTAGTACAAGCCTTTATTGAAAATTATCATACAATAATATTGTTGATTTTTTCCTTTTTTCCTATGAGGTTTGTTAATAAAGGTGGGTTCCAATTACCTCAAATGGTAAAGCTTCTTATTTTCAAATAAGAAAACTGAGGTTCAATTCCCACCTACACCAAAAAATTAATTAGTGTCTTGGTCTGATGACAAAGAACAATTATTAGGAATAAGTGTTATAAGTTGAAATTATCTTTCAAACACAAAAAAAAAAAAAAAAAAAAAAAAAAAAAAAATTATTTATAAAGACTATCTAATAATTATATGAATTTGACAAAACAAAATTTCCGTGCAGACTAATAAAAATGAGAGAAGAAATTCTTATGTAGATGTTTATGATATGTAATGGACCTTAACAAAAGTTTTACTAAAATATTGTTTACATCCCTAAAATTTTCATGAATTTTGTTTTTATCCATAAACTTAAAAATATTTATTTTTTGTCCTTAAATTTTCAAAGAGCATTAATAATTTGTTTTTCCTAAATAAAAGAGCATTAATAGTTTATAAGCGAAAATAGAGACGAATTTTAACTTTTGAAGATGAGATCACACCTAGAGTTTATATTCACATGTTTAAAGCCCTAATTTTCAAAATTGTAATCATTAATATGTTTTCATGACATTAACATTCTATGTTATTGATTACAACATGTTTGGATGCTTTGATTGCATGACTTGAATCCATGGCCATCTTATTTTAGAAGACTACGGTTCATTAGGTGGGATGGGTATCTATTGCCTAACACCTTCCTAACCCAATCTAACCGTTGATCTTAAACCAATTGTTCGTAAATTAAATTTTATCGTGTAATTTTTATTGTATAGGATATAATTAGGAGTCAAAGCCTTGTATATTTTTGGATTGTATTTAAGACCAAAACCTTGTAAAGTTATTTTCTATCAAATATAAATTCAATTATTTAATTAATAAAATGAAATATTAATTTTTCTTAAATTAAAATAAGTGACAACTCCAAATATAAAACCCTCAATCTAGAGGGAACAATATCATCAGTCAAATTATCATTTTGAGCGATAATAACATGAACTCACCCATTCACCTAAGTTTGGCCAAAATGAAATATATTAGTGTGCTGAGATCATGGTCTCTCACATGGTGTGACAATATTCTCTCACTGCCAATCTTGTTTTCCATGCACACACTGTATGTGGACATAGATTTTCAACTTTTTGCTGACGAGTTTTCCCAAAAGGATCTTCAAGTGCATTTCATTTCCACAAGAACCAGCTGTAAACAATCCATTTTATAAACTACATCTAGGCTACGTTTGGATAGGGCGTTTGCGTCTGCGTTTTCCTTCTTTTTTTTTTTTTTTTTTTTTTTTTTCACGCGTTTTTGAGCTTTTTGAGTGCTGCGGTTACTGTTCATGTATTGTTTAATGAACAATAACCGCAAATTTTGACTTTTTCAATTTGTTTCAGCCAATCACAGCACATCGTGTACTGTTCACGGACCCACAAATTTCATTTTTCAGCAACTTTTTCATTAAAAATGGGTCCCACGATACTATTCACACATTTAAAAATTATTTTGCTACAGCGTTTTTCAGTTTTCAGTTTCAGTTTTCAGTTTTCAACTGTATCCAAACGGACCCCTAACCTCATCTGGAGGGTAAAACAATAAGTTCACTTCTTCAGGGCAAAATTATAATTTTGACCATTGAATTTTCAATTACTTTCATATAGAACAAAACTTAAAATCATAATGATCAAAATGATATGTTACGACTTATGATCTTATTGGCTTGGACTAATAATAATGATAAGGTTGCATAAACTTGATTAACATATTGTCAAACATTAATGATTTTTGAGTAATCGGTGACATTATCTTTTTAATATATATATATTAATTGGATTTTTAATTTTGCGTCATATTTTCCATTTAATTTTTAATTTTATGCCAAGTGAATTATTGAGTGTAAAAATCGAAGAGTCCAAATCCAATTAGATTCTAAATTATATTTCAATTGGAATCCAATTTTCTACCACGTGTCTGTTTATTTTTTTTTTAATTTTTGTGACAAGTGAATTATTAGGTGAAAAAACTGAAAATTCCAAATCTAATTAAATTCTAAATCATATATATATATATATATATATATATAATGAGAAACCATTACATATTTTAGAAATGTATAATTTAAAAAAAATGTAAGCTAATATTATGTATAATTTAAATCTCTTCTAAAAAAATGTATAATTGTGATTGTTTTTAATTGTACATATGCATATGCACTGGGTCATACACTAGTTGGGTTAATTGGGCCATGATTTGGGGTGATTAATGTCAAATTTAATGTGATTTGACTGAAAACTAGCTAAAATCTAGAAAAATCTTGTGCAAAGAGAGTGAGAATTGTATGAGACGGTCTTATGAGGCCTATGTCTCAGTAACATGTGGTTCTCATACGCGTGGATGAAAAAAAAAAAATGTAGGTTTTCATTGAGTCTAAGTGCCAGCCATCCATTCTTGTCGGCACTTGAATGCAGCTACTCCAAAATTTTCCTTTTTCGGCCTTTGCATGCTATCCACTCCTACCAACCCTAAATTAATTTACCAACCTCGGAGTGAAATCCTCTTAAGTGACTATTACAAAATTTAAATACTAAGAAAATATATTTATTTATTGTTAAATATAAATAAATAATTTATTATATAAATTACTAGATGGAAGATTAAATGATACAAAGCCTTGCTAGGTGGTGGAAGGTTATAATAAAATAGAATCTAATTCATTTTAAGGAAAAAATATACATGAAGCTAATTAAAAGATTTAATTAAGGCTAAATGAAAGAAATTTTTTTTTTTAAAAAAAAACACCACATGGAAAATCTCTCACACACACACACATATATATGTGTGTGTGCGCGCGCGCGCTTCAAGTTACACTTGGTGTATTAACTCTAAATAATGTTACATTACCCAATAATTTGTTATTAAATTTATATTTTGAAAATTCAACTGTTGAATTACATGTTCTATATGTTCTTAACATGTATGCCAATTATCATGCCAGTCGGATGCAATTTACCATTCGATCCATAAACCCATCTTTTATGCATTAGTTTAAACTACAAAAATTTGAATTTAAACAATTGATCGATGACATGACTATTGATCTTTGATCATCTTTAAATTTTTTAAGTATGGAGAATGTACACAAATAATGTAATTTAGATGTAGATTTATCAAAATTCACACGCGCGCGCGCCCACATACACACATATATATTATCGAAATTATAAAAATGATCATTTTTTGTATTGTTATTGGTAAGATGAACAATTGGCGAAAGAGTTTGACTAATATTTCCTTTCCTATATATTAATTTAGTGAATTTTTTCCCTTTATTTTTTTTAATTCAGTGGTCTTTATGAAATTTGTAATAGTGTGATCAATATATATTATGTGAACAAGATGTCTTATTAGTTGAAGGGATATGAAAGTTTTTATTCATAACGAACCTGAATTTTTTGAAGGAGTCAAGAGTCTTATAATTCAATTAGTTGACATATTTTAATGTTTTTAATAAAAAAATATTTAGGATTTAATCTCCCTTCCCCAAGGGCTCCAACTATTGAATGAGTAAAAGCGTTGACTTTTATTATTATTATTATTATTCATTAGTTACAATGGGGGAGGGCCGATTTGAAACCTGAACGTTTTTGTTAGAAACATTAGAATGTGTTAATTGATTTAAAATGACTTGACAAATGGTCGACTATTTAATTTTATTAAATATATAATTTCTTGAATAATGTAAACAAATGAGAAATAGGATGGTCTACTGGGATAATTTAATTCTTATTAAACATAATTCCTTATTTTGAATGATAATTAGAAGGAATAGCAGAACAGATAATTTTTCACTCAACATAAAAGAAAAAAAGGTCCAAGATTGTGAATTGATTTTGATTTAAAAAAAATTGTAAACATGGAACGCAGTAAATAGCTTTTTTATTATTATTTTATATTACAATAAATAGACTTTTAATCTGATAACTGTGAAAGACTGATAATATTCCTGGAGATTATTCCATAACTTTTGGCATTTTATCATCTCAATTCCAAATTGCCTATTCATAAGGTCGTGGCTAAAGAAAATGATGCTGTATATTAAACATTTGGGATATATGACTTCTCAAGTTTTAAAACTTATTATTATTTTTTTATTTATTTTTTTACCACTGCACACTTTTGGTGTGATGGTCACTCTACAAGTATAGTACTTGTGAGGTATGGGGGGTAAGGACCGGGGCTTGAGTCTCCAGGAGGGAGTTTCACATACATATACACTTAGATTAGGCTAGAGTAGAAATTTTATCTTGTATAAAAAAAAAAAATAAAAAAAAAAAAAACTTTGTTTTTTTAAAGAAAAAAAAAAATTATAAATTTTGCTTCATTCAGATGAGACGAGTCGGCAGGTGAAAATATTAGAGTTTTGAAATTGTGGGATCAATTATGAGAGAATTTATAAAAAATGAGTACTCTTTCCAAATTTAAAATCTTATCGACAGATAAAATAATCATTAAAAAAAAAAAGTGAACCCAAAATGGGGAAAAAAGAGAGACTATTTCTCACTTTTGTTTCTCTTAAGCATAACAATTCCCAACAATATAAATGAAAAAAATTAAATCACTTTTTGTATTACTTGTTACTTACTACTTAGAAAAGCACCTTCCTGGTATAGGACTTTAAATGAGAGTTGAGTTGTAAAGAAAATGCACATTATGGCGGGTCTAGTTGTGAAGTGATAGCTAGGCAAATTAAGGGATGTAAAATTATCTTAAACTATTTTCTGTGATCTTAGTTTTATTGCTTATTTAATTGTTTAGTTGTCTTGACATATTGATGCCTATTTGACAATATTATCATAATTTTAGAATTTCCTCTAATAATTTAGTTTGTTTAATTGAAAATTTCAATTAGCAATTTTTATTTTTATTTTTATGGAGAATCAAAATAGATTATTTTAAGGCCTTTGTTAATTATTTTTGAATATTTAATTTCTTAGATATTATATTGGTTTAAGTATTGATAAATTTAGTTGAAGTCTTTATTACATATTATAAAATTTATGTCTGGTAGTATTTTTAGAAAATAAAATGACTTTATATTTTAAAAATGCTTAATTTCGATTGAATTATTATTTTGGTAGCATTGACGATGGGGCGATCATGTAACACTTTCATAATATAAAAGCTCGTTGAGAACAACTATAATGGGTTCTTGATTTGAAATAGAAATTTAATTGTATAAAATGATATAAAATCAATGTATTACAGATATTTTATTTCCTTAGAGTTGTATTCATTTGGCAAGAACTTTAAAGCTCAACTAGCTAGTAATGAAGACTTTCATGGTTTAAATTCCTATTTTTCATTGTAATTATCAAATTATAAAAAAAAAAAATTGTATTTATCTGATAAAATCTGACGTAATGCTCTATTCATATTTATTGAACATTTATGGACATTGTATGAAATCTACTTAATTTTTTTTCTTCCCAAAAATCTAATTAATTCACAGTTAGATGCATGGAATCCATTAATTTGGACATTGAATACAATATCTAATCTTGTTTCGTTTTTTTTTTCCAGGAAAATCTGACTTTTGTGGTCTTTCTTTTGGGTAATTATACAATATTCTAAAAATATAATAATATTGTATTTTTTTACCTAACAGTTTGCTGCGATGGTAAGACCGTATCCTAATGGTTTCGATATTAGGTGGGAAGAGGAAGGCTAATGTCATATATGCACTTTTTATAGAAAACTAATTAATGTCTTTAAATTTTATAAATATGACAAAATTTTGGGACATTTAGATAGATATATTATATATTAATAGCTAAATCTTAGAGAAAATCCAATTAGATGTTAATTGGATCTTCAATTTTATGCCATATGTACCATTTAATTTTCAATTTTGTGGCAAATGAATTATTGAATGTAAAAATCGAAGAGTTTAGATCCAGATTAATAGCCAAAATTAAGAGAAAATCCAATTAGATTCTAAATTGGATTCAATTGGAGTCTAATTTTCGATCATGTATCCATTTAAGTTTTTAATTTTCGGAGCAAGTGAATTATTTGGTGCCAAAATCGAAGAGTTTAAAATCATTTAAAATTCTAAATCGTAGATATATATATAATGAGAAACCATTATATATTTTAAAAATATATGGTTTTAAAAAAGTGTAAGCTAATACTATGTATAATTTGAATATCTTGTAAAAAAATATATAATTTGAACCGTGTAATTGTGATTGTTTTTAATTGTACCCGTGCATATGCACGGGGCTACACATTAGTCTATTTATCTATATATAAATTAATAGGCAAAATTCAGAGAAAGTTCAATCAAAATTTAAAATTAGAATCTAATTTTGCGCCACATGTCTAAATTTATGTGAGAACCACACCATAATTATCCACTTAAGGTTGTGCCATGTGTCCACTTAAGTTTTTTAATCTTTGTGCTAAGTGAGTTAATGAATGCAAAATACTAAGAGTTTAATATTAATGAATTATAAAATTAAAAAAAAAAAAAAAAACTAATCACATATATTCAATAAAAATCACCACACAACAAATATTACCATACAGACTCCACATATTCTATATTATTAAAAATTAGAAAAAAATGATCATAAGTAGTATTAAATTTAGGTAATGATTTTAATATGTGACTAATTATATTTACTTAAAAAATAATAATTTGACTAATTATATATATATTTTTATGATAAAAATTGTGTTTAATTTTAAATGTATCTATATATATGAATATGATACATGCTATTTTTTTTTTTAATAATTTGACTAATAATTTATATTTTATAATAAAAATTGTATTTAATTTCAAATGCATCAATGTGTTTACATGGGTTACATGCTAGTTTCAAAATAGAATACAAAAACAACAATTTGGGACGAAAGGAGTAGTAATTAGTAGACATGGCAAAACGGGTCAGAATTTTCTAACTTGACCCAAACTCGATTTTTTTGACCTGAAGCAAAAATGGGTTAACCCGTGACCTGACCCGTGTTTTTTTTTTTTTTGCGAGTCAACCCGACCTTATCTGCGACCCGAACCTGAACTATTTTTTAAAACATTTTTTTTTGGTAAAAAAATAAAATAAAATTAAGACAATATTGGTTTAATTGTTTGTTGTGAGCTGTAAGGAAACAATTAAGACATTTACATAACTGCATGCAAATTAATTGAAAGATGAATGGTTGAACATTCTATAATGAGTAAAGATTTTTAGATATCAAATAGTAAAATACATGCCAAGATAATCTAGTTATAGTAGAGTTAAAAACATAGATTTAAAATTGTAGACATGTGTGAAAAACATTCACAAGTGTGAAAATAGTGAAGCCAAAGTATCAAATTAGCATAAATTATGAATGCTTAGACCTATTTTTTAACAATTTATATCCAAACTAAACGGTTTTTCAAAATAAATTATGATATTTCCTAGAATGTGTGTTGCTTAAAAATGATATGATATTCATAAAAGAGACCGTGTATAAATAAGTAAATAATCAAACTTTAATATATATCTCAAATTAAAATAGAGTGCTAATTACAATTGATAATAAATTATAAAATTAATTTTCAAGATTGTAAATTTCTTATATGTTTTTATTCTTTGTCAAATGAATTATCCAATAAGTCATTTATAATTTTGTTTTATATTTTGGGATGTTGATATTGTGTAGAAATAAAACTTGTGTATTTGTTTTACTTATCTTTGTGTTATTTTTTTTTAGATAGCAATATTAGGGTTTGTATAATTTTAAAATTATTGAATAAGTATTAATAAGTTTAACTGAGTTCATTCTTGATATAAGTAGTGAATTCAAAGTAATGCTTTTTACATCAAGTAATTTGTTGCATGACTTTCCAAATAGCAAATACATGTTGTTTTCTTTATTAAAAAAAAAAAAAATGTGAAAAATACGGGCCAACCCGACCCGCCTGTTTTGCCATGTCTAGTAATTAGCAAGGAAAAATGTGACAAATTTGGGTTTCAATAATGGAGGTCACCCAATGTGTTGACAGATTATGTCGTAATTTCATTTGGGGCACCACAGAGCACAAGAAGAAACTACACTTAGTTAGCTGGAAGAAAATCACCAAGGCCAAAAAAGATAAGGGTTTGGGACTTCAATCAACAAAGGAGAGGAATATAGCTTTGCTAGCCAAACTCAATTGGCGATTCCATCAAGAGAAGGAGTCTCTTTGGACCCGTGTGCTTGCTCACAAATATAAATATAGAAGAAGGCAGAACCTATTGAAACCTAGATCTTGCTCAACCACATGGATAGCTCTTAAGAAAGGTGAACCAATCTTCATGAAAAGCACTAAATGGATAGCAGGTATGAATAGTGGTTTATCCTTTTGGCATGATAAATGGTTGAATGATGGGTCGTTGAGAAATCTAATTGTAGGTCCTTTTCAAAGAGGGGAGGAAGATCTTTTGTTGAAGGATGTTATTCATCACGGAGATTGGAGTCTTGGTGGACTTTCCTTTGTATTCCCCCCTACCATCTGGCAAAAAATCAAAGCCACCCCCTTCCCCTTGGCTGCAAATAGTATGGATCGCATCACATGAGCTTCCTCACCCAATGGGGATTTTGAGCTCAAAGAAGCCTACAAGCTAGCTTGTATGGACAATGACACGTATCCATACGGATCTTTTACAAGGCAGTGGGTTTGGAAGATGATCACTCTACCTAAAATCAAATGCTTTTTATGGCAATGTCTCCATAAAAGCATACTAGTTAGAGAAGTCCTTGCTGCTAGAGGCCTTAACGTTCCCCTTTGTTGTCCGATTTGCAACTCTGCAACGGAATCAATCTTGCACATGCTCAAAGATTGTCCTCAGGTTCAAGCTTTTTGGGATTCCTTCCCTCCTCCCATCCACTCTAATTTATTTTATGGTGCAAACCTCTCAGATTGGCTCAAATTCAACTACACATCCCATAAGGCTGCTGGTATTGGCATTAGTTGGGGAATTATTTTCCCCTTTGGAGTTTGGAGTTTGGAGTTTATGGCTACTGCGGAACAGGGTAATTTTTAGGGACCATACCACTCTTAAACCAATCATGGCAGAAACATTAGCCAAAGTTTCAGAGTTTGCTTACCTTGGACTAAACGAAAGGCATAAACGTACTATATGCTCCATTCAGGTACGTTGACTCCCTCCTCCTAAAAACTGGTTTAAGCTAAACTCCAACGGGTCCTCCTTGGGTAATCCGAGCAAAGCTGGTGGTGGTGGTATTATTAAAAACTCCATTGGAAACTGGGTGCGTGGTTATGCTCGAGCTATTGGTCATACCACAAGTGTGGCGACTGAACTATGGGCGCTAAGGGATAGGATCAATTTATGCATTGATTTGAACTTGACTAACGTGCTTATTGAAATGGATGCGAAGATTGTGGTGGACCTGTTACTGAAAGGTGCAGAGAAAACCCATGGAAATGACGTTCTTATTGCTGATTGCAAAGAGGGATTAAAAAAAATTTTGAGAGTCCGAATTCAACACTGTTATAGGGAAGCAAATAAATATGCCAATGCTTTTGCTAGGAGAGGTGCCTTACTTTCTCAAGATTTTGTAATTTTCCATTCCCCCCCTCCCTGTTGATGTTGCTCTCTTAGGCCTCGTTTGGGGGGGAGGGGGGGGGGGGAATGGAATGGAAATGAATGAAAAGAATAATTTGATAAGATCCTGCTAATATGATTGAAATCAAGAACACTTTGGTAGTTTCTTCGAGGGAAACTAGGCCTCCAAGACTTAAAGAACAGAGCTAAAGGAAAGAAGAAGGAAAAGAGATAAGGAAGAAACAAGGGAAAAGAAGAACAAGTTTATACATTTCACATGTCCCTTACAATTCATTCCCTAATCTATTTATACAATCTGATTCATCCACTAACTAACTGCATAACAACTCAGCTCAGCCATAACTACCTAACTAACTCCAACTCAGCTCTGCCTTTAACTGCCTCTAACTCAGCACAGCATAGCACAGCCTCTGAGCACAGCCTTAGCACGTGCACAACTTCAACACTTGCACACACCACAGAACCTACACCCATACAACACCTATCATAATTTTAGATTATTCTTCCCTTCCCTTGTTTGGGAGTTTTAATGGAGGGAATGAAAAGCTCATTCCTTTGTTGGGGAATTTAAGGCTTTGCTTGGGAGGAGGGAATAGAATGGAATGGAAAGGAATAAAAAGAATAATTTTAGAATATTCTTCCATTTTCTTGTTTGGGAGTTTTAATGGAGGGAATAGAAAGTCCATTCTTTTGTTTGGGAGTTTAAGTGAGAGGGAATGGAAAGGGTAGGAAGGAACACTCATTTCTCTCTATTCCCTTAAAACCTCAAATTTTCATTCCCTCCGAAATTGGGAGGAATAGGAGAGAATGAAATTAGATTTAATGATTTTTTTACTAAAACTCCCAAAATACCCTTATATATTCAACCCTTTATTTTAAAATATGGGTCTAATAGTAATATTGTCATAAAATGATTCAATTCCATTCCCTCCATGTTGCTCCCAAACAGGATTACTTACATTTCATTCATTTTCATTCATTTCCATTCCTTTATTTTAAAACATCCAATCAAATTTACTTAATTCCATTCCATTCCATTCTTTTCCATTCATTTTCCTTACTTAAAAACATTCTATTCCATTCCTTTCCATTCCCTTATGACCATCTCATTCCATTCCCTTATGAACTCCCAAGTGGAGCCTAAGTGGGAGGGAATGGAATAGGTAGGAGGGAACATTCATTTCTCTCTATTTCCTTAAAATCTCAAATTTTCATTCTCCTCAAAATTAGGAGGAATGGGAGGGAATGAAATTAATTTTAATGATTTTTTTTACTAAAACTTCCAAAATACCCATATATATTCAACTTTTTATTTTAAAATAGGGGTTTAACAATAATATTGTCATAAAATGATTCTATTCCATTCCTTCCATGTTGTTCTCAAACAAGATTATTTACATTTCATTCATTGTCATTCATTTATTTTAAAACATCCAATTAAGGTTACTTAATTTAATTCCAATTCATTCATTTCTCTTACTTAAATACATTCCATTCCATTCCTTTATAATCATTTCATTCTATTCCATTTCCTTATGAACTTCCAAACAAAACCTTATATTGATACTGTGGGAACCATGTATGAACGGTTCCAATCTGTTGTATCTGATGTTTCTTATTTAATCTCAATTGCCCTGTTTACCAAAAAAATAAAAAAATAATTAAAAGAGAGATTCAACCAAAAAATAATTAAAAGAGATTCTCCATGGCCTTCTAATGCCAAATTAACCGTCCATAATGAGCCCCCTAAAAGTGGTGTTGAAATCTAAGGCTAGGCTAGGGCCCAAACATGTGATAAAACAAAAATGAACGGCCACATCACCCTCTGACACGTGTCACTCATTAAGAGGACACCCTTCCCAACCCCACCAGTCTTTCTTTGTCTCTCAGTGCATGGGGCCTCTTCTGCTACTATAAGAGTATACTGCACATCACATGTTAACATTCAGAACAGTCAGACAGAGAGAGAAAAGAGAAGAGAGAGAGAGAGAGAAAATCAAGCTCGTTAGCAAGAAGGTGAGGCCAGGATTTCTCAAAAATCCATAGAAGAGGTTGAAACTTCGAACCCCTTATCCTATCCTCTTCAACACCTTTCACTATATTTATGCTTCAAGTTATAATAAAGACTTCTCATTCTCAGAAACTCTTCTCTCTCTCCCTCTTATTTATTAAAGTTGTCAATGATTTCTGAATTGGTTTTTTGAAATTGTGTATCTCCAAATATATATTTTCTTTTTGAAGTTGCAAGAGGAGGGAGATGGCCCCAAAGTCTGGCAGAGGCAAGGCAAACAAAACCAAGGCAGAAAAGAAGAGGAAAGAAGAAAAAGGTTTAATTAGATTCCATTTTTTACTTACAAAGAAGCTCCTATATGTTTTTTTTTTTTTTGTTTTTTTGGTTTTGTCTCTACTTCTTCTATATATGTGGGAAATTTGATTATTGAGTCCTTATTTTCCTTTTTCTTGTTTTATTATAGTGCCTACTGTTCTTGACATTACTGTCATCACACCATATGATTCACAAGTTATTCTCAAGGTACTGATTTTTATTTTTGCTTTTCTCTTCAACTATTTTACTTTATCTATGTGTTTCTTAACTAAATTTTGTTTTGGCTTACCAACCAAAATCTTTTGAAGGCAATCTCCACTGACAAGATACTTGATATAAGGAGGCTTTTGGCTGTGAATGTAGAAACATGCCACCGTACAAACTATTCTTTATCTCATGAGGTGACCCCTTTTTTTTTTTATAAAGTAGATACTCTCTTAATTTATCTAACATTCACGGTCATAGTCTATGAATGCTAAATTAAAATTTTAATCTTCTTTATCAGGTCAAAGGCCAGAAATTGAATGATAGGACCGAGGTGGTTACTTTGAAACCATGTATTCTGAGAATGGTTGAAGGTAGGTGAAGCAATATTCTTACTTGTAATTCAGCATCAACCTTTGTGTCGGTCACGTTTTCATTACTCGTCTAATAAAAATTGCTAAATTTAGGTAGAATCCAAATCTTGCTTTCTTGCCTTATTACTATTTTGATGATTTCCTTTAACCTTATTACTTATTACATGTATCATGTTCTAAAATATTTGTTGTACGCAGAAAATATAAACGTAAAGCTATTAGTAATTACCATAATTTATTCAAAGAGTGCCAAAAATGATTCCTTGAAGGGAGATACATGAACCCATTAATTAATATAAAAAGAGTGTAGAGAGAATGATGTTTTAATACAAAAACGCGTCACAAATTTTACTTAAAAAGTTATAATAAATTTTAAAGAAAGATGAGGATGACACATGTAGTCACATTTCAAATTAGTTCAAATTAGTAAGTTGTACCATTCGATGACATTACCTTTAATTTGTTATTTTCACCAACTTTATAATAATGTCTTTCCTTCTAAGTAGTAACAATACCAAGTTACCAATTTTAATGATAAGTTTTGGTGTAGTTTTTGGTAAGTTTATTTATTATAAATATGTTTGGATCTGGTTTGATGAACCTACTATTTAAATAAAATGAATCAATACAAATAAATTTTCCTTTTTGATAAGAATACAAATAAATTATACCAAAAGCACCCTGAGAGTTAATTGAAGTACACATGTTTGCATTGAGGCACAAATTTTATTTTATGTTTTATTTTTACATTTGGCTAACTGGGTGAGTCTTTCCAAGAGAGAGTTAACAACTCCCAAAGTCCTTACTACCATTCTTATTAAAAAAAACAAGAAAAAGAAAGATAAATTGCATAAATATCTTCATTCTCCAGTCTAGACTTTCATTGTTTTATCCCACCGCAGAACTCAGTGGTGAAGAACTTGTCAGTTGTCTCCCTTGTCTTTTTTTTTTTGAAGAGGTCTCCCTTGTCTCTTGTGCGAGCGTGCACTGTTTTTTAAATTCCTTTGTATTAAACATGCATTCTTAGTTTTGTTCTAGGTAAACTCACTCAATTATATATTTATTATTAAAATCACAATATATTAGTACTACACAATTGCTATTCAATATTTGAACTGGAGAGTCACATGTACAAGATTGTGCTTTTGATTGGTTTTTTTTTTTTTTTCCCCACCACGTGTTACTATTCCAATATAATATCAGCTTATTAGTGTTATTTTTTGTACTAACTCTAAGAGTTTAATCTGTTTTTTTGGTATAACCTAGATTAGGTGTTAATAATTTTTCCTTTCAGATACCCCATAAAGTGACTTTCTTCAGAGCAAATCAGAGGTGACCCTAGAAAGTTGTTAGTTAAAAATAAAAAATAATTATAAAAAAAATTGAAGGGTCATTGGTTTCGTCGTCAAGCCCCGGCATAAGATTTAAGATTTCATTATCAAAGATCCTGAAGTGTGACCACTGACCCCTATGAAATTTTTTATATCATTAGCTGTAAAGCAAAGAGCCTTTTTATTTTTATTTTATGTGTTTTTACCAAGTTAATTTATTTATTTTGAGAAGAAGGTTAAAATTATTTAGAATAATTTATTTAGTTGAAATTGAAATTTTTTTATTAAAAGTACTGTAAATAAAATTAAAATATGACTAAAATAGTATTAAAAAGTACAATAAAACTTATAAATAATAGTAAAAAAAATTAACTTTTTAAACTCCAAACATAAAATGTACTATATATTTATATAGTAAATATATAGACTAGATAGTACTCTTTTTTTAGATCGTACTATATAGTACTATATAGTACTCTTTCAGTCTTACTCCTACCTAATGAAACATGCATTACATCGAAGATAGATGGGTAGCTTTTCAAAAGGAGGATCTAGCTGCTGAGGACTTTAGCGGAGTGATTTGTGGGGGGAGAGGGAGAATACAAAATAGAAAAGAAAATGAACGGAGTGTACTATGTGTTTGGTTGGAGGGGTAGATTTTGGAGAGAAAATGAGCTTAAGATGAGAAATTACCCTTTCATACTAGGTTTCTTTTCTTTTCTTCTTCTTCTTCTTTTTTTTTTTTTTTTTTTTTTTTTTTTTTTCATTATAGTATTATTATTTTTTTTTTTTAATGTAATAGGAGCATAAAAGTAAATTTGTAAAATTCTATTTTCTATTCTCTGATTTTCTTCTCAACCAAATAAAAGAATTTTCTACTCTACTTTTCCACCCCAACCAAACATATATTAGGAGTTTAGGACAAACTTAAATTGTTTTTATTCACATTTTTCATCCCACCATTTTCTATTATTTTATTTTTTTCATCCCCAAATGGGCCCCTAATGAGTTAATGTGAATGGACAATTACAAACCAGCTTGGTCTGTAATGTTACATTTGTACCATCTTTAAAATAGGGGACCGTTAGTTAACGAGTGACCACGCCTCTCAGTTAACTTATTAGACCTACGTTTGGTTGCCTTCTAGCCTAACCAAATTTGGCAACTAACCCAAGACCTTTGATTTTCACATTGACTAATTGTTTGCAAAACACAAATTTTGTTAGTCCTACTAGGAACACAATAAAAATTTCACAACATTTCAAAGTAGCTTACCATCTCACACATGAGCCATTAAAAAAATTTTAAATTGAAGATTGTAGAGGGTCCATGTATGAGGTAATACGCTAATTTATGAATGTAAAATTGTTGTCCCCAGCTTTATTAAATTTTGCTACATAGTATTTATAATCTAATGTGACAATAAATATGATTACTGGATTTTAAAATAATTAATGAATATCATAATTATTTGTTTTGTAATTGATAGACAAATAAAATTTTAAATTATATAGTAAAATTTAAAATGTGTAGCATTCTCGTAGCATCACTCAAAGACAATTTGATTACAACACTTACAAGTAGAACCACCATAAGTACTTGGTGAAAAATTGGTGTTGGATGCACCAATCATAAAATAGTTTTCCTATTAATATCGAATCACTTTTTCACGGTTAAGTAGTGAGAATGAACACTTGGGTTTTAGTTAGCTCAACTATAAAGTTTCTTATTATCAAATAAAAGATATGTAATAACACGTGTATTTTCTTCTTTGAAAAATATACATTATAACTCATTATAGAACATTTATTAATCTTTAACATGCATCCTTACAACACTTGTTAACTGTCCCCAAAATATATATATTTTTAAGAGTCCGGTTAATGTGTGCCCTAAGGACACACATTAAGCTTTCTATTTTTAGAAACATTTTTTCGGGAATTGAAAAAACTGTCATTACTTTTTCAATTTTCGAGAAAATCTTTTCCAAAAATGAAAATTAATGTGTGCCCTTAAGGCACACATTAGTAAAATCCTATTTTTAAAGCCGAGGTGGGAATTGGGGTAGTCTTATTTTCAGTTATTAACAATAATGCCATTATATATTTTTCAGAGGACTACATTGAGGAAGCCCAAGCGGTATCGCACGTGCGAAGGCTACTGGACATAGTGGCCTGCACCACGAGATTCGCGAAGCCCAGACGAAGCCCATCAACATCAGAGCTGAAGTCCAAAAAGAGCAAGGCCCAAGCCCAGCCCAAGAGGGGTAGTAACTCCGCCCCACCTACACCGTCCGATGGAGGAGGATCCCCGTCATCAGAACCGTCGGTTGCGGCGGCGGCGGCGGTCTCGGAGAACATTGGGATGGTGGCAATTCACCCAACCCCGAAGCTCTCCGACTTCTATGAGTTCTTCTCCTTCTCTCACCTCTCTCCTCCTATTCTACGTGAGTATTTTATTTTCTCCTTCAATTCTTGCTGCTCTGTTTGGTTACTCAGAAAATGTGGGAAAATAAAAAGGAAAATTAGAATAGGTTTAGTTTTCGTTATTAGTAACTCTAGAGACAAAACCCATAGGGTTTTAAATGTCACAATACAAAAACTCATGGCTTAATTTGTTACTAGGCAGTAGGATTTTATTTATTTTAGGAATTTTTCTATATATATATATATATATTTTTTTTTTTTTTCTTTTAGGCTTAAAGTTTGGTTGTTTTCATTTAGGCTCTTTTGGTTTGACCGTTCAGAGCATTTTTTTTTTTTTTTTTGTTTCCTTCACAACAATGGCATTCCTGCATTCCATAGCATTTTTGAGCTAGTATTTCATAATAGTTAGACATGCACTTAATGGTTAGATTAGTAATGGAAATAGACGATAAAGGGTCAAAATGAAAATTTTGTAATGTGAAGAGTTAAAATGAAAATAACCCAACTTTAAGTGTCAAAAGTTTACTTTAGTCTAAAGTGCTATCCTGTATTTTATCAGGTGTCAATTTGTTATTTAAAAGGTTGTACAATATTTCTCTTTGTTTTTTTTTTACAAATAATCTGATAGTTATAATAATGGGGAATAGGAGATTTGAATCCTGATTTGCCTATATAAGGAGAGTAGGCAATGCCATTGAGATACAAGACTTTTGGCTTGGCCATGTGTCATATTCTAAGTGTAAACCAATGTTATCAAATAAAGAAGTGATTAAATATGCCACTCGCCTAATAAAATTATATAGGATAATTGGATAAAGATTAGAGTAATCTCTTTCAAACTATTTTTTGTTGATTTAGTTGATCATTATGTTTTATTCACACAACTCTATAAGTTATTTAAACGAGTTACATGAATGTCAAATAGGTTGTATGATTAAGAGCAAACATGGGTGATCATTTAAATTTTCACATTGGGAGAATTTTCTTACAAATTGTTAAATTGATTGTTTTGTTATATATTTTTTGTTTTGCAGATTTAAGGAGATGCGACCAGAGGGATGTACAAGAAAGGCGTGATGGGGATTACTTTGAAATTCAGGTGCTATTGCTATTCTCCATTTTGTTTTCTATCTTTGCCTTATGGTTCAATGACGGTTGATTGAGCCTATGGTACTATTTTTCATCCCATCCTTAAACCTCTAAGCTTGTCTGAAGGTGATATTTGATCCAAATATCTATTAATAAAACCATTATTGAGTGAAGTAAAGCGAAGTATTAGATTATTAAAATTCGTTTTGTCCTTTTAGCAAATACTGGACAGGCCTTTTCTCAAGCTGATCATTTGAGCTAAGTGACATGGTTTTTGTTCATTAAGGCCTCTTCCAAGAGGTTGTTCAACATTGGCTCATTTGCCATAAGCATAAAACTGGTGGCTAACTTACCAATTAGATCTTGAGCTGAACATTAGCAGCCTAGTGTGTTTTCTAGTCTAGCTGCCATCTTCAATTTTCAAAACAGCTTTATAATATGTCATTTTGTAACTTACATGAAATTGTTCTTGATTAAGTTAGATTCTTTTGGAAGAAGAGCATGCTATTTTTCCTGTGAAGTACAGAACTTCACAACTATTTGTTTGATCATTAATATTGAACACCAATTCATTCATGCCATGCTATGTATTATGTTCCTTTATGAGTACATGTGCCTCTTTCAAGACATTAGTACAACTTTCTTAACTTTTTTCCTGTCTTCATGATAGTTTTGTTCAATCTTTCTGCAATTTAAGTTGACTGAATCTCATTAAAAAACTTCTTTTTCCATTTTAAATGAAGATATTTAAAATACAATTAATGCATGCAGATTAAGATCTGCAATGGGAAGCTAATACGAGTGGTTGCATCCTTGAAAGGGTTCTATACCATGGAAAAACAGTCTCTACAAAGCCACTCCCTGGTGGATCTTCTACAACAGCTTAGCCGAGCTTTTGGCAATGTGGGTACTTTATATATTACTTGAATTTTGATATGTATATTTCACTTTCTTTAATTCTATTTACTAGTTTGCATATGTTGTGATGAACCACTCTGTTTCTCCTTGCAATCACCTCACAGTGAGTGCAAATTGCTAAGTTTAGGCCAATTGTAGTAATTATTTTTTGATGGTTTATAAAGTAGCACATAAACTTAGTTTATAAAGTAAACTTAAAACCTGTGTTTGCAACTCAAAAATAAAAGATTATAATTTTTATTTTTTAATATGTAAATTCATTAATCCACTGCCAAACTGCATCACCACATGGTCATTAACGAATTTGTTATGATTTGCTTAAATTTAACCTTACTTCTGAGAAGTGTTCTAATTTGATTTCTTTTCTGGATTGAAAAGCTATATTTTCAGAGTTGTTAAAATTCTTCCATCTGAATTTATATTCAAATTAATCAGGTTGCATACCAAACCAAATTTGTCGATTTGCAGAATAACCTTGGCTAGTTGAAGACACCAATGTCTCAGCTAATCTTTCTAATTGGATTCTGCTGAAATTTATTTCATTTGGTGACTTGGTCGAGAGTTAGCTGGAGTCGCATGTTTTTCATCTGCAATATTATCTTGCTGATCTGTTTTGAACTTTATTGTTTAGTTTGTAACTAACAAATGTGTGATTAATGCAGGCATATGAATCTTTGATGAAAGCTTTTGTAGAACATAATAAGGTAGATATTCTATCACAATAAAAAATTCAATTTAAAAACGTATTTTATTTACAGCAAAAATGCATAAGCTTTTTAAATAATTCATTGTGTTCTTCTAATTCCCTCCCTTAGTTTGGTAATCTTCCATATGGATTTCGAGCAAATACATGGCTTGCTCCTCCATCTGTTGCTGATTCTCCATCGGACTTCCCATTACTACCAACAGAAGATGAAAATTGGGGTGGCAATGGTGGTGGCTGGGGAAGAAATGGTGAATTTGATCTTCGACCATGGGCAACTGATTTTGCAATTTTGGCTTGCCTACCTTGTAAAACTGAGGAGGAGAGGGTGGTCCGAGACCGGAAGGCTTTTTTACTTCATAGTCAATTTGTTGATGTCTCAATCTTTAAAGCTGTTGCAGCAATACGCCATCTCATAGATTCCAATATGCAAGCGAAGGATACAATAAGCAGTAAACCAGACTCAGTCTTGCATGAGGATCGTGTGGGAGATCTGTCCATTATTGTAAAACGTGATACAACTGATGCAGGCTCAAAATATGATATAAAAACTGATGGCCGTCAATTATCCAATATGTCTGACAAGGAAGCTGCTCAACGGAATTTGCTTAAGGGGTTAACTGCAGATGAGAGTGTAGTGATTCATGTAAGTACTTTTCTCCTATGCTGCAAGATTATATATGAATGCGTGTTTAAAATGTGAGTAATATGTATCTAAATAAGTTTATAAATATAAGTGAAGGCTACTTTCTAGTTTCTACATTTTTGGATACTACGTATTCAATTGCAGTAGGCTGTCTCTGATTCCTCGGCTGATCTGTCTAGATATAAACCTAGTAATTTAAGCATTTTCAGTTTTGTTTCTATACTGAGCATATGCATGTTGTCCTTCTCCCAACTATTTACTATAAGCTACACAAATTCTATGTCCAGTTTTGTTCATTGAAATTGAGTCATGTTTTCTTTGATATCAAAGGCAATGTGTCTATTCCACTTCCTAATTATCCATTATCTTTGGTTCTTCTCCTTGTCCTTGTAATGCTCTTAACATGGAAAAGTCATCACCCCTAACTGATGCCATTGACTGATCTTAGTTGCACATGTCCAAACTTTCTCAAGTGGTTGAAACTTTTGCAGGATACATCCTCCTTGGGTGTTGTCAATGTAAGGCATTGTGGATACACTGCTACTGTAAAGGTTGTTGGTAATGTGAAGAAGGCAAAGTTTCACACTCAAGATATTGAAATTGATGATCAACCAGATGGTGGGGCAAATGCTCTTAACATTAACAGGTTTGATCCATAAGCTAATGCCCTCATTACTAAAGAGTCTGGTTTTGATCCATTTGTAGTTGCATGCACATATTGCACACATGCTAGGCAATACTGTTGGCAGGTCTTAACAATATACAGGTCGCCTCACCTGCATCATATATTAATGATGTTGAGGACGTTCACTGAAAACAGGAAAAAAATAAAGAAAAGAATGATAATCAGACTTGTTAAGTTAATATGCTTTGTAAGTGAATGACTGGTAATACAAATATAAAAGTTGTTAAAAAGGATTCTATAGCTTTTTTAGCCAAAAAATGGCAGTATGCCTTTGAACAACATGATGCGGTGGGTATGATTGGTGGCTTAGAACTCTTAAGTTCCTTTGTCTGGAAATCAATAGTTGGATCATTTTCCTAATTTCTGATCAACTCCTTTGAAACTTAAAAGAGAGTTGGTTTTTCCTCTGATAAATATGGAAAATTCTGAAAAGTTAGGCATGTTCTTGTAATGCATAGCTTTAGATCCTCTAAATCATAAATATGCATGTGGAAATGCAGATTACTTGGCTCTGAAAACAATTCTCAATGGATTTAGTTCAGTTCCCTTATGCTGGATTCAATAGTAATGATCAAGTACTTTTGAAGTGCTTTAGAGAGTTTAAGATATATTTTTAAAGGCCGACTGTTGCTGCATGCATATTACCCTTTGGACTGATTGAATACAAAACTATTTTACAGCTTGAGGTTTCTGCTTCATAAGTTTAGTGCTAAACCATCAGGAGGATGTTGGTCACCTCAGTCTAACTTGGATGGCATGGAAGCGTCCAGATGTCTGGTCAGAAGAGTAGTTAAAGAGAGCTTGAAAAAGTTAAAGGAGATGCCCATTGATTCTAAGAGGTCTATAAGATGGGAACTTGGTTCTTGTTGGGTACAACATCTACAAAAGCAGGAAAGTCCAACAGGAAACAAGTCTAAAAGCCCAGATGATGATAATGGGGCTGAACATTCAGTCAAAGGTCTTGGAAAGCAGTTTAAATTTTTGAAGAAGAGGGAAAAGAAAGAAAATTGTGCAAGTAGCACTGATAAGGAAGAAAATGATTCTAGACCTGGCAATCTGAATTCAGAAACTGATTTGGGAGAGCTAAGCAATGGTGAACTCAAAGGCGTAGCAGAACTGGAGAAGCTAATTTCTGAAGATGCCTTCTTGAGTCTGAAAGAAACTGGGACTGGTCTTCATTTAAAGGTTTCTTTGGAACTCTAATAATTTTTGTTACATTATGAACCTGTTGATTCAATTTTAGTACATATGTGCTATTTTGCTTGTTCATTTTAACTGAAATTCCTTACAAAAAAATTGGGTTGGAGAAAACTACTTAAACCCATTATGTGGTGTGGATGACCATCAATGTGTATTTTCTAGTAAAGTGTCTTATTGTTGAATGAAGGACCTGGGCTTGAATCCTTCTACACCAAAAGAAACTCATTTGTGTGTTGGCTTGATGCTCAATAGAAATTATCATAGAGCAGATGCCTTAGGTTTCAAATCCTACTGTATGTATAAAAAAAGAAAGAAGTCACATGACTATTAAATAAGTCACATGATTAAAAGTAGACATAGATGATTATGTGAATTGCCATTTAGAAGGATGTAAGAACTTTGTTCCAAACCGATTTGGAGTGAATTTTCATTCAAATTTTATTCTTTCCTCTTCTTGTTAGAACGTTTCATTGTTTCTTTTTTGGTTGTTGTAATGTTGTTATTATGGTACCAATGTTGCTTCTTGTTATCTTTTGGACTAACTGTTTCAATTTGCTTCTTCAAACAGTCAATAGATGAGCTGATCAGGCTGGCACATGAGTATTATGATGAAGTTGCACTACCAAAACTGGTAATATTCTTTTTATACACTGAGTTTTGCTATGTACTTAAGTTTACAATGGTTATATGCAGGGTTATGAACTAGATCTCTTGTTTTCTTAGGTAACAGATTTTGGGTCACTGGAACTTTCTCCAGTTGATGGCCGTACATTAACTGACTTCATGCATTTAAGGGGACTACAGATGCGCTCTTTGGGTCGAGTGGTAAGAAACAATCCCTCTATTTCTTTCTTCCTCCCTGCCTCCTCTAACAACATTCTAGATCAATGCCGTTCTGACTTTGGTCTCTAGAAAACCTGGAGGGGGATGATTTTAAAACTAGTAAATGTGCAGTGTTTTGTTTCTGTTGGTCCTAATCTCATTGTACAAATCAGGTTGAACTTGCAGAAAAACTTCCCCATATACAGTCACTTTGTGTCCATGAGATGCTTGCTCGAGCTTTCAAGCATCTACTTAAAGCAGTTGTTGCCTCTGTTGACAATGTAGAGGACTTACCGGCAGCAATAGCTTCGGCTCTAAATTTTTTACTTGGAAGTTGTGAGACGGAAGATAATGACAAAGAATTGAATGATGACCATATTCTTAGATTTGAATGGTTAAGAATGTTTATAGCCAGAAGATATGGTTGGACACTTAAAGATGAGTTTCGCCATGTGAGAAAGTTATCAATTCTCCGAGGTCTTTGCCATAAGGTAATTATTGCTTTTGATTGCACTTGCTTCTATTTTTTTCTCAAAGCATGATCATTCTTTATACTTGTTATTCTTCTCCCAGGTTGGATTGGAGTTGGTTTCCAGAAATTATGACTTGGAGTTACCTTACCCATTCAGGAAATATGATATCATCAGCATGATTCCTGTGTGTAAGGTGGGAATCTCTCTCTCTCCCTCATCTATTCTGTTTTTGATTTGATGGTTACCATCTCTTTGCGCCAGATAATAGTGACTTAAAATAGCTTAGACTCTGAATTATGTTTTTGATTTGCTAGTTATCATCTCATTGAGGCAGCTAAAATTGGCTTAAAAATATCTCTGATTTTTTTAATTTTGTTGAACAGCATGTAGGATGCTCTTCAGCAGATGGACGGAATCTATTGGAGTCATCTAAAGTTGCTCTTGATAAAGGAAAGTTAGAGGATGCTGTTAATTATGGAACAAAGGTACTCTCCCATTCTGTCCATATAATAAAGGCATGTGCACTTTTCTTAGAAAGAGAACAGAAACTGACCTCACTGTAATACTCGCATTTGAAGGCACTAGCAAAGATGATAGCTGTATGTGGTCCCTACCATCGAACCACTGCAAGTGCTTACAGTCTTCTAGCTGTTGTTCTTTATCACACTGGAGACTTCAATCAGGTAACAAAATCTTTAGTTGATCTTTTAGCTTTACTTGTGGGAAATTGAGCCAAGAATCTATCTTTTATTTATTGAAGCTGAGTACTAATCTTCATTATGTAAATTAAAGGACCCTATTTTGTCTAGCGCTAATAAAATGTATAATTCTCAAATTCAATCTATAGGAGAGGTCAGATTACAATAAAAATACAAACTGGTCAAACTGAAATATGCTTTGTAACAACCACAACAACAATAATTGAGTGTTAGTCTCAAAACTTTGGGGTCAGCTATGTATCTTCAACAGACTTATTAAGGTCGGCCATATGAATTGTAGTAGATTTATTCAAAATAAAGTGACTAAATTTTATGTTGGCCATCAATCTACCACAACCTTCCTTCTTTTTCCAAACTTGGGACTACTTGTGAATAAAATTTATGACACCAAGCACAGACACAGGTGGAATTTATGGCCAATGTGTATAAATGTTTAAATCGATGGTGCACTTTAGAATCTTTTGTTTTTGTTTTGTTTTGTTAATTTTATTTTTTATAATGTGAACCATTTACAATTTGTGAGACAATCTATTCCTGCCAACTGGTCTTGTAGCTCTGTGTCTAAACTTGGTTGTTACTGTATGGGAGTACTTATATTTTTTTATGCTCTGAAGTTTGAGTTCTTTTCCATTGTCTAGGCAACTATATATCAGCAAAAGGCTTTGGATATCAACGAGAGAGAACTTGGGCTTGACCATCCAGATACAATGAAAAGCTATGGGGATCTTTCTGTTTTCTACTATCGCCTTCAACACATTGAATTGGCTTTGAAGTAAGTTAGAGCAACATATTGTTAAACTTGATATTTTGTCAAATCGATTATCTTTGCTCTCTTCATTCTAGATTATTGTGCTGTATGCTATTATATACTGACATTCTGATAAATGAGTTCCCTGTTGAATCTTTTCCTTACCCAACTATGAAATTATAATTAATTTCAACAGAAAATTTCCACTATTCTCATTGTTTTTCATTCCTTGTCCTTCTATTGGTTCTCTTGATTAAACCTATTGGGTAATTTTCAGGTATGTAAACCGTGCTCTGTTCCTTCTTCATTTTACATGCGGACTGTCTCACCCAAATACAGCAGCAACATATATAAATGTGGCTATGATGGAAGAGGGCATGGGAAATGTCCATGTTGCTCTCAGATACTTGCATGAAGCTCTAAAATGCAACAAAAAATTATTAGGAGAGGATCACATACAGGTTTCGATCTCTTCTCTCTCTCTCCCCTATGAATACTGACTCCGGAAAAAACCAAAGCAGATGCAACAAAAAGATAAAATATAGGTAATCTAGGAGTTATCACTTCGGTTTGCTTGGATTCAACAATAAGAGAGAACAATCCTTAAAGTCAACACCTAGGGTTGGCTGGAGTCAGCACCAGACCATTAGAAAAATTCAAAGAGAAATTTATTAATCAATCAAATATGTCTTAATTGGAGTAGAATTGCACGCTTATATAGACAACTAAAACTATATACCCTAATTCTAGTTTACTTAAACAAGTTTTTTTTTGGGATAATTTACAAAAATAAAAATAACGGTTGGTCTGGAAATTAAATAAAAACACTAACAGCCTAATTAACTAATCAAAGCTCAAATAAAATCCTACTGATCATTAAAAGTACAATTTAATTCCAAAATTAAAAAAAAAAACTAAAATAAAATAAAATTGTATTTGCACTTCCAGCACAAATACCCATATTACATGCAATCTTCTCATAAGTTAAATGTTTTATTTTACCTTACAGACAGCTGCAAGCTATCATGCCATAGCCATAGCTCTTTCATTGATGGAAGCATATTCCCTGAGTGTGCAACATGAACAAACTACTCTTCAAATACTTCAAGCCAAACTTGGGCTAGAAGATCTTCGTACTCAGGTCACATATCTTTTACTATTGTTTGAGTTCATTAATTTTACAATCGGAAAGTATTTCCAATCTTGGTATCTTTACTGGAGTTCTTTACAATAACAATAATAACAAAGTCTTAAGTCCCAAAATTTTGGGGCTGGCTATGGATCCTCAACATATTAGTTAGGGTTGCCATGTGTATTGTTTTCTTCAATTCTATTCTATTGGAATTTGTTAAAGAAGTAAAATTTTGCAACACAACCAATCTTGGTATCTCTATTGAAATTTGTTATAGAAGATAATTTTGCAATACACAACAGGTTGAACTAAAGGATGATTTCAGCCAATCTGTCAAAGGGGGATGCTCTTTCCAGATTTGACATATAAAGATGCTGTATGTTGTTAATTGCAGGATGCTGCTGCATGGCTTGAATATTTTGAATCAAAAGCTCTGGAGCAGCAAGAAGCAGCAAGAACTGGAACTCCAAAGCCAGACGCATCCATTGCAAGCAAAGGTCACCTTAGGTATTGATATGGTATTCCCAAATTACTTGGTTATAAATTGAATTATTATACTTCAGGTCACCCAAACCCTTGGCCTTTTCTTGCAGTGTTTCGGATCTCCTGGATTACATAAGTCCTGATCAAGATTTGAAAGGGAGTGATTCACAGAGGAAACAGCGGCGTGCAAAGGTAGGCGGATATTTCTTTCTTTACTGGAATTTAGGAACATATTGGTTTATGTTAACTGTCCTATCAGCAAGAAGTCAAAATTCATAACATTTGATACTAATGTTGTTTTGTGAACAATGTATTTATTACCCTTGCACTAATATAATCACCTACTCGACACAAAGAGTAGGTTAAATTAAGCTTTATAAGCACCTTTAATTGTTTTGGTTTGGTGAGATTTCTTTGCATGGCTTGCAAACACCATCATTCAACTCAACTACTATAATTTCCACTTCTATTATTACGGAGCATGGGTAGGAAATGAAATGTAGTGCCAGCTGATTTCTAACTTTGGTTGAATTGGCTGCGTCATGCTCATGCATGCTATAAATTTTGTAATAGTTCAGAATTTGATGGAGGTATCTATCCAAGTGCAGCCAACCATTTGGTTTCTCAAAGTGCCCATGAAAAGAGTGAAAATTTTCTAATCAATATGACCTTAGCAGAACCAGGTTCCATGTTTCTACAATATACTTACGTGGAATGAAATGCCCCTCATATGAAATTTATCCTTTTATTTCTTTTTTATTTTTTTTATTACCAATGCATCTGAAGCAGATGGGATGTTTTTGAGAAACTGGATTTTTGTTGGTGCGTAAGTAAAGGGTGGTCTTAATCGGCTTGTTGTTCTTTTAGAGTTTGTTCAAAGGTTAATCAATGGCAGTCTTGTTGAACTTTAGAAATTCTAGAGCACAACCTTTTTGTTGACACATCTCAAGTTTTCAAAGATGTTCTCAAAGCATGCTAGTAAAAAGATATCTACCAAATTCTTCTTTTCTGCATATCTAGAATCATTCATTTGATGGATCCGCTAAAAAGAAAAACATAACATTTTTTTTTTGTGCATACTTATCTTGATTTTTCCCATAACTTCCAGGTTTTGCATTTAAGTGATAAAACCCATCAAGCACAAAATGATGCTATAGGGGATGATGATATGCTCTATGATGGCCCAGAAAACACTGCACATACAACAGATGGAAATACAGAAGTAAAAGTCAGCAAGGTTCGTCCTAAAGATTCTGAAGAACCTGAAGAAAATTATGATATTACTAGATATAGGCCGACAGTTGCAAGTGAAGTTGTTGAAGAATCTACTTCAGATGCAGGGTGGCAAGAAGCCAATTCCAAAGGGCGGTCAGGGAAAACTTCTGGCCGGAAGTTTGGGAGGCGACCTGTTCTTGCAAAGTTGATCGTTAACAATTCTGAATATTCAAATTTCAGAGAAAGTAGCTATAGGCATGACCTCATTTCACCAGTGCAAAAAACAACTCCAAAGACTGTTTTAACTGAGTTGTCTCCTCTGAAACAGTCAAAGGCTGGTAGCTTGAGCTCTGCAGAGGATTCAACTAATCTGAAGGCAAAAGCTCCTGTTTCCAAGGTTACCTCCAGTCCAGCAACTCTTACTTCCTTGGCCTCAAAATCTCTTTCTTACAAAGAAGTAGCTCTGGCACCGCCAGGTACCATTCTAAGACCGTCAATGGAGAAAGTTGAAAAAATAGATGATGAAAAAATTGAAATTCAGATGTACAACATTCCTCATGAGACATCAAAGGATGAGGAAAGCAGCACTGGCTCTGTAGTTGAAGCAATCCCAAAAGATGATGAAATCGAGCAAACTCATGAAGAAAGCACTCAAAAGGAAGACACTACACTGAAGGTTGAAGAGGCTTCATGTTCTTCTGACCAGGTAAAGCCTGTAGAAACAAATGGGAGTAAGCTTTCTGCCGCAGCTAAACCATTTAATCCAGGACCCATGCCACACCATTTAAACTCAGTTGCAGCGACTAGTATATATGATGTAAACGTTAGTCAAGGCATGCTTGCAGAGCCTGTTCTTACTCCAGTTGCTGCCAGGATTCCTTGTGGTCCTAGATCACCCTTGTATTATAGAAACAATTATTCTTTCCGCATGAAACATGGCTTTTTGAGACATCATACCCTTGGCAAGGGAAGAAGTGGATTTGGGCCTCCAAGAATGAACCCAGATGCACCTGAGTTTGTACCTTGGAGAGCTAGGCAACCATATCCTGGTGATGAAAATTCTCACATTCAAAATGAGTCAAATTCTATGTTTGAAATGAGTAGTGCAGAGGAGGAGAAGCTGGGTGATGAATCCAATAATGAAGTTAAAGATGGGGCTTCAAAAAAGAATTTCTCTGAGTCTGAAAAGTCAGAGCTTGCAAGTCAGATACTGCTTAGCCTCATTGTAAAGTCAGTCCAGCATAATATGGAACATGTGAGTGAGCCTGCAAATAGTGAGAAAAAATTGGATTGTTCAGAAAATTCTTCAGATGCAATAGCAAGTGACAGTGCAATTATAAAAATTCTTAATGGAAATGAGGGGAAGGACTTGGTTTCTCATTCTGATGATTGTGGGCAGCCAAAAACAGATGTAAATAAGAATAAAAATGGTGATAGTGAAGGATTCATAACTGTCACAAAGAGGAAAAGAAACAGGCAAAGGTTTCCAAATGGGGTAACTGGGTTGTACAATCAGCAATCTATCTGTGCTTCTGTTCGTTGAAGAGTGGGGATGACCTGAACTAAAATCACCAGGAGTTCATTTACTATTCATCATCAAGAAGTCAAATGGGGTAACTGGGTTGTACAATCAGCAATCTATCTGTGCTTCTGTTTTTTGAAGAGTGGGGGTGACCTGAACTAAAATCACCAGGAGTTCATTTGCTATTCATCATCAAGAAGTCACCAGGATGGCATTGCATGTTCATCTCCTAGTTCTAGTCTCGTGAATCTCTTTGCATCGAGTGTAGAAATTATTGAAAGTGAAGTTTTGGTAATAATTATTATTATTTTTTTCTGTTGATTTATAAGTTCACTTGGGACGTTTTAATAACCAATGTAATATCTCTCTTATAGTAGAGATTTTGTCTTATCAATAAAAAGCTAATTGGCTAATACTTCCATTATTCCTCCATATGTGAGTGTGTTTTTGTTTTGGATTTTCTCCATTTATAATCTGAAGTGGACTTTTTAACCTATTCCAACTCCGTCTATGCTCTGATGAATTAAAACAGAGCTACTGTTTATTTTTAAGTTCTGTTTCTGAGAATTTATAAACTTGGGACTAGTAATGTTTTTGCAGGTCACTTTGCAATAAAGAGAAGTGCTATTTGCATTTCACAAAGACATTTTTTATAGTGTTGATCTCTTCTCTCTCTCTCTCTCCACACACACACACACGCGCGCACACACACACACACACACTCGGTGACACACACACACACTCGGTGACACACAGAGATGCACACACACACACTCGGTGACACACACACACACTCGGTGACACACAGAGATGCAGATCGGTAGAGAGAATCTGCAATGAAAAGCATGTCCGAGGCTACTTTAACATAGCTTGATCATGATGCAGATTCTTGTCAATATGAAATCTTAAATGAGAATTCAATATACACTGTAGTCCATTGTTGCTCCGAATACTATAACATAGGATCCATTTTACTAGAGGACGGACATTCACCATGAGGCATTATAGGAGAGGGTGGAGGTTTCCCTGGAGCATCATTTTCCCTACTCCTAAAAATGCAAGCTGATCTCTGTTTATTTCTGTTGGTCTTGCTTTTTCTGCACAGAAAGGTAATAACTTGTGCATGGCCACTTTTCATTTTCTGACCTGTTTAATAGGAATAAATAATTAAGTAATTAGGAAAATATTAATATGATTTTTAACTAAAATATTTGGGAGAATCATATATACATACATACATATAAATATAAATTTGAGTGCTAAAATTACATTTCTTGTCACATTAGTTGCACATAATTTAGGAGAACTTTGTCACAACTATAATTGTGTGATTATCATGTATATATATATATATACTTGGCGCTACAACTGATGTATTTAGTACAAGCTTTGTCTCCAATGCTTCAGAACTTCATGTTTTCTTTTTTGTGGGAAACAAATCATTGCCGAAATGGTATTAGCCTAGGCAATATTGTGAGGTTACACAAACTTTTAACTTTGACTGGCACAGGCAACTCAGCTAAACTGTGTAGATCCCAAGTAGTAAAATCACAAAAAGTGCAGATATTGCAATGATCAAGAATTTGGTGGTTTTCTAATTTCATCTATTCTTACTTGGGAAATTAAACAGGATATAAGCTTGATGAATCTGCCCCCCATCCCCATGTGTACTATTGAAAGAGTCTATTCAAAGATAAGAAAAAATGGGCCTATTAAATTCAGAAGAACAACACTGATCAATAATAATATCTTGACATTTCTTCGATGCATGGCTATAACTTTCAGGACTCAGGAGTATGAAATCTTCAATTCATCGTGTCATGTCAAGTAATTAGTCTACGACGCATTTTTTAAATCAAGGCTGAATCATAGTTAAGGCCTATGCCTATTATTGCAGTATAGGGCCTATAGGCCCAAGTCTATATAGTATTCTAATTAGATTCATTTTATTAGGACCTAGTGCAAGTAAAGTAAATCCTAATCATATTGCAGTAACCTTATTTATAGTGTAATTAAAATAATCTTAGAATTGGTATATGATTAGATTAGGTGAGCCTCTCTCTCTCTCTCTCTCTCTATATATATATATATATATATTCCTAAAGGCCTCATTATAATAAAACAATTTAAAATAGTAAAAATGTCGTTTAGAGTTTTTTCATTATGGACATAAACCATCAAATTGTACCAAATTAATTATGCTTTACTTGTTAATTTGGAGGGCCCGGCAACTGTCTACTGTGCATTATGTTCAAGAAAATAGAGGAGAAGATGATTACTATAGTCTACACGGTTTCAAGGCAATATTCATATATACTAGGAAAAAAAAAATGGTAAAGGAAGGAGACGAATAATTGTGCAAAAATGAATGATAGAATGACAATAAAATATAAAATGTAAAAAACAAAATTCCTTAATCCAGTGAATCGTGAAGTGAAGGTATACTAATCCCAACAGCATCGTATCCGGTTCCAAAATCAGAGTAACTAAGAACATATGAAAATAAAATTAAAAATTAAAAAGGGGTCAAATATGCTCATTAATTCAAACTAAACTTTGAGCATACGCTCACACGCATGCTTAGAGGCTCTTCTATTTTTTTTGGTAAAGATTAATAGTTTGCATTGATTATAATTTGGGATTATTACATTTTCCAATCACAAAGAAAACCTAGGGGTGTAATGAGAGTATTATGTGTTTGCGGGTAAAATAATTTGTTCATCACACCTCTATTTTATTATTATTATTTTGTAATTGGAAAATGTACTTGATAGGGGTATTTTAGCCGAAAGTTAATGCCCTTGGACACGTCACGCAAGGAAGCCGACGGTGCCAGCGGGCCCGTTAGCTTTACGGAAACAAATGAAAGACCTAGGGTGACGGGAACATGAGCGACAACCCTGCGGTAACAACCTGATAGATGCTTCTATAAACCAATGAGGACGGGGCGAAGAGGCCGACGGGGTGAAGAGGCCGACGGATCCAGCGTGGCTTGACTTGGTCCCCATGAATGCCTAAACATGGAAATATCTTGTATAACATGCAAGATAAAACCCATTACTCACTCATATCTCTCTTATATGGAAAGACACCCTAAAATCTTGGAAACCCTAAGTGCCAGACCCTCCCAGCGAGGAAAGATCCCTATTTTGAAGGGATTTCGATTCGCCTTTCACCACTATATAAACACCAGGCCTCCACTGTTCTCAGGTACGCAGAAACTCGCTAGCTCTCTCACTATAGAGTTCATAGAGACTTCTCATTAACTAACTTGACATTCGGAGGGTTTTTGGTCGGTACCACACTGGTGCTTTCTGTTTGGTCCCTTTGTTCTTATTCACAGGTATCCATTTGAGCAACTTGGAGCCTACAACTCATTGACAATTTTAGCACATCATCAGTACTAATCCCAAATTATAATTGATGCAAATTATTAACCTTTACAAAAAAAAAAAGAGCCTCTGAGCACGCGCGTAACCGCGGTGTAGCTCAATTGGCTGAAATTTCCTAACCCGAAATATTAGATAGTATTTTTATTTATTTTTTTATTTATTGGAAAGGCTCTCATGTTATGAAGGGGGTTTTATTATTATTATTATTTTTTTCTTGTGTGTGTAATGGAAGTTGTGAAGTTGTCTTTAAAATTGTCTTAAACGTTTTTAATTTTTAAATACCATGAATACCATTTGAAAAGTCCACCTATTCTCAAAGTTAAAATCAAGTCACATAATTTTTTATTTTTTGTATTTTGGTGCATCTATTATTTTTTTGATCCTAGGCCAAGAAGTTTGTTTGTTTGTTTTTGTTTTGTTTTGTTTTGTTTTTTTTTTTTTTTTTTTTAAAAATAAGCTGGCACAATTCTAAAGCAAAATTTTCAATTGCCTAATTTTTTTTTTTAAAAAGTATTAATCTTTTAAAACACCAAGAATACCGTTTGAGAAGGCCACCTATTCTCAAAGTTTAATATCAAGCCACATATATTTTTTTGGTGCATCTATAATTTTTTTGAACCCATGCCCAAAAGTAATTTATTTTTTAAAACTGGCATAATTCTAGTACAAAAGTTTCAAATGCCTAAAAAGAAACAAAAACAGTATTAATTTTTTCTTATATGGGAAAGGTTCACAATTGTGAATTTATTTATTTATTTATTTTTTTAAATTCTTTAAATGAGAGTTATCAAGGTTTTTTTTAGGTAGCCACTTAGTCCTAAAATATAGCCACTTGGTACATATCTATAACAAAAATTTGAAATGCCTAAAAAAAAAAAAAGAAATTTAAATAGTAGTATTATTATTATTTTTTATGAGAACGTCTCTCACCAAGTTTTTTTTTTTAATCCTAAAAAGTAGCCACTTAATCCTAAAATGTAGCCAATAAGTACACATCCATAACAAAAGTTTCAAATGCCTAAAAAAGCAAGTAATAATAATAATAATAATAATAATAATAATAATAATAATAATAATAATAAAAAAATAAATAGTTTTAAATTTTTATGAGAAAGGCTTGCACGTGAGTAATATTATCTTTTAATTAATTTTAAAAATGTATTTTCTTGTAAAAAATGAAAAGAAGTTGTAGTGAAAGGCACAACAATTGCTAGGGATAACTAATTTCATATGGAAAAGATTTGATTGAGAAAAATAAAGTTAAACTATAGGAGTTTCAATTAATAATGATATGTTCATTACCATTCCAAAAAATAATAAATTGAATCCAACGTAGAATCACAAAAATTGATAAATATAGACATAGGTAGGATGATTTATTTATTTTTTTACAAAAAAAGGTCTTAAACAACCAACTATCACTTTATATGAGCCTTGAATCATACAATATTTTTGTAAAGTCTCTCGCCCAAAGTCATCTAATATGCCTAGTATGCAATCCAACAAAATTGTTGATATCTAACCCTAAAAAAGAGACTAAAAAAAAAAAAAAAAAAGAGTAAGGATTAAAAATAAGAAAAACAGCAAACATTAAATAGGAGGCAACATTAGTATTGCACTGTTGTTACTTTGCAATTAAGTAAGATATTCAATCTCATTAATCATTGCAGTCCTACAGTAGTCCCAAAAAAAAAAAAAAAAAAAAAAGAACCACAGTGCTACAGAGGATAAATATCAAAACTTGACAACAACAACAATATTATGCCTTTGTCCCCATTCTCTGTGTGTGTGTGTTATTGTCTGTTTACTTTCCTTCTCAAAAAAAAAAAAGAACGTGGGTAGTCTCACATCGTCTAAGAGTGAGTTCAAGTTCGGGTATAAAGCCTTCTTACACCTTACAAGAGTTACCGGCTTTTGTAAGGGGTAAGTTGTGTGATATTATGCCTTTGTCCCCATTCCCTGTGTGTGTGTTGTTGTCTGTTTACTTTCCTTCTCAAAAAAAAAAAAAAAACTTGACAACATGATGTAAATGCTTTTGTAAAAATATCGTACCAATATTCAACAAAAACTAACTGCGAATTGCGAAGTCCTCATCAAAAGACAGATCGTCAGTAGCTGTGATAAAGAAGTCCTTTGCTTTTGTAAATAGAGTTTCTTCTTCTTGGATTTTGATGATGGTGTATTGTATTAGACTCCAATTGCAACACAAACCCATTCAAAACTTGTTCATAAAAATTAAATTAAAAAAAAGGAAGGAAAATAACCCATAATTAAATACTACAACCACTATTATAAATTTCACAAAAAAATCCAAAGACAGAATTTGATTCCTTTTGTAGAACACTGTTTTAGCAATAGAAAGAAATGAGAATGAGAACAAATGGAGAAATAGTATAAAAAAACTGTGCAGAGAAGCTGACGTATGAGATACTTTTAAATAGAGATAATGTATGTTAATTTTTAGGAAAAAGATGTGTCAAATATGTATGAGATATAATTTCCTTTTTAGAAATTGTGTGAGATATATAAATTAGAGATAGTAAGTTTAGGAGAAGTTGTGGTTAGTGGGCTATTAGAGTCTATACTAAACAAACTGTATAAAAAAACGTGGTTTTTTAATTTTTTAATTTTTTTTTAAGAAAAAAGAAAAACTGTAATTAGAGTTTAGAGGTTTTGGTTAGTGGGCAGTGGGCTATTAGAATCCTCGGCTAAATAAATTGTAAAAAAAAAAAAAAAAGATTTTAAAATTGTTGACTGAATAAATTTGAAATTTAAATCGAATTTAAAAACTAACAAAAAAGTGAAACTTGAATTAAATGTGGGAGGGTGGAAATCAAATGTGTATATATATATTTAGTTTTGTGTGTGTGTGTGTTTTTTTTTACTGAATGCGAGGGTGTTTTTATTTTTAGTTTTAAATAAAATATTAGAAACATGTGTTATTTAACTTGTTTTTCTATTTTTTTTTTGAGAAAATTCTAATTTTCTTTTAAAGAACAAAAAAAGAAAAAGAAAAAGATACGGACCGTACGGTTGTTTAGAATAAGTGGATTAGTGGGAGTGTTCCCATTTTGTAGGCAATGTTTTTTCAAATTTATCTAAAATTTAGGAGTTTTTAAATTAAGGGTGTTTTTATTTTTAGTTTTAAATAAAATATTAGAAACATGTGTTATTTAACTTGTTTTCCTAATTTTCTTTTAAAGAACAAAAAAAGAAAAAGAAAAAGATACAGACCGTACGGTTGTTTAGAATAAGTGGATTAGTGGGAGTGTTTCTATTTTGTAGGCAATGTTTTTTCAAATTTATCTACAATTTAGGAGTTTTTAAATTAAGGGTGTTTTTATTTTTAGTTTTAAATAAAATATTAGAAACGTGTGTTATTTAACTTGTTTTTTCTAAATTTCTTTTAAAGAACAAAAAAAAAAGGTACGAACTGTATGATTGTTTAGAATAAGTGGGTTAGTGGGAGTGTTCCCATCTTGTAGGCAATGTTTTTTCAAATTTATCTAAACTTTAGGAGTTTTGAAATTAGTAATTTTATAGGTTTGACCCTATTATTTTGGGCATCGAAATTGAGAATTTCAAACTGGGAAAGCCCTTTAAATAGTAGTATAGATAAGTATAAGAAGTTAAAAGCAGTTTAAATTGTAATCAAACGTCTATATATCTATTTAGTTTTTTTTTTGGATAAACTTGAGGATGTTTAAAAAAACTTTTTTTTAATAGGAAGATAAATGTGAGGATGATTTTTTTAGAACGAAAAAAAAAAAAAAAAAAAAAACCAGCAAAGTGGGGTTGTTTAAATTTTTTTTGTTTAACTTGTTTTTCTATTAAAAAAGAAGAAGTAAACGTATAGTTGCTTTGAAGAAGTGGGTTAGTGGGAGAGTGATCCTATTTTGTAGGAAATGTTTTAGGTGAGAGTTAGAGATATATTTTTAGTATTATTCTCAAGTTTTTTCCCTACTTAAACATAGGTTGTAGGGGTATTTTGGAACCAAAAAAATGTCCAATCCAAACAAGGGAAGCCCCTTAAATATTAGTATAGAAAAAAAAAAAAAAAAAAAACTTTACTGGTACTTTTGAAAAGTAAATATTAATCACCCAGAGTTACTAACTTATTGTTTGCAGATGATTCTCTGTTGTTTTGCCAGGCTACACAGAATGAAGGGGAAGCCATCATGGAGATTCTCCAAACTTATGCAAATGCTTCAGGTCAAAACATAAATTTGGAAAACTCATCTGTTTATTTTAGCACAAACACAACAGGAGTTCAGAGGCAGCAGATGTTGCAAATTTTGGGTGTTAGTGAAGTAATGAAGTTTGATTCTTACCTAGGCTTGCCAACCTTGATTGGTAGGGCTAAGTACCATACCTTCTCTTATGTAAAGGACAGAGTGTGGAAGAAGTTGTAGGGTTGGAAGGGAATGATGTTATCTAGAGCTGGGAAAGAAATCCTTATCAAGGCTGTTGCTCAATCCATATCGACATACACCATGAGTGTTTTCCAACTTCTTATGAAATTATGTGATGAACTGGATAATTTATGTGCCAAATTTTGGTGGGGTCAAGTAGGTAATGAAAGGAAGATTCATTGGAGGAATTGGGATAAGCTTTCTACTTCAAAGCGGGAGGGAGGTATGGGTTTTCGGGACTTGAGGGATTTTAATTTAGCAATGTTGGCTAAACAGGGTTGGAGAATGCTTCAAGACCATGATTCCTTATTATCAAAGTGCTTCAAAGCAAGGTATTTTCCTCGGTCTACTTTTCTTGAGGCAAAAGAGTCTCCCGGATGTTCTTATGTATGGAGAAGCTTGGTGGCTGCTCTTCCTATTCTCAAATCGGGCTATTGCTGGAGGGTTGGTAATGGGTCTTTAATTAGTGTTATGGGTGATAAATGGATCCCTAATTATCCTACCAACAAAGTTCTTCATCCTATTCACGAGCTGGTTGATGAGATGGTTGTTTCAGAATTAATTGATCCAGAGTTGCATGTCTGGAGAGCTTATATGATCATGACTCTGTTCCATAGAGATGATGCTGCTGCAATTACAAAGATTCCCCTTAGTAGAAGGGCTGTGTCGGATTCAATCATTTGGTTGCATAATAAAAATGGGATGCTCTCGATCAAGTCTGCCTACAAGGTTGCACGAAGGATGAGAGGTGAAGGGTCTCGGGCTGAATCTTCAGCGGGCTATGTTGGGAAGCTTGTCTGGCCGATTTTGTGGAAGCTCTATATTCCAAACAAAATAAAAATATTCGGGTGACGGGCATGTAATGACATTTTACCAACAAAGTGTAATCTGGTGAAGAGGAAAATTATCACTGATGACAAGTGCCATATCTTCATTAGGGAGGTGGAGTTAGTAACCCATGCTTTATGGGGTTGTGCAGCAGTGTAGGATGTGTGGGTAGGGAGCATTCCGAAGCTGCAAAAGGGTGTCTCGGCCTTTAGTGATTTCATGTAGCTCATGGAGCACTTGGTGGTTCGGCTTTCAACTGATGAGATGGAGTTGTTTTGGGTTCAGTATTGGCTGATATGGAATCAGCGCAATTGCATCTTGTATGGAGGTCAATTGAAGCATCCGACCAGCCTTAATAAAAGGGCAGAGGAGTTCCTAGAGGAATTTAAACAAGCACAGGTGTCTCTAGATAGCAGTTCGAGGGAGCAAACAATGGGTGATGCATGGCAGCTGCCTTCATCTATGGAATATAAGTTAAACTTTGATGCAGCAATTTTTTCTGGGCTGGAGAAATTAGGTATAGGCGCTATCATCAGGAATGATAAGGGTGAGGTCATGGCTGGTATGTTTGCTATTGGGCCGAAGGTGGATACAAGTGAAGAGGCTGAGCTTCTTGCGTGTAGGCGATCAATTGAGTTTGCTGTGGATGCTAGTTTTACTCGACTAGTGATAGAGGGAGATAATTCCAATGTTATGCAAGCAATTTCTTCGGATGCGGCTAACTATTCCTTTCTTGGCAATGTGGTGGATGATATTCACCATTTGATGTCGGGATTACAGTGGGCTTCAACCAGTAAGATTAGGAGGGGAGGCAATAAGGTAGCACATGTTTTAGCTCAACATGCTAGGCACTTAGATTATGATTTGTATTGGTTGGAGGATTCTCCCCTCACCAACTTTGGAAGCCTTGTATCAGGATTTGATTTTATTATGATTGAATGAATGACGTTCCTTTCTCAAAAAAAAAAAAAAAAATGTAAATATTAATTGAAATTTGGATATATAGCGCAATGAAGAGGGAAAAAATTGTGTATTGGGCGTAGTAGTTTTTTTTTTTTTTTTAAATGATCCTATCTAATTGTGGTGGTAATAGTTTAAAATGTGAAGGTTTTTGAAACAATGTGGAGAGTTTTTTTTTGGCTAAATTTTTAAATGTGGTTTTAACTTTTGAATTTTGCAAGAGAAAAAAAAGGTGGAGGGATGGAGATTTAGTGATAATTGTTGCAAGTATTTTTTTTTTTTTCAAAATAAGAGAAACTGAATTAAAAATTAAATAGATGAGAAGTTTCAAACGGTTTTAATTTTTGAAACAATTATCCCCTATATTCTGGTTATCATAAACTTAAGGAAATTTGAATTTGATAAAAGTTTGAAAATTTGAATTTAAAATAAAAAGTGGCAATTCAAATTGGAGAAGAAAAATGAAAAAGTCTAAAAATTAGGAACTTTTTAAAATATAGTAAATTACTATTTTAACCAATATGTGTTTTTAAATTTAAAATTATTTAACTAAAAGCTAGGGGTATTTTTGAGAGTTTAAGAATTTGTGTGAGGACATTTTAGTACACAAAATGATAAATCCCAAACAGAAGAATCCTCTTATTAGTAATTTAGTAGTATAGATATATTGGATAAAGTTTAGTTACAAAATTGGTTGTAGCCTAAGATTACAACTTTACTCAATATTTTTTTTTATTGAAGATGAATTTTGACAAATCCACTATTGGATTACATTTTCATCTATAAATTGTTTAAATTGCAAGTTTTTGTAATTTAAAGTTATGCATAAAATATAATATTGTAGATTATATAGTAAATAATATTCAATTGACACAAAATTTGACATTTGTATTAAGAGCATAAAGAACATATAATCCAACGGTTAGATTTACGAAATATATAGTAATTTTAATAATATTGAGTAAGGTTAACCTTTAGGCTATAATCAATTTTTTAACTAAACTTTATCCTTAAACTTTGTCCTATATATATATATATTCTCCCTGCCCCCATGTAAATCCCAACTTGAGAATTTGTCAAGAGAGAGAAAAATAAAATGAAAAATTAAAAAGAATTATATTATCTTTGGCCAATTTTACTTATAAATAATACTACTTAAAATAAAATTATTTTACTAATTAGGAGTACTGTTTTAAAGCATTTGAGGACAACCATTTTTAAATCTCTTGAGCATTGTGTCTCTTGTCTCTCTAGAAGACTAGATTCAAAAATTCCAAAATAATTTTCAAATATTACTATGCTGTCAAATATATATTTTTTAAAAGTATTATATAGACCGGAAACTTGGCTTAGAAACCACGATCCGTTTTCATGGACTAGCAAAAAGATGTGTACGAAACCATGCAAGTTTTGACTTAGTTGTATCAAACCCATGTAGGTACAATAGAAGTAATTTGCAACAAATATGTGATATACGTACGTAACACACCTTTACAAAGATAGACATGCCAAGGCAGAGCAAAATTACTGTTAGTTTACGATACATAATTGGTGTGATGCCTCTTAAATTTATGAATAGTTTTAATTAATCATATAAGATATAAATGACCCAAAAGTAGAAACATCATCTTGAGTTTCTACTTTTGTGGAATGGCTTGAAGGTGAAATTAGAGCAAGTGATCATTACGATCATACTTTGGCATCATGAGTTTGAGATTTCAGATGGCATAATTTTTTAATTAATATCTTTTATATATATATATATATATATATATATATATATATATATATATATATATATATATATTATCAATTGTGAAAAGATAATCAAGTACAAAATAACAGGAAATTAATGGATTTATTAGCATCTTGTATGTTTATTTAATATAAGTCCGAAAGTGACTCTCACTTGGTAATAAAGAGTAATACCTGTCACTTTATAAATAAAAGAAAAGTCAGTCGATTCTACTTATAGAATGGAAGGGTGATGCACTAGTATTTAGTGCATTATTATCATTTGTAGGGTGTGGGAGGCAAGGGTCAGGGTTTAAGTTTCTAGAAGAGAGTTTTACACACACATACATTTAAATTAGACTAGAGTAGAATTTTTATATTGTATATATAAAAAAAAAAAAAAAGTAAAGGGGAGAAATATATATATATATATATATATATATTTTTGGTGAGAAACCAGACCAAAGCAATTTTATTTTTGATTCAACAGAAAAAAGTTTCATTTATTATAAAAGGAGAAACATTCGAGTAATATTGTTAGGTACACAAATCGTTTACATATTGGTAAGGTGAAAAGTTGTAAATTAATAAAATAACCTTATTTTACAATTGAGACAAAGATTGCGAAATTTTGTGTGTTATTTACTAAACTTATTTGTTTAAAGAAAGAGTTATCATTTATTGAATATCTTGCGTAGCCCTAGGCTACAAGTGAATGCAAGACAATAGCAGTATTTAAGTAGTGGGTAAAAATGGGGAAGGAAAACAAGACGATAGCTAGATCTAGAAACCCTAACAAGAAAATGCATTAAAACGTTCATTTGTGATAAATTTTTTAATTTTTTTTCCCCAGAGGTGTACTGGTGTTGTAGCTATGTCCCAAGGCCATTATTGATGTCCAGCCCAAAGAGCTGGGAATACCCACTAAGGCATAACATAATGTTGAAGAAGTCAAAAAGAGTTCAGAAAAATATCATGTTTTCTTGTCAAAAAGAGATTGGTTATGGTGACGTACTGTTGAACCTTACAAGCAATCACAGCACAATCCATGAATAAACATGTGTTGATGTGTGTTCGATGAGATAATTCGTATCAAACAAGCCTAAAGATCAACACAATATCAAACAAACCTAAAGATCAACAAATTCACTTCTTCATTCTCAAAAAAAACAAATTCACTTCTAAGTTTTTATTTTTGAGAGAGTTTCAAATTGCTTTGGCGATTTCGTTAGGCTTAGACAGTTGAAAGGAAATTTAGCAGAGTAAGAGTATCAAAGTTCTCATACCTTGATTGGGATTTGGTCTTGTTATTTATAATGGTTTGGTTAACAGGTGCTCTTAGAATATTTGTTAATGAACTATTATAAGAAATTTTTAATACCATTTGCATAAAAAATATAAAAAATTGTTAAAAAAATCAGTTGTTTTTTTGTTGTTTTTTTTTTTTTTTTTTTTTTTTTTTTTTTTCATTTCCCTTAAAAAATTTATAAAAATATCTCCTAAAGGCATAGGTTAACAAAAACCTTTAATTCTTTGAGGACATCATTAGAAATTCCTCATCCTTTGAATTTGAAAGTTGGGTCTAACATCTCACATGTCTCATGGAGCCGAAGGGGGAGTGGGTGAGACATGACACCCCACGTACCCTTTAGGCTGCATATCAAATTGCAAATGTAGCATTAAATGTGATTGATGATAGTTGTTAGGATTAAATGCAACAATGAGTAGGTTTGTACTTCATACTGAGTTCTAAATTAGCCTGTTAATCGAACAAGAATAGTTCTTAATTTGATTATTTCTCTGACCTCTCTATGTGAGAAAGTTTGCTTCAACCAATTAAGCTTCATGGCTGTAGACTTGCAGGGCTCAGTCGAAGAGGGTTGTCCTCCTCTACTGAGTGACCACGTTGTAAGCGGGATGAGGTCAGTCCCTATGTTTTTTCAAACAACATTGTGTGCCCGAAAACTAATAGCCTCTAACTAGTACTCCCTCCGTCCCACTTTGTTTGTCCTGTTTGAAAAGTCAAACTTTTTAAGGGAACATCATTTATTATTTTGTCTACCTTTTAAAAATGTATAAGTTTCCAAAACTATCCTTAAATAAATTTATCAAAAAACTGAATTAGTAAATTAATAGGGGTATAATAGGAACATTAGTAAATTAATAACTTTTATTTTTAGAAACAGGACAATATTTTGGGACATCTCAAAATGGAATAGAGGACAAACAAAGTGGGACGGAGGGAGTAGTAACTATTAAGAGCATTCCCATCAAGAGAGTCAAAATTTTTAGCATTTAACATCTCAAAATACTACTTTAACAATTTTAATACTTCATTTTACAATATACTAAACATCATCAAAGGTTCTATTTTTTTTTTTTTACAACTTCATTTAAATATTATTATTTTTATTCTCTCACTATATTTCTCTCTCTCTCTCTTCTTATTTATGTCTCTCTTTTTCTCTGAAGAAACTCACCACTTTCTTCTCAATCTAAACAAACCACAGCCACAGCCACAGCCACAGCCACGGCTAGCCACTGCCAGCCACCAACACCGAAGAAAAAAAAAAAAAAAAACCGCTATCTAGCAGCCACCACAATCCCCAACCACCAAAATCACAAACCCAAAACCTCTCATCACCACCCAAACCCATAACCTCATCACCACCAACAACTGGAAAAAGACAAAGAAAAAGAAAAAGAAAAACAACCCACCAAAATCACAAACCCAAACCCACTGCGAGACCCACGAGTTAAGCCACCCACTGTCATTGAGAAACACCATCAAGACCCATCGAGCAACCCAACAACCAAGACTCATCAAAACCCATTAATAACCCACCATGCCACCAAACCCATCAACAACACCACCGAGACCCATCAAAACCATCGCCGAGGCACCACCGATACAACACAACCAAGACCCACTAGCACTGAGACCCACCAAATCATACTTACATAACCACCGTGCCTCATGAGCTCACCCACCAAATCAGACCCACAAACCGCTAGACCATAATCGCCACCGAGACCCACTAAATCAGACCCACGAAACCCACCAAATCATGACCACAATCGTCGAACCACCATAATGCCTCATGACCACAATCGCTAGACCACAATTGCCGAACCACCAAGAACAAACAAAGGCACGGGAGAGAGAGAAGAGAGAAGTGAGGGGAAAGAGAAGAGAGAAGAGACCGAGGAAAAAGAGACATTGGTAAGAATAAAAAAAATGCTTTTTTATGTTTAGCTCCGTGCTACAGTGAGCTGTTATTGATAACAGCTCACTGTAGCTGAATGGTAAAATATTTAGCATTTAACATCTTTGTTGTAGGTATCTTTTTATGGCTTGAGGTGTTAAAAATAGCATTTAGCGTTTTTAACTCTTTTGATACGAATGCTCTAAGTATACATGCTTACTAATAAAATGTTCTTTTTACCCTTTTTCATTAATTTTTAAATCTTTTTGATCAATAATACTACCATTACAATAGAGATTATAGGTACTTCTCTCTCTCTCTCTCTGTCTCTGTCTCTCTCTCTATATATATATATATATATTGAACCGTTTTGTACTTTGAAATATCTCATTTTCTTTTGTTATCTTCTCTCTCATAATAGGTTTATTCAAGAAATAGAAAAAAAAAAAAAAAAAATTTAAGTATAGTTTTCAAACTTAAAGATTTGGGTTGTTTTCATCTTTTAACCCTTTATATTTCAAAATTTTTATTTAGCTATTAATATTTGCCTATGTTTTCGTATTGGTCATGCCATCCATTTTTGTTGGTGATTTGGTCCATTTATTGGCAGATAAATGCTTCATGTCACCCATATAATAAGTCCATTTCTTTTAGTAATTTGGTCTATTAAGTGCCAGATAAATGTCGTCCATTAAGATATGTCACTTACATAAGTCCATTTTTGTTAACACATTCCCTAGAAAATGCTAGACATATTACTAATGAAAATGGACAATAGACCCGATATGTAAACGAAATCATACATGAATGATTAAGATGAAAATTTTGAAAATACTCAAAATGAAAATAACCCAAACTTTAAGGGCCAAAAAGTATACTTTAGTGAAAAAAAAAATGTTAATAGCACTAAAGTAGCTATGAATGTCGTGAAATTATTTTATGCACTTAATTGGACTATACCCTCCTTTGACATAAAGATGAATTCCACGTGTGGAATAATTTCTCCCCATGATAATAGAATTCTTATTCCTTGGGTATAGCCCAAATGAAAGGCAAAAAGGCTCCATCACAAGCCAGGACAATGGACATTAGTAGGCTGAAGGGGAACTATATACAAAAATTTTAACTATGAAAGATTATATACTCAAAAAAAAAAAAAAGTTAGTAAAAAAGGAATTAAAAAAGTAAGAAATCAAAAGGAGTTTGGGATTCCAGACTATGGTTGGTTCATATCATATAGAGAATAAGGTGCCAATGTTTCGCCATTCGTTTTTAGAATTATCATCAATGTGAAAATAGAAGAATACAAGTACAACAAGTTGTATTTGTTGCCTTATCCTTAAAGGTCAATCTTTCTTTCTTCAAAGATTCATTACTATCCAAATACCCATGACTTTTTATGCTGCTATGATGGACACCCAACACTTGTCTCAAAAGCAATAGTCATCGATCCACTAGAGAACATAAAACCTAGCTTATTACTTTAATAATTACGTACGATTTAATAATCACTTTAACTAAGTGGGTTGGTTGCCTAAGATTGTAGTTATTATATTAAGTTTCTGAGTTAGTTAAAAACCCATTAATATATATGTTTGGAACATAGTCTATTTTGCAATCATATTGTCCTCCATAGCTGACTCATATGATTGAGTGTTCCCTTGGCATTTTCCATATTTTCCAGGAATCCAAACAGATGACATTTTATAAGTGACTTTTTGACTATGGGAAAGAAGAAAATGAATTTTTGTTGTGTTTCTGAATATTAGAAGGCACTCATTATGAGCATATTAATTAATCAATTGGTCATGATATAGGCACGTGGTCGGTGCTTGATAATATTATAGGTTGACCCTTTAAAAGTATGGTGGGGGATACTAAATATGGGAATTCTACGAAAAACAAGATAGTTTATTCTCATTTCAATAATAATTCAATGTTATGCATTTTTTTTTCTTCTTTTTGTGCTGAATATAATATTAAACATTTGCTTGGATGGAGTGTGTTCCTCCGAACCTTCATGATTGTTATATTTCAGATCTTCTTATTATAAATTAAAAAGCAGAAGAGGTTATATTCTTTAAAAAAAAAATCGTTTCACTAAATTTACTAGAGGCATATATATATGTTTATGGTATCTACGGATAACATTTTTAACATATATAACTTAATATAAGTCACATCAATAATAATAATAATAAAACTTGTGTCATTAGAATTTTTGTTTCAATGAGAGACGGTGATAAAGCAAAAAAGGGCTTGCATATTTATCTTCAACATCTATATTAATATTTGGATATATATATATAAATATATATATATATATATTATTATTAAAAAGAAGAGCATATAACATTTTAAATCTAAAAAATTTAGGATTTTTAAAATTAAACTCTATACTTTCAAAAACGTATCCATTTAAACTATAAACTCATTTATGGTGATATTGTTTAAGAAAAAGATTTAAACAAAATGACACTTGATAGGTAATATTATACACGTGCCTATTATATTTGAATATTATCTAATCCTAAGCCACACAATATCACTTTGTTTAAAAGAAATTTCAGTAATGGTTTCAAGAATAATGAGTTTATGGTTTGAATTAAAATGATTATTAAAATTTAAAGCTTAGTTTGAAAACTCCAAATTTGCATGTAAGGGTTAGTTTGACGCTAATTCTAAACTATTAAGTTTAAAATTCAATCTATAAACAAAAAGAAGAAGAACATTGTTTAGCTCGTTAGTGGGGAGGATATTTTTAAGAATAAATTTAACGAATCAGATCTGTTTATTCTTTTTTCTTTTTTTTGAACAATAGAAAACGTGTTACAAATTAAAGCACTTTCAAGCCAAGTAAAAAATGACACTTAAAATGTCACAAAAGAAAATAAGAAACCGAGAGAAAAAGAAAATTTTGAAGAATATGTAGAAGGTGATGGACTTTTTTGAAATTTGGAGAAAATTGTAATTTACTCACTGTGATTTGGACGATTAGGTTCTCTTACAATTTAGTACACAAATTTCAATTATTTGCTCAGTTGATCCCAAAAAAGTTTAGATTAAATAAAATTATTAAGGTTTTGTCCTAATAACAAATTTTATATATGTAAACAATATTTGATGGGGTTGTGTTTGGAAGTTCGCAGGAAGCAGGTATCGGGGTAGTAGTGCGAAGCTTTCAAGGGGAAATAATGGTGGCTTTGTCCGAAAAGATCCCCATGCCATCTTCAGTTGTTTTATTAGAGACTTTGGCAGCTAGAAGAGCTATACTATTCATTTATGAACTTGGTTTTTGTGGGTCAATTTTTGAAGGTGATTTGGCCATTTCAATAAATGCCCACAAAAAGTTGCTGCATTTTTCGTTTGGTCATATCATTAAAGATACTTTACAGAGTTTTTCTTTTTCTCATACTTCCTGACAAAGTAATACTCTAGCTCATGCCTTAGCCCAAAGAGCAAAAAATTCTTTTCCTATTTTGGTTTGGATGGAATCTGTTCCTCCCGATATTTATGACTGTTTTGTTCCATATTTTGCTGCTATTAGCTAATAAAATGGACCAGGTTTTCTTTTCTAAAAAAAAAAAAAAAAAGCTTTACAATCTTTTAAATTATTACATGTTAATCCTTTAAAGTTTGGATTAAAATGAAATCATTAAATTGTCATTGAACAAAACTCTAACCCTTTCCTTTAAGCAAAATTTTGGGGGTTCAAATGTAGTAATTGAAAATTTGTGTGGACTAAATCAAGACAATACCAACCACATAGGATAAATTGAAAATTTTCCTAAAATTTGCTTTGCTTTATTTTTTTATTTTTATTTTTCCCATCGTTTATATTGTGTTTCATTAATCTTAATGTTAGAAATTGTCCTTAGCTTAATTTTCCCTAGTTTGTGAAGTTTATATTACTTTCTCAAAAAACGTAAAGTTATCCTTTTAAAAGAAAAATCTTGGACATATACGTTAAAAAGGGAATGTGATAGAAAATAGTAAAAAAAAAAAGGTTTTATAATATGTGAAAGAACCCCAGTTACCTAGCCAATAAAAGAAAAGGAAAAACTAAATTGTAGATGATACGTTTAAAATTTTCTGAATTTTGTTTTCTTGCAATTGCTCCCAACAACGGTCATGGACCATGGTTCGTTATACTATTATAGCCAAAATTACATTTTTTCGACCCTTTATATTTGACAATACTTTCATTTAGTCTTTTATGTTTTGAAAATTTTCATATTTGTCCCTTATATATGTTTGATAGCTAGCCCAATTAAAATACGCAAATATACATGTTAGTAAAGCCAACTAATGGGTGATGCCTTCAATGACTATAATCTTGATGCGTTGTTAAAAGATTTGAGGGGTTTAACGTCGTGGAGTATGATGTGACAATAGTGGAGATAAGGGAAACCAAAAAAGGATTTGGTTTGAATTCCACTTTGAAGATAAGGTTTAAGTTATGTTTGGATTTCGGTTTTCAATTCGCACTAGGCTGCACAGAGAGACAGAGAGACAGAGAGAGAGATGATTCATGGAAGAAAAAAAGGGGAAAAAAAAGGAAAAGAAAATTTTATTCATTATAAAGTAAAATATGAGTGCATTAAATTAGAGTTGTTTACAAGTTAAGTTGAGTTGAGTTAGGTTTGGGTCCAACTCACCACTTGACCTAATCGGATTTAGTGAATGGTAAGTTGAAACATGGTCTTTCTAGTCTTCAAATGGCAGGGTGGGTGAATAGGTCATAGAAAATTTTCCAATTCCTTCTTGTTTCACCATTTACACTTCTGATCTTCGAAATTGCATATCTTTCTAGGGCCGTTTCCCTAAGTGGCCCCACCACCTTCCTCACCTAAACTAGCACCACCACCTTTTTCACGTCCATCACAAGATCTTATATATGGTGGAAAATACTCAGTAAAATACTTTTTTTTTTTTTTTTAACTTATCCATCATTACAAGGTTAGAGGATGTTCCAACACATTTGCGATTTTGGGTTTAGCTTCAAAGCATATATGAGAGAAACTGGGGATTGAGAGATATTCAACCCATGCGCGGTAAGTCAATAACGACGGCATTAGGATGGACTAGGATTTTAACTTCAAAGGCTAGAGAGAGAGAAGATTTGAAGGGGAAAAGAAAACTTGGGATCGTGATCCAAAGTTATAAGGTTGGATTTCCAATCCATGAGAATGTGACACTTAAACCTAATCCAAAATCTATCTTTTTTTTTTTTTATATTTAATTTATTTTTATTTTATAATTTAATGTTCAGTTAAGTCTGTTTCAATGGGTTAGGACTTAGGAATCATGGGACTTGAGACTGGAACCAAAATCGGTTTTTAACTCTCAAACACACATTATTTAACGCTTGTGCATTCCGAGTCGACCGTAGCTCATTGAGTCAACTTGCGTGGGTTCGGTTTTGCGAATATGTGGACAACCCTAGATTTAAACAATATTCAAAATGACAATGTTTTGTTAAAAAATCACTTTGTTTTGAAATTATTTGGTACTTAATCCAAGTCACTAATAAAGATACTTGAGAAACTATTCTTAAATGTTGCAATGACTTTTGAGTAGAGTTTGTGGTATATTTTTGTGTTACTCTCTTGTGTATGATTTTTTTGATTCTCAAAAAAAAAAAAAAAAAATCACTAATAAAGATGGATAGAAGAACCACTTTGAAAATAGTTTAAAAGGGATGAAAATGAAAAATTTCAAATATAAGGGACTAAAATGAAAACACCCAAATATAAGTTATTAAATATAGTTCTCTCTTGAAAAGAGTACAAATTTTAAATAAGTAAATAAACTCAGAAAAACAAAAAACAAAAAAACCTAACAAATCGCAAACTATTGTGGGTGTGTTTGGATACCGCTTATTTTGTTGAAATTGAAAAATTATTGCTGAAAATACTGTAAATAAAAATAAAAGTTAATTAAAATAATATAGTGGGGTCCATAAATAGTGTCAAAAAGTACAGTAAGACTCATAAATAATAGCAAAAATAATCTGAATAGTGAAATAATTTTCATTTTTCATTCTAACACAAATGCACACAACATGTGAAAGACATCCACTGACATCATACTCATTTGAAAGTTTCTGAGATCAGATTTCAACAAAAAATTTGTACCAATGGGATGTTTAAAACCGTAATTGAATTGTATAACTGACCAAATTGTAACCCAATAGCATTCCTTTCATCTAGAATTGAGATAAAGGGAAAAATAAAGAAAAAACCCAGAGAAGTGGCAAGGAAAACTGGCAGAAAGTAGAACGAAAACTCGTAAAGAAAGCAAGAAAGTAACAAATGTCAAAAAACGTTCACAAAAACACCAACCCTTGGTAGCAAAGCAATAAAAAGAAAGGAAGAGTAAAGCAAAGAAACTACAACGAACGAAGCCAAAGTGGACCTGAAATAAGGCAGAAAAATCTTTTTGTCCAAAACGTCAAAGTGCAAACCCTCACGCAAACTCAAAGGGAAAAAGCATGGAAAGAGAGAGGAAAAAGAGAATGAAATTTACCACCCACGCACCAAATTGACACACAAACAAAAAAACATAAGAAAAAGAAAGTAAGAAAGTTAGGAAGGAAGGTCTTCTGAGACTCTGACTTAACAGACCTTAATTTGCTGCTGTTGCCGGCTGTGTAGTCTTTCACCTCGTTTCTTGTTTCATTGCCCCGCTGACTCTCCCGTCTCTCATCATTCAATGCCAGCTCTTTCTTCATAATTCATTGCCCTCACTCTCTCTCTTTTTTGTTTTTTGTTTTCAAATTCAAATAACTGTGGCATTTTCTAGTTTCCACTTGTTCCTCTCATATTTCTTTCATTTGCATGTGGGCAAATCTTTCTCGGTTTTTTCTCTTTTGTATTTTAGTTGCTTATTCATTCTAGTGGAATTGCTATTATTATGACATTGATGACACTCTTGAAATAACTTTCTAATTGGTTCATCCAGGTATATATCTTACTACTACTTTGATGAAAAAAACATACGAATTTACTATATATTATAGAGTTGATGTCATGGGTTTAAGATTATGATTTTGCAGTAACTTTTAATTTAAGAATATTAAAAAAAAAAAGTTTATCTGAGGAGTGAGGTCAATAATAACATTTACCAAAAATTATAACTTTTGTATGATAGTGCAAATAAGTTGCCGAAAAACCATGAAACAGAAACACCCAAATAGACACTAAGCCTCCGTTTAGATACCAATAAAAAATGAAAATTATTTCACTATTCAACATATTTTTGCTACTATTTATGGACTCCATTGTACTTTTTAATACTATTCATGTGTACTACTGTACTATTTCAATTAACTTTTATTTTTATCTACAGTACTTTCAGTATTAAATTTTTAATTTCAACAAAATAAGCAATATTCAAACCAACCATAAACTAAAAAAATGTGTATTGGGTTACTCCTTTTCCCAAACAACAACAACAAATCCAAATACCAATCCAAAAAAAAAAAAAAAAAAAAAAAATCCAAATAGTTATTAAAATTAATAACTCCATGAAAGTACTGATTATTTACCACATGCATATACTTCACACACCCGACTCCCTGACATTTCCCACCACGCACACAGTAACCTATAAAGCATAGAACACCCCCATAAACAAAAACAAAAACAAAAAAGAAAAGTACACGAAAGCAAAAAGACACAAATTTAATTTATCCCCATAAAACAAATTGAAAATGTAAAAAGCAAAACCCTTCTCTCTCTCTCTCTCTCTGTAGAATATAAATCCTCACCTTTCAGGACTCCATTCCCGCTTTCTTTCACATTCCCTCACTCACAAAGACACATTATCTCTCCCTCTCTCTCTCTCTCTCTCTCTCTCATGGCTTCCACCAACAACAACAACAACAACAGCAGCAACAACAACAACAACAACAACAACAACATGAACTCACCAAGCTATATGTCATCAGACCCAACCTCACCCAACACCACCTTCGTCCAAGCCGACCCATCAACTTTCCGAGCCGTGGTCCAGAAACTAACCGGAGCCCCGGAAGACCCATCAGCCCAAAAGCTCCCTCTCAACCACAAACCCCACCATCTCTCCGCCACCGAAATGGGTCCCAGAAAATCCACCTTCAAACTCCACGAGCGCAGACTCGCCACCAAAAAGCTCGAGCTCAAGTTCAACCCAGGCCTAAACCCATTTGGCCCATCTTCATCTTCTCCGTCTGGGCCTTACTTGAGGCCCATGATCTTCTCCCCAGTCTCACCATTGGAGCTGGAGCACTACGCGCGTGGAAGTCCACGCACGCCGCGTGAAGTAGTGGAGGAAGAAGAAGAGAGAGCAATTGCTGAGAAAGGGTTCTATTTGCATCCGAGTCCACTCACTACTCCACGTGGCTCGGACCCTCCTGAGCTTCTGCCTTTGTTTCCTCTCCATTCTCCTACTACTACACATACCATTAGCAACGACAACATTCATAATCTTTCTTCTTCTCCTTCTTAATTTTGTAACATAATCATCATTACTTATAAATTTTATTTTATTTTATCTTATTGTGGATTTAATTTTTTTAATCTTAATTAAAATGTTTCAATCAATGAGAAGTCAGCTGAGCTGACAATAGCTCTTTATCATTAAATTTAAACATAAAATTAATTTTTTTTTTGTGTAAACAAAGTTTGAATCACGTATCTTTTATTCAACTGGCTTTCCCTTTAATTGTAAGTGTTGATTTGTAGCAGCAGTACAATATTTGGTGAATGGGTGGGTTGGGTTCATGAGTGTTTCAAGAATTTGTTGGTGCTTGCACTGTTCCACACGCGCTTTTGTTGTGCGTGGTTTCTCAATTTTATTATTATTATTTTTATATAATTTGATAGTTTTTACTTATTCTGACGATTTTAATTTTAAATGTCTCATTTGGAACAATTAAGATGTGATTATCATTTTCTAAAAAAAAAGAAAAAAAAAAGATGTGATTATCATTTTCTAAAAAACAGATGTAGTGTATGTTTGGATACCAATGAAAAATTAAAATTATTTTACTATTCAGTTTATTTTTACTACTATTTATGGGTTTTATTGTACTTTTTGGTACTATTCATGGGTCTCATTGTACTGTTTCAACTAACTTTTAACTTTATCTACAGTATTTTCAGCAATAAATTTTTAGTTTCAACAAAATAAGCGGTATTTAAATAGACACGTGATAATCAATTGAGACACCGATTATCATTTCCTTAAAAAAAATAAATAAATAAAAGAGATGTGATATCAATTAAGAATATGAGATATTTTTTTTAAGAGTAATGTTACCGTTATAAATTATTTTATAATATTTTTACAAACTAGCATCATTTTTTTTTATTTAATAATAATTACTCACTATAACAACATGTTGTAAATTTGTTTGTAAAATAATTTATATTTAGCATTACTTTTTTTTTTAAATTATTTCTCACAATAATGCTATTGTACACAAGTTCACAATAAATTTACAACAAAATATAGATAATAAGCTGATTTATGTGGCCCCTACTAGATCATCTTGTTTTTTAATAATATTATATAGATCTGGTTAATATATGCCTGCATATATTAATCATCCATTTTTAGAAAATATTGTGGGACTCAACTTTATTTTGTTCTTATACGTGTGTCATAGTGCGTATTGCTATATTTTTAACCGTAGATTTGTGAAGAGTGATGAATCAGCATTGTTTCGTTTCCAAATACTTTTCGAATAATGCTAGAGATACAAATTATTTTACAAAAAATTCTATAAATTGCTGATGTGGCGAGTGATTATTAGTAAATGAAAAAATGATATTAATTGTAGACCCAATGAAAACCAATAAACAGGTTAGCCACATCAACATTTTGTAAAAATATTATAAAATAATCTGTGATCGGCACATTTTAAACTAATTGGTTCTTAGCGTTGATACAGAGTACTGATCTGCACCGTTGGGGTTTTGTGATCTTAATTATCGAACGGCTTGGATTGCTACTTCGAGCCATCGCGTTTGCACGTGTTTTATTTTTATTTTTAAACGGCGCGTGATATATATTTCATTAAATTGAGATTCTCCAATTTTTGTGAGCATTAAATTGTAGAGTTAAAAGCTAGGAGCCGTTGGATTTAGTGACAGACTGAGGAAGTAAGCAGCGGTGCTGTTGTCTGAGTCTGACAAAACAAACGGCTAGGATTCGTTTTTAGGTATTTAATACGATGTTGCCAGGACTATGATAACTTTATTGTGAAGTGAAATGACTGCAGTAAATCTTGCGGTCTGATTCCTCTGACATTGGATTAACATTGTCCCTATTAAAATGAGTGTTTACATGATTTGGCTTAACTCATAAGAGCATTCACAGTTAGAAATCTCATCTCATCCTATTTTATTATCTTAAAAAACTACTTTATCACTTATATCATATTATTTTTCAATACACTCAACATCTCAAATCTTTATTTTTTTTCCATTTTATTTAAATATTCTTTTTTAATCTTTTTTTACTATTTCTTTTTTTCTCTTCCTTTTCCTCTCTTTTTCCCTCAAACTCTAGCACCGGCCTCAACCTCTAGCAAACCCATACCAAGCAAAATCACAACAAGCAAATCACAAAAAAAAATCACCCAAATTAAACAAGCACCAGAAATCCACCTGCCACCCTAGCAAAATCGCAACAAATCTAAAAATCCAGACTCTCCACTTTGACGGATCGCAACCCAGATCGCATACACCAGAAATCCACCTGCCACCCTAGCAAAATCACAACAAATCTAAAAAACCAAACTCTCCACTTTAGTGGATCGCAACCCAGATCGCACACACATAGAACCCAGACTCTCCAGAAATACACACACACACACAGAACCCAGATCGCAACCCAAAAGAACCGGATCGCAACCCACTTTGGCAGCGCTTTTTGACCCGGATCGAGTCGGAGCTCTCCAACATCTGCGACGAAATCCTCAAGCTCCTTGACACCAGACTCATCCCCTCTGCCGCCATCGGCGACTCCAAGGTCTTTTACCTCAAGCACCAGCACAAAGAGAGAGAGAGGGAGATGAATTACTCAGAGATGCTGAGAACGAAATTTTGACACAGAGGAGAGAAAAAAAATAAAAGGATTAAAATATATTATTTTGGTTTGGCATAGCGCTACAGTGCCATCTTACTTGTAAGATCGCATTGTAGTGCTATGCCAAAAAAATTTGGCATTTCTCAGGTTTACACTTCCAATTGCTAGCATGTTTTTGGCCCTAAATGCCAAATGTATCTTACATTTGGCATTTGAAAGGCCCACTGCTGATGCTCTAACTGTATGGTCTTGTAGGTTAAAAAAAAAAAAAATGATACACTCATATAAAAATGAATAAAAGATTACGAACTTTTTGGTTAAACGAAAATTGATTTTTGTAATATATTGTAATTTGAGCTACCAAAATTTTTTTTCGGCTTGCGGTAAAATAAAGATACTTATAATAGAAATTAGAATTTTATTTTTATTTTTATTTTCTGTAAATCATTTTATGTTTTACAAAAAATTTATCAGAACCTCCACTCTCCTATATTTGTCACCCAACCACCACTCCCACTAACGTCCCTAATTTTCGACGACCAACCACTGCCGCCGGTTGTTACCACCATTGGTCCCTGAATTATGATATTTTATTTAAAATTTTTAATTTTTTTATTATATACATTCTTGAGAGATGAGAAAATGTGAGAAATTAATAGAAAATATATTTTTCATATCATTTTTAAGAACACAACCAAATACTGAAAAATATTTTCAAAAATAATTTTAAGAATGTAACCAAAAACTTAAAAATAATTTTTTTTTTCTATAAAATATTTTCACATAAAAGTTTTTACAATTGGAGAATATTTTCCATCTAACCAAAAACATCTTTAATCAAAATTTAAAATTCTATATATCAAATTATTAATGATAAGTAAAAATATGATATTAGTAATAGGATGAAATAAAAACAAATAAAATATTACCAAATCATTGTTGTCAAATTTTTGTTTATGTAGAATTGCTCATAACTTTTTTTTTTTGAGAAGTAGAATTGCTCATAACTTTATTGTCGGATTTGGACCATATTGAGTGGTAGTTCTGTTTGGCAAGAAAAAAGTTAAGGTCTACCGATGGATTCCCAAAGTCTCTTCAAATAGTGGCATTGTTGACTTTGGGTTTAAGGGAAAAAGTTGCTTAGATATTTCATTGACAAAGACATTTTGGACTACACCAAAAATTTTAAAAGAACAAAAGAAATGACACGGTATATAGAAGAGTTTTGAGCAGGTCAAGGGCCGGTTGAATAGTAGAGTAAGAGATGCGGTCGTCTAAGGTCCAAGTAAAAAAAATGCCTCTAAATTTTAACTAATAGAGTTATTTATAATCAATAAATAAAATAATATTTTTTTACCAGATGAAAAACAGATAAAAGATATAGGAAAATGCATCGTTCACAATATTTTTTACAATATTTTTACAACTAATATTAAGTAGCAAGTTGTTACAATTTGTTATTGATGGAAAAAAAATTATAGTAATATTTTCAAATAGAAAACAAAAATCAACTTAAAACCTAAGATTTGTTGTAAAAAATATTGTGAATATTGCAATTTTAAAAAAATAATAATAATAATAATAAGATTTTAGTTAGCAAACTTTTACTAGTTTTCATTTAAGTCTACCACTAACACCACTCTTTTACTTATCACTATTGATCTACAACATCAACAAGTATGAAAAATTTTGTCAAATTTTTTCTATCTTTAAAATTTCTAAAAAAAGAAAAAAAATTCTACGTAGTTCATGTTAATTAGTAGTAATTTTGCATTTAAAACAATATAATCAATTTTCGCCTTAGGCCCCCAAACGCATCAAGCCGCCCCTGTTAAAGCCACCGCAAAATGCCTACAAGTTGAACTGTGATGCAATTTTTGGGGATTCAAGCTTTGCTACTGGTAGCAGTTGTTGCCAGTAGGGGTGTTTATTAAATCGCAAAATGCGTACTAAAATTGCCCATAAATTGGCATAATCACACCGCATCACAAGTAACAATGCACCACACCAGATCGCACCATATGGTGCAGTGTAGTTTGCGGTTTTATAATAAGAAAATCACACTGCACTCTCACTATATATTAATATATTTATTATTAAGTATATTATGAATATTTTAATAACCCTAGTTTTCAAAAAAAAAAAAGGTTAATAACCCTAACAAGTGTTGATTAGGAAAGCCAGCCCAAAATAAAGAAAAACTAGCTCAATAGTTTAAAACTTGGTTCAAAGCAAACGGAAAAATTAGTTTTAGGTTGGGTAGGAAAAACCTAAAATTTGAAAAATAAACTGGCTGTAAATTGCATATTATACGCCGCATAGTACATATGATCGCAAAAATGAGGTGTGGTGTTCTTATGGTTTTGACTAAACTCTAAACCGCATCGCACCACACCACACATGTGACTGCAAAAATGAGGTGTGGTGTAGTTATGATTTTGGCTAAACCACACTACAAAGTGCGGTGCTAAAAATGGCTTAGAATCGAATCGCACCGCGAACACTCTAGTTGCCAGAGATTGGAGAGGGTTGGTGGTGTTTACGACCTTAAGAAAAGTAGACACCAACACCCTAGTACAAGCTGAAGCCAAGGCAATACTGTGGGCAGTGAAGTTAGCTTCCTAAGAAAATTTTGGTAATGTAATCTTTGATGGAAACTCTAAAAGTTTCATTGAGGAATTAAGGGAGCTGCAGTTGCTTGGAGAATTAAAAACTTTGTTGCTGGTGTAAGATTGCTATTGGAGAGCTCTTTAAATGTCAGTTTTAGTTAGGTTAACCATGAAGCAAACAGAGTAACACACTCTTTAGCTAGATGGTCTATGCTTAATTCTATTTTTGGAACTTTTGATTTAGAGAATAGCTTTGTTGCTTTTATAAATGTAATTTTGGAGGAGGCATGCTAGTAATACTGTTTTATTTTGCCTGTTTAGCTTTCAATAAAGGTTTTCAGTTATTAAACAAAAAAAAAAATGACATGGTAGTAGGACTATAGTTCCATCTTTCATTTTAGGCAAAAATATCATGAACAAAATTCTACTTTAAACTACGTGGATGATATGATCATAACTGGTAATGACCTTAGTGGCATTCAAGAACTCAAGGATTTTCTCAGTTAGCAATTTGAGATAAAAGATCTTGGACATCTCAGCTACTTCTTGGATCTTGAAATCACTCATTCCATAGATAAACTTTATATTACTCAAGTCAAGTATGCTTTTGAACTTTTGTCTTGAGTTTGACTCACTGATAGCAAGACTGTTGACACTCTTGTTGAACTTAATGCGCAGGAGATCCCATTGATCGAAGGTCAACCACTGGTTATTACTTTCTTTTTGATTCCTCTATGATTTCTTGACAAAGCAAGAAACAAACCGTTGTGGCCCGCTCCAATAATGAAGTAGAATATTATGCCCTTGCTGATACCACATCTGAGCTCCTTTGACTTTGTAAGGATTAAGGTGTGTCAACATCATCAACTACTCCTCTTTATTATGACAACCAAAGTGCTATTCATATTACTTACAATGATGTCTTCCATAAACGGACTAAACACATCGAGATCGATAGTCATTTTATCTGTTATCATCTTGTCCATTGTGTTCTCAAGCTGTTCTCGATCTCCTCTAAAGATCAACTTGCAGATATCTGCACCAAGTTACATCCTAAGGGACGCCTTTGTGCTTTGGTTGACAACCTCAAGTTGGTCTCACACCCACCTTGAGTTTGAAGGGGGCTGTTAACGTGTAATAGGTTGTGGGCCTTAGGCCTATCTTGTTTATTTGTATAGTATACATACTTGTACTACACACTCTGCCTCCTATATAAAGACACTCATGTATATTTTATTACTTGAGAAATACAATACTATTCATTCAGTATTTCTAACACTAATTATAGACAATGTTGACTGTAGCTTTCAGAAAGGTGAGATTATAATTTTAGCCAAACATTTCTATCCGTACATATGCGAGAGCACACTTCTGGGCAAATACATGGTAGAACATGATAGTGAAGCACGGGCGAAAGTGATAAGTTAGGGGGTGTTTGGTACACCATTTCAAAAAAAAAAAAAAAAAACACATGTTTTTAAACAACATTATACGTATTTCCACATATTTTTTCACCCACACATATTTCCACACATGTTTTCAAATAATAAAACACATGTTTTTAAGTGCATGTACCAAACACTCCCTTAGCTATGCAAAATACTGTCATGGATACGATGAGGTGAACTTGGGCTATCATGTTTGTTTAGCTAGAAGTTATTGGTCTTGGCCAAGTTTAGTAAGCCTTGAAACTTTTATATTAGCTTGCATATAAAATAGGATTTTGTTAACGAATTAATTAATATGCATTTAATTAATGCATCATTAAAAATGTTTTTATAAAATTTTTAAAAAAATAATTAAAGTCATATTGTACACATATATCTAAAAACATACATAATTTAATGAATTTGTTCATGTAAGCCAATGACTTATTAACATGTGCATTTTATTTTTTTAAAAAAGTGTGCACTGCAACTCATAATTAAGCATTTATTAATCTTTAACATATGCCTTTAGGGTACTCGTTAACAAGATCTTATAAAATTGAATTAATAATTTGGTTCTTAAGAAACGGCAAGCATGTATATACTAGATTGAGATGTAGACTCATTAACTAAAGGTAAAACAAAAGGGCAATGTCTATTACACACATGACACATCCACACACACATGACACATCCACTTACACATACTATACATACACATCACTTTTGCATAGAAATCGTGATTTGAAGTCATGATTTTAGTTCAAAAAAGTGTGTACCATGCGTGTAAAAGATATTTTTCAATAATTTTTTTTTGATTTTTAATTTTAGCTTGTTGTTAGCTACTATAGATAACAATTTATTGTAGCAAGTTAGTAAAAAAATTTAGATACAGCAACTTTAATAAAACATGGTTCTTGTTTGTTTGAGAGTTAAAATAAGAGCTCTAATATGAATGCGCTAAAGACTCAAGGTGATTAATGAGAAGTTTATAGCCCATATTTCCATACCAGCTAGTATGGCCCTCATTTTCTAGCTTGACTCTTTGTCCTACCACTACAGATGACAATTTATTGTAGCAAGTTAGTAAAAAAAAAATTAGATATGGCAACTCCAATAATAAAACATGGTTTTTGGTTGTTTGATAAAATATTTTTTGGACAAAGTTTAGCTACAAAATTAGTTGTAGCGTAAGACTACAATTTTACTCAATAAAATAAATATTACTACATATTTTGAAAATCTAACTGTTAAATTGCATATCCTTTACGCTCTTAATACACATGTCAAATTTTGTGTCAATCGGATGTTATTTACTATATGATTTATAAGCTTATATTTTATGTATAATTTTAAATTACAAAAACTTGCAAGAATGGAGGATATAAGAAGAAAATGTAATCCAATGGTAGATTTGTCAAAATTCACCTAAAATAAAAAAATATTGAATAAGGTTGTAGTCGTTGACTATAACCAATTTTGTAACTAAACTTTGTTCATATCTTTTTAGTTAAAAATAGGAGCACTGATGGGAATGCTCTAAAGAGTCGAAAGGTGATTGATGAGAAGTGTTTAGCCCATTTTTCCATACTTGCTAGTATGGCCCTCATTTTCTAGCATTAGCTTGACTCCTTGTCCTACCTTAAATATATGAATACCGGTCTAGCAATGGCAGGATAAGATCATTTTTCAATGGAGTGGAGGAGCTTAGCCAAGTGCATATTCTGGGGTATAGTAGTTTTGGTTCAAATTCATGGAGTAGAGGCTGCTTTGAAGAAGAGAAGTTAAGCACTTTTTGAAATCAAGGCGTTTATCAAATCCAATGGTGCTAATACAGAGAGAGAGTGACTGCTATACTTGGGAGCAACTTACATGCAACTTCACCACAGGTCACGTAATCGAGCTCTCCCTCAACAATATACGATCGAATACCTTTAGAGGGTTTGCCTTTCAAAGCTATCAAAATTTGGTTCTTCAACGTTTCCTTGTTATGGCCTTTCAAGAGTTAAAATTTGGTTCTTCAACGATGCAATTGGTGGTTGGGTTGGAGACGAAGGTATGTTATCTTGGTCTCTCTCTCTCTCTCTCTCTCTCTCTCTCTCCACATTTCATCTGCAATTATTCATTACGGAGAAAAGTGAAAAATTCCACATTCATGGACATAGGGGCTGAAAATAATGAAGTTTTAAATCCAAACGAGTCTAAGATCTAGAAGCCATATAGACTTTGAGTTTGAGATTAGCTTTAGTTATAAGAGCATCTCCAACAAATTCATCAAATTTTTGTACTGTTTGGAGAATGAATAGTGACTTTTACTTTTTATCTATCCACTTTTTCAAATACACTTTCCAACAGATTCTCTATCCCATTTTCTATCTCATTTAAATATTATTTTTTTATTCATTATTTATTCTTTTTTTAACAACTACACATCTTCCAACATTTTTTTATTCAACACCTGATTATTATAATAGAAAAAAAAAATTTGAAGAATGAACAGTAGCCCATCAGACTTGATGAGCTACTGTTCATAAGCCAAAAATTTTTTTGGGTATAAATAATCCATTGGAGTGGCTTTTTTTGGTCTCATTCTTTATTATAAAGAATATTTTGCTTTTGCATAGACCATTGGAGATGCTCTAAAAAGTCCTTTAATCTATTTCTACTTTAATCAATACAAAGAATTTAAATTTAGTATCCATGCATTTGCTAAAGAAGTGCATGACAACGCCTACCTTGTTTCGTTTGATTCTTTCGACGGTTGTTGGCTTTAGATTTGGCCAAAGTGTGTCATAATTAAACTGTTGCGACCAAGTGTTTTTGATGTAATATTCTAAAATGTTATATAAAAAAAATTCATATAATGCCCTTTGGATTGGGAGTAATGCGCTCAGGGAGTTCCACCACAAACATTATTCGATAACATGAATTTTTCTTTTTATACTAATATTATTTTCTTGCGATGCCGACGGTTTAATGAAAATTTATATGTAAATTGTAGGGACACAATTTGCAGTCCAAGCCCAAAATGTATGAGATCTTGGCCTAGTGAGCCCAGTACAATAAATTTGTAGAGAGTGGGTCCAAGAACTAGGCTTTAGTGAATTGGACAACGGCTAATATGGATGAACTCCTTGTCCAAGGAGGCAAGTGCTCATATAAATCAAGTAAACAGAGTACAAGTGCAATTGTGATTACTACAGTGTTCTTTCTTTTCTTTCCCATCCCCTTCCTCTAGGGTCTCTATTCTCATTTATACTACATCTCTTCCTTCATCTTTACCCTACACGTGGATAGTTGATGGCTTAGGCTGATACTGATCCCATCAGCCTCCTCTAGAAGTCTTTGGAGTATAGTTATAAGGCTGGAAAAGTACTGTTTAAAGGCCACTTCCTCATTAATGCGGCCAGGGAATTAGCTACAGAGCATTCAATGCTGTGGTAGAAGCTTTCCCTTAGATATTTTTGGGTTCCCATCTTTCTTGTACGTTTATGGTGCACGTCCTTATCACTAGAGCTTCTTGTAATGTCACTTTGGTCATTAGGATCTATACCCAATCTGCGTTTAGCTTATCCGAGGAGATATTCCTCCTCAGATTCGAACTTCTCACGCTCTCGGCCAAAGCCCCACGCTCTCGGCCAAAGCCCAAAACCCAATTGTATGATTTGGACCCATGACCCCACATAAATTAATTTTTTAAAATAATTAAAATAAAATTATTAAATAAATAGAAATAATAAATTATAAAATAAGTAAATAATTTTAATAAAAAATTGTTTTAAGTTCTAATTGTTTAGAGTTTGGACTTTATTAGTGTTTATCAATTTTTATATCCAAAAATTCTCTTTGTGCTTTGTGTTAATTTCTTAACATGAGATATTGAATGAGTTTGGTTATTCCTTTTTGGGTTATGTTTAATCTATACTCTAGCCAACATAAAGAATAATAAACAAAATAATTCCTCAATACAAATTTTTTCAAGTGATAGTCTAATTAAAAAAAAAAAAATCAATACACTCAAAAATTAAATACAATAACCAAAACCCAAAGTCAAAACATACACAAAAAGTTCAAAATTGAGAACATAAAAAAATAATAATAAAAACTTACGTAAAAGAACCAAAAAATTAAATGGGTGCGGCCCATTGTTTTACTTCTTTATAGTAAATTTCCTTTGGCATAATATCCTGCATGCAAATTCAGAAGCAAAGAACAATAAATATGATAAATTTATTAGATTAAAATATAAGAGTAAGTTGCATATTGGGAAAAAAATTATAGGGATGACTTTATTGGTTAAGGGACATATATATATATATATATATATATATATATGCAACTTGAGGAAATTAAAAAAAAAAAATGTGAGTTGTGTGTGATTTAAGTTTAGAATATTTTGTTGATATATTTTTAGTTTTATTTAAATTAAATAGTTATTAAATTTTATCCCTTAATTTGAGGAAATATATTATACTCCTTCCATCTCAAATTGTTTGCCCTAGTTAGAAAAACCCAATTATTTAAAGAAATATCATTAACTGCCTTATCTCTTTAAAAAAAATTAAAAATTTACTAAATTACCATTAAACAAATTTATCAAAAAATTATTAAAAATGTTTATTTATTTATTTTATTTGAATAAAGATGGCATGTATAATGGATTTCAAAATTTAGGTTTTTATTTTTTTTTAAATTAAAAAAATGCTCCTACAAATAAATTAAGGGCATAAAGGGAATATTAATAAATTAATGGTGTTTGACTTTTCAAATAGGATATAAGTTTGGGACATCCCAAGATGGAATATAGGTTAAACAATTTGGGACGGTAGTTTACTAATTAGTTATTCTAAAATGTTGATAATAGACTTTTACTTGAAGTAGAAGTCAAAAGGTTTTTTTTTTTTTTTTTTTTTAAAAGAAAAAAAAAGGGTTACAGTCTAGAATTTAAGTTTAAAATTTTTTATAATTGACTTTAAGTTTGAACAAAGTTTAAATTTATTGAAATATTTAAGTTTAGAAAATTTCAATAATAGACTTTTAGTTTGAATATAATTTAAATTTGTTGAAATTTAAATGTATAAAATTAATTTACTAATTAGGTGTTCTTAAAATATAGATAGTAGACTTTTAGTTTGAGCAAAAGTCAAAACATTAGTTTTTTTTTTTAAGAAAGAAAATGTGGGTTGTTAGGGATTTATGTTTAGAATTTTTTATAATAGACTTTTACTTTGAATAGAATTTAAATTTGTTGAAATTTAAATGATAAATTTTTACCTAAATTAAATAGTTGTTAAACGTTATCCCTTAATTTGAGGAAATATATCATAACAAATAATATAAAATTAATTTTCAAATTAGTGAGAGTAAAAAAAAAAAAAAAAATTAAAACTTACATAAGAGAACCAAGAACTTAAATGGGTGTTCATTGTTTCACTTCTTTATAGTAAAATTACTTTCGCATAATATCCTGCACGCAAATTCAGAAGCAAAGAGCAACAAAATAATATGAATTTATTGGATTAAAATATAAGCATTGCATCTTGTGAAAAAAAAAAATACAACAACGTGGGGTGTATTGTGGGGGATTTAATTATAGGGATGACTTTATTGGTTAAGAGAGATTACATCGAAAAGCCATGACGTAATACACACACACACACACAGACACACACACTAGCCTCATCACACGCGCTTTTTGAGTGCGATGAGGCTTTATTTTTTATTTTTTATTTTGGGTTTAGTGAAATAACATTTAAAAAGAGATATAGATGGCGCTCTAATTTTTAGGATTTTTCTTTACGTGAGAGTTGATAAAAGTTTATAAGCCTAAAACTTAGGAACTTTTTAAAAATACTAGTAAATTACTCTTTAACCAGTTTGTGTTTTTAAATTTAAAATTATCTAACTAAAAGATATGGGTATTTTAGAGAGTTTAAGAATTTGTGTGATAATAGACTATTAGGTGGAGTAGAATTTAAATTTTTGAAACTTAGATGATAAAGTTTTATCTAAACTAAATTATTGTTAAATTTTATCAATTACTCAAGAGTCTTGTAACTTAATATTCAAATAAAATATTATTTTAATAAAATGTAACTTGAGGAAAAAACAAAAAACAAAAAAGTGAGTTGTGTGGGATTTAAGTTTAGAAAATTTTGATGATAGACTTTTTTAGTTTTATTTAAATTAAACAGATGTTAAATGTTATCCCTTAATTTGAGGAAATATATCATAACAAATAATATAAAATTAATTTAATAATTAGTTGTTCTTAAAATGTTGATAAAAATAGAGTTAGTTGGAGTAGAAGTCAAAATATTGATTTTTTTTTTTGGAAAGAAAATGTAGGTTGTTTTCAAGGATTTAAGTTTTGAATTTTTTTATAATAGACTTTTAGTTTGAAAAGGGTTTAAATTTTTTGAAATATTGAAGTTTAGAAAATTTTGATAGTTTGGATATAATTTGAATTTGTTGAAATTTAAATGTATAAAATTGATTTACCAACTAGTTGTTATTAAAATATTGTGAATAGATTTTTAGTCGGAGTAGAAGTCAAAATGTGGGTTTTTTTAATTTTAATTTTAATTTTTTAGAGAAAGAAAATGAGGATCGTTGTTTGAGATTTAAGTTCATATTTTATATTTTTATTTTTTATAATAGACTTTTAGTTTGAATAGAATTTAAATGATAAAGTTTTACCCAAGTTAAACAATTGTTAAATATTATCCTTTAATTTGAGGAAATAAATCTTAATTTAAGAAAATTAATTTATTAATTAGTGAGAGTAGTCACTTAGCACCATCACGGCTCCTAAGTCCAACTTTTATTATATAACTAGTAAGCTACTCGTGTGATGTACGGATAATGTTGTAATGTTTTTTATAAATTTGTTTTTGGAAAATATTATACATATATTATAGCATATTTATTATAAAACTTTGTTAGTAATGAGTTCATCATAAAAAATAACAATTATAATATGCACACATATATCTATTAGAATTATTTTGTTCAAGTAATGAGCAATAATTAAAACAACTTTGGAGTAATATTGTATAATAAAAATTTGATAAAAGCATATTAATTCATTCTATATTATTGATTTTTATTATGTGATGTAATAAAAAATTTCATTACAAAATCTTTTTTTATGGTGATGCTTGTTATCATCATTACAAAAGCTTTGTTATTGCGGTATGGTGACGCTTGTTATCATCATCAGTGAAGTTTAGTCCGTCCATATTTGTTCAGTTTTTGAGCTTTCATCATTTTTTCCTTTTGTTGCATCATTTGTGTTAATCACTAATGAATTGGCACCGGGAGATTCTTGATTAGATCTTACAAAGTTTGGACTTTGTCGCTAAGATTTTTCGTAGGTATTTGCAATTATATTAAATTTCAATGATGTGATAGTTTTTTGTAAATTTTTGTATTTTTGTTAATTTTGGAATAATGCAACAAAAAGAATTAATATAGCATATTGGATTGTGTATGTATTTTTTTTCTTCCATACCTTTTTGTCATTTGAAGGTGCATAAAAAATCTTAGCAACTATGTAATTTTCAAAACTATCCTTTAGATTAAATTCATTCAAATGAAGTAGGAAAATTCATTTTTTTCCTAATTTTTTTTTTTCAAATCACGTGGGATTCCTTCTCCAATATCAATAGTTTTATAATAATTTAAATAAGTTGTACCTCAGTTTATTTTTCAGCAAGATTTCTTGTAGATTTATTTAGGATTTTTTCGGCATCTCGATCAAATATCACAAAATTTGTTTTGTCAATTGCATCAAAAACTTCAATTTGAATCCTATATTTGAAGTAGTTTGCAATTATGTATATATATATATATATATATATATAGTAGTTACAGTAAGATAAATATATTATAAATATTTGGAGAGTATGTAGTTAATGTGAGTGCCTCTAACTTTGGGATAGAAAGATTTGTTTTTGTTTCACATTTTGCACACCAAAATGATCCTACTTGTGGTTTGACATTCCTTTCACAAAGTATGCACAAAATGTAATACCAACCCATTGTTGTATCAATGTTACTTATTGTTGCAATACCCTAGCAGTTAACATCTTGCAATGAACTTTGAAATTAATATGTATTATTTTTTTAATATAAATAATATGATGTATTTTTTTTTTTACATAAATGATGAATATAATTTGAAATGATTAACAAACCTGTTTCGTAGGATCTTATTCAATGCATTTTATCTTTATTATTGTCTTCATATTATTTAAAGATAAATCCTCTTATGAAAATTGTTTTGCACGTATTTTTGGTATTTCTTGTGTAGGATCATGTTTTTTACCATTCCTATCATTGAATTTTTTTAAAGAAAATATTAAGTTAATGGAATTTTGTGAGATAGTATATGCTATTTATTAGACTTTTTGTTATTATAAATTTTAGAAATATGCACTTGTTAATTATTTCAACAACCCCAGGGATCTTAAGATTTATATATATTTTTGTTCCACTGGTCAATGATAGAGAATTTGTCTGCATAAATTGCATAGAACATTATTGATAGACAAAAGTATATTGAATTGAAATTGGGGAAAAATGGAGACATGATTTCATAATAATGAGATTTTCTAGAAGTATCATCTATATGTGGGGGAGGAAGAAGAGAGTTTGTAAGAGGGTAAGAGTTTTTGCTTTGATTTGCATGTGGGAATGGTCAAACTTTGGTCATAACGTATAAGATAATAACTGTATTTGAGTTTTTCATAGGGTTTGGTCTACTTTTAAAAGGTAATCCATTTTGTAGTGAATAGCTTTTTGTCTAATTGGTCTAATTGTCAAGAACAGCTCATATTTGATATAATAGTAAAAAGAAGTTACTATGATCTATTGAGTAACAGTAAAAAATACTTAGTAAAAAAAAGGTAAAAAAGGTTAAATTTATATGATAGTAAAAAGAAGTTACTATGATCTATTGAGTAACAGTAAAAAATACTTAGTAAAAAAAAGGTAAAAAAGGTTAAATTTATATGATAGTAAAAATAAGTTACTATGATCTATTGGGTAACAGTAAAAAAAACTTAATGAAAAGAGGTAAAAAAGGCTAAATGCAATATTAGAGTGCCACGTGACAGGACCTCATGCACTCTCACATGAGGTCTCTGCTTTTGTATATATATATATATTGAGGTAATAATTGGGTTTGAGTTTTTCATAAGGTTTGGTCTACTTTTAAAAGGTAATCCATTTTGTAGTGAATAGCTTTTGGTCTAATTGGTCCAATTGTCAAGAAAAGCTCATATTTGATATAATAGTAAAAAAAAGTTACTATGATCTATTGAGTAACAGTAAAAAATAATTAATAAAAAAAAGGTAAAAAATGTTAAATTTATATGATAGTAAAAATAAAAGTTACTATGATCTATTGGGTAACAGTAAAAAAAAATTTAATGAAAAAAGGTAAAAAATGCTAAATGCAATATTAGAGTGCCACGTGACAGGATCTTATGTATTCTCACATGAGGTCTCTGCTTTTAAATGGAGACATGATTTCATGAGAATGAGATTTTCTAGAAATATCATCTATACGTGGGGGTGGAAGAAGAGAGTTTGTAAGAGGGTAAGAGTTTTTGCTTTGATTTGCACGTGGGAATGGTCAAACTTTGGTCATAACATATAAGGTAATAACTGTGCTTGAGTTTTTCATAAGGTTTGATATACTTTTAAAAGGTAATCCATTTTGTAGTGAATAGCTTTTGGTCTAATTGTCAAGAATAGCTCATATTTGATATAATAGTAAAAAGAAGTTACTATAATTTATTAAGTAACAGTAAAAAATACTTAATAAAAAAAAGGTAAAAAATGTTAAATTTATATGATAGTAAAAATAAGTTACTATGATCTATTGGGTAACAGTAAAAAAAACTTAATGAAAAGAGGTAAAAAAGGCTAAATGCAATATTAGAGCGCCATGTGGCAGGACCTCATACACTCTCACATGAGGTCTTTGCTTTTGTGTGTGTATATATATATATATATATATATATATATATATAATATATGTATTGAGGTAATAATTAGGCTTGAGTTTTTCATAATATTTGGTCTACTTTTAAAAGGTAATGCATTTTGTAGTGAATAGCTTTTGGTCTAATTGGTCCAACTGTCAAGAACAGCTCATATTTAATATAATAGTAAAAAGAAGTTACTATGATCTATTGAGTAACAGTAAAAAATAATTAATAGAAAAAAGGTAAAAAATGTTAAATTTATATGATAGTAAAAATAAGTTACTATGATCTATTGGGTAATAGTAAAAAAAAAAAACTTAATGAAAAAAGGTAAAAAATGCTAAATGCAATATTAAAGTGCCATGTGGCAGGACTTCATGCACTCTCACATGATATCTCTACTTATATATATATATATACTAGTTATAGGCTCGTGCGTTGTACGGTTTTATGAAAAAACTTATAAAATATATGTATAAATAATTATTATAACAAAATAAGTACTAATTTGTTAGTGACTTGAAGTATTGTTAAAAATAATATCAATGATTAAAAAATGTTAGAAGTGTTTTTTTCATTTGGAATATATTTGAATACTTATTTGTACACTATGTTTTTAGAGTATCCTTATTCTTCTTTGTCATTTTTCTTTATTAAAATCTTTAGATATAGTATTAAAAAAATTGGCCACTTTTAAGAGATAGAACTATTTTTTATTATGCCCGTGCGATGCATGGTTTAATAAAAAATATTTTGATAATATAATTAAATTTAATAACAAATAAAATGAAAAAAATAATTAATTCAAAATTTAAGATTAAAAAATAAATTGTACTTGTACACTTAAAAGAAATTTAATTTTTATTTCTTATTTTGATATTTAAATCATTTGTTTTAGTGTTGATTTCATTCAAATGGTTATAAGTTATATCAACTCTAAATCAGCATATGTATCCATATGTAACATTCTAAATTAATAATAAATAAAAATATAATACTCTAACTTAATGTAACATTCTAACTTACTAATAAATAAATATAACACCCTAACTTAAAGTAATGTTTGTAATTGTATTGTGTTTTAACCTTTAAGAACACATTTTTTTTTAATCATAAAAAAAAAAAACACAGATATTAATATTACACATGAAAAAATAATGAATTCAATAATTGAAACGGTTGAAAACAAAATTAAGCCAAAACCTCAATTCAGTAATTAAAAAATATCCAAAATTTTTAGCTTAAAAAAAAAAATGGAGTTAAGTAGAGATAGACTTACATAGAAATTTGGACGGATGAATTCTCTCGTATCCAATTTCATGTTTGACAGCAAATTTTGCTTTTAATTAAAGAATATAGATTACATGGAACAAAGCACCAAACAAAAGCCATAACAAATTAAATCCATTATAAAATATTGATGTCAACAACAAATAATCATGTAATAAGAAATTAAAAAATACAAATATATTGCTTGCTCTATTGACTTCTAAAAAAAACACTAAAATGTGTGATCAAACATAGAATTTCAACCTATCTTTAAAACTTGTTGATAAAAATCATATCATATTATATATAATAAAAAGGCAACAAATACACAAAATCTATTCAATTTGATGAAAAAAAAAAAAAAAAAAAAAAACCTGAAAACTAAAAGTTATATATACAAAAGTAAGACCTCAAAAGGAAGATCTACTTCTAGAATTTGAATACTTCATTACTTATGGTATCATAGTGAAATATTAACACTCACAAACATAGCTGGCATCCCCTTGCAAATTTGATAGCCTCTGGATTTGTAAGATGCAACCACTAAACCACGAACATGTTGATTGAGCTTTTTTGTACGATAGGCTTCAAAAATTTTAATAGTAAAATAATAACATTATCACAAAAAAAGGACAAGATAAAGGTGGTGCACATAAGGGACTGCAACACCCAACCTGTTTGAAGAGCAGTGTGCATAAATAGAGGTCCTAAGAAGCTGCCACCAATACCAATGACAACAACATCCTTCAGTACTTTTCCTGTGGCTCCAACCTACCAAAATTTTCCAATTACCAAAACTTCACATATTTCATGCCCAAATTAGATACTAATATCAGCTTTATATTACCCAAGAACCACTGTGGACTCTCTCAGAGAAGTCAGAACACTCCAAACCTCGGGGACCATATTCTTTCCATCACTCTGTATAACTGCATCCCTTGAAGCACAGAGAGCTACATGAAGCACTAACCTATTCTCCGTGCTGTTTATCTGAAGGCGCCAACAAAATGATGAAAAACAAATCACATCAATTTTCTTGAGAAAGGAAGAATATAACAAATAATTGTAAAGTACGTAGTAGAAATAATGAAACACCAAAAAACTATGTGTATATATAGTGGGAATTTTAGGTTGTGAAGAAGATGATATGAACAAAAAGTAGTAGTTTAGGTGAAACTCAAATACTTTTTTTTTTTTACTTTATTATTAGGAAAAAGATGACATAAAATGCAAATTTATCCACCAAAAAAAAAAAAAAAAAAAAAAAAAAACGCAAGAAAAAAAAAATGCAAGTTCTATCTTTTTTTCCTTTTACGTTTTTTAAAGAAACGTAGGAAAAAAAAAAAAATACAAATTCGATCTCTTTTTTCTTTTATGTTTATCTATCTCTCTTTTTTATTTAAATTCTATCCTTAGGTAATTCTATTTTATTAATTTTAGGCTTTGTTGATAACATTTTAGATAGATACAATTGTTATAGTTGTAAATGAAATACTACTTTCTTTCATATTTATCCAAAAAATATGTATATATCTATTCTTAAAATCTAAAAATTTATTAAAATTTCTGCAATTTGGTGAAGCCACATGGCGTAACCACGGCATCTAAGTCCAACTTTTATTATATATAATATGATATATTTATATTGATTGATTGATAGAATAGTATTTTTTGGTTATTATTTCGTCCTTACATGAATTAATTTCTCATTATAAGCGAACACATGAACTTTTTCAAAATTTATAAATTTTGAGTTTCTTTAATATTGTTCTTATCACCCCAACAATTAAGGGTGTTTGGTGAAGTATCTTTTTCTCTGTCCCGCAACAATTTACATGAAGCTTCTTGGACATGCGAGAAGCTGTGTGGCACCTCTTAAAAACAAGGGAAAATGATTACTATAAAAATATATAAATTTTTCCATTAATAATTTTCTTAATTATGAATTTTAGTTCCTTCTCAAAAAAAAAAAAAAAAAAATTATGCACATCCGGCACAAGAATTTATAATACTTATGTATTAAGAATATCATAATATTCTTAGTATCACTTAACATTTAAGCACAAAATAGAATAAATAATTGTGAAATTTATTTACATTTTTTATACTCCTATCACTTAAGTTGTTGTTACAATTGGTTTTCAAAAAATTTGTTATTTCAATATATAAATTCTCTGTAATAAAGTTAGTTTTGTTCTTATAAAATACCCTTATCCTGTCTCAAGGTCCTCTAACATCTTACATGGATATTAAGAGTTTGATTTTGTTCTCTGTAACATCTTACTTCTTCACCACCCCACCTCACAAGCATGGAATCTATTTAGTATCTATTTGGTATAACTTTAATTAATTATTTATTTATTCAACTTATTTTTAACGCGGAATTTGTACGGGTCCATTTTTTTGACAATTTGTCTAAATAAGATATACAAAGCAGTCGGCTTTTGAAATATTGTCCCTTGTAAACCGAGTAATTCTACCGTACCCCCCTCAAAAAAGGGGGGTATGGTACCCACTAGTAGGTAACCTATTATACCAGGTTACATTTTTCTCACATTTGATGGTTCCATCCTCACATTGTGCAGTTCCAACATCACATATGATAGTTTTTTTGTCATATTCGGTGGTTCCCTTACTTTTTTCTCACATTTGACAGTTCCATCCTCATATTGTGCAGTTCCAACATCATATGTGATAGTTCTTTTGTCACATTCAATGGTTCCCTTACTTTTTTCTCACATTTAACAGTTTCATCCTCACATTGTGCAGTTCCAATATCATATGTGACAGTTCTTTTGTCACATTTGGTGGTTCCCTTATTTTATTTCTCACATTTGACGGTTTCATTCTCACATTCTACAGTTCTAACATCATATGTGACAGTTCTTCTTTCACATTTGACGGTTCCATCCTCACATTGTGCAGTTCCAACATCACATGTGACTGTACTTTTGTCACATTTAGTGCTTCTTTTATTTTTTTCTCACATTTGATGGTTTCATCCTCACATTGTTCAATTCTAACATCACATGTGACAGTTCTTTTGTCACATTTGATGGTTCCCTTACTTTTTTTCTCACATTCGAGGTGTTGCATCCTCACATTGTGCAATTCCAATATCACATGTGATAGTTCTTTTGTTACATTTAGTGATTCCCTTATTTTATTTCTCACATTTGACGATTCCATCCTTACATTTTACAGTTCCAACATCACATGTGACAGTTCTTTTTTCGCATTCGGTGGTTCCCTTATTTTTTTTCTCACATTTGATGGTTTCATTCTCACATTGTGCAGTTCCAGCATCACAAGTGGTTGTACTTTTGTCATATTTGGTGGTTCATTTATTTATTTTCTTACATTTGACGATTCCATCCCCACATTGTGCAGTTCCAACATCACATTTGACAGTTTTTTTGTCACATTCGGTGATTCCCTTATTTGTTTCTTACATTTGACAGTTTCATTCTCACATTGTGCAGTTTCAACATTACATTTGACAGTTATTTTATTACATTTAGTGGTTCCTTTATTTGTTTATCAAATTTGATGGTTCTATTGTCACATTGTGCAGTTCCAATATCAAATATGACAGTTCTTTTGTCACATGTAGTGGTTCCTTTATTTTTTTCTCAAATTTGATGGTTCCATTGTCACATTAAGTAGTACCAACATCGCATCTCACTATATTTTTGTCGTATTCAGTGGTACCATTTTTTTATTTTCAAATTTGACAGTTCCATTATTATATTGGACAGTATCAACATTACTTTTGACCATACTTTTGTCACATTCGGTGGTACCTTATTTTTTTCCTTACAATTGATAATTCAATCGTCACAGTAAACAGTACCAATATCACATATGACCATAATTTTACATTTGGGCCCATCATTGAAGTCACTTTTTTACTTACTAATAACCGTTCATCACAATAGTAATTTTTTTTAAGTTATTAAAAAATTTAGATCTAAAATCTAAAACCAATCCCAAGAAATTAGCCCAACCACAGTAATTACTCTTGTTCGCAAAAAAAAAAAAAGAAAAAAAAAAAACACTAGAATTATCTTGGTTTCTTCCACAAATATTTGAATATACCAATTAACTTCCTATGTATCTCGCTTGGCAGCTTCCATCACATTCAGGAGCATACCTCCCTATAAAATAACATAGTTGAGGTCACTTTTTTGATGTTTATATTTTTATTATTTATATATACTATAAAACGAAAGATGTATAACCTTATGTGCTCTCTAATTGTTCTTATGCAACATCTGCAACTTAATCACAATTGTGTGTTTATTGTGGTGTCTAAGGTTGGAAATAGGGTGACTATACAATTAGCAAGTTATGCAAAAAATCCAATACAAAGATTGTTGACAATTTTAAAATTTTCAGTAAACACTTGAATTAAAACTATAGACCCAGTATGAAATAGTCATCAATCAAGGCTACTACACTAGGTTTTATATTTTTTAGGCATTTTCATTAGATCCACGTGTGCGGAAGTGTCAAATGAATGTGTCCGACATAGGTATAACCACCCTAACTAAAGTGTCTATGCAATTTTGTTTCATAAAATTATTATTACATTTAGACCCATCTAAAACAAAATAAACATCCCAAAAAATTTCCACAATAACAAAAATTACCAATAAAAAAGCTAAAAACAATTAAGCACAATGTAAGTAAGACCTATTTACTAGGATTTGAGACTAAGCCATTCTCACATTTGAAGGTTCCATCTTCATATGATGCAGTTCCAACATTACATTTGACAGTACTTTTGTCACATTTGGTGATTCTTTTTTTTTCTCACATTTGACAGTTTCATCCTCACATTGTGCAGTTCCAACATCACATGTGACTGTTCTTTTGTCACATTTGGTAGTTCCCTTATTTTTTTTTTCTCACATTTGATGGTTCCATTATCACATTTGACAATATTAACATCACATTTGACAGTACTTTTTTCAAATTTAGTGGTTCCCTTTTTTTTTTTTTCTCACATTTAACAGTTCTGTCCTCACATTGTGCAGTACTAACATCACATGTGACTTTACTTTTGTCACATTCAGTGGTTCCTTTAGTTTTTTTCACATTTTATGGTTCTATTATCACATTAGGCAGTACCAACATCACATTTGACTGTACTTTGTCACATTTAGTGTTATCTTATTTTTTGTCACATTTAATAGTTCCATTATTACATTAGGCAATACCAACATCACTTCTGACCGTACCTTTGTCACATTCGGTCGTAACCTATTTTTTCTCTCACATTTGATAATTCTATCGTCACATTGAACAGTACCAATATCACATCTGATCGTACTTTTATATTTGGGCCCACCACTAAAGTCACTTTTTTACTTATTAATAATTGCTTATCACAGTAGCAATTTTTTTAAAAAAATTGTTGCTTTAGCTTTTTCCTCATTTTAAAAGCTATTAACAAAAATTTAGATCTAAAATCTAAAACAATATAAACATCCCAAAAAATTAACCCAACCACAAGAATTACTAATAGTAAAGTTAAAATATGGTTTTCTGTCCTATGTTACACTTTCTGGTCTAGGCATATCAACTTTTCCCCCCTTAATTCTCAAAAAAAAAAAAAAAAAAAAAAAAACTGTTCCCCCCTTTTTGGATCAATTCAAAGATGCAACTTTAGGCCCTAAACTTTTAGATAAAGCTCTAGTGTTGTTGTCCTTGATCGTATGCTAGACAAGGCCGGTATCATGCCTACGATTCATTATTACAGTGAAAACATGATACAAGAGCTTCATGCATCAAGTACCCCACAAGAAATCATTAAGTTTATAGAAAATTGATAATGTGGGGAAAATAAAAAGGAACAAAGATAATAACCTTCAAAACCTGATATACATAAACACACACACAAGTTATATTGTGTTTGACAAAACCTCTAACCTAATCTCTCTCTCTCTCTCTCTCTCCAATGAGCTTTTGCTCATTGGGGTGACATCATTAAAATACTAAAAATTACACTTTCAAACAAAGGCAATCTCTTAGACATTTGTATTGCAATATTTCCCATCCATCTGGTTATGAACAGCTTTGACAACAGTAACTCTGACAATAGTAACTCTAACAACAGTGGCAGCTCTACTTGCAACCAAGAGTACTTTAGGGAAGGTTAATAGCATTCTCTGCAATTTTCTCACAGCAGCCTGTAATTTTATCACATAAAGGAGTGTGAAAGTGTGTTACAGTATTTACACGGAACAAATTGGTGGCCATCCCACAACCTGTGCCCTGCCACACACAAAACACATACAATTAAAAATTATTTACTCTGAAATTCTTTAAAAGGGTGTCATAATCAACTTCGTAGGTAATGCAATTAAGATTGTATAACGAACAGAGAGATTCAATTTCCTTTGTGAAGGGCCAAACAGTTGAAATTCCAAATGAAAAAGACTCAGCTAAAAGATTTAGAGACAAACCTCTCCAAAATATAGGCAGGGCAGATCTTATTTACTTTTCTATTTAAGAGAAACTGCAAAACACAAGTACTGGGGGAGGGATCTTGAGGGCAAACTTATGCTTATGCAAAGCCCCAACGAGATCACCAAAAGAAAAAGGAAAATAAACAACTAAGTGAAGCTCAAGGACAATATCATTTGGTTGTTATAACTTTTCCACCCTCAAGAATGGAGCCAATATCATCAAGGACAAAGCCCTAACGATAAAAATGGTTGGGATGTTAATACCGAGTTACTTCAGGAATCCTTCAATATGAGAGCAATAATCATACTCATTGTGACAAAAACGTTATTCCCAACAAATCAGATGTGTGAATCTGGTTCCAAAATTTGCCAAATATTTAATAAAAATCTCATAATTTCAACACTTTCATCATCTGAAAAATAGACAAGACATAGTGACATAGTTATACCGGCCTTTTGTTATCAAAGAGCAAGATCCTGGAACCAGCTGGACTTTAAACCTGGTATATGCTCTCCATCATAAACCATATGATACAACCGAACACAATAAGATTTACTTGAGTAAAATCCACAAATGCTGTGGTCATATGTTAAGCCTATTCTAAATAGGTCTTAAGGTCAAGATAGAGAATTGAAATACTGAAAAAATATCATAAACGATCAAGGGTCTCTCAGGCAATTGCAAGAGATTAAACTAAATAAATAAATAAATGAATAAAAACAAACAAACAAATAAGTGAAACACATGAATGATCCCAGATATTTTCTCTCAATACTTAATCATCTGCAAAAGTCTAAGTTGATAGACAACATGGATTCTCCAAGAGGTATATTCTTGGTGCCTCCTAATTATTAATAACTTCAATAATTGTTGAAGTTCAAAATTGCGTAGTGTTAAACTCGGCAGGACAAACAACTTGGTAATGCATTCTCATGACTACCAGTAATAACACCACAAAAACAGAATAGCACTAGCACAATATAAGAGCCTTAAACAAGAAATAGACAATATGCTTAAAATAATATAACAAGAAACCCCATGGTTTTGTTGATTAAATGCTAGATAACTGTATACAACGACCAAGCTAAAATCAGCCACAAAATTTGTATGTCTTTATATATAAGATCATTTCATTTTCCGCATTTGCCATGACAATGTTGAGCCAATCTAAGTTTCTACCCTCCACCTCTAAAACAAAATCAACTAACGAATTGCAAAGCCTGCATTTTGGTGAGCAGAACTCAATCACTGTAGCCTCTTTCCCTGCTGCCAAGGTTGAAGCAAATGCTATTTGCTCTACCTCTGCTTGCTCTTCAGGAGTTAAGTTCAACTTTATCTGACTTTGGTTGGTTCAACATCGAATTGGAACTAAGCCATGGATAAGAGGATTTTGAAACAGAGGTGACGAGATTGAAATTTTATAAGCAAAAGACCCAAGATTTTGCAAGGATTTGAATATCCAAGGACCGTCAAACATGTAGAGATTAGGAATTTTAGGATTAAAAAAAAAAAAAGGACCCAATATCAAATACAAATTGATAAGATCATAAGACTTAAAAAAACTAAGAGTAAAAAGAATTGAAGAAAGCTCACAGTCACAGGTCAGTGACAGAGATCCACTTGAGAGTGGAGACAGAATCTGGGTCGTCAGGTTTGAAAGAGTTCTTGAAGGAGAGAATGCTGATTCCTTCTCTCTCTTGGGTCACCGGTGAAAGAAGAAGAAGAAGAACTCTTGCTAGGTTTTCAGTTTTGGAGAGAAGAACGCGAGAAAGAAAAGACTCTGTTATTTGTTTTTCGATGTGTTTTTGCTTTTATACATTACCTGCTTATTCGGTAACTAGTTTTCATTAAAAATAAATAAATGGTCAAGATTAAGACATATAAAATATACGGTCAAGATTTAAAGGGGGTACGGTACCCACTAAAAAAATAGTGGGTACCGTAGAATGACCCAAACCGAATAAGTTGAATTTTAAGCTCCGCAAATTACTCCATCTTATCCCAACCATGCGAAGAAAGGGATATTGAAATAACACACCATGATTTTATTTTTATTAGATTATTTGATTTTATGAAATATAATAATATGAAGATTCGTTTCTTTACCTAATAAGATTTTTCTAGTATTTTTCTTTACCTAAATTATTCACCTTTTATATTGTTAAGTGATGGGGGTATTTTTTACCATAAATTTTTTTTCTAACTCTTTTGAACGTCAAGGCAGGAGAACCGTCGGGCTTTGAGTCCTCCCTTGGTGTAAGAACAACTGTCAGGCCTAAATCCTATTTTGACCACAAGGGCACCTTGTGTTGTTGCCAGAGATTGGAGAGAGTTGGTGGTGTTTGCAACCTCAAGAAAACTAGACACCAACACCCTGTCTAAGTAGAAGCAAAGGCAATACTGTGGGCAGTGAAGTTAGCTTCCTAAGAAAATTTTGGTAATATGATTTTTGATGGAGACTTCAGAAGTTTTATTGAGGAATTAAGGGATGGCGGTGCTGCGGTTCATTGGAGAATTAAAAACTTTGTTGCTGGTGTGAGATTGCTATTGGAGAGCTTTGCAAATGTCACTTTTAGTTAGGTTAACCTGAAGCAAATAAAGCAGCCCACTCCTTAGCTAGATGGTCTATGTTTAATTCTGTTTCCGGAACTTTTGATTTAGGGAATAGCCCTACCTTTATAAATGTAATTTTGGAGGAGGTGTGCCAGTAAGTTATTGGCAGCCCCTCTACTGTTTTGTTTTGCCTGTTTAGCTTTTAATAAAGGTTTTCAGTTATTTTAAAAAAAAAAAAAAATGACATGGTAGTATGACTATAGTTCCATCTTTCATTTTAGGCAAAAATATCATAAATAAAATTCTACTTTAAACTAATTTGTAGACAATGGGTATAAACTTCCCTTATATTTATTTATCAAATGTAAATTTGACAAATCCACAATTACATAGGAGTTAAAGAATCAAAATGTAATTCTGCTACATGAAGAAGTTTCTTACTGACGCCTTAGCCAACATGAGGCTTTAATGATTGTTTTCTGAATTCTGATGTGGTCATTTTGAAGCAGAGGAAGGACATGAACTTGAAAGCTGGATTTGTCATCTTACTTGTTACACAAATCCAATATAAAAAATATAACCATGGGCTCTCCCTCTCATTATGAATGCTTCTATCAGCAGCTATTGTGTGTCGAAAATACGTCTGCTGTGATTCCTCAAATCTCTAATTATACTTCAAATAATAATGAAATCAAGATGGAAAGATTCTTTCATGTCAGTCTACTAATATTGTGAATGTGGTAATAATGAGAAGAGATTAAAATCGACAACCAATTCCAAATACTTGTAATCCGATAACAATTTAAAATTGAAATTTGAAAAACTAACTGAATACATTTAAAAAAGAATAAAAAAAAAAAACTAATATCTAGACATAAAATGAAGAAGAAGAAGAAGAGAAATTACAAGAATGTAAGGATAATTGCCAATTTTTCAAGCGTTGACGATTGATCCCTCCGAAAAAAATTGGTGTTGAAAAACTCTAATAACGTGGATTGATGGATGGAAAAGGGAAATACATTCTCGATCGCTTGTGATTTGTATTGCAACTTTGCAAGGAATCAACTGTGATTTCTCGAATTAGTTGTGGCCTTGTGGGCAATAAATTTGTCTTAATTGTTTTCGGATAAGAATATATATTCCATGAAATTACTTGATTTGAATTTGGGCAGTGTCCTGGAACTCGGTCTTAGGCTGAGACGTGGCTTATAAGTCATGTCCAATATTAATCATAGAGAATTACATTTCAACCTCAGTTCGTCACTGCTTTGCATTTTCTACATTTCCTATGGTTATGGTAATTCTAGCATTAAAAAAAAAAAAAAAAAAAAATTTGAGACGGTGATTGAATTGAATACTCATCCAATTTTCAAATGTACTATAATTAATGTAAAAGAGTAATTAAGAAATCATAGGAGATCATCTTATAGATAGATGAAATAAGAATCTGATTTTACAATACGAGGCTAGCTTTTTGGGAAAAAAAAAAAAAAAAAAAAAAAAAAAACCTTTAAAGATGCAAATTATGGACAATGTTGACTGTAGCTTTCAGAAAGATGAGTTTATAATTTTAGCCAAACTTATCTCTGTACATATGCGAGAGCACACTTCTAGGCAAATACATGGTAGAACATGACAGTGAAGCACTGGCAAAAGTGATAAGTTAGCCATGCAAATACTGTCATGGATATGATGAGGTGAACTTGGGCTATCATGTTTGTTTACCGGTGTTTTTCGTCGCTAATATGATATTTGGGAAGCCAAGACCGAGACTCAACTTTGGGATTGGAATATGGCCCAAAGGCTATTAGTGAAGTGTGAAAGACCCATTTTGCTCAAGGTTCGGGTTACATCCAACAAAGATTATATTGAGGTCCCAAAAATACATCTTGCAAAGATAAGCTAGCACAAATGATGACCCATCATAATAAGTGCTTAAATAATAGTCCAGTGGTAAACAAGAGAAACGTCTAGTGATAGATGCCTGGAAAATTAATAAATGTATTTATATAGTAAAAATTATGTATTTTCTCAATAGTCGGTTAATATAAAAGTAGGCCCTTATAACAAGTACACAAGAGGAAAATGGTCTAGCAGTGAATATAACAGACCTCCAGCAGTAACGTCTGATAAGTTAATAAATGTGTTTACGTGATAAAAATAATATATTTTCCTCATTATTATTAAGTCAACATGAGAGAAAAATTTCATAGTATATAAGACAGACATTATGTTCTTCATTATTATAGCAATAAACAAGGATTAAAGGCTTCAAAATTACAAGCAAAAGAGGAAAAAATAGGATGGAATGAAGGGAGAGAAAGACCCTCAGCTTAGTGCAACAAATATTTAACCAAGGTTCTTATGCCCATGATGGAATATGTGGAAGGATGGATGGTAAATGATGGAAACTATTCTTATATGAGTGGTGAGTAGATATATGGTGATGGGAATAAAATTGTGAAGGAACTTGGCTATTTTTGGCCATAGTGGTGAGAGATTGATTGTAGCTAATCATGAGACTTTTATGGTGCTGGGTTTTGTTAGAAAAGGGAAGGAATATTTGTGAGTTGATAGGTATGGGCCTTTATGAACTAAAAAAGGAAATTATTTTTGAATTAAGGGTTGAAAATAACAAGATTGATGGAAACTTGGAGAGGATTTCATCCTCCCATTGATGGAATAGATGGTGCTTTCCTTTTATAGTGAAGCTTAGGGAGTAATTAGCAAAAGCCAAAAATGTTGGGTCTGATCAGCGAGAGAATTTTCAAAATATGGTGTGAGCTCCTTTTGAATGTTTGTCTCCTTTGGGTAATGTCAGATGGAGCTGAAATTCATAGCATCTAACCTAGGATTTGGCCAAAAATGGTGTGATTTGCTTTTGGGTATTTTATCTTCTTTGGGCAATATCCAATATGGGTGAATATTTGGGTAATCTTGTATTAAATGCTAAGATTTCTGAGGTTGGCTTTAGTCAATGGGATTAAGGCAGGTATTGCGGTAGAATCTTGGTGCTGCAACTAAGATTTGAGCTTCAAGAAGTAGGAGCTATCACCCCAAGCAAGGTGTCAAGCTTTTAGCCTACTTCAGGGAGCTCCGCTGGAGATCTTTTTATGCCCTCCAAATCACATTTCCCTATATTTCCCCTTTAGGAATTCATGGGCTTGGTTCATGAATTAGTTTTAGATATTTTTAGTACTAAAGAAACTAGTTTGTTGAAGTTTGGATGCTTTGGTCATGGCTTCCTCCAGCAGTAACTGAAACTTAGGGAGGAAGAATGACATTTATTGCATTTTAGCTTTTTGGTGTTAGTTCAGTCCTTTAGTACTGTTCACGTCAGAAATGATAGTGGCAGAGAGGCTGATGGGACAGGTGACCCGCTCCTAATTTGGTTTGGGAGCTTAGTTGCTTGTTGAGGTGATCTCCAGCAGAGGGTAGAACTGAATGGAGTTCTCCAGCTGGGTTAGTTTGCACACACAGGCTGTTTTAGTTGAGACTTCATGTTGGGCTTGGCCATGAGGGCTGAGTACTTTGGTGGGCCTCTGACTTGGTGGTTCTCTTTACTTGGGCCTATTCTTTTGCTTTCTCATTGTGAGCCCTACAAAAATGGACAAAGCTACCATATATTGCAATGGATTTTTATTCCACATGGGCTTTAGTTGTTAGTAAAAATGAAGTGTATTCATGAGCTTTAATAAATATATATGATAGGTTTTGAATATTAATTTCCATGGGCTTTAAATATCAATTTGTATAGTTTCTCATAATTCTTTGGGGCTTTTAACTAGTAACCTCCAATGTTTCTTGTGAATAATATTTACCATGGGTTTTAATAGAGGCAATATTCATGGGTTTCAAATAAAATATGGTAACAATTACTATAATGGAATAATGTGATATTCTCATGGGTTTTTCTATAGATAATCATAATGGGCTTGTAAGGTAAATAATTACCATGAGTTTTGGAAATGTTGTGATATAAATAGTGACCATGGGTTCTTATTATATAAATTCCATGGGTTTGTAATATATTATGAAATAAATAAATGTCATGGTTGTAAGATAAATAATCATAACTTTCCATGGACTTTTATATTAGTAACACAAATTCATAATTCTCCATGGGCTTGATATATGTTTGCCATGGGTTTTGGAAAAATGAATAGTGTTATGAAACATAAATAGTTTCCATGGGTTTATAATATGATATGAAATAAATATCATGGGTTTAAGATAAATAATCACAACTTTCCTTAAGGTTTTATATTAGTAATACAAATTCATAATTCTCCATGGGCTTGATATATATGTTTGCCATGGGTTTTGGAAAAATGAATAGTGTTACATAACATAAATGGTTACCATGAGTTTTGTAAGATAGATTTCATGGGCTTGTAATATTATAGTAAGGATAAAACTTAGGTACAATACCTTAGGTGCTGTTCCTTAGGATCCACTCGTAAGATTCAGTCATGTAACTACTTAACTAAAAAATACACTTCATTTTATGAGAAAAAATCCACATGGCAGAATCTTAAAAGGGGAACTTAAGGAGCGGCACCTAAGTACTGTACCTAAGTCTTGCTTTTATAGTAATAGGTTTAAGAACTTAAAACATTGCCAAGTATTGATAACTTTGGGCTTTTTACAAAATAGTGCCAAGTAGCTAGCTTGGGCTTTTAATAATGCTAACATAAATGGAGTTTTTAATATTGCCAATGAGAATTGAGTTTTTAATATTGCCTAAATGAATTGGGCTTTAAAAAGAATGGGGTGTGTGCATTGGGCTCATAGGACTGGTTTTGGGTTTATTTAAATAACGATAATAAAATTGGATAAGATATGAGATTTTTGGCTTCTGTGATGGTTAATATTGTGGCCTAATTTATATAATGAGATAGAAAATATTTGTGGGCCAATGGGATGAGAAATATTCATGGAGGCCCCAAATAATTTATGGGTGAAATTTTGATATTTTTGGTGAATAAATAAATGTGATTAAATAGGATTGAACCACGTGGTATGAATGAAAAAATTGTATTTCAACACCTTGATAAGTGAAAATTTTATATCAGTTTGCATATAAAATTGGATTTTGTTAACGAATTAATATGCATTTAATTAATGCATCATTAAAAATGTTTTTGTTAGGTTTTAGATCCCTGTAAACTAGATTGTTTAACATAAGTAATTAACCAAGTGAATACTTAGGTTTATTATTCAGATTTAAGTTAAAACAATAAAGTCATATCATGTAAAACAGCAGAAAAGTAAATAACACAAAGATCTGATGACCCAGGAAAACCAAACCAGTAAAAAACCTGGGGAGGATTTAACCTAACTATCCTCAAGGTAAAAAGCAAATCCACTATAGAGAATCGAAGTTTATAATAAGACTTAGACCACTAACATCCTATTGCTACCACATGTAGAACTTATTGACATGACCACGTGCAAACTCTGAATCCACGGACTCCTTCTCTATTGGGCCTTTGCAAAACAAGCACCCACACTTGTGTTAAAAAACACAAATTCTCCTGTTTGTGACTCCAAGACCACCCTTGAAGGTTTAGATCATCAACACCTTTGATGGCTAGAGAAGGCAGCAACTTTTTACAACACCGGATCTAGAGATTCTTCAAGGAATAACACTGATAGAAGATATGAGAGAGCTTTTTGGGTACAAAACCCTAGATACAAAAGAGGCACACTCTTCTCTCTCTGAAAAGCCTTATAAAAATGTGCTTAGGGTTTCCTTTATATACTAGGAGAAGTAAATTTGAAACCTTAATCCTTAGTGGGCTTGAACGGCTGTTTGGGCTTAATTAAAATTCTGCAGATACGTGTTTTGATCGGTCGAGCCTGTCTCTTGATCAGTCGAATTAGGCAAATTCTGAAATCTTCTTTCTGCAGCTTACTTGTTCTTGAATTTTGACTTGAATTATCTTGAGCATTGTCTAATAATACCTATAGACTCTAGGATCTATATCTAGACAAGTTTGTGTTCACGATTTGTCAATTGTTCTAAACTTTTAGAATCTAAGAGTTTTTATACAATTTTTTTTTTTTTAAAAAAAAAGGAAAAAAAAGTCATATTGTACACATATATTTGAAAAAACACACAATTTAATGAATTTGTATGTGTATGCCAATGACTTATTAACATGTGCATTTTTTTTAAAGTGTGTATTGCAACTCATAATTAAGCATTTATTAATCTTTAACATGTGCCTTTAGGGTACTCGTTAACAGGACCTTATAAAATTGAATTAATAATTTGGGTTCTTAAGAAACGGCAAGCATGTAAGTACTAGATTGAGATGTAGACTCACTAACTAGAGTCTAGAGGTAAAATAAAAGGGCAATGTCTATTACACACATGACACATCTACTTGTACATTTTGTACGTGCACATCACTTTTGCACGGAAATTGTGATTTGGAGTCATGATTTTAGTTCAAAAAAGTGTGTACAATGTATGTAAGTTAGATGTGTGTAAAAGATATTTTTGAATAATTTTTTTTTTTAAAATTGATTTTTAATTTTAGTTTGTTGTTATAGTAACTACTACGTATGACAGTTTTATTTCTAGCAAGTTATTAAAAAATATTTAGATATAATAACTCCAATAAACTTGTTTTTTGGTTGTTTGAGACTTAAATTAAATAAGAGCTCTAATGTGAATGCTCTATTTCTAAAAAGAAAAAAAGGAAAAAAAAAAGTGAATGCTCTAAAAGAGTCAAGATGCTCTAATGTGAATGCTCTATTTCTCAAAAAAAAAAAGAAAATAAATAAATAATAATAATAATAATGTGAATGCTAAGAGTCAAGATGCTCTAAAAGAGTCAAGATGATTGAGAAGTGTATAACCCATTTGTTCCATGCTAGTATGTGTTTGGAAAAATTCTATATAACAGTGAATAAATTTTAGCAAGTACAGCGGAAGCACAACCACACAAGAATACAAAGATTTACGTGAAAACCCTTTCTCCTTGAAGGGAAAAACCACGGGATAAACTCCGAATAATTTCACTATATCAAATAGAGATTACAACACTTAGAGATACAACTTGAATAAAGAAAAACTCTCTTTTCTCTTTTCACTCAATACTCTCTTTCTCACTGTATTTTCTCTTACCCTCTCTATTTTTCTCTTCTCTTTTGTTGCTCTCACTCACGCAGTTCTTCAAGACTGCACCAGTCCTCAGTCTCACTTGCTGGAACTTCTCTTTTCTCTGCGGCTTCACATCTTCAGCCCCCGGGACTTCACTTCTTCAGCCCATCTTCACTGGCCGAATGGCCTCTCTATTTATTTCTTCATCTTTTCCTTCTTTTCTCCCTTTCACACTCTTCACACAAGTCACAATAAATGCAAGCCAACTTATCTTGACTTTGCTTCAACCAATTTCTCTTTCTTCAGCTCTCATTGGCCGAATGGCCTTGCTTGTTTCTTTTCTCTTTTCTTCAGCCTGTCCAACACACTTTGTCTCACTTCTCATTAAGAGAAGTCAGACTTCTCACAAGTCATGGAGTGACATGCTCATTAAATGAACTCTTGAAAAAGCATGTGGGCTGGACCATGGTGCAGTGCACCCAACAGTATGGCCCTCATTTTCCAGCATTAGCTTGATTCCTTTACTACCTTAAATATATGAACACCGGTCTAGCATTGGCAGGATAAGATCATTTTTCAATGGAGTGGAGAAACTTAGCCAAGTGCATATTCTGGGGTATAGTAGTTTTGGTTCAAATCCATGAGACTAGAGGCTGCTTTAAAGAAGAGAAGTTGGCACTTTTAGAAATCAAGGCGTTTATCAAATCCAATGGTGCTACTGATAGTCTTCTCCGTTCATGGGTTGGCGATACAGAGAGTGACTGCTGTACTTGGGAGCAACTTACATGCAACTTCACCACAAGTCACGTAATCGAGCTCTCCCTCAGCAATATACATATACCTTTCGAGGGTTTGCTTTTTAAAGCTACTAAAATTTGGTTCCTCAACGTTTCTTTGTTATGGCCTTTCAAGTAGTTAAGAAGTCTAAACTTGTCCGACAGTGCAATTGGTGGTTGGGTTGGAGACGAAGGTATGTGTTATCTTAAACTCTCTCTCTCCGCATTTCATCTGCAATTGTTCATTACGGAGAAAAATGAAAAATTTCACATTCATGGAAATAGAGGCTGAAAATAATGAAATTTAAATCCAAATAACAAGTTTAAGAATTGAAGCCATATATACAGACTTTTGAGTTTGAGATTAGCTTTTGTTATAAAAGGTCCTTTAAAATATTTTTACTTTAATCAATACAAATAATTTAAATTTAGAGCACGATTGGTAATGCTGTTCTAATAATATTGTCTGTATTTTTTGAAAATACGTGTGGATAAAAAAACGTGTAAAAATACGTTTAATGTTGTTTAAACACAAAAAAACTGTTGTTTAAAGTATCCATGCATTTGCATACATGCTTTAAAGAAGTTTTTTAGATTTGTCTAAAGTTTGTCATAATTAAACTGTTTCGACCAAGTGTTTTTGATGTAATATTCTAATTAAAAGTTATAAAAGTAAAATTCATATAATGCCCTTTGGATTGGAAGCAACACGCTCACGGAGTTCGATCCACAAGGACCACAACGAACATGACTCGACAACATGAATTTTTCTTTTTTATTTTTTGGGTTATTTTTTCGTCGTTACAAGAATTAATATTTCATTATAAGCGAACACATGAATTTAATCAAAATTTCTAAAATTTGCATTTTTTTTAATTAATGTTCTTACCACCCCCAACAATAAGGTACATGTTTGGTGAAGTATCATTTTCGCTGTCCTGCAACAATTTACACGAAGCTTCTAGGACATGCGAGACGAGAAGCCTTGTGGCATCTCTTCAAAACAAGGGAAAATGATTACTATAAAAATATATAAATTAATACAAGGATTTATCTAATTATTTTTTCGTTAATAATTTTCTTAATTATGCATTTTAGTTGTTATTTAAAATCCGGCACAAGAATTTATAATACTTATGTATTAAGAATATCATAATATTCTTAGTATCACTTAACATTTAAACACAAAATAGAATAAATAATTTTGAAATTTATTTGTTACATTTTTATATGACTCCTATCACTTAAGTTGTTATTTCAATTGGTTATCAATTTTATTTTTATTTTTATTTCAATTTATAAATTCTTTGTAATAAAGTTAGTTTTGTTCTTATAAAATACCCTTATCCTGTCTCAAGGTCCTCTAATACCTTACATAGATATTAAGAGTTTGATTTTAGACAAAATGATTTGTCCACAAAACTTCTTCACCACCCCACCTCACAAGCATGGAATCTATTTAGTATCTATTTGGTATAACTTTAATTTTAATTTATTTATTTAACTTATTTTTAACGCGGAATTTGTGCGGGGTCCATTTTTTGACAATTGATGTCTAAATAGGATATACGAAGCAGTTAGCTTTTGAAATATTGTCCCTTGTATACCAAAAAAGTTGAATTTTAAACTCGGCCAATTACTCCATCTTATCCCACCCATGGGAAAGGGATATTGAAATAACACGCCATGATTTTATTTTTATTAGATTATTTAATTTTATGAAATATAATAATATAATAGATTGAAGATTCATTTCTTTACCTAATAGGATTTTTCTAGTATTTACTTAATTAGTTTTAATTAATAAGAAACACACATATTAGATTTGAACTAAAAAATAAAATTATTTTAAATTATGGTAAAATGAAGAAATAAATAAATAAATACTTATATTTATTTGCTTGAAAAAAAATTCAATAATTTTAAAAAATATACTAAATATGGAAAATGAATGACACATTTATTAAATTCTTTTTTATAATAAATAATTTTGAAATGAAATTAAAATAACTACTAAATTCGAATATAATGAGACAATAGGCTAATAATATTTATAATCTTTCTTTTATATAACCTCAAAATTTTTATTTGAAATATGTAATATGTCTAACTGTACGTACAGTACTTCATTATTTTTTTTAATGTCAAAGTTTTAAATAAAAATTTGAACCAAAGTTTCCCTTTAACTTCTTAATTTGGGGTTGTTTCAGAGATTCTATTTTGTGTAATGATTGTATACAGATTCTTTCTTACATAGAGGTGGATCTCATATTTGTGGGGTTCATCTCCATATATATGGAAGAAATATAACATACAAAGTTACCCAAAATAATAAATCATGGTTTAAAGAGACAAGCTATTTTCTTTTTGGGAGTAGGGTGATTAGAACAAGATAATTAAAAACGAATAGGGTTAAATTATTCACCTTTTATATTGTCAAGTATTTACATATCGTTAACTATTTAGTTATTCAAATTATAACCTTGCAGATTTTAGTAGCTTGTCAAGATTGAAAGAGCTAGAGACATTAGATCTTGGTCATAACTTCTTCAACAGAAGCGTCATGATATCATTGAGTTCGCTCACATCTCTTAAGACTCTGATTCTTGCCGCCAATAGTCTGTGGGGATATTTTCCTGCCGAAGGCATGGCAACTTTTGATATTACTTATAAAATCTAAAATGGAGTCCAATAATTGTTATTATTCTTATTTATTTATTTATTTTTATTTTTTAATTTTCTTGCAGAATTATCAACCTTGGAAAACTTGGAGATGCTAGATTTAGGTTCCAATGGACTCAATTTCTCCCAGAAAATGCAAGGTAAAGAGAGAGAGAGAGAGAGAGAGAGAGAGAGAGAGAGAGATTTCTAACTTTCAGCCATTACTTGTCCAATTTCTTGTAGACTATGCAAATCGAAGGCAAATTTCTAAGCTATTCAAATACAAGAATAATTATGGAGATGATGACATCCGATCAAGATCGGTGGGGTCTTGCACTTTTACGTAGTTTCTTACACAAGAATGAGATAATTTATAAAAATATAATGCAATTATATGCAATATAGATAGGCTATTTCCTTAGGACAAACTATCCAATCTATCACCATTTTCTTTTGACATATATATCATCCATTTATTTATTGTTTCTCTCTCTCTCTCTCTCTCTCTCTCTCTCTGAGATTTTGTATTTATGTTTTGTTAGTGCTTTATCTATAGTTAGATAACATATTAACCTAATTTTTTTGGTGTGTGTGTGTTAATATTGGCTTGAATACAAAGTTGAACTCCATAAACTATTTTAATAGATTTGATTCTTTAGACTGTTTTTAAATATAATAGTTTTACATTCCTTACCAACTCCAAGCATCCAGGCTACTGGTTATCATAGTGTCTAACTATTCTTGCCAAGCTTAGTATTTAAGCTTTTATTTTTCAAAATAAGTACACTACAACATTTTGTGAGGAAAAACTAAATTCATCACCATTAAAACTCTTAGATGGGAGATGTAGTGAGGAAAAACTAAATTCATCATCATTAAAATTATTAGGAGGGAGATGTAAGGATGTCTACAGCAGTGAACTATTTTGTCGTGAAAAATGAGATCTAAAGAGACGAAAATATGTGTTGCCAAATACTACTAACAATAGGCGACGAAAAGCTAATATTATCTCCCCAATATGTAAAAAATTAGGTATCATTGGTAACGAAATAATTTCTCATCGCCTATTTGTGTACTGTATGTATGGTGACAAAGAATTCATCTTCCAATATGTAAAAAATTAGGTATCATTGGTGATGAAATAATTTTTTGTCGTCTATTTAAGGGTCTGAGTGGAAATTGTTAGGCACGAAGTAGTAATGTATTGTATGTATGACAACAAAAGAATTTGTCACCCAATACGTAAAAAATTAGGTATAATTGGTGATGAAATAATTTTTCGTTGCCTGTTTGTCAAAAATAAAAGGGCATAGGTGGAAGTTGTTAGGCACAAAGAAGCAGTAATGTATTGTATGTTTGGAGACAAAATAATTCATCTTCAAAGGAAAATGAATCGTTGCTAGAGTGCTCAACCCTTTTTTAATAGTAAAAAAGAAAATTAATCCCTAATGTTTCACTCTATCAATATCTGATATCACTTTCTCTCACCTCACCCCTCATGGCTCTCATTGTCCCTCGCAACTCTCACTGCCCTTCAGACCGATAATCTCCCTCTCATCGCTTCTCTCCCACTTGGTCTAAACGGTGGTAAATTGGGTGTTGTTCAGTGAATTAGCTAGTCAAACTGTTGTTCACACGGTTAAGAAAAAAGTCTGCCATAATTACTTCTGTCTCTAAAATGAATCAAAGGCCGGTTTTTGGTTAACCCGTTGGATCGTATGGTCCGGGTTTTGTAACTAAGATAGCCATATACCCCCCACAACCTCGAAGTCCAAAGAAGATCCAAACCAAATCTTTTTTTTTTTTTTGGTTTCCCACAGTATTTTTTCAAAACTTTCAACTAGAAACTAATCACTGTTTGCGACGGGTGGGCCCATAATGGGGTAAATTGCTAGTCCATGGAGTTTTTTCAATGTACTGGTACCCGGACTTGAACTAGGGAGCTCTTAGTCAAATCAAAGACAATCAATTTGAGATTAAGTACTCAACCACTTGGCCAACCCTACTAGGTTCTATCCAAATCAAATCTAAAATCCAGAAACCTAACCTAAAACCACACACTAGCATTTTATTTTTCTTTTAGCCTTAACCTTTTTGCCACACACTTGACACAACGCTTGAGACAAGTTTGGTTCGGGCCAAGGTTTGACTCAAAAGTTTAAGTCAATGAGCAGTTAATTTAACATAAAGGGACCTTACTTGACTCAAAAGTTTAAAATAATAAATTTTCTTTTAGATAAATTATGTTAACTACTCATTTTTTTTATTAGTATCTAAGGTGAGACTTCTACTCACCTAACCAAACTACTAATATTATAAGGAAATGGAAAACAATAATTTTTTATTTTTTAATGATGTTTCTTGAATTTAACGATTGGCGAAATTTGACAACCACGGTTTCAAAGTTTTTCAGATTCCATTTATTTGTCTAAGTTGAGAAAGCTGAAGTGCCTGAATCTAAGTTACAATGACTTCGACATGAAAACTTTAAGGTATTTGGGTTCTCTCTCAGCCCTTACATCTCTAGACCTGCGTAGCAATCAAATGGAAGGGCAGCTTTCAAAGGAAGGTATGTAAAAATGTCAGTTGCTCTCAAACTTTACTTGCATCAAGCAATTATATCCTAAGAATTCCTTTGGTCATAGTGAATGTTGTGAAAATGAAGTGCAAATTTGAAATCCTGCACCCATAACACTTTACCTTATCAAAATATTTATGTTTTTCTCGATCTCCATATTCTTACAAAACGAAAAGAGATTTGTCAACGTCTTATGATGCAAGAAAACTACAATATTAATTAGTACTGCACTTTCACTGGAATCATTGTGCCATATTGAAGGTGTAAAAATTGGTCATGATGGACCTTCTCCTTGATGGGCTTGACGGATCTTTAGCCCATGAGCCGAGAATGGGTAAGCTCAGGGGATGGCAGGAACCCTAACTTAAAATACTTGTCACACACGCCAGAAATTAGGAAGAATCCCAAAGGAAATCGGAATCCTAGTGCATGGAGAGTTCCGAAAGATACGCGTGTTAATGAAGGATCCTCTCTACAAGGAAATGACTTGTCCATCACGTTTGGGATTACTCAAGAGGATTCCTATAAGGAAAAGACTTCTACATCAAGGAAGAGAGTCCACCCTATAAAAGCCCCAATACCCTCACAAATCGAGGTACGCATAATTTACCCTCTCTAGCACTCTAGAGTTGTGAGAATAGTTCTAACTTAACCTTCGGAGGGTATTTGGCCGGCACCACACCGGCGCTCTCTGCTAGGTCTTCTTTTTTGTTGTGCAGGTGCTGTTTCGAACGTGCGAGCATTGTGTGGCTTATTGGTGATTTTTTCGGCATCGATCATCAGTTGGCGTCGTCTGTGGGAATCGACGTCATATAACCACTTCTCGGACAAAAAGTTGCATGGTGCTCACTCGCTCAATGGCAACCACTAACGACGTTCAAGAAGAAGAACCACCCACGACCGCACTCGAGAGATAAGTTAAAACTCTCGCCGCTGCCATGGAACGCCTCACCAAACAAAATTGCGACTTGGAAGAGCAGCTGCGCTAGAAAAACGCAGCACCAGACAACTAAGGAGCAGACCAAGAAGGAACCAGTGCTGACAGAAGGAACCAAGAGAGACCTCAGGCCAGTAATGCCCCGAGCAGACCGGAGCGACAAAACGTGAGTATCCCTTCCCTCGCAGATACGGCTCTGCCACCTATTATCGCAGAGATGCAGGTGATGAAGGAACAGATGGAAGTTATGATGAATGCTCTCAAGGGACGAGTGTCCAGCGATCTTGACGACCTTGTTAACCGAACTGACCCGCCGTTCACCGCCCCCGTCAACTCCTTCCTACTGTCGAGTAAGTTCCGCATGCCACAGATAGATAGTTATGACGGGGTCAAGGACCCTCTAGACCACCTAGAGACCTTTAAGGCCCTAATGCACCTTCAAGGAGTAGCGGACGCAATTATGTGTAGGGCATTCCCTACAACGCTGAAAGGTGCAACGAGGATTTGGTTCAGTCGGCTGACACCCAACTCGATCAGCACCTTCAAGGAGCTAAGTGCTCAATTCACTGCGCACTTCATCGGAGGACATCGGTACAAGAAGTCTACGGCTTGCTTGATGAGCATTAAGCAGCGGGAGGATGAAACGTTGAGGGCCTACATATCTCGCTTCAACAAGGAGGCGCTCTCGATCGACGAAGCCGACGACAAGATACTTGTGGCAGCGTTCACGAATGGGCTGAAGAAGGGTAAGTTTTTGTTCTCCCTGTACAAAAACGACCCAAAAACCATGTCAGAAGTGCTTTATAGGGCCACCAAGTATATGAATGCTAAAGATGCGTTGTTGGCCTGAGAAGAAAGGCCTAAGAAAAGAGAAAGACAAGAAGACAACCGGTAGGACCAAAGCTGGAAGAAAGCAAGGACAGGAGACCGAAGGGATGAAAGACGCCCTAAGCCCCTGGGGGGAAGATTCACAACCTTCACTCCATTAACAGTCCCGATAGATCAAGTCCTAATGCAAATCAAGGACGAAGGGGCTCTGACGTTCCCTGGAAAACTGAAGAGTGATCCCAACAGACGGTCTAGGGACAAATATTGCCGCTTCCACCGTGACCATGGTCACGACACAGCCGATTGCTATGACCTAAAGCAACAAATCGAAGCCCTTATCAGACAAGGAAAACTGCAGAAGTTAGTTAGTAAGGAGAAAACAGATCCACCACCACAAGACCAACACCCCCGACGGGATAATGAGCGACAAAGACCCCCCATAGGGGACATAAGGATGATCATAGGAGGAACGGCTGCCGCTGGGTCGTCCAAAAAGGCCCGCAAAACCTATCTTAGGATGGTACAAAATGTTCAGCTGACAGGGGCCATGCCAAAGATAGCTCGAAGAGAAGGCCCCATTATCGGGTTCTCAGAAGAAGATGCGCGGCGCCTTCACCATCCACATGACGACGCGCTAGTCGTCAGCTTACGGGTAGGAGACTACAACATGCATCGAGTGTTGGTCGACAATGGCAGTTCAGCAGACATACTATATTACCCGACGTTCCAGCAGATGAGGATCGACAAGGAACGATTGATTCTGACAAACGCCCCGCTAGTTGTTTTTGGAGGGAGCCGGGTGTTCCCCTTGGGCACGGTCACATTGTCCGTTGTGGTAGGCGATTACTCCTAGCAGATCATCAAGACGTAAAATTCCTAGTGGTCGATTGCTCGTCTGCCTACAATGCTATCTTCGGACGACCCACGCTCAATTCATGGAAGGCTGTAACTTCAACTTACCACCTCATGATTAAGTTCCCTACCGACTATGGAGTGGGAGAGCTGCGCGAAAGTCAAATAGCCGCGTGTGAATGCTATGTAGCCATGATGGAAATGGAGGATCAGGTCCAGGCCTTAAATATAGAAGAGCACCGGACGGTGACAGAGCCGGTAGAGAAACTAGAAGAGATAACCCTTGACAGTTCCGATCCTGACCGAACAACCAAAATTGGAACCCTCGCTAACCCCGCAATACGTCAACAGCTCATAACCTTTCTTAGAAGCAATCGAGACGTATTCGCCTGGACCCATGAAGACATGCTAGGAATAGACCCTTCAGTTATGGTACACAGGTTGAATGTATCGCCCTCCTTTCCACCCGTCCAACAGAAGAAGAGAGTGTTCGCCCTCGAACGGGATCGGGCCATAGCGGAAGAAGTCTGCAAACTACAGGAGGCGAGCTTCATTAGGGAGGTTTATTACCCTGACTAGCTGGCAAACGTGGTGATGGTTAAGAAAGCTAGCGGGAAATGGAGAATATGCGTGGATTTTACTGACCTGAACAAAGCCTGCCCCAAGGACAGCTATCCACTCCCGCGGGTCAACGTTCTTGTGGACTCAATGGCTCAGTATCAGCTGTTAAGCTTCATGGACGCTTTCTTAGGATACAACCAAATCCAAATGCACGAAGCTGATCAAGAGAAAACCTCTTTTGTAACCAGCCAAGACCTCTTCTGCTATAAGGTGATGCCCTTCGGCCTAAAAAATGCAGGCGCAACGTATCAGAGGCTTATGAACAAGATGTTCGCGTGGCAAATCAGGAGAAATGTCCAAGTCTATGTTGATGACATGCTAGTAAAAAGTCGAAGGGAGGAAGATCACTTGGAAGACCTCAAAGAAACATTCGACACCCTTCGTTCTTACAAAATGAAGCTCAATCCGGGAAAGTGCACCTTCGGAGTGACGGCGGGAAAATTCCTAGGATTTATGGTGTCCCAAAGGGGGATCGAGGCCAACCCAGACAAGATTTGGGCCATTATGGAGATGGCACCGCCGAGAAATGTGAAGGAGGTACAGAGCCTCAACGGAAAAATAGCAACACTCAATAGGTTCGTCTCGAGGGCGATGGACAAATGTTTGCCCTTCTTCCACATGCTGAAGACGTCATTCGAGTGGACTACCGAATGTCAGCAAGCATTCGAAGAGTTGGAGGCTTACCTTTCCTCCCCGCCACTGTTAAGTCCATCACAGCTAGGAGAAGAGCTTTTCCTTTATCTGGTCGTCTCCCCCGCAGCTGTCAGCGCTGCACTAGTCAGAGAAGAAGAAAGAATACAGAAACCCATATACTACGCGAGCCGGGCACTTCGTGGTACCGAAGAAAGATATCCACCTATGGAGAAACTTGCCTTTGCATTAGTTACGGTGGCTCGCAAGCTCAAGCCATACTTTCAAGCCCATACGATTAACGTCCTGACCGACAAACCTTTGCGACGGATGATGAGTAGTCCTGAAGCTGCGGGTCGACTGGTGATATGGGCTATAGAGTTAAGCGAGTTTGATATCAATTACCGCCCACGGACCACCATCAAAGGACAGATCGTCGCAGACTTCATAGAAGAATTCACTCATGACAAAGACTAGGGGGCAGAGGAGCCCCCTCGTTGGAGCATATATACAGACGGATCATCCAATAGGCGAGCCGGGGGGCTGGAATTGTACTACTATCACCTGAAAGAGACAGGGTTGAATGTATGGTCCGTCTCGACTTCCCCACCACCAACAATGAAGCAGAGTGCGAAGCATTAGTAGAAGGCCTCGACCTCGCCAGAGCAGCAGGAGTCGTGAGCGTAGTCATTTACTGCGACTCTCAGGTCGTGACTAACCAAGTAAATGGAGACTATGAATGCAAGGGCGAAAGAATGAGGAGATACCTTGATCAAATAAGGAGAAGAGTAGACGACTTAGAGGACAAAATCATCCAAATCCCTAGAGGAGAAAATGAGCAAGCCGACCGTCTTGCCAAAGCCGCTTCAGTAGAACATATGATCATCCTCGGTAATGTGCTCTCTTTTGTTCAACTTTCTCCACTAATAGATTCCGGTGACATACAGGCGATAGGCTCTGGAAGTAATTGGACCACACCGTTAGTTTCATACTTAAAAAACGGGGTCTTACCAGACGGGAAGGAGGCTGCAAGAAAGCTGAAAGTCCAGGCGGCGAGATTCGTCTTGATAAAAGATGTCCTGTACAAAAGAGGTTTCTCCCGTCCATATCTGAGATGCTTAGGTATGGAAGAGGCGGAATACGTCATGAGGGAGATACATGAGGGGATTTGCGGAAACCATTCGGGGTCAAGATCACTGGTACACAAGCTTTTGCGAGTAGGGTATTATTGGCCCACCATGCAGAAGGACGTGGAGGCTTATGTCAAGTCTTGCGACAAGTGTCAGAGGTTCAGCAACTTCATCAAGCAACTGTCCGAAGACCTGACCCCGATGACGGCACCTTGGCCATTCGCTCAATGGGGACTGGACATCATGGGCCCATTCCCGACAGCGGTTAGGCAGCTAAAATTTCTGGTAGTAGGCATAGACTATTTCACTAAATGGGTAGAAGCAGAGGCCTTAGCCACTATCACGGAGAAAAACATCCGAAGCTTTGTCTGGAGAAATATCATATGCAGGTATGGGATACCCAAGGTACTGGTCTCTGACAACGGCAAGCAATTCGACAACAGCGCGTTCAGAGATTTTTGATAAGAGCTAGGAATCAAGAACCACTACTCGTCACCCGCGCACCCACAGGCTAATGGGCAGGTCGAAGTCACGAACCGGTCCTTGCTCAAGATAATCAAAACCCGGCTCGAGGGGGTAAAGGGTATCTGGCCAAACGAGTTACCAAGTGTTCTGTGGGCATACCGGACTACAGCAAGAACCCCCACTGGAGAAACACCATTTCGTCTAGCATACGAAAGTGAAGCTGTCATTCCCGCAGAAGTGGGGATCACAAGCTATCGGGTGGAGAACTACGACATGGATGAGAACGAGAAGGCCATGTGCCTTCAGCTCGACCTAGTGGACGAAGTCAGAGCGGCAGCAGAGCAGAGGTTGGCACATTATCAGAATCTCATGGCAAAACACTACAACACCAAAGTGAGGCATAGGGACTTTCAGGTCGGCGATCTTGTGCTACGGAAAGTAATGGGCACCGCTAGAGATCCTTCGCAAGGAAAGCTCGGCCCCAACTGGGAAGGATCCTACAGAATCACGTCATGGCAGAGGAAGGGGACCTACCACCTCGAGACGATGGATGGACAAAAGTTGTAGCACCCATGGAACACGGAGCATCTACGGAAATACTACCAGTAAAGATAATATGAAAAACAGCGATTCTTATTTAACCTTAGCTACAATTACTAGTTTTCCTTTAATAATTTTTGCTACAATATTTCGTGTCTTTTAAGCCCAAGGGGACAGGTACTTTTCCTACAAACGTATTTTCTTTTTTAAAGAGGATTTATTCAGATACAATCGTATTTTTCTACTTAAATTCTCAAAAAAGGATGGATAAACATGGGTGCAGATGACATACAAAGTCCACAGAGAGGACGGATCTGTGGACGGATCACCCAACAGGGTGAGAAAATTTACAAAGTCCACAAAGTGGACGGATCACCCACAGGGTGAGAAAATTTACATAGTCCTCGAAATGGACGGATCACCCACGGTGAGAAAATTTACCAAGTCCACAAAATGGACGGATCACCGATAGGGTGTGAATATTAAAGTCCATAAAGTGGACGGATCACCCACAGGGTAAGAAAATTTACATAGTCCTCGAAATGGACGAATCACCCACAGGGTGAGAAAATTTACCAAGTCCACAAAGTGGACGGATCATCAATATTGTGCGAATATTTAAAGTCCACAAAGTGGACAGATCATCCATAGTGTGAGAATTTGTAAATAAAGTGGACGGATCACCCATAGGGTGGAAATATTCTGTCCACAAAGCAGACGGACCAAACATAAGATGAATATAATCGCAAATTCACGAGATGGACGGGTCGCAAGTTAAATTTATTACTAACCACGAAAAGTGGACGGAATCATCTTAGACGGGTGACAGTGAAAGTCCATAAATAGACGGGTAAAATTAAAAACCCACAAACTTCGATGGACAGTCCGGGCCGGTGACGACAAGCCCATAAAACGTATAGGTATCTAGTTCTAAATGGACGGATACAAACCCATCAACTGAACGGATCACCGAACTTAGTGAAATTTTCAAAATGAAAGACGGGATAAAATGCAAGGACGGACATTCATGCAACTCTCAAATAACAAGAAATGATAAAGCAGTCATAAAAATTGTGGAATAAAACATTGACGGATAAAAACCTTTAAAGGGTAATTGTTTAATACACAAAATTAAGGAAAGATTGTTCTCAAAAAATTGACAGATAAATTTAAATGCTTTCTACTTGGGGTCGGTATCTTGGGCATCCTTTGCTGGAGTTGACTCTCCGTCGCCTTGACCCGCATTCTCCGCAAATAGATCGTTTGTGTTCTCCTAGATGACGGGCAAAGCAGACGTCTGACCTTGATCTTCAACAGTTATCATGGACACGTCTAGGTCAGGGTAGGTTTTCTTCACTTGACGGACGGCGTCTTCAAAGCCTTGTAGGAATGAGTCTCCTAACTCGGCCAATAAAGCGTCGGAGTCACGGTATTGACGGACCGCTGTCTCGTTAGCCTGACGGAACCTTTTCTTCAGGTCTTGTATCTCCTTTTCTTTAGCCGTCAAGGCCTTCCCCGCCTCATCCGTCCTTAGCTCAAGTTCCTTCCTTACTTGCTCAGAAAGGTCAAACTTCTTCTCCACAGTGGATTTCCACTTGTTAAGTTGGACCAGCTCGTCCTCCGTCTGCTCTGCCTTTGCTCGCACACGTTCGAAAGCCACTTCACGGTTAAGGCACCGATCCATTAGGCCCTTCATCATGACAAGGGACTGGAACAATGAAGTTAAGAATGTTAGACAAAAAGCAGGTGGAATGGACGTGGAAAAGTTGACGGACAAAATTACCTGTGCTACAGCAAAGAGACCCGTCTCCCCCATTGCTTCCGTCGAATGATTGCCCAAATCCTCGTAGTCCTCCGACGAAATAATAGATGAAAGCTTCTCCAGGGCATATTTGGAGTCATCTCGAAAGAGAGGAGGAGGTTTCTCTTGGCTTGTGGAAGGGGCCGTCATCAAACCCTTGCCTACCCCATGCTTTATTGGAATGACGGTCTTCACACCCTTAGCCATTAACCCTACGACGGGGTCCAGAGAGACTTTCTGCTGCTTGAGTGGACGATCAGATTTGGACGAAGACTTTCTTTTCATCGACGGAGCCGTCCCCTTAGGAACCGGCTCGTCAGACTCCTTTCTCTTGGCAGCCTGTAACTTTATCTGAGCCCTTCTCTTAGCATCATCCATCTCTGAAAAAAATAAAAGGACGGATAAAGTTATTACTTAAATTGGAGCCATGTGTGCGAATAAAGGTTGACGGACTTACGTCTGTGAATTTTTTCGCTGTATCTGACGGCGTTAGGTGTGGGTGCTGGACCGTCACAGTACCAGTGGATAGTGTCTGGATTTACCAATTTCGCCCAAGTCCTTTCCTTCGGCTTGGTCTTTTGAAAAATCTTCTCAAGGAAACCAAACTCCTCGACACTAACTTGAGGACGCCGTCTACCTGAAAAAACGGACGGTCAAAAGAAAGCATAATAAACTTAGCGAATGTAAAAAGCTTACAGATTAGGACGGGTGCATACGGGTCAGATCTAACACTCCCCAGGTTGTGTCAACGGGCATATAATCCATCTCCCCTGGGTGACTCATCCACCCGTCACCCTCTAAGAAGAAGTAGCGACTCTTCTAGTCTCTATTTGAGTCGGGTGTTTCAAAGATAACCTTCAACAGTGGACTCCTACTGGCAAAACTGTACATTCCCTTTGATCTGTCAATTTCATTTGGACGGTAGCAATGAAGAAATTCACGCACAGTCAGCCTCCTGACAACGTCTGTCATAGCACCATAGAGAATCTCCATTGCTATGAAGACCCTCCAGGCATTTGGGGATATCTGGCTGACGGACAGACCCAAATAATTTAGAAGTTCTCTATATAGGGTACTTAAAGGAAACCTAAGTCCCGCCTTCAACATCTGTTCATATACTCCGACACCGTTTACCCCCTCATAATAACATTTCTTTGATACGTAGGGTAGACGGATTGAAATGTAGTCTGGAATTTGAAAAATGGCCCTAAATGTGCTGAAGTGTTTCTCCTTGATGGCGGATGTGAATTTATGCACCGTCCACTCTGGTAACATGATGAACTCCCTAAGTCCATTAGCACCGATGACGGATCTTAATGGTTGATCCTCGCCGTCATCAGAAATATTCTCTAGCTCAGCCATCTCCATATCCTCATTTGTTGAGGATGAGGAAGATGCGGACAGACTCCTCTCTTCACCCGGACTCTCTTGGTCTTTATGACTGGATGGGTATACTTCCTCGTAATCTGTCCCGTCACGAACTACTGACTGATTACTTGACGCACTAGACATTGCCTACAAGTGATGACAAAACCTAAGACTGACGGGTCTAGGAGCGTTGACGGGTGTGTATGAAAGTCTAACAAAATGAAAAGCACCAACGAAAGACTTGTAAAATCATAATAAATACTCACCTAGTCTGAGTTACTGAAGGTCGACGGTTGTATAGATGACGGGTACAGATATTCGACGGATGGCTTTTTGACAAGGTGACGATCGCGCTTTGACAATGCGTTTTGGCTGAGAAATGGAGAAATGAGAGAAGAGAAGTGTAATATATATAGGTAAAATGCACGGAAGACGAAGTGACGCTTCGATCCGGGACAAAATCCAATCAAAACATGACACGTGTCGTACCCCATAAGTGCTTGACAACCTGTCAACAGATGATCGCAGTTCTTGTCGTCCTCCTGGGAAACCGTCAAAGAACATTCAACTGTCAAACCCAAAAGATTATTTAACCGTCACCCTAGTAGTCTGTCCACTTTTGCATGACGGACTATAGGGTGAAGGGGGCAGCTGAAGGTGTAAAAATTGGTCATGATGGACTTTCTCCTTGATGGGCTTGATGGATCTTAGCCCATGGGCCGAGAATGGGTAAGCCCAGGGGATGACAGGAACCCTAACTTAAAATACTTGTCACACACGCCAGAAATTAGGAAGAATCCCAAAGGAAATCGGAATCCTAGTGCATGGAGAGTTCCGGAAGATACGCGTGTTAATGAAGGATCCTCTCTACAAGGAAATGACTTGTTCATCACGTTTGGGATTACTCAAGAGGATTCCTATAAGGAAAAGACTTCTACATCAAGGAAGAGAGTCCACCCTTCTACTACTATAAAAGCCCCAATACCCTCACAAATCGAGATACGCATAATTTACTATCTCTAGCACTCTAGAGTTGTGAGAATAGTTCTAACTTAACCTTCAGAGGGTATTTGACCGGCACCACACCGGCGCTCTCTGCTAGGTCTTCTTTTTTGTTGTGTAGGTGCTGTTTCGAACGTGCGAGCACTGTGTGACTTATTGGTGATTTTTTCGGCATCATCACATATAAAATGTCTTAATTCCCTTGTGACAGAATTGACTGACTTAAGCAAACTAGAGGTGCTTATCTTGCAATATAATTACCTGAATGGAACCCTACCAATTGAAGGTATGGATAGAGTTCTTAAAATTCTAAATTGCTTATGAAAGGAATCATATCTGACTTTACCTTTCTCTTTTTAGATTTAGTAACCTTCAGTAGGTTGGAGATTTTAGACTTGAGCTCAAATAAGTTAACTGGAAGTGTTCCTCAGTCTATAGGGGCACTGTCTTCTCTCAAGGCATTATCTTTGTCACGAAACAAACTTAATGGTTCTCTACCAACTAAAGGTAACTATATATATAAAAGTAGAGTAAATGTATTTATTTTTTCATGTATTAATTATTTAAAGGTGACACACTAATTATTTATGTAAGATGAATGTTTAAAATGATTTTTATAAGAATTATTTAAAAAAAAAAAAACTGATTTGAAAATTTGACATTCTTGCTAAAATTGAATTGCTTAATCAACAATTGAGACAAAATACAACAAAATACCACAAAAGATCTAATCAATTTTAATATACATAAACAGAATATAAAAAAATTTATTTTGTAAAACTGGAATATAATACATAGTTGTATCCTTGTTTTTTTTTTTTTTTTTTTGCTTGAACATAACCATAAAATTAGTGAAAATAATTAAACATCCGTCAGTTCACTAGAGCAATTGGTTCATATTCTTGATTATCCTATCTATTTAATGACATGTAATATAATTGAAATTGAGAAATATATCACATAATATAATTTCTTTCAAAATGTTTCAGAATGCAAGGCACATCTTATGAAACATTGGCTAGTTGTATGTAAATTCATGACATTCACAGCCACGACTCTTCTCAAGTAGATATACAATTTACATTGTGTTGTGCCCGTATGTGTATTGTTTTTCAAAGACATAATCAGGAGACGAAATACTGAAACTTATTCTCTTTGCAGGCTTATGTGAATTGAAGAAACTTGAAGAGTTAGATCTTAGTAAAAATAACTTTGAAGGAAACCTTCCCCTGTGCCTTGACAATTTGTCGTCTCTCAGACTGTAAGATCTCTCTCAGAACAATTTCACTAGCAATGTTCCTTCATCTTTGGTACCCAGCCTCACATCCCTTCAGTACATTGATCTTAGTCATAATCTTTTTGAGGGTTTATTCTTATTCAGCTCATTTTCTAATCACGTTATGCTTGAGTTTGTTCGGTTTATAAGTGATAATAGCAAATTTGAGATAGAAACTGAAAATCCAGGTTGGAAACCTATGTTACAGTTAAAGGTCCTTGTGCTATCTAACTGTAATTTGAACAAGCTTGACAAAGGAATTCCCACATTTCTCTTTCATTAGTACAATTTGTTAGCAGTTGATCTGTCTCAGAATAACTTGGCAGGAAGGTTCCCTGACTGGTTGCTTCAGAACAATACAGGAGTAAAATTTGTAAAGCTTCAAAGTAACTCTTTCATGGGTCAGTTCCACCTGCCACCCTATCCTAATATGAATCTTTCGTGGATGGATGTTTCAGACAACCACTTTGATGGGCAGCTTCCAAAAAACATAGGGACAATACTTCCAAGGCTATGGTTATTACATTTATCAGGAAATGCTTTTCAAGGTCCTCTCCCATCCTCAATAGCTAACATGAGTGACTTGGAGAGATTGGATGTGTCCTTCAATTATTTCTCGGGAGAAGTACCAGAAGAATTTTTTTCTTATTGCTTCAACTTGGGTGTTTTGGACTTATCTAACAATGACTTTCATGGTCAGCTATTTTCGGAGCACTCCAACAACTTGACTAATTTACAAGTTTTGAATTTGAACAACAACCAGTTCACAGGAACTATATCAGGAGTGGTTTCCAAATGCTTTAACCTCTTCATACTGCGTATTAATAACAATTACATGTCAGGCAAAATTCCTGCCTTGATAGGTAATATGACTGGACTTGTCAAAGTTCAACACCCAAAAGCAAGAAGAAGAACCAGCTGCAAGCATCAGAGAGGAAGATCTAAAATAGGGGTTATACGACAGAAAAGGACCCTGTACATATGACAGAGCTGCAAGTAGTTTTTTGTTACTTTAATTATTTTCTTAGTGTTCACATGTGCTATAATCAACTGTAACTATCTCTTACACGTGTTCCTTATAAAACGCACAATTAGTTAGAGCTTAAGCAAGTTAGTTAGCTTAGTTTTCTTGTATAAATACGATCTTGATGTACAGAATCATTTTTAAGCTAATACAATCAGATATTTCTCATCTTTCTTGTTCTGTTGCTCTCTGTTTTCTTCTTTCTCTGAGAGTATTAGATTCTTTTATGGTATCAGAGCTTAAAGCTTCTGTCAATGGCGTCAAACCCTAGCCAAAGTTCCTCTTCTTCCCCTTCTTCTTCTACTGCTTAGCGTGAGCTCTCCCCAATGGAGGATCCTCGAAGCCCGTTCTTCCTTCACCACGGTGAATCACCTGGTGCGATTCTGGTCTTGGTCTCTCAATCTTTAACAGAGGACAACTATTCTACATGGGCCAAAGCTATGCGAGTGGCTTTGGATGCCAAAAGCAAACTCGGATTCGTGGATGGATCTATCACTGCTTCTATGGCAATCACGCCTCTTGAGAAGATAGCTTGGTCCAAGAACAATTCCATGATTTCATCATGGATATTGAATTCGGTCTCTCCTCATATCACAGCCAGTGTGATTTACAGAGATACGGCTCTTGAAGTCTGGAATACTCTTAGAAATCGGTTTTCTCAGGCTAATGGACCGAGAATTTCTCAGCTTCAGAAGCAGATATCCACGGTCATGCAAGGAGATTCAACAGTAACAAGCTTCTTTACTGGTCTTCAAACAGCTTGGGATCAGTTGTTGAATTTCAGGCATTTGCCGTGTTATGCTTGTGGTAAATGTACCTGTGGAGTCAATGACAAAATTACATCTTTTCAACATCAAGATTCGTTGATGCAATTCCTCAATGGATTGAATGATGCCTATTCACAAGTCAGAACTCAAATCTTGATGATGGAGCCTATTCCTTCTCTTGATAAAGCTTTTTCTTTGGTCATTCAAGAAGAGAGATAGAGAGCTTTGGGATTCAATGTCAATTCTTTTGTTGAGTCTACTGCTTTAGCGGTCAAGAACCAAGGGTTCAATCAAAGCTCAAATTTTTTTTGGCAATGCTGGCAAGAATATCAAAGGTAATGGGGGAAAAGGAAGACCTATTTGCAGCCATTGTGGGAAAGTTGGTCATGTGATGAAAAAATGCTACAAGCTTGTAGGTTTTCCACCAGGATACAAGCAGAAGGGAAAAGTATCCATGGCTAACCAGGTCATAGTTGAAGGAGATCAAGCTCAATTTGATTTCACTCCTCAGACTGCTTCTTTTCCATTTACTTCAGAGCAATGCAAGCAACTTCTGTCAATGTTAAGTGCTCATGCTTCTGCTTCAACTTCCAATGATGTAATTCATTTAGCCAATTCTGCACTTTCAGGTAATTCTTGTGAATTGTTTCAAGAATCTATGTGCTTGAGCATGGAGCATTCAATATTTGCTGTTAATCCTAGCAATAAAACTACTTTTGGTAATGAAACTTGGGTTCTAGCTACTGGGGCAACAGATCACATAGTTCATTCTCTTACCCTATTCACTAAAATTACTAGTTGTGTTGCCACTTTCGTTCAATTACCCAATGGTGAGAAGGTAATTGTTACTCACATAGGTACCATTCAAGTCACTTCTACTTTACTTCTTGAGAATGTGCTTTGTGTACCAACCTTTACTTTCAACCTCATATCAGTGAGTAAATTGACTAAGTCTCTATCTTGTTGCCTTGTTTTTCTATCCCATTATTGTTTCATACAGGACCTTACTTGTTGGAAAACGATTGGAGTGGGTAAGCTACATCACAATCTGTACCTGCTGCAATCTTCAAACATTTGTGATTTTGTTTCAAACATTTCTTCTACTCTGCAGTTAGTTTTTAAGTCCTTTGTTAATTCTGTTTCTGCTGTCTCTAAGCCATATCTTTGGCATCTTAGGCTAGGCCATGTGTCTGATGATAAGCTTCGAGCTTTACATCATTGTTTACCTGATGTACCATCTTTACACAGTAATAAAGATTGCATTGTATGTCCTATTGCTAAGCAGAAACGACTTCCCTTCCCTTGTTCTAATCATATCTCTTCTAATGCTTTTGATCTTATTCATTGTGATGTTTTGGGGCCATTTGTTAAAGCTACTCATGATGGTTTTCAATATTTCCTTACTATTGTAGATGATGCCACTAGATCTACATGGTTATATCTCATGAAATCTAAATCTGAAACTAGGCCTCTATTGATGTCTTTCTATAATATGATATGTACACAGTTCAAGATCCACATTAAAGCTATTAGGACTGACAATGCTCCAGAATTTTTCCTAAAAGATTTCTATGCTAGTCATGGTATAATTCACCAACACTCTTGTGTTGCTACTCCACAACAAAACTTAGTTGTGGAGAGGAAACACCAACATATTCTTAACATAGCTAGAGCATTGAAATTTCAGTCAAATGTCCCTATTTCTTACTGGGGTGATTGTGTTTTAACTGCTGTGTACATCATCAATAGATTGCCTACTTCAATTTTAGAGAATAAAACCCCTTTTGAGAAGCTTTATGGTCAACTCCCATCATTTGATCACTTGAAGGTCTTTGGGTGTCTATGTTTTGCTTCCACTTTAGCCCACACCAGAAATAAGTTTGAACCTAGATCCACACCTTGTGTTTTTCTTGGGTATCCCTTTGGTGTCAAGGGTTACAAACTTCTCAACTTACTCACCAAGAAATTTTTTCTCTCTAGAGATGTTATCTTCCATGAAACTGTTTCCTTTTGCTTCTGCCACTTATTCTCCTCATTCCTCTCTTTCTTTACCTCACATCCTTCCTTCAGTTGCTACTGGACCTGATTTTACATCTCCCTTTGTACCTGAATCCTTTCCTTCTTCACACACAGACATTTCTGTTGATTCCAGCACTTCTGAACCTGCTTTACCTGCTGTTTCTGTTCCTAGTGTTTCTACAGACTTTATTTCATCTCCTGCCAATTCTGCAGATTCTTCTTCTTCACCAATTCCCCCTAACCCCCCTTTAAGAAAATTTGCTAGAGTTTCCAACCCTCCAGCTTACTTACAAGATTATAAATGCAGCAATGTTACTTGTGATGATCATGCCCTTTCCACTTTTCCAACATGTTTGGTTCTGCTCCTATCCCTTCAGGTACAAAATACCCTTTATCTCAATATCTTGACTCCTCTAAATTGTCTTCTTCCTATTCCCTTTATTGTTCCCTAATTGCTGCTATTCCTGAGCCTAAGTTCTATCATGAGGCTGTTAAAGACCCCAAATGGCAAGATGCCATGACAGTTGAGATCAATGCCTTAGAATCCAACCATACTTGGACCCTTACTCCTTTGCCTCCTCATAAAAGGGCTATAGGTTGTAAATGGGTATATAAAGTGAAGTACAAGGCTGATGGGTCTGTGGAAAGGTACAAAGTACGGCTGGTTGCAAAAGGGTTTACTCAACAAGAGGGGTTGGACTTTACTGAAACTTTCTCTCCTGTTGCTAAGATGACTACTGTCAAAACTCTACTTGCTATTGCTGCTGTGAAAGGCTGGCATTTGAGTCAATTGGATGTCAATAATGCATTTCTTCATGGTGATTTGCATGAAGAAGTATATATGCAGCCTCCTTAGGGATTTCACAGCGAGGGGGTCAATATAGTATGCAAGCTCAACAAGTCCTTGTATGGTCTTAAGCAGGCCTCAAGGCAATGGTATTCTAAGTTTTCAAATACCTTATTGAAGTATGGTTTCAAGTAGTCCAGGGCAGATTACTCTTTGTTTACTAAGAGGTTCAATAATTCATTCATAGCATTACTTGTCTATGTGGATGACATATTAATTGCTAGCAATGACATTAAGGCTGTTGATGAATTGAAGGTTTCATTAGATCAAGAATTCAAACTCAAGGATCTTGGAGTTCTAAAGTATTTCCTTGGGCTTGAAGTGGCAAGATCAAATAAGGGCATTTCCATTTGTCAAAGGAAATATGCTCTAGAAGTTTTGAAGGAAGCAGGTATGACAGCATGCAAACCTAGTAAAGTGCCAATGGAGCAAAATCTGAAGTTAAGTAAGTTTCATGGCAAACTACTTTCTGATCCAGGGATTTATAGAAGACTTGTGGGAAGATTATTATATCTTACCATCACTGGACCGGATATAGGTTATGCAGTGAACAAACTCAGTCAATTTGTCTCTAATCCTAGGAAACCACACTTAGATGTAGCTTATAAAATCCTTCAATACATCAAAGGGTGTCCTGGCCAAGGCATTTTATTATCAACCAAGTCTGATCTGCAGTTGAAGGCTTACACAGATGCTGATTGGGCTTCTTGTGTAGATACAAGAAGGTCAACTACTGGATTTTGTGTATTTTTAGGAGATTCCTTGATATCATGGAAGTCTAAAAAGCAGTCTATAGTGTCTCGATCTTCCACAGAAGTTGAATATCGAGCTATGGCAGTGACAGTATGTGAGATGACATGGTTACTTGTTTTGTTGAAGGATTTGGAAGTTTATCACCCACAGTCTGCTCTACTTTTCTGTGATAATTAGGCAGCCATTCACATTGGAGAAAACCCCGTTTTCCATGAAAGAACCAAACATATTGAAGTTGATTGTCATTTGGTTAGAGACAAAGTGCAAGATAAAGTTGTAAGATTGTTTTATACTCCCTCACACACACAGTTGGCATATTTGCTCACTAAAGCTTTGAGTGGTCAACAACTCAAATACTTACTTACCAAGATGAGCATAGTTAATATTCATAGTTCTGGTTTTCATCTTGAGGAGGACTGTAAAAGTTCAACACCCAAAAGCAAGAAGAAGAACCAGCTGCAAGCATCAGAGAGGAAGATCTAAAACAGGGGTTATACGACAGAAAAGGACCCTGTACATATGACAGAGCTGCAAGTAGTTTTTTGTTACTTTAATTATTTTCTTAGTGTTCACACATGCTATAATCAGCTGTAACTATCTCTTACACGTGTTCCTTATAATACGCACAATTAGTTAGAGCTTAAGCAAGTTAGTTAGCTTAGTTTTCTTGTATAAATACGATCTTGATGTACAGAATCATTTTTAAGCTAATACAATCAGATATTTCTCATCTTTCTTGTTCTATTGCTCTCTGTTTTCTTCTTTCTCTAAGAGTATTAGATTCTTTTAGGACTAGATGCACTTGATTTGCGAAATAACTCTTTTGAAGGTCAGATTTCATGTGAACTAATTTCACTTCCGTTTTTAGACCTTTCTCATAACTTCTTCTCAGGAACTTTACCTAAATGCCTAATGCAAGACCGCATAGAGCATACATACTTGCAGGGGAACAATTTCACAGGATCACTTCCAAATGCTTTTCTTAATTCATCTTTTCTTCGAGCTTTGGACGTCAGAGATAACAGCTTGTCTAGCAATATACCTTTAGAAATTGGTTCACTTTACAACTTAAAAGCTCTTATGTTGGCAGGGAACCATTTCGGCGGTTTTATTCCAAATCAGTTGTGCCAGTTGAATGAGATAGGCTTGCTAGATCTTTCAAGAAACTCTTTCTCTGGTTCCATACCTAGCTGCCTTGGTAATATCACATTTGGGAAAACTGGTGTCAATAATCTTCAATTTGGATCTTATATCGCATTTCTGAGAAGCATAATGCATGACAGTCCCATGGGGTTGGATTTTCAAGTTCAAGGAAGTCTCCTGGAAAAGGTTACTGAAATTCAGGTGATTGATACATACATAGCACAAGACGAAGTTGAGTTTGTAACTAAAAATAGGGCCGACTCCTACAAGGGTAAAATTCTGGATATCATGTTTGGATTGGATTTGTCATGTAACAATCTGACAGGTGAAATCCCAGATGAACTAGGAAACCTATCTTCCATTCTTGGACTGAACTTGTCTCACAATCATTTGACAGGCTCCATTCCTAAAACATTCTCAAATCTGGCCCAAATAGAGAGCTTGGACCTTTCTTACAATAATTTGACTGGAGAAATTCCTTCAGAACTGATTGATCTAAACTTTCTGGAAGTTTTCAGCGTCGCCTACAACAACTTAAAATCACAATTTGGGACGTTTGACAATAGCAGCTACAAAGAAAATCCATTTCTTTGTGGACCGCCTTTGGCAAAAGCATGCACCAGTGTAGGTGAATCACCTCCATCACCAACAAAAAGTAAAGGGCATGAAATAGATCCTCTGGTCTTCTTTACAAGCTTTTCAGTATCTTTCGTCGTGTTCTTTGTGACGGTCATTACTCTTCTTTATATTAATCCTTATTGGCAACAGAAGTGCTACAACTCTATCAGGTATTGTATGTTTTTGTGTTACTATTTTCTTTCTGACAATCTCAAAACGCTATCAGACTATCTAAATCGTTAGAAATCTTTAGTTCCCGCTTGGACATCTTTGGGAGCTATGAGGATAGCTACTCAAGTGTATTTGGTCTCGATATTGGTTATTATTGCTCTAGTATGTACGAAGATGCTCCCTTACACTTTCTTTTTAATATTTTGTATTTCTTGTTATTTGTTTCTGGATGATGCATATTGTCTAAGTTAATTAGAAAGTACAATTAACTTAATGGACGAACTTATTTTCCCTTGCACATAGTAACATTTGAAAGGAAGAGATGTACAATTTAGTTAGTATACATTTCTAATTGAACTTCCAACTCTGCAAGGAATCTAAACAGGATGTCTTATCCATTACATCTTGATGAGGGGAAAAATTGTAGTAATAGTATTTGTCCTTGAAAAGGTATAAAGTAACACCCCAATTAAACCCGTCGGGATCCATTGGAGGCGACGACGTTAAGAAAATCACGTAGCGTGCTTCAGAGTTGATAGGATGACCTTAGGAAAAGGGAATGGGTGGCTGACGATGAGAAAGCTGAAGGGATCAAGTAGAGCTAACGACCCTGACAAAGCTTAGCTTGATCTCCACGTTTGCATATATAAGGAAATATCTTACGCTTCACGTTTAGTGCTGATCAAAAAGACTCCTACAAGGAAAGGATTCCGCAATATACGCTTGGTAAGGATTTCTATAAGGAAAAGACTTTTACAGCAAGGAAAAGATGTCAACCCTCTACTACTATAAAAGCCCTAATATCCTCATTAACCAAGGTACGCATAATTTACCCGCTCTGGCACTCTAGAGTTGTGAGCAATTCTAACTTGACATTCGGAGAGTATTTGGCCGGCCCCACACCGGTGCTCTCTGCGAGGTCTTCTCTTTTTGTGTTGTGCAGGCGTTGTTTCGAGTACGTGAGGACCGTGTAGCTTACTGTTGATTTTTCGGCATCATCACATCTGAAAAAAGTTGTAGCTATTGTTTGTTCTTTTAAACCCTCACTAAGCAGCTATAGCAATCTCCAAGCCAAATTTGATACTCCAACTCATGACTCAGCTCTCAAGACACTGGCTGATTCAAGTGCCAAAGAGAGCGCAAAATCAATGGACCTTTATAATTTATCATACCCCATAACCACCACCTGATCATCCGGGAACGTTCCCACCAAAGTTTATCCACTCCATTAATCTAATAGCTTTTAGTAGCTGGGCTGCTTGGGCAGTATCAAACTGTGATTTCTTAGTCACATGTCAGTGAGAGGAGACAATATCTAGTATTTCGGATGTATTTGCAAATGGATGTGATCCCCATATCGTCAGTGTGACGCTGTATGTCTACACATCACCATATCATGTTTTTTTATTGCTTTATTTCTTATAACTTTGCAATTGGTGATTGGTGTCCTGGAGATTTTAATTTTTTTTAATTGCTTCAAACTTTTTTCTCTTTGTTTTGTTTTGTTTTGTTTTTCTTAAAGAATCAACTACTTAAGACCTAATTAAACCATTGGCATAATTGGACTTAATTTGAAATATCCACTGCATAATAAATAATTCAGCATCTAAATACCTTGCGGACCTTAAAGACCTCCGTTAGATTCTTCCTTCGAAATTCAGGTGAAATTTTTTAGCATACATAATATATTATTGGACAAAATTTAGTTACAAAATTATTTGTAACCTGCTACAACATTACTTAATATCTATTTATTGGAGGTGAATTTTGACAAATCCACCATTGGATTACACATTCTTCTTATATTCTTCATACTTGCAAAATTTCTTAAAAATTAGAGATCAATATCTATGTCATCAAAAAATTGTTTAAATTGCAAGTTTTTATAGTTTAAAATTATACACAAAATATAAATTTATAAATCATCTAGTAAATAATATCTTATTGGCACAAAATTTGACATGTGTATTAAAAGCGGAAAGAGCATGCAATTCAACGGTTAAATTTTCAAAATATGTAAGAGCATTAGCATCTGGTTTCTTAAAAATATCCAATTTTACCATCATAAAAGCAACTTTATCTATTATACCATACCATTTTACAATATACCCATTATCCCCAGTTTCTATTTTATCATAAAACTCATTAAAATAATATATATTACCCAATAAAAATAATAAAATATTACCATACAACTCTCCCTCTCTTCTCCCCCATCTCTCTATTTCTCTTCCTCGCTGTCTCTTTCTTTCAAACACCAACCACCCGAAGCCAAATAGCTCATTCACTGGCCACCAGCAACCAGCCACTAGCCACTGCCCAAACCCGTACTCATCTCAATCCACCATTGCCCATCACCCAACCACCAAAACTTAGCTACCACCACCAGCAACCACCACAACTATCTACCACAAGCTAACCACAAAAACCATAGTCACCACCACCACACAACATGCCAACCACCAAAAGCCATTAAATCAAAAACCAACAAACCCATTAAATCAGAAAACCCATTTTGATCTTATTCGGTGCCACTTTCTTCTCTTCCTCTCTATCCACTTCCTCCTCCACTTCCACCTCCATAGACGCTTCCCTCGCCATCGCCACCAGATCAGACTCATGGTCCAGACCGAAACCTACAACCTTTGCTTCTTACCTTTGTGGAGGCCCAATTGCCAGGAGAGAGAGAGAGAGAGAGAGAGAGAGAGAGAGAGAGAGAGAGAGTGAGAATGAAAGTGAATCTCACTTGATCTCCATGCACTCTAATCAAAACCCCATCGGAACCCACCCAATCTCCACCCAAAATCAAAACCCACCTCACCACGTTGATCTCCATGCACGACCTCGCCATGACCTTCATGCCCCATGATGAACTTCATGCAAAACGGCCCAAGCAACTCCAATGGCAAATTTTGAACGAGAGCGAGAGAGAGAGAGAGAGAGAGAGGACACTAAGAGAGAAAGAGTGGGAGAAGAAAAGACAAAATGAGATTTGAAAAAGCTGTATATAAGCAAATAGGGTAAAATGCAATAACAATTAACACTATGGAAAATCCTAATCAAACAGTGGCTCAGGCAATACTTACCTACACTATGGGAATCTTTAAAATCCCTAAGTCTTTATGTGATACCATAAACTCTACCTTGGCAAAGTACTGGTGGGGGCAGACAAAGGATGAAAAGAAAATACATTGGATCAATTGGAAGAAGTTGTGTACCCATAAACAACGGGCTGGTATGGGGTTTAGGGATATTCAAGCTTTTAATTTAGCTTTACTAGCTAAACAAGCATGGAGGCTAATCCACAATACTCACTCTTTGTTTTATAGGGTGTACAAAGCAAGATATTTTCCCAATTGCTCTTTCATGAATGCAGGTCTTGGTAACAACCCATCCTATGTATGGCTAGCGTAGTCTATCGGTAGCAAGGGAAATTATACAAGAGGGAGCGGTTTGGAAGGTGGGAGATGGCAAAACAACTGGGTTGCACCGACACGCCATTTTTGGCATTGTGTCGGTGTCCGACACGTATCGGTAACTGAAACCAGTACGATTCGCCGGATTTCGGTGTTCGAGCAGTGCCTTTTTTTTTTTTTTTTTTTTTTTTTTTTTTTTTCGCTTCTCCTACACGGCTCCAACGCGGCTCCGACACGTCCAACATGCCAGCAGTGAAAAAAAAAAAGAAAAAAAAGAAGGAAAATCACAGATTTTGACAAATGGACTTACCAATACCATTAATTTTGTGATATACCCTAAAACAACAAGTCTGAGAAGTTATTAGACCGAAACCCACATCTCATTCTCAAGTTCTCACTTCTCAACCCACCCTCCCTTTGACCTCTGCCCGCTACTGCTGCCCTCTGTCCCTCGCCGGAGCTAGATCGGGTCGATCGGCGAGCTCCATAGACGTCGACGCCTTCTGTACCTTCCGATCTCTCTCTCTCTCTCTTGGCGTGGACAACAGGTCAGGTCTCCGACCTCTTTGCTTTTAAGCTTCTCTCTATTTTTTTTTTTTCCTTCCTGATATTGGGCCATTTGGGTGAATGCTGAATGGGTTACTTTAAATACTCACTTATTATAACGCATTTTGTTTTTTTTTGTTTTTGTTTTTGTTTTTTGTTTTAATCCCACTCTCATTGTCACTGTGTGATAGTGGGATATAATATAATGTTTTTTTTTAATCCCATATATAATGTTGTTACTTGTTACTGCCATATTAAGTTATACCTTATAAGTTATAACTTATATTTTCTTGATTCTCAAAAAAAAAAAAAAAAAAAAAAATTATATTTTCTTGTGTATCTTGCTATAATTTTATTTATTTATTAAAGTTAAATATCGTAGGTGATTTTACTAAAATGAATACGGAATATTTTATGTGTATTATTGTACTACTTTGGGTGTTAGTTTACTTATTTGTAATTCTTACATAATTTAAATTCTAGACATAAACGTATTTTATGTCTAAAAAATATGCCTAAATATAAAATTTAATATATTAATTATTTAATTGCCGTGTCGTGTCCTTGTTTTTCAAAAATTGCCGTATCGCCGTGTCCGTGTCCGTGTTGGCGCATCATAGCAAAAAAATAGAAGTTTCAATGCATAAATGGCTATCACACAACCAATTTTCATTGGGGAGACTCGGCCAAATATGCTTGTAAGGGAACTTATGAATACTGTGACTATGCAGTAGGATAGGGAGAAAATTATAGATCTGTTTGCCTATAGAACCAAAATGGAGATCCTATCAATTCCTTTTCAGAAAACCACAGGCAGAGACAATCTGGTTTGGCAGGAAAATAGCAGCAATAACTTCACTGTGAAATCAGCATACCAGGTAGCATTGAGACTTCAGGATAAAGCCCAAAGTGAGCACTCAAGAGCTGGGTTGGATCGCCCAATATGGAGGAAAATCTGGAAGCTAAATGCCCCTCCAAAGGTACGGAATTTTCTCTGGCGAGCTTGCTCAAATATTCTGCCTACTCGAGAAAATCTTCATAGGTGCAAAATGCAGGTGGAGCTGACGTGTGGGCTGTGCTGCCAGTGTACAGAATCTATTGAACGTGTATTGTGGGAGTGCCTGCTGGCAGAAATGTATGGGCGTTATGTCGAGGAAAAATTCAAAAATGCCCAAATGCAGCTCACAAGTTCTCTCTGTTCAAGCAGATGGTGGACAAGCTTACTCAGCAAGAACTGGAGTACTGGGCGACGGTGTCTTGGGCAATCTGGAGTGCAAGGAACAAATTCTGCTTTGAAAAAAACCAGCGGCACTTGGAAAATATTTTAAGAGAGGCTACTGGTTTTTTGCAGGAGTATCAGCGCCTAAATGCAGCACAGGTTCCAGGGGGATGGAGTATTTAAAAAAAGTGTACGGGTAGGGGTGCTGACTAGTTTTCCCCGGCTGTGGTGGCGTTGTTTCCTAGCCTTGGCAATATCCATTTGGCTATATTGTAATGCTTCTGTGGCTCAGGTTGCCCATGGCAAAGCTTGTGTAGTGCAATAGTTCTTAAACATCAATAAAAATTTCTATCTTGTTCTCAAAAAAAAAAAAAAACAGTTTTTTTATTTGTTTATTATTATATTGCTTGCAATAAGACCCCTTAACGTTTTTTCCCATAAATTTAGTACATAAAGTTTTTTTTTTGAGTAAACAATAATACTTATTAGAACATACACAAAAATAGTAATACTAGTGTTTTAAGCCGGATTTATAATATATTACATAAAATTTAATATTGTAGCAAATAGACCTTTTTTTTGTTAAGATTTCATTAAGTTTTTATATGGACAAGTGATGCGGCAATCCAGAATTTAATACGTAAAAACTCCTTGAATTTTTCTTACTTATCCAATTGTTAAATAAAAAAAAAAAAAAAAACACTCTTTGAATTTTTATGTTGTTGCAATAAGACCCTCTTAATTTTTTTTCTCTCGTCAATTTATTGTTAGCAAATTGACAGATTGTTAATAAGAGGGACCAATCAACTTGCTAAAATATCAAAGTTTATGTACTAAATTGATAAAGAAAAAAAAAAAAGGTAAAGGGATCTTACTACAACAACATTAAAGTTCAACAAGCCTTAGTCCATTTTAAACAAGCAAATAAGTTAAAAAATTAAATCATATGCATGCTTAATTATTATTTTCAGTATAAATTTTTGTTTATATTTCTTAGATTCTATCTTTAGCTAATTACTTTTTATATATATCCTCACACATAAACATAAACTTATGGGATTCCCTCCATAAAGAGTAATGACCATGGAACATAAGCTATAGATTCAAATGCTATCATATTTAACAAAATTAAAAAAAAAAAAAAAAAAATCGAATTTTTTAAGCTTCATTGTGGACACAGGGGGGAGTCGCCCCCTAGTTTTTGCAATGGTCTAGAAACCATATATATAGCGTCCCTTCGAGGAAGGACTTTTGATCTTACTACCAGAGTATGAGTTCGGAGTTTAGGTACGTTCTTGGGAAGGTGTTAGGCACCCAATATTGCCCCACCCTAAGGTTGGCCTCCCATCATTGTGTCTTATGTCTTAACCCTATTAAAAACTAACTCAACACTTATATTCTAGACTCACACACACACTAATGTGCATCTAACATACAACATGGCATCTTTCATTCTTAAACAAGCATACTTATCTATCCATCAAGCAAAAGAGAACCAAACATACAAAAGAAACCCTAGCATTCATCTAGCATGTGAAAAACTCTATCATACATCTAAAACAAGGCAGCAACTTCATCATGGCAGCAAGACACTAACATATTACAAACCCTAATCATACATCTAAGTATATTCCGTCATACCATCAAAGTAAAACAAATGCATGGTCATTTTTAAAGCATGACTTACCCTATACTTACCTTGCAGCAACACAACACCTATGACAATAATGCATGGACATATGAATGAATGGCATGGCATCAAAACAAGAAATAAACATAAAAACCCTAGTCTAAACATGTTGACAACAACAAGCACATAAGATAGAGGCACAAACGTATAAACATATGAAAGAAGACTTTAAAGGAAAAGGGACAAAACATGTGAAACAGACAAATCAAACAAACAAGAAATCTGGATTAGGGTTTATGGGCAAGCACCTGCGTGCGCAGCCAAAATCCTGTGTACGCAGGATTTAACCTACATGCTTATGGCATGCATGCATGGGACTTACTTAAAACCTTAACCTAAAAACGAATAAGGGCAGAAAACAGAGTATGAACTAAAACCCTAATTCTAACGAACAAACATACATTTTAAGCACACCAAAACTTAAACCTAACCTAGAGAAGCATATTAAAACATGTTTTAACAAACAAACAAAGCAAACAGAAAGATTTAAAGACAGAAAAGAAATTAAAAAGGAATACCTCACAAAAAGTTTTCCAAGCTTGATTTTAACTGTTCCCTTCAATCAAATCTATCACAATTCAATAAAATAGCGATTGGCAATGTTAAACTAAAAGGATTGGGGCCAGAAAAGGTCTCAATCAAACAAAATTAACTTGAGGGTGTTTTGTGAAAAACTCCCTTTTGATTCACTATTTTCTAGTGAATTTTAGGTTTTCCTCTTGGGATTCCTGTATGTTTTCAAAATGTACCATGTAAGGCTTTATATAGTGGAAAAAATGGGGTTTGGAGTGGCTCCCAGATTATATGAGATTCATTCCAAATCTCAACCATTATTGCAGAAAACTTGCATTTCTTATGCTTTTGATACCCTAGCTGCGTACGCAGGCCGTGGCCCATGTGCACAGGCCGAGGGCTACTTTGGTCATTTTATTTCCAAAAATAGATTTTTGCTCATTTAAAATATTATATTTTCCATTTTTACACTCATTAAGTCAATTTAATATCTGATTGGGCTCTAAACTGTGTTTGGGCCTTAGAGTTTGAGCATCATTGGAGAACGGGGGCTTGAGTTGTAAGGGGTACAAAATGCGGTGTCTACATTCATAATGAAATTACTCTATTTACAGGTGAATTTGGGATGAGCTAAATTTTTTAGCTTATCTCCACTTTTAGCTTAGTTTTACTACTATTCACAGGTCCTACTCACTTTTTGATACTATTTATGGGTTCCACAGCACTTTTTGATACTATTCATGGGTTTCACTGTACTATTCAGCTTATTTTTTAACATTTTTTCTATATTTTCAGCAAAAAAATTTTAGTTTCAGCTAAATAAATTGTTCCAAATGGACAAGAAGTGTTTGCTTAGGAGAATCCACATTACCCTTAACATTTAGATTCCTAGGAATGTGATATCTTTATTTTTGTAAGCTTAATATCAAGTCTTCTTCTTCTTCTTCTTCTTCTTTTTGTGTGCGTGCTGCGCACCTTCCTACAAATAAATAATGAGAAAAAAACTACAAATCATCAAAAAAAAAAAAAATCACTAAAACTATGCTTTAACATTTTTTTAATGAAATGTATAATACAAAAACAATTATTTAAATTCTTGTTCTTCATGGAAATCACCACATCATATCCTGTTAATAAGAAATTGCTTATTACTTTTAGCATCTAAGTCAATTCCAAATAGGAGATATGAAAAGTGGAGAACAAAAAGACTAATTCTTAAATATAATTTTTAAAAAGAGTATCTATAATTTTATTTTTTTTAAGTTTTATTTCTATTGGTTCAAGAGTAGAGAAGAATGAGTAAAAATGTTATTTTATAAAGAGTATAATTTTTTCGAAGTATGGGATTGTGGATACCCACATTTTGTTTTTGTTTTTTTAATGGAATTTGCATTCTTACAAAAACGAGATTGATTGAAATTTCAAGTACTCATATACATTAGATTATTTGATATGATTTGTAACCAACCATAAGAATGTTACAAAATCTTTTAATATTCACATGAATCCTCAAACATTGGCCTAAAAATGCCTCAAATAACTATACATCAAATAGGACATATCAAGATTTCTTTAATTTGTTTGTCTCCGCTCACTTGGCATACGAAATTTTCCATCTTCCTATCAAGTATCAACTCTACCCTTGTGGGCCTGTGGCCATGTCCCACGCACATAATAAGCACTTTCCAGAAGACCTGACTTTTTAGTCATCAAGCATTAACTATCACAGGCCTAACGTGATACTTTCGGCTGTTTTGTCAACTTTATGACATCTTCTGTTGTTTTCTAGAAATTTTCTTGCTTAGGGGAAAATCGTAGCACGGGGCAGTTATAGATCTTACAAAACATGACCCACAATTGAATCTTTTCCCGCCGTAATTAGCGCAGGTGATCCACATTATTTATTATACAATTGTTTAATGTATGCATAATTAAATGTTAGGGAATGTTAATAAATACCTTTAGGACAATAGTTAAAAATCTATTTAAAAATAGTTTTTATTGAAAAAGAAAAAAAAATTAATATTTTGATAACTTTTTTCATTTCCTATAAGAGTGATGTAAAAACTTTTTTAAAATGAATTGTTAACTATTTTTCTAAAAGAACTCATTGACATGATCCTTAAATGGTGATGATGTCGAAAATATCACCAATAGGTCACACAGCACTCACGACTTCGAAGCAGACCTGCACAACGAAAACAATCGAAAGAAGACCTTAGAGAGCACCGGTGTGGTGCCGGCCAACTACTCTCCGAAGGTCAAGTTAGAATTATTTTCACAACTCTAGAGTGCTAGAGAGGGTGAATAACGCGTACCTTAATTTGTGAGGGTATTAGGGCTTTTATAGTAGTAGAGAGTCGGCTTTTCCTTCTTGGTGTCCAAGTCTTTTCCATGTAGGACTCTACTTCGAGTCTTTTTGAGCGTGGTGAGCAAGGTTTTCCTTATAGAGGAGATTTATTTCAGCGTGCGTGTCTTCTAGAATCACCCTTGTACTCGGTTTTCCATTTTGGAATTCCAGCTCGTATCTAGACAATGAGCGATAAAGATCTCGGAACATGGGCTCTTACTGTGCCCTTCGGCGATGGGCCTTTGAAGAGCGTTGGATCATCTTTACCCCGGCCCAACAGTTCCTATCCGTCAGGCCCATTACCATAGGCCCGTCAGGCCCATATTTTATCCTCTTCAGTTGCCCCCTTCACCCCAAGGGTCCGTCAGCTTTTCGGACAAAGGAACCTTGGGGTGACGATCCTAAGGTAAAGGGTGTGACGGATATTTTTTATGACGGAATGAGGTCAATAAGACGGGAGGTTTCAAGGTTATGGAGACAATAGGTTGACGGATTCATGCAAGCAAGGGTGACAGTGTACAGAAGGAGTCCGTCAACCATACCAACTATAGACAGGCTGTACGAAAGTCATTTAATGATGGCGACACGTGTCATAAGTTGATTGGGTTTTATCTCGGATCGAAGCGGCGCTTCGACTTCCGTGCATCACCTTTATAAATAAGGGAGTCTTCCTTCTCATTTCTCCAGTTTCAGCAAAAATCATCCTGTCAGAGCTCACCCGTCACACCTGTCAGAGAATACCCGTCACGTTTTGTCAGAGGTTGAACCGTCTAGTTGCTTCAATTGTCAGTGCTATACTTCCTCATCGGTAAGTGCCCTTTCTCAAAGTCAAACTTGTTCTAATTTTCCTTTGCACCCACACCCGTTATGTACATATAGACCCCGTCAGAGTCTTAGGTTTTTGTCGTTTCATGTAGGAAATGTCTAGTGCGTCCAGTAATCAGTCGGTTGTTCGTGACGGGCTGGATTACGAGGAAGTATATCCGTCCGGTCATAGAGAACAAGATAGTCCTCGTGATGACAGGAGCCCGTCCACCTCCTCCTCGTCCTCAACATATGAGGATATGGAGGAACAGGACGAAGGCTCTGGTGAAAGTGAGGAACAGATTGTTAGATCCGTCATTGGTGCTGATGGGCTCAGGGAGTTCGTCATGCTACCAGAGTGGACGGTGAATTACTTCTCGTCCGTCATCAAAGAGCAACACTTTAAAACGTTTAGGGATCACTATCAAATTCCAGAACATATTTCCATCCGTCTACCCTACGAATCAGAGAGATGTTATTATGAAGGGGTAGACGGTGTCGGGGTTTATGAGCAAATGTTGAAGGCCGGACTCAGGTTTCCATTGAGTTCGCTTCACCGTGAGCTCCTCCACTATCTGGGATTATCCGTGAACCAGATTTCCCCCAATGCCTGGAGGGTCTTCATAGCAATGGAGATCTTGTACGGCGCAATGTCCGACGGAGCTAAGAGGCTGACGGTTAGGGAGTTCCTTCATTGCTACCGTCCGAACGAAATAGATAAGTCTAGGGGAATATATAGCTTCGTCCCCAGGAGTCCGCTATTGAAAGTCATCTATGATACGCCGGACTCAAACAGGGATTGGAAGAGCCGTTACTTCTTCCTGGAGGGTGACGGTTGGATGTGTCGTCCAGGGGACACGGATTTCATGCCCGTCGACACGACTTGGGGCATATTACACCCGTCTAGTATGGACCGTCCCAAAAAAATTTTTTTTTACTTAATTTCATTCTTTTTGGAATAATCTAACCGTCCTCTCCTCCCTTTCTTTTTTTTTTTTTTTTTTTTTTTTTTTTTTTTTGCAGTTGGACGACGCCCCCAAGTCGATATTAAGGAGTTCGCCTTCCTTGAGAAGATCTTCACAAAGACCCAGCCGGAGGAAAGGACTTGGGCGAAGCTCGTGACACTTAAGACCATTCATTGGTATTGCGACGGACCAGAGCCGACAGCTGCAGCCGTCAAATACGAGGCAAAGATTAGGAGACGTAAGTTTGTCACCCTATTCTTGACAAGTGACGCAGCTTACTTTGATAATTAATACCCCCGTCCATATTTCAGAAATGGATGACGCCAAGAGAAGAGCTCTGATAAGATCCAAAGCCGCAAAGAAGACCGGCGATGTTGCTACCCCTGTGACGGGCCCAAGCAATCCGTCTGCCAAGAGGAAGACTCAGCCCAAGGTGGATCGTCAGGCCAAGAGGGCCAAAGTCTCTTTGGAACCCGTCGTGGGACTTATGGCGGAGCCTCCAAAGACGGCAACTTCAATCAAGCACGGGGTTGGTAAGGGGCTCATGAAGGGACCGTCGCAGGAGCAAGAGAAGCCGCCCGTCCTTCTTCGAGAGGATTCTAAGTACGCCTTAGAACAGATTTCCTCCATCATATCGGCGGAGGATTATGAAGACCTTGGGAATCATTCGACGGAGGCCATGGGTGAGACGGGCCTTTTTGCAATTACACAGGTAAGACAGCCCGTCTACTATTTAAATGTAAATTACACCTTTTTCGCCCATAGTTCGCTTTATAACTATCATGTTACCATTTTTTAGGCAATGGTCATGATGAAGGGGTTGATGGGACGGTGCCTCAACCATGAGACGGCCCTGGATCGTGTACGGGCGAAAGCGGAGCGGACGGAGGAGGAGCTTCTTCAATTGCAGAATTGGAGACCCAGGATGGAGAAGAAGCTTGAACTTTCGGAGAAGGCAAGGAAAAGCCTTGAACAGGCGACGGACGAGGCGAAGAAGGCTATAGAGAGTAAGGACAAAGAGATAGAAGATCTGAAAGATGAAGTCCGTCAGGCTAAGGACGCTGCAGTTCGTGAGTACCGTGACTCCGACGCCCTAATTACTGAGCTAGGTGATTCTTTTCATCAAGGATTCATGGATGCAATCCGTCAGGTCAAGCAATCTTATCCGGACTTAGATTTTTCAAAGTTCAAAGTTGAAGATCCAGCTCAGACATCCGTCGTGCCTGGTGCTTCAGAGGATACAGATGACCTCTTTGCTGATGTCGATGGTCTTGGTGACGGGGAGTCAGCACCAGCAAAAGTTGAACAAGCTAAGCCTGATGCGGAAACGGTTTGTCAATCCGTCGTCAATGAGGACAAAGCCCAGTAGCCAGATTTTTCTTTTTCTTGTATTTTGGGAACAATTCTCATCCGTTGTTGATGATATGTAAACATTGCCTTTTAATGGCCTATTTTTTGTCAAATGCATCCATTCACTTCATTTTATATTTCAAATGTTTTTTTTTTTTTTTGAACCGTCATTATTTGACCTATTTGCGTCCATCCAGATACTAGTTAGTATTGGATCCGGCATGCATAGGTATATTCTTTGGTAATCCGTCTATTCGTCTACTTTGGACTAGACTCGTTATCCTTAGAATGACCCGTCCATCCGTCTATTTTGGATTTCTAGTGGTCATCTTCCTAGAGTTACCCGTCCACCTTGTGAACTTTATTTTGTATCCGTCCACTATGTGGACTATTTGGTATCCGTCCATTTTGGACATCAAGAGGCATCCTTGTAGGATGATCCGTCCATTTTTGGACTTCAAGTCGTCATCCTCATGGGATGATCCGTCCACCTTGTGGACTTTATTTTGTATCCGTCCACTATGTGGACTATTTAGTATCCGTCCATTTTGGACATCAAGAGGCATCCTTGTAGGATGATCCGTCCATTTTTGGACTTCAAGTCGTCATCCTGATGGGATGATCCGTCCACCTTGTGGACTTTATTTTGAATCCGTCCACTATGTGGACTATTTAGTATCCGTCCATTTTGGACATCAAGAGGCATCCTTGTAGGATGATCCGTCCATTTTTGGACTTCAAGTCGTCATCCTCATGGGATGATCCGTCCACCTTGTGGACTTTATTTTGTATCCGTCCACTATGTGGATTATTTAGTATCCGTCCATTTTGGACATCAAGAGGCATCCTTGTAGGATGATCCGTCCATTTTTGTGGACTAATAACACATCCATGTAGAAAATCAAAATTGTATCTGATTATTATTCTTAAAAGAAAATGCGTAAGGGAAAAATGCCTGCCCCCTTGGGCTTAAAAAGGCACGACTAGATTGTAGCAAAAAATAGCTGAAGGAAAATTAATAATTAAAAACTTAAGAAAAGCTGGTCGTCGTTCGCCATGTTACTATTACTGGTAGTATTTTTTCAAGTGTTCGGCGTTCCATGGATGTGGTAGCTTCTCTCCGTCTGTCGTTTCCAGGTGGTAGGTTCCTTTTCTTTTCCATGACGTAACTCGATAAGGTCCTTCCCAATTGGGGCCAAGCTTTCCCTGTGTAGGGTCTCTAGTTGCCCCCATGACCTTCCTAAGTACGAGGTCTCCCACTTTGAAGTCTCTGTGTCGGACTCGGGAATTATACTGTCTGGCCATGCGATCCTGGTATCTAGCGATCCTTTGCTCCGCCGCCGACCTCACCTCGTCTATCAGGTCCAGCTGTAGCCTCATTGTTTCGTCATTCCTGCTCTCGTCATGGTTGTGAACCCTGTAACTTGTGAGCGCAACTTCTGCCGGGATGACCGCCTCGCTCCCGTACGTTAGTCGGAATGGTGTCTCTCCCGTTGGGGTCCTCGCCGTTGTCCTGTATGCCCATAGTATGCTTGGCAATTCTTCTGGCCATATGCTCTTTGCCCCCTCGAGCCGAGTCTTGATAATCTTAAGCAGTGATCGGTTCATGACTTCGACCTGGCCGTTAGCCTGAGGATGGGCGGGTGATGAGTAGTGGTTTTTTATTCCTAGCTGTGAGCAGAAATCCCGGAAGTAGCTGTTGTCGAACTGCCTCCCGTTATCCGAGACAAGGACTCTAGGAATACCGAACCTGCATATGATGCACCTCCAGACAAAACTTCTAATGTTCTTCTCTGTAATGGTGGCCAAGGCTTCCGCTTCTACCCATTTTGTGAAGTAGTCAATACCCACTACCAAGAACTTCAGCTGCCTTATCGCCGTTGGGAAAGGTCCCATGATATCCAGTCCCCACTGAGCGAACGGCCATGGAGCCGTCAAAGGGGTTAGCTCTTCGGCTGGCTGTCTAATAACATTGCTGAATCTCTGGCATTTGTCGCAGCTTTTGACGTAAGACTCGGCATCTTTCTGCATGGTCGGCCAGTAATACCCAGCCCGTACCAGTTTGTGCACCAACGACCTCGATCCAGAATGGTTCCCACATATCCCTTCGTGTACTTCCCTCATTACGTAGTCTGCCTCTTCGGTATCCAGGCATCTTAGATATGGACGGGAGAAACCTCTCTTGTACAGAATGTCTTTTATTAAGACGAACCTTGCCGCTCGGACCTTTAGCTTTCTTGCTGCCTCCTTATCATCTGGCAATAACCCGTCCTTCAAGTATGAAATTATCTGTGTAGTCCAGTTACTTTCGGAGCGTATCTCCTGCATGTTGCCGGGGTCTATTAGTGGAGAAAGTTGAACAAAAGAAAGTACATTACCCGGTGTTATCATGTGTTCTGCTGATGCGGTTTTGGCTAGCCGATCGGCGAGCTCATTTTCTCCCCTTGGGATTTGTATGACTTTGGCTTCTAGCCCGTCGATTCTCGCCCTTACTTGATCAAGATATCTCTTCATCCTTTCCCCCTTGCATTCATAATCTCCGTTTACTTGATTGGTCACGACCTGAGAGTCGCAGTAAACGGCTACACTCTCGGCTCCGGCGGCTTTGGCTAGGTCAAGGCCTGTCACTACTGCTTCGTATTCCGCTTCATTGTTGGTGATGGGGAAGTCGAGACGGACCATACATTCAATCTTGTCTCCTTCTGGTGACAGCAATACGATACCGGCTCCCCCAGCTCGCCGATTGGATGATCCGTCGGTATATATGCTCCACTGAGGGGACTCTCCTGCCCCCTTGTCTTCGTTACGAGTAAATTCTGCTATAAAGTCGGCTACGACCTGTCCCTTAATGCCTGCGCGTGGACGGTACTTGATATCAAACTCGCTCAATTCTATTGCCCACAGCGTCAGTCGTCCTGCGGCTTCAGGATTACTCAATGCCCTCCTCAAGGGCTTATCGGTCATTACGTTCACGGTATGGGCTTGAAAGTAGGGCTTGAGCTTGCGAGCCGCCGTGACTAATGCAAAAGCGAGTTTCTCCATAAGTGGGTATCTTTCTTCAGCTCCACGGAGCGCCCGGCTGGTGTAGTATACGGGCTTCTGTATCCTATCCTCTTCTCTAATTAGGGCCGCGCTGACTGCGACAGGGGAGACGGCCAAGTAGAGGAAGAGTTCTTCACCTGGTTGCGAGGGACTCAGTAGGGGTGGTGAAGATAGATATGCTTTCAACTCCTCGAATGCTTGCTGACACTCGTCCGTCCACTCGAAAGACTTTTTTAACGTTCGAAAGAAGGGCAAACACTTGTCCGTGGCTCTCGACACGAATCTATTTAATGCCGCTACCTTGCCGTTAAGGCTTTGTACTTCCTTCACATTTCGCGGGGGGGCCATCTCTATTATGGCTCGGATCTTGTCCGGGTTAGCCTCAATCCCCCTTTGAGATACCATGAATCCTAGGAATTTTCCCGCCGTTACGCCGAATGCGCACTTTCCCGGATTGAGCTTCATGTTATAGGATCGAAGCGTTCCGAATGTTTCCCTAAGATCGTTCAGGTGGTCTTCCTCCTTCCGGCTCTTCACTAACATGTCATCGACGTAGACCTGGACATTCCTCCCGATTTGCTGCGCGAACATCTTGTTCATCAGTCTTTGGTACGTTGCCCCCGCATTCTTTAGGCCGAATGGCATTACCTTGTAGCAGAAGAGCCCTTGACTGGTCACGAACGAAGTCTTCTCCTGGTCTGCCTCGTGCATGCGGATTTGGTTATAACCCGAGAAAGCATCCATGAAGCTTAGTAACTGGTGTTGAGCCGTGGAGTCTACCAGGACGTCGATCCTTGGAAGGGGATAGCTATCTTTGGGACATGCTTTGTTAAGATCGGTGAAATCCACGCACATCCGCCAGTTGCCGTTCGCTTTTTTCACCATAACTACATTCGCTAGCCAGTCGGGATAGTAGACTTCCCTAATGAAGCTTGCCTCTTGTAGTTTGCGGACTTCTTCCGCTATTGCTTGGTCTCGTTCTGGGGCGAACACTCTCTTCTTCTGCCGGACGGGTGGAAAGGAGGGCAACACATTCAATCTATGTACCATGACTGAGGGATCAATTCCTGGCATGTCGTCATGACTCCAGGCAAACACATCTAGATTGCTCCTCAAGAAAGTTATGAGTTCTTGACGGATTCCGGGTTTTGCGAGCGTTTCGATCTTGGTTGTACGTTCCGGATTGGAGCTGTCGAGTATTATCTCCTCTAGCTTCTCTGTTGGTTCTGCCACCGTTCGGTGCTTTTCTATGTTCAATGCCTGGATTTGTTCTTCCAGTTCCATCATAGCCACGTAGCATTCTCGGGCGGCCATTTGACTGCCGCGGAGCTCTCCTGCTCCATAATCCGTAGGAAACTTGATCATCAGGTGGTAAGTTGATGTCACCGCCTTCCACGAGTTGAGCGTGGGTCGTCCAAGGATAGCGTTGTAAGCGGACGAACAATCGACCACCAGGAAGGTTACGTCCCTGGTGATTTGCTGGGGGTAATCGCCTACCGTCACTGATAACGTGACCGCGCCCAATGGGAATACGCGGCTTCCTCCAAAACCAACGAGCGGGGCGTTCGTCGGTATCAATCGCTCCCTGTCAATCCTCATTTGCTGGAACGCCGGATAGTACAAGATATCTGCTGAGCTACCGTTGTCGATCAATACTCGGTGCATGTTGTAGTCTCCTACCCGCATGCTGACGACGAGGGCATCGTCGTGTGGATGGTGTAGGCGTTGTGCGTCTTCTTCCGTGAACCCGATAATGGGACCTCGCCTTGCTATCTTCGGGACGGTGCCCGTCAGCTGGACGCTCTGCACCATACGGAGGTACGTTTTGCGGGCCTTTTTTGAAGACCCGGCTGCAACTGTTCCTCCAATTATCATCCTTATGTCCCCTATGGGAGGTCTTGGTCGCTCGTTCTCCCGTCGGGGGTGTTGTTCTTGCGGCGATGGATCCGTTCTCTCCTTGCTGACGAACTTTTGCAGCTTTCCTTGTCGGATAAGGGCTTCAATCTGCTGCTTCAAGTCGTAGCAATCGGCTGTGTCGTGACCATGGTCACGGTGAAAGCGGCAATATTTGTCCCTGGATCGTTTGTTGGGATCACTCTTCAGTTTTCCCGGAAACGTCAGGGCTCCTTCGTCCTTAATTTGCATTAGGACTTGGGGTCTATCGGGGTTGTTAACGGGGTGAAACTAGTGAACCTTCCGCCCATGGGTTTAGGGCGTCTCTCCTCCCTTTGGTCTCCCATCTTGCCTTTCTTCCGCCCCTGGTCCTGTCGGGGGTCTTCTTGTCTGTCTCTTTTCTTGGGCCTATCTTCTCGGGCTAACAGCGCGTCTTCAGCATTCATATATTTGGTGGCCCTGTAAAGCACCTCTGACATAGTTTTCGGGTCGTTTTTGTATAGGGAGAACAAAAACTTACCCCCCTTCAGCCCATTCGTGAATGCTGCTACCAGTATCTTGTCGTCGGCTTCGTCGATCGAGAGCGCCTCTTTATTGAAGCGTGATATGTATGCCCTTAATGTCTCGTCCTCTCGCTGCTTGATATTCATTAAACAAGCTGTGGACTTCTTATACCGATGTCCTCCAATGAAGTGCGTAGTAAACTGAGCGCTTAGCTCCTTGAAGGTGCTGATGGAGTTGGGTGCTAGCCGACTAAACCAAATCCTCGCTGCGCCCTTTAGGGTTGTAGGAAAGGCCCTGCACATAATTGCGTCTGCCACTCCTTGGCAGGGGGAAGGAGTTGACGGTTGTCGTAAATGGCGAGTCAGTCCGGTTGACAAGGTCGTCAAGATTACTAGACACTCGTCCCTTGAGAGCGTTCATCATCACTTCCATCTGTTCCTTCATCGCCTGCATCTCCGCGATGATGGGTGGTGGAGCTGTATCTACCAGAGAAGGAATGCTAGTGTCCCGTCGTTCTAGTCTGCTTGGGGCGTTGCTCTCCTGTGGTCCTTCGTGATTCCTTCTTTCAGCGCTGGTCCCTTCTTGATCTGCTCCTTGGTTATTGGTCGCCGCATTTTTCTGGTTCAGCTGCTCTTCTAGATCGTGGTTTTGTTTGGTGAGGCGCTCCACGGCTGTGGCGAGCGTCCTGACCTGTCTCTCAAGAGCAGTCGTAGGGCCTTCTTCTTCTTGAACGTCGTTAGTGGTCGCCATCGAGCGAGTGAGTACCATGTAACTCTTTTTGTCTTAGGAAGCGATAACGTGCTACGCGATTCCCACAGACGGCGCCAACTGATGATGTCGAAAATATCACCAATAGGTCACACAGCACTCACGACTTCGAAGCAGACCTGCACAACGAAAACAATCGAAAGAAGACCTTAGAGAGCACCGGTGTGGTGCCGGCCAACTACTCTCCGAAGGTCAAGTTAGAATTATTTTCACAACTCTAGAGTGCTAGAGAGGGTGAATAACGCGTACCTTAATTTGTGAGGGTATTAGGGCTTTTATAGTAGTAGAGAGTCGGCTTTTCCTTCTTGGTGTCCAAGTCTTTTCCATGTAGGACTCTACTTCGAGTCTTTTTGAGCGTGGTGAGCAAGGTTTTCCTTATAGAGGAGATTTATTTCAGCGTGCGTGTCTTCTAGAATCACCCTTGTACTCGGTTTTCCATTTTGGAATTCCAGCTCGTATCTAGACAATGAGCGATAAAGATCTCGGAACATGGGCTCTTACTGTGCCCTTCGGCGATGGGCCTTTGAAGAGCGTTGGATCATCTTTACCCCGGCCCAACAGTTCCTATCCGTCAGGCCCATTACCATAGGCCCGTCAGGCCCATATTTTATCCTCTTCAAATGGTATAGGAGCTCCATTTTATGAGCAAATCATATTCCATCAACCTGAGAAATACAAATTTAGTATTCAATTACTATGTTATCACTTATCATGAAGCATATGTAAGGGTCAAAAACTTAGAGCTCAATTGGTTGGCACTTTTAAGTATTTCCAAATGAAATATCTAAAAATCAATTCCTCCACCTTTAAGGTCTCGACACACACATACATATTCTTTTCTTTTAAGTATATAAATAGTTCTTCCATTATAACTTTTTGTAATTCTAAATTTTATTCACAAGTGATCATCGTTACTTAAAGTATAACAAATGAGTCTTTTTATTTTTTATTTTTTTTAGAGAGATCAAATGTGTCCTTAATATTTCAATTTATGTTCCTGCAATATGAGCAGGACATAGATTTTTTATATTTTTATTTTATTTTTTATAAATTTCTCTACACAGTAAAATGGAAATTTTTGTCAAAGCACTCAAGAATAGTTTTTTTTTTTTTTTTTTTTGGTGACAATCAACAAATTTTATTAATAAATGAACACCAACTACAAACTAGAAACCAAATTCTTAACTTGCTTAAGAGCTAATACATCACAGAAAACAGAAGGGGAAATGCTAATAACAAAACAATTTAAGTACTTATTTTTAAGAGACTAAAGAAGCCAAAACATGAATAGCTTAATTTGCCTCTCTAAGAGCTCATTTGAACTGATGAATAGACTAACAAAGAGCTACCAACTTGGTAGTGTCTAAACATAGATCCTAGATCCTCCATGAAGATGTTGTGGATGGTCCATTAATAGCATTTATACAAATCTTTGCATCACTTTCAACAATAAATTGATTAATATCGGGTGAAGCGAATTTTTGAGTTGCTCAATTGATTTCTTCAGCTTTAGCTTAGATGGGAATATTGATTTTTACTCGTTTTAATAGAGCAAAAATTAATATCCCTCTCCAATCTTTAGCAACAATTGCAATATATAATCTATCTCAGCCGTCTACGTCTTAACAATCAATGACCCCTTCCTATTGAAAAAGCACTCAAGAGTCAAGTCCATTACTATTCTCTTCTGCCCAAAAAACCCAAAAAAAGAAAAAAGAAAAAAAGAAAGTCATGTACAAATTTTACTGATTTTTACACTTCACAAGTATTTCCCATCTCAGAGCCTCAGGATGGCTACCACCTGTAATGTCCTTAAATAATGGTTCACCCACTCTCACGCATTGACTTGACCATTTTTCCACCAAGTAGGAGAAGCGCAATAAAAAACTGGTCTAGCAGCATGTAAGGGAGTATTTCATTTTTCACAATGGCCTGGCCTTTCATAAAGAACCTATTTTGGGGTTTGCTGGTTTTGGTTCAAATTTGTGGACACAGTGCATGCTTTTTAGAGGAGAGGATGGGTTTGCGTCTGTTTGGATTGAGGGGGAAGGCGGGAGAGTGAAGTAGAGTACAGTAGAATTGACCCAAAATTAGTTTATTTTTAGCCAATTCTACTCGACTCTCCTCCACTCCCCCTCCATTCCCACTCAATCCAAATAGGCCATTAAGGAGTTTGACCGATCCAATGGTGATGATGCTGACCATCTTCTTCCTTCATGGGTTGATGACTCAAACAGTGAGTGTTGTGGTTGGGAATGAGTTAGGTGCGATTCCACCACTGGTCATGTGATTGAGCTCTCTCTCCACAATTTTACCCAAATATCTGATTATGTTCTTTATATTAACTGGGATAATTGGGACAAAGTATTTTATTACAAGGATTATGATAAATTCTGGCTCTTGAATATCTCTATATTCCAGGCTTTCAAGGAACTAAGAAGTTTAAATTTATCATTTAATGAGATTGGTGGTTGGATTGAGAATGAAGGTATGTTTGAATCTTGCTTTTTTTTCCCTCTTTCATTCATGTTCTCTTCGTTTGGTATGGTTAACTGTTAATTTGTTGAAGAAATTGAGTGATCAGAAAAATAATTCAACTTTGAGGTGTGTTGACAATTAATATTTTATGTGAGATGATAACTTCCATATATACTCAAAAGACTATATTTTCAGATTAACAAAGTCACCCACTGCATGCAATAATTGTGTATTTCACTCTAATTTAGGCCTTAATTTATGAGCACGGTTTATTTTACACACTTTAAGAACCTCTTTTTTTTACCACTGCACACTCTTGGTACGGTGGTCACTCCATAAGTATAAGTGTTTGTGGGGCGTGGGGGGCAAGGGATGGGGTTCAAAGTCTCCAGGAGGGAGTTTTACACACATATACACTTAGATTAAGCTAGAGTAGAAATTCTATCTTGTAAAAAAAAAAAAAAAAAACCTCTTGTTTTTTGTAAGTACTACGTGTGTGATAGTACGTGTGTAGTGTATGATAGTATTTCCTTCCCTATAGACTATAAAGAGTTAACACTTTTGTATGGTAATAACTTTTCATATTTTTTCATAATCCTTCAAAAACAGTGATTTAGTACATCTCTTTTTGTTTCAATAAAATAAAAATTACCCTCTAATAACTAATTCTGTTCACATGCTTGTGTTGAAGTCTGTTTTTCCTCTTTTTATTTATTTATTTTTGTTATAAATTTAATAATTACAAAGGAGAAAAATTATTTATACACCGAATATCTCTTTTAAAAATACTAAAACATACCGATTGTGCTACTGCAATCTACCAACATGTGTTTTATATTCCCATCAAGCCCTTTGTAAACTTTTAGCATACTATAATTCTTGAAACTAATATCCACATTCGTCCTTCAATATCAGTGATAAGGGCATTTTTGTCCTACGATAGTTTCATTATTTATTCGTCCTTTGGGCTCCGTTAGGCATGAATGTCTAGACAGAAATTTCCCCTTCCTTGTCTGGCAAGATGCTCACAATGATAAACGGCCCCAATCCTCGCCATCCCAATGGATGAGTCACGAAACCTACCAACCACGGGCTCGTCGGGCTTTAAGCCCCGTCAAAACCCTTAAAGTCCAGATGGATCGATATGCCACTCTCCTTGAAGACCCGGCGAGTAACTCTCACATATGCCTGATGGACGATTCACACATTATCCTTTGAGTGCCAATGAATGGATGACCATACTAAGGATGAGCATGCTGGGTCCCACATTCCTCTATGTATTCTCCACGGATGTGTCCCTACATGGAAATAACTTGCTCACCATGCCCAAAGCCCCCACTACATGTTCATATCTCCTTTATACGGAAAGATAATCCTAAGATCTTGGAGTCTTAACTCCAAATCTCCTTTACAAGGAAAGACTCCTGCATTCAAGGGATCTTGGTTCATTCTTCACTACTATCTAAGTATCAAACCTCCTCTTTCCTAAGGTACATAGAAAATCCCTATCTCTCTCACTATAGAGTTCTTAGAGATCTTTCATTCATTGACTTAACCTTTAGAGGGTTTTTGGCCAGCACCTCACCGGTGCTCACTGTTGGTTCTCGGTTTCTTATTCTTCAGGTACCCATTGGAGCGATTGAGGACAATTAACTCACTGACGATTTTTGTGCATCATTAGTTGGTGCTGTTTGTGGGAACGAGTGGTTAGCCATATTTCCACTTCTAGGACAAAGAGTTGCATGGTCTAGAAGTGATCGATGGCTACCATCAACTGGGAGACAGGGAACCCCCCTAACGCCTTGGAGAGACAAGTGCAAACCCTAGTCGCGGTAGTTGAACGGCTTACCCTGTGCAACCAGCAGTTGGAGTAATAACTAAACAAGAGGAACAAATGACGTCCCGAAGATTAGCACGATGATCGAACAACGAAGAATAGAATGGTAGTCACCTCCCGGTGGGAGAGTAATGGGAAAGGGAAGATTAGGAAGAAAGCAACATCCCCAGCAGGCGGGATAGGTAGGCAGACACCAACTGCTCGTCGAAACTGGAGAGCAGCGTGATATGCATGACGTAGGACATGCAGATGATGAAAGAGAATATGGACATGATGAGGAACACCATGAGGGGACGGGTATCCACCAACCTGGACAAGCTAGTTCAGTGGATTGACTAACCCTTCATAGCGCAGGTGACTTCCTTCCCCCTTCCAACCAAGTTCCAGATGTCGCAGGTGGAAATGTACAATGGATCAAGGGACCCGCTCGATCATCTGTGTTAGGACATATGTGTTACACATGTTATGAACATATGTCATGATTTTATGTAATTGGTTTATCCTTTGACAAAACACACTTTACTTGTATTTGGGTAGATTTAGGATGTGTTTAAATATTTTAAGAAACCATGTTTCAAGATCAAGTGTTGAAGCCTTCAAGTCTGTCCAAGAAAACAAGTTTATAGTGCAAATTCATTAAAGCTCGACAGCTGGCTCGACAGCTGTATCTATCGAGCTTAAGAAAGCTATTCAAAGTTCGGTGTGCTCGACACCTTCTCTCGACAGCTGCTCGACACCTTCTATCTGTCAAGGTTTAAGATTTTCAGAATTCAAATATGATTTTCTTGGGATCCGTGAATTTGTCTTTGGGCTTTCTTTTCTCCTAACCCTAGACATATAAAAGGATTGTTTTAAGGGCCGTCAAACAGTTCACAACTTGGACAAGCTTTGAGCAAACTCTGTTCAAGCAAATTGTGACCGGAGACGAAGTTCTTGCCCTAGTTCATCTCTTTCTCTTGAAGAAGTTGCTGTGTATGTGCACCGTAGGGTTTTGTGACCAAGCATCTTCTTGATCTTCATCGTGTGGTTGAACTGAAAAACTTTGCAGCCAACAACCTTCATAGTTGGTGATTGAAGTCATGTACTGGGATCCGCGCAATTGGTTAGTCACGTACTTGGGAGTCGTGCATCTGAAAGGGGAACTGTCACTACAAAACAAGTCCAATTGGGTATTGGGGTAAGAGTTCAACTGTAGGTTGGTAAGGTACTTGGGATTCCTTTACTTGTAACCGCTTGTTGTGATAATAGTGGAGTTCCGGGAGTGGTGACCTAAAAATCACCCGGTGGAGTTTTTACCGTTAGATTTTCCCCATTCGTAAGCAAATCACCATGTTATTTATTTTCCACTGCATAATTAGTTTCTTGGTGATTTGTTTATGCTACCACGTGTTTGCATGATAAATTGATTAATTAATAACTTGGCTAATTAATTAATTAATTTCTATCACAAGGGGTCATTCAGTTTGTGGCCTATCAATCTGGAGTCATTCAAAACCCTTGTGCATCTATAAGGGGTCCTGGATGAGATCATGTGCAAGGTAGGGCATTCCCCACCATGCTCAAAGGACTGGCTAGAATGTGGTTCAGTAAATTAGCCCCAACACCGTCTCTACCTTTAAGGAATTGAGTGGACACTTTATCACCCACTTCATTGGGGGCCAGAGGTACAAGAGGTTCTCGGCAAGCCTGTTAAACATCAAGCAACGGGAAGATGAAAGCTTAAGATCATACGTTACTAGATTCAACAAGGAGACCCTTTTGATTAACGAAGAAGACGACAAAGTCTTGGTCACTGCATTCACCAACAGACTCTAATCGGGAGAATTCCTTTTTCCATCTACAAGAATGACCTGAAGACGATGGCTGACATGCTGTACAAGGCCACTAAGTACATGAACGTTGAGGACGCCATGATAGCCTAACGGGGCAGACCAAAGACAGGATGACACCCATTAGGACAGAAGAAGAAAGTTTGCCCAGACGAATAACCGAAGAGACGATAGAAGACCAAGACCTCCGCTTGGGAGGACTGTTAACTTCACCCCGTTAAACACTTCGCTTGACCAAGTCCTCATGCAAATAAGGGATGACATAACACTGACTTGGCCGAACAAGTTGAAGGGCGATCCAAATAACAGACTTAGGGACAAGAATTGTCGTTTCCATCGGGACCATGGGCACGACATTTTTGAATGCTATGACCTGAAACAACAAGTAGAAGACCTCATCAAGCAAAGGAAACTGCAGCGGATCTTCAGGGGTAGAGAGAATCCACCGAGGGACCCCAAACCCAATCAATGGGCCAAGAAGCGACCGAGGGCTATGCCTGGGGAGATAAGGGTTATAGTAGAAGGGAGTACAATGGCTGGTTCCTCCAGGAAAGCAAGAAAGAAATACTTGTGGATGGTGCAAAGTGTCCAGATTTCTGGTTAACTGCCTAAGATGACTAAGGTTGACAACTTAACCATCAGCTTCATGGAAGAGGACGCCCGACGACTCCACCACTCCTATAACGATGCTTTAGTCATCAACTTGTCGATAGCTAACTTCAATACCCGACACATCCTAGTGGACAATGGGAGCTCAACCAACATCCTTTATTATCCCGCTTTCCAGCAAATGAGGATCGACAAGGAGAGGCTTCTACCCTCTGACACACCGCTAGTAGGATTTAAAGGTACCAAAGTTTTTGCTGTCGGGACCATCACCCTACTAGTAACCATTGGCATATACCCTCAATAGCTCACTAAGGAGATTAGCTTCTTAGTTGTCAATTGCTTTTCCGCCTACAATGCCATTATTGGGTAACCCATGCTTACCATGTTGAGAGCAGCCACATCTATATACCACTTGCTAGTGAAGTTCCTGATAGAGTATGGGATATGAGAAGCACGCGGAGACCAAATGGCGGCTTATGAATGCTACATAGCCATGTTAATTAAAAATGGACGATCACCTGCAGGCGTTGAACATCAAGGAACGACGAGTCACGGTAGAACCAACAAAAGACCTGGAAGAGATCTCCCTAGATGATAGCTGCCTAGGTCAGATCCCCCATATCTACACACAGACCGACCTTCGATTCGCAAGGAGCTTGCTCTTTTCCTGAAAAATAATTAGGAAATCTTTGCTTGGAGCCATGAGAACATGCCAGGGATTAATCCAAGTGTCATAGTTCACAAGCTCAATGTATCTTTATCCTTCCCTCCCATTAGAGAAAAGAAAAGAGTCTTTGCCCAAGAGAGAGACAAAGCCATAACGGAAGAGGTTCGCAAGTTGTTTAAAGCAAATTTCATTAGAGAGGTATATTATCTTGATTGGTTAGCCAATGTAGTGATGGTCAAAAAGGCGAATGGCAAGTGGAGGATGTTTGTGAACTTCACCGACCTAAATAGAGCCTGCCTAAAGGACAGATATCCACTCCCACATATCGACCTCCTGGTGGACTCGATGGCTAGACATCAGCTACTAAGCTTCATGGACGCATTCTCCAGCTACAACCAAATCAAGCTAGATGAAGCTAACCAAGAAAAGACTTCGTTCGTCACGAGTCAAGGACTCTTTTACTATAAGATCATGCCATTCGGACTAAAGAATGCGGGAGCGACGTATTAAAAACTTGTGAATAGGATGTTTGTCCAACAGATTGGACAGAATGTCGAGGTGTACATGGATGACATGTTGGTAAAGAGCAAGAAGGAGGATCGTCACCTAGATGACCTTCGAGACCCTTCGTCTCTACGACATGAAACTTAATCCCAAAAAATATGTGTTCGGAATATCGTCAAGAAAGTTTCTGGGTTTCATGGTGTCATAAAGAGGAGTAGAGGCCAATCCTGACAAAATTTAGGCCATATTGAAGATGACGCCTCCAAAGAACATTAAAGAGGTACAAAACTTGAATGGAAGAGTTGCGGCTCTCAACAGATTTGTCTCTAGGTTGATGGACAAATGCTTACCATTCTTTAAAACGTTGAAGAAGGCCTTTAAGTGGATTGACAAATGCCAGAAGGCCTTCGAGGAGCTGAAGACATACCTTGACCGTTGCTTAATCCATCTAAACACGGTGAGGTACTCTTCCTTTAATTAGCCATGTCCCCAACGGCCGTCAGCTCAGCTCTCATTCGGGAAGAGGACTGCGTGTAGTTACCTGTCTACTACACTAGCCGAGCACTTCAAGGGGCGGAAAAGAGATACCCTCCTATGGAAAAGTTAGCTTTTGCTCTAATCACGGCCACTTGTAAACTTATGCCATACTTCTAAGCACACACCATAATGGTCCAGACAGACAAGCCATTGCAAAAGGCAATGAACAATCTGGAGGCAGTTGGACTGTTTATTTTATGGGCGATGGAATTCGACAAGTTTGACATAGTATACCGCCCAAGAACTACAATCAAGGCCTAGGCCTTGGTCGACTTCGTCGTCGAATTCATAGCAAAAGAGGATGAAGACGGGGGACCGGCACCTTGGATGATATGGACGGACGGATCGTCCAACCAACATGCAGGCGGAATTGGGGTCGTCCTACAATCAACAGAGGGGGATTTGATAGAATGCACAGTTCGTCTCCAATTCCTGACGACCAATAACAAAGCTGAGTATGAAGTAGTCCTGATGGGTCTCGCTTTGGTCAATGCAGCAAGGACCTCGTCCGTAGTCATACATAGCGACTCTCAAGTTATCATCGGACATATCAATGAAGATTACGAGGCCAAAGGGGAACGGATGAAGGAATACCTAAGCATGGTCAAAGAAAGGGTAAATAAGAAGTTCTTGGCTAGATTTGTGCAGATCTCGAGAGAAGAGAATGAGCAAGCTAACCGTCTAGCCAAAGTAGCATCTGCTAGAACACATGGTCATCAGCAATTAGGTATTATCCTTCATCCAATACTCACCTGCCATTGACAAGATAGATGTACAGGTGATACCCATGAGAGCCGACTGGATGGCACCAATCGTCTCCTACCTCCGGAACGGGACACTTTTGGAAGACCACAACGCTTCCTAAAGGTTAAAGGTTTAGTCGTCAAGCTTCACGAGAGTTTCATTATTTACCCATCCTTCGGGCTCCGTTAGGCACAAGTGTTCGAACATAAATTATAGGCTTTAAGCCTCGTCAGAACCCTTAAAGTCCAAACGAATCCACATGCCACTCTCCTTGAAGATCCGGTGGGTAACTCTCACATATGCCTAATGTACGATTCACACCTTATCCTTTGCGTGCCAACGAATGGATGACCATACCGATGGATGAGCATGCTGTGTCCCATAATCCTTTGCATATTCTCCACGCATGTGTCCCTACATGGAAATAACTTGCACACCATGCCCAAAAACCTTACTAAACATTCATATCTCCCCTATATGGAAAGAGAACCCTTAGATCTTGGAGCCTTAACTCCAAATCTCCTCTACAATGAAATACTCCTGCATTTAAGGGATCTTGGTTCGCTCTTCACTACTATATAAGCATCAGATCTCCTCTTCCCTAAGGTACACATAAAATTCTTAACTCTCTCACTGTAGAGTTCTTGGAGATCTTTCATTCTCTGACTTAAACTTGGGAGGGTCTTTGGCCAGCACCCCACTGGTGCTCTCACTGTAGAGTTCTTAGAGATCTTTCATTCGTTGACTTAAACTTGGGAGGGTCTTTGGCCAGCACCCCACTGGTGCTCTCTGTTGGTTCTCAATTTCTTGTTTTTCAGGTACCCATTGGAGCGATCAAAGACAATCAACTCATTGACGATTTTTGTGCATCATCAATCATAGTCTACACAATAATTTTTTTAAAAACAAATAACTTCAAAAATTATATATATAAAAGAGATTTGTATGAAATCTATGTGAAATTCTAAATAAGACTTTCGCTACTAGTGGCATACCAATCGTGCAACTCTTCCATCATTAATCACATTAATATTTTCGTGCGTGATTGTTATACTTTTTCCTAAAAGGCAAATAAAACAATGAAGATCAATAAAATTGTTATGCATGAACATGGTGTCGAAATTGTTGTTGTTTTTTTCCCTATAGCTTAATTTCCTGGTTCTCTTACAAACTGTTATATAGATTAACTGATCGATTCTATTATACTTCTGTAATTCCATTTACAAAATAAGAGGCTCTATTTATTTATTTATTTTTTACAATATGTAGTGGAGGAGGATTTGAACTGTGTTCCCTTTATAAAGATTATCGGGAGCTATCTTGCTCTTATCGAGGCTCTAACTTACTAGCATTATTATTGTGAAATGAAGTACAATTATTTTATTTCCTACAATCTTGTAGGTTTCGAAAGTTTGTCGGAACTGAAAATGCTGGAGACGTTAGATCTTGGTTTTAACTTGTTCAACCAGAGTATCTTACAATCATTGAGTGCCCTTACATCCCTTAAGAATCTGATCATCAATAACAATCAATTCAAGGGATCCTTTCCAGTCCAAGGTTTTATGCTTCTTTTCCTATACACTTAAATGTAATCTAGAAACAGTTTCTATTTCTTCTCATTTTATTTTGATTTATGTGCAGATTTATCAGCCTTGGAAAACTTGGAGTTCTTGAATTTAAGATCTAATAAACTCAATGGCTCCCTAAGTATGCAAGGTATATATAGAGGAATACAAATCATCTGCACTATTTTTTGTGTTCAACTTTTTCTTTCACCAATCACAACTTGTTATGTATTTATTTTTTTTCCATTTTAAACTTTGCTATTTTATAAGGAAATTAAAATTAAACAAATACATGATAAATTTTTATTGGTGGAACATAAAGTAGAACACAAAAAATGCTATAGAGGATAAAGAGGAAGAGAGAGTTTTCCTAATAAAGGTTACTAGTTTATTCAAATTTAAGTTGTGTGATAAATTTAGCATTATGAGTTATTTGTTGTGATGAATTTTCGTGTATTTGCCAAGAGTCTTGTAGCTCAACTAGTATCTTTTAGTATTTTCAACATAAACATCTAAAGATTAAATCTCTTTGCCATACTCTAACTATCAAATTGTCAACCCAAAAAAAAAAAAAAAAGTCAAGCAGTTGCATATATATATACACTTTCGATTGCTTTGTTCCTGTGTATTGATTAGCTTAAGTAGCGAATATATGGATAGGTTGGGTACATCGATCTTACGTTTATATCTTGTATAGAAAAAAGATTATAAAATGACTGTTAAAATACTTTTTTTTTTTCATTAAATTTGATTCAGGTACAATTTTCATCATTAAAATTTATTATTATTATTATTATTATTATTATTATTATTTTAAAAATGGTATAAAAAAGTTTATTTCGCTGTTAAAATTTATAAAATTACAATTTTTGTTGCTCATGAAACAAGTTAATGAAATTTCACTCCAAAACGAAAAGAAACAAGTTAATGAAATGAAAATGAAATATTGATTCTATTCCTGTTTTGATAAAAGACAAATCAAATGTCAAGAGTATAATAGTAAATTTACTTTATATATTATACTCTATTAAGTACAATTATTAAACCTAGCCTGGCTCGGTTGGTTAGACCACTATCTCAGTGAACCAGTACCTAAGTCAGTTTAGTTGTTTAATTGGATTATTTATGCAATTGAATCGATAAAACCCATAAAATCCAATGGTTTTCCTACAATCCGTGTGAAACTCGGATGGATTATTCTGACTAGGCCAGCTTTGCAACAAAATTGCCTTTATAGGTTCATTGCTATACCATTTTCTGAATTTGAAGTATAATAAAAACATGGAATTTTATAATGAGGTTAATGGTAGACTTTTTAATAAAGATAGATGTACAATATATTTAGCTCAAATAATCATCCAATGGATTAAAGCAATTAGGAAGATAAACAATAAGCATAAAATGCGAATTCAGAGTTGAATGAAAAGTTGTAACCAAGTTATAAAAGGAACTCTCTAAGGTACACATGTTTTTTTCATAAATGTTCTCAATATTTATTAAAGAGACGACATAATAGTAATTTTGTTATAAAAAATTTCATTGATTTCCTTTGATTTTTTGTTCAACTCTCAAACAAAAATAAAAAATTCATTTCACTCATTTCCTTTCCTTTCAAACATCCAATTAAGAGATAAATATTTATTTATTTTTATTCTATTTATTAGAAGTATGTGGTTAAATAATTAAATTTATCATATCTCAATAGATACTTTTAATAGATACTTTTAGGACCATCGGTATTTTAACACTATTCATTCATGCATTTTATTCATGTATAAATTCTCAAACATATATTATAATTAGTCGCTAACCCGTGCGATGTACGGGATAATTCAATAATAATCATATATATTTAATTTGCTTGAAGGTACATTAATAATCAATTTGCAAAAAAAAAAAAAAAAAATGTACAATGAAACTCCTAATTGACAGCACACCCTAACATCAAAGATAGTAAAAGACTTAATTAAATTTAGCTGGATTTTAGTTGATAGGTGGGGAAACTAAAGCATACCTTGATTAGAAAAATTTTCATTTTGATAAGACCAAACCTTGAATGTCACGAAGGGATCAGGCCAATGTTCTTATCTTCAATGCAAGGTCTCAATAGAAATTCCCAATAAGTTTAGTCACTCCAAGCCTCCAATAAAGAAGAGCTTAATTCTTATAATTAAAACAAACATAATTCATAAACTATGAAAGATGTAACCAAAGAAATAAAAATTATTTGAATACGTTGGCTAGGACACTCGCAATGCAAGCACTTGTCCATTCACTTACAACAAAAGTATCAAAACATGAAAATCACAATAACAAAATCAAATTTTTAACTAAATAAAAAAGTGCATTAACCTATATTTTACAATAAATACCCATAGAGCAAAATATAACAAAGGAATAAACATGTTTGAAGAATAAATATAGAGCAGAAAATAACAAAGGAAAAATAGTTCAAATAAAAAGTCTCTAACGTCAGATTAGTCACGAACACAAACAAAGAGAATGTTTATTTGTACACTATTGAAGGGTGAACTACAACAAACCAATGAATGCTTCAGTAATTAACTGTAGCCTAATTTTGGCTACTGCTACTAAATTCAATCTATATTATTGCCAAGACTCATCTTACCATGCTACATGTTTTCATAATCCATATTATGCATCTATACAGTTAATACTACCTTAGTCTTTGGCAATTCTAAATAATTGTATACTGTCTTGTGGCAACTTTAAATTAATGATCTACTTTTACAAACATCAATTTAGTGTTGTGAAGCTGTGACGGTAAACATGTAGAATTTCATGTTCAAAAAGTCATATAATTGAAGGTCAATGCAATAGTAAAGATATAATTTTTTTTTGGTACACACATACCTTTCTTTCGGCTGATCTTCTAGCCTCCAATTCTCTCTCAGCTTCTTCTTGCTTCCTAGTTGTTTATTCTTTTGCACTCTCTCCTGTCGCTACAATAGGATCCTTAGCAGCTTGACTATAAGCTCTATAGCTACATGACTTGAATACTCTGATCCTAAGGAAGATTAGATGTACAATTGAAAACCCAATATGGATAAACGTTAAGCAACTTTGCTTTCTTTGTGGTCGATGCTGTGTAATCCGCAGTTGTCTTAGTTGTGCTCATAATAGTGTCCTTTACTTGTGTTCCCTTCTCTATTGCAGTGTCTTTCATAGCTTCACTTTTTTCTACGACTATATCCTTTGCTTGTGCTGGCACCTTAGTCTCTATTGCAAACATTAAAAATATATGTATATAGTGGATTATATACTTGGAGAGATTGTAGCCAGAGAGAGAATAAAGCCTCTGGAAGGCATAGCAGCTTTCTCGGAGGCAGAGGGAGACGCTGCTACAACGTTTAGGGTTGTTGAAGGTTTAGGGTTTATGGAGGCAGCTTTTATTTGAGTCAATGATGAAGTGTGGGTTTTGGCAAAGAAGGGTTACGAAAAGAGAGAAATAAAGACATGTTCTAATTGGAATTGGAGCAAAAAAATAAAAATGATGTGGCAAATAAAAAGAAAAAGAAAATAGTAGTGACGTGAAAAATTGTGGGAGCTCCAAAGGCTTCGGTTTTATATATATATATATATATATATATATATAGATTACAGAAATGTAGTATCATTTGTCCTTGTGTTATCTAATGAATGATTGCCACCCTGGCTTCAAGCACTTTCAGATTCGGAAAGTTTGTCCAAGCTGACGAAGCTGAAGCAGCTAGACCTAAGCCAAAATCGTTTCAATAAAGAGATTATAAGGGATCTGGGTTCACTACCAGTCCTTAAATCCCTGGACTTGAATCATAATAGAATGGAAGGTCGACTAAAAAATACAGGTATATGTGCATACATGTAAAATTGTTCAGGCGCTTAAATCATAATGCTCTGCTTGGCTGGGTTCAAGAGAATATAAAGGTATTAAACGAGTAAAATGTTAGACTGCATGGGACTTTTTATAAGTTCCCATGCGTCTCGGAATACTAGATGTAAACTAGAATCAAGTAGAAGAGGAAGAAGTTTAAAATTCCTAATTCTTTTTCCATAATATGAGAGTGAAGAAGGATTAAGCTTGGGTCTATGCTATTGGATCAATATATCTCTAACATTCATGATTCAGAAAAGCCATATTATTCTTTTGCTTCATTAGTTATAGGCTCGTTTTCCATCTTAATTAAATTCCACATATTTCCTTGTCTTGCGTTTTCATAAAAATAGAATAGAGCATCAGTAACTCTTTCTTTCATGTGAAAAAAACATGTTACTGAATTTTTTGTCTGTCATGTGTTTCACTACTTACGGCGCAGACCTGGCTAATCTACGAAGCTTGGAGGTCTTAATTTTACGTGATAATTTCCTGAACGGTTTTCTGCCAATTCAAGGTAATAAAATTTCTTCACACTTCATAAGACACTATGCTCTTGAGAATAGAAGGTTTGGCTGTTATCATTAAGTAACATGTTCACAAAATACATGTAGCATGTTCTGTAATGGCACTTCCAGGAATCAAAGATCAAAGATACAAGAATAAAGTCAAAAATAAATTAACAAGTACATACAGAAAACTCAAGAATTTTACATTATTTGGTATCCATGGCGGACAAGGAGAACTTCACTGCAATAATAACAATAATAGTAATGACAATAATAACAATAGTATATAATAGTAACAGATTACAATAGAAGAACAAAGACTCTCTCAAGAACCTTACATCCAAATCTCTTTCTCTCTCACACACACGAAGAGAGTAAATTTCATTTCGGAGAGTATTTGGCCAAAGGAATGGTATATATCAGTATTGATCAATACCGGTATATTGTTTCAAATTTACCGTCAAAAAAATATATAGCTAAATAGTATATATCTAATACCTAGCGGCAACTTCTTTTTTTTTTTTTTTTAATCTCTCTCTCTCTCTCTCTCTCTCTCTCTCTCTCTCTCTCTCTCTCTCTCTCTCTCTCTCTCTCTCTCTCTCTCTCTCTCTCTCTCTCTCTCTCTCTCTCTCTCTAAAACTCCCTTGATATGTTAAAGCCATCATAAATACCAGTTAATATAGATTTGAAAGTTTGGAATGTTCCTCATTTAGTCAGATTTGAAAGTCAGCTTTGTGGCCCACTAAGAGTACTAGCATATTAACCAATTATCTTAAGCCATGTGGGCCAATAAGATTAGAGCTAGTATCCTATAAATACATAATTGTAATTCAACATTAAATATTATTGAAGAATAAACCAATTGATTGTTGAGTGTATTTCCTCTCTCTCTTCATGCTTCTCTATCGTGAGGATGACTATCTCAAATTAGGTCAATTTCCTTAAAATTCTCATACATTTCTCTACAACTCTTACTCATTCCCATTAAGAACCATTAGGTTCTAAACGACTTGGTTCAAGCTAGATACATAAGAGAAGATTTATATGGCCTTGGTCCTAATTACATTTTACAAAATGTAAAATTATATGGATAAATACTAATCTAGAACCCTTGATCTATATTTAGATGCTAAGTTACAAGGTGAAAAGGGGTTAGACACCTCTTACCTAGTGAGACCGGTCTTTTAGGCTTTGGTGATCAATTGTCACATTATTTATAGAAAAAACATGTTATCAATCAATTGCAACTTGAAAGTAAATGTGACATTTGATCTTTCTTGAAATAAAAAAAATAAAAAAATAAATAAAAAATAAAAAAAGAAAAAAAAAAAGAAAAAGAAAAAAGAAAAGGTGTGTGTGCGTGGTGGAAACCCTAATTCCAGTATACTCAGTGTATTAAATGATCAAATAGACCACTACATTTTGAGCATTAAATGGCACTGTGTTCGTTTGTAATCCTATGTGATGCACTTCTACTGAACATGGTGCATCTTATGCAAGTCATATCAACATACGCCAACCTCTTTCTCGACAAGGTAAGCCAAGATTTTGCTCATACTTCGTTTTACTTTCCTACTTAAATCAATTTGGAGGCTTCTTGACTAGAATTAGTCAAACCCTCCTAAAATTTGATTGAATCTTGTTGCACTCTGCAATGTATTTCCTATGACATCTTTGTTAGTAATTAGTATAATATTCCTTTTATTTATTTTAGCAGTCTGCAAATTGTGTTGTTCTTTTGCACGGTACCTCTTTTACATTTCTGAACGTAATGATATTTAGAGAAATTTTGAGCCAGGGTAGAGCAAGCCATATCAACATGACAACATATGCCAAAAAGAATATTAAGGTGATGCTAGGAAAAATCAAAGAAAAAAGTCACGCTAAAAGGAAAAGATGGTTTTTTTATTATTTATTTTTAATATATATAAAAGATGAATGATCTTGCTTAATATAATTAGGTCATGTGTAAGTGTAACACTTAACAGAGACCAATTAATGCATCATAAGAAAAAAAAAATTTATTTGAGCAGAAGGAGGACATGAGATAAAGGCAAGCCTAATAAAACATTATCTGTAGTAACGAAAAATTTGCTAATTGGGGACTCTTGAAAGAGTATAATTTTATATAGGATAGAACAACATATGTGACTGATCTTACTTCAGAGAAGTTGAGGATACAGGGTTAAATTGCCTTCTATAGCTTAACAATAAATCTGTTTTATTTATTTATTTTCTAATAGCAACCATCTATTTTATGTTTTCAGTAATCGTCCTTTATCTTTTGCTCCATAGGTTTGGCAACCTCCGGCAGTTTGGAGATTTTAGATTTGAGTGAGAATACGTTCAATGGATTTGTTTCTTCTCAAATAGGGGTACTATCATTTCTCAAGGCTTTATCTTTGGGTGACAATAGACTTAAAGGCTCTTTACCAAGACAAGGTAAGTACTGTTAAATATAAAAATCTGACATGACAGTTTGTGACTGTTAATTGTAATGATATAACTAATGCTTGCAAAATTGAAACCAATTAATGAAAGATATTGACAATGATAATAATAATGGTGTTGGATATTGATTAAACTTCTTTTTCCAGGTTTGTGTAAACTGAATAAACTTGTAGAGCTTGATCTTGCATACAATACGTTTGAAGGGACCCTTCCTCCTTGCCTAAACAATTTGACTTCTCTTCAACTGTTAGACCTCTCTAGGAACAAATTCACTGGAAATATTTCATCATCTTGGATCTAGCCTGAAATCCCTTAAGTACATTGATCTTGGTTCTAATAAATTGGATGGGTTATTTTCATTCAGCTCATTTGCTAATCACCCCATGCTTGAACTAGTTCGATTCACATGTGATGGCAACAAATTCCAGATAAATGAAATTTCAGGTTGGGTGCCTTCGTTTCAGTTACAGTTCCTCTTCCTATCAGCGTGCCTAAACAAGCTCTCTAGTGAACTTCCAACATTTCTCCTTCACCAGTACAACCTGAAAGTGGTTGATCTCTCTCACAACAAGTTGAAAGGACGGTTCCCTTGTTGGTTGCTTGAAAACAATACAAGGCTAGAATATGTCAATCTGAAGAATTACTCTTTATTTGGTCGGTTTCATTTGCCACTCCATCTTAATGACAGTCTTTCGTGGGTAGATGTGTCAAAAAATCAACTTGAAGGGCAGCTTCAAGAAGGTATAGGGAAAATCCTATCCAACCTAAAGAATTTAGACTTGTCTGAAAATGCTTTCGAAGGTTATCTCCCATCTTCAATTGGTAACATGAGTCTCTTGGAGAGGCTGGATTTGTCTGTTAATAACTTCTCAGGAGTGGTACCACAAGAATTGTTTGCAGGTTGCTTGAAATTGAGGGCTTTGAAATTATCATATAATAATTTTCAAGGGAATTTAATCTCAACCCAGTTTAACTTAGCTTCGTTGATTCTTCTGGAATTAAATGACAATAGGTTCTCTGGAACTTTGTCAAATGTAGTATCCAAATACACTAACCTGCAATATTTGGATGCTGGCAACAACTATCTGTCTGGTACGATTCCCAGCTGGATATGCAATGAAACGCATGTATCAACGCTCATCTTGCGGAATAATTTGTTCAGAGGTCATTTTCAATGTGAAGGAAAAACGCCTGAATTTTTGGACCTTTCTCATAATTTTCTGTCAGGATCTTTGCCTTCCTGGTCAGGAGCATCAAGCTTAAAGCATGTACATTTAGAAGGGAACCTCTTTTCAGGATCTATACCAGAAGAATTTTTCAATCTGACAGTCTATCCAAATTTTCAATGAGCCGACACCATATCTCATGAAACCGTCTCTCATGACAATGGATATTAGTTATAACAACTTGTCAGGCACCATTCCCCATGCACTCGGAACAGTTTCGAGCTTAAGAATTCTGTTGTTGAAAGGAAACTCCTTAAGTGGCTACATTCCAACTCAGTTGTGTCGATTGAACAAATTAAATTTAATAGATCTTTCCAGTAATTTCTTTTCTGGGTCAATACCTAACTGCTTTCGATACATCACCTTTGGGGGGCATGGGCTCGATGATTTTGGGTTTGAAGATAGAGGTTTTGGTTTTTTGCATTGGGATCCATCTTACCCATATGGAAGTCTCTTAGCGAAGAATTTTGAATTTCAAAGTCAGGAAGCTTGGTATATGCAAGATGAAGCAAATTTTGTAACAAAAAACAGGGCTGATTCCTACAAAGGTGGCTTTCTTGATTTCATGTCTGGATTGGATTTTTCATGTAACAATCTAACAGGTTTAATCCCAGCAGAATTTGGAATGCTTTCTTCGATCCATGCACTAAATCTATCTTATAATAAGTTGACAGGTTCCATTCCAACGACATTCTCCAACTTGACCCAAATAGAAAGCTTAGACCTTTCTCACAATAGTTTGAGTGGAGAAATCCCACCCCAGTTAATCGTACTAAATTTTTTGGAGGTCTTCACAGTTGCTTACAATAATTTATCAGGTAGAATTCCAGATGGGAAAGCACAGTTTGGGACATTTGATGCTAACAGCTATATAGGAAATCCATTTCTTTGTGGACAACCATTGAAGAATTGCACCAGCATAGATGATTCACCTTCCACCCCGACACCAGATGCAAGTGATGAGAAATGGTACAAAATTGATTCTCTGGTCTTCTTTGTTAGCTTTTCGGTGTCTTATATCATATTCTGCCTGGGAGTTATTTCTCTTCTCTATATAAATCCTTATTGGCGACAATGGTGCTTCAATTTGATTGAGGATCGCGTTTATTCCTGTTATTATTTTGTGCTAGATACTTTGCGTAAGTTATCTAGTGGTTTGTATAATTAGCTTGATTGGTTTCCAAGACATCTATTTCTGAAAACTCTAATTGTAGAAACCTTTGTATCAGGCTATAGCTATGAATAAATGACAATGATATCAAATATCAAATTAGGGTATTTGGCAAACTACATAATATAATAGGGGTAGTTCTGATATAAGATGAACCAAAAACAAAACAAAACTAATTCGAACTGTTTTACTTTACATCAACTTATCAAGTTTGTTTAGAATCATATCAAAATCAGTTTTTGTTGAAATGCATATGAAAATTTGAAATTTTGTGAAAATATAAATGTGAAACAATTAAAAAAAAAAAATACAAAAGCTTGATTTTGGAGGGAGTACATAGATACATTTAGTTTCATATTTGTTGAAAAGTTTGACCCTTATGTCAAAGGGAAATTGGAAGAAACCAACTGAATTAATTTCTTCACTAATCCAGCTAAAGATTTATATGGGAAAACAAAATTGTAGAATTTTGTTGAAGTTAATAGCGTATTATTCTTACACATGCATCAAGGTTATTTATCTCTTGAGGCAGAGAAAGGAAACAATTCGAATGAAAGCTATTTTTTATTTTATTGAGGGTGTATGCTCCCTTTAAGGCTTTAAGGCTGCATGCATTTAAAACATTGGATAATTTTTTTTAGTGAAACCCACTAAAATACTGGGAAATGAAACCAGCCATTCAAAGAGGTATCATGCCTAGATTGTTTGCCCATATGGGACATTACCAGTTTTTACTCAGCTACACAAACAAATGACAAATTCTGTAAGAGAGATAGATTTTTAGCTCTATTTTATTTTTGCATATTTATATATATCTAAAAGTTGAAGCGTAACATTTATTTTTGCTACGCTCTAGTTGAGCCACATTATCACCATGTTACAAAGTTTTTTTTTTCCTTTTTTTTTTTTTTTTTTTTTTGGGTTTCCACTTTACACATTCTCTTTAACCAATCCCATTTTCTCTCTCTCAACTCATCATCTTCCCATCAAACAAACGGCTAAAGTTTATACTATTAATGACTTTCCCATTGAATCCAAATTGCTTTTAATTCAGCAATCAATCCTTCTCTCTCTCTCTCTCTCTCTCTCTCTCTCTCTCTCTCTCTCTAACTTATCGTCTTCTTATCAAAAAAACGGCTTTTCTTCCCATCAAAACATTCAATTGCCTTCCCTTGGATTTAAAACCCACCAATTTAGTTTTTTATATATAGATTTTGAAAGTCTATTTGAGGTCAGTTTTTCTTTTCTTTCTTTGAACTTCTTTGCTTTTTTGCTGCAATTTTTATGGTTTATAGTTTGTATTACTTTCTTTCCACCTTATAAGTCACCAAATTACAACTAGAATTGGAAGGTCTATTTGAGGTCAGTTTTTCTTTTTCTTCCCTTCAACTTCTTTGCTTTTTAGTTGCAATTTTTATGGTTTGTAGTTTGTATTGGATTTTCTATTCTGGGGTTGTAAATACCATGTTTCTTTTTTCCCTTTTTCAATTTTTAGTTGATAGTCTGTTTCTTTGTATTCATGTTCAAAATTTTTCTTTACATAATCGCGTTTTACCCATTAAATGTTTTTGTATCTAAAGAATTGGAATGCATTTTTTTTGTTTTTTTTTTTTAGTACATGACCATTTTCCTCCCATTTGTTTATTTTATTTTCTGATTGGCTTTGTAATTTTTTTAAAATTAAATACTACATAAATTCTTGCTAATTTTCTTTTAATCTCATCTAAATTTATGCTAATTTTTAACTTCTTAGAATAACTTGGAAGAGGAAACAAAATATTATGATTGATAGGTATGGACTGTATGATCCTCTTTTTCTTTGTATTTGGGATTATAACTTAGCTTTATATGGTTATTTTCATTATTTTTTTGAAAAATTATGATGTAAAGGTTTATACTGGATTTTCTTTTTCAGGGTTGTAAATTCCATTTTTCTTTTTTCTTTTGTTTTTGAATTTTCAATTGATAGTCTATTTCTTTGTATTCATGATTACAATTTTTCTTTACATAATTGCGTTTTACCCATTAAAATTGTTTGTGTCTAAATAATTGGAATGCATTTTATTGATTTAGTACATGATCATTTGCCTCCCATTTGTTTATTTTATTTTCTAAATTGCTTTGTAATTTTTAAATTAAATACTACATAAATTCTTGCTAATGTTCTTTTAATCTCATCTAAATCTATGCTAATTTCTAACTTTTTAGAATTCTTAGGATAACTTGGAAGAGGGAACAAAATATTATGATTGATAGGTATGGACGGTATGGTGTTTCCCTTTTTCTTTGTATTTGGGATTATAACTTAGCTTTATATAGTTATTTTCATATATTTTTTGACAAAATATGATGTAAATTACATTATCGTAAGTCAGACTTACTAAAGTTTTTTTTTTTATTTATTTTGATATAAAAAAAATATAATCTCTAATTCTTACCATTTATCTTCTCAAAAAAAAAAAAAATTCTTACAATTTAAAATTTTTAATTAACTAGCTTTTGGACGCTTACAATGTTTCACTATTGCATCCATTTTATGACTGTGGACATGCATGCAATATTGATTTATGTTTTCCACGGAAATACTAATGGTCATTACTTTGGAATTAAAAATTCTCTCAATTGAAGCATATACCTTAATGTGATCTCATTCTTAAGAAATCCTACAACTTAATTCAATCATACTAACCAATATATATAAACAAATAGAATGATTTTGTACAGTCCAACACAAATTAAATCATATTATACCTTAGTTAGCTTAATTAAACTTATCTAATTCTCGAGAGGAAAAAAAAAAAAAAAAAACTAAACTTATTTCTTATATCTTATTCTGAGTTCAATTTGGCTATGATATGTTGCACTTCAATCTATCATACTCCTTAATTATACATAAATATGATAGAAATAATATTTAGATAAATACAACAGGAAATCAACTAGGAATCTCTTTTGTACTTTAAAAAAAAATTTCTTAAATGCATACTATACAAATTCCACTATTATAATAATTCTTAAATAATATGTACTTAAATATTCACTATTAGTTCTTTTAGATACATAATCAATTTTTTTCCCCTAAAGTGGGTATAATTTTCCTCTTAAATTATTCCTAATAGGCATATATATATATATATTTTTTTACTAACTAAAAAGCCTTTATTTATTATTTTTTTTTTTAGGGGAGGGGGGTGGAAGTAACCAAAAAGGCAAGAGTTAAAACAATTAATTTCTACGTACAATTTCCATTCTGGTATAATTGGGGGGAAAAGTCGTTTCCTACCTATATATTTCTTCTATCTAATTGAAAAAAAAAACCATAAAATTCTCATTTATGAAGGAAAGTCTCAAATTTTTCATAAACTTATATGGTAGCCCAAAAGTCTTTTATTTAGACTTATTATTATGTTACCACAGTGGATTTGATGAGTGCTTTTTTATAAGAAAATACACACACACACACACACACACACACACACATAAATACATTTTTCAATTACCAAAACATACAAAGTCTCTTCCACTTCCCTAACCTTCCCCTCCCTCAACACTTATGTATTGTGTATACATTTTCCCCTTCCCATACATAATTTTTATATTTATATATGTTCTCTTTTAATCTCTCTTAAAACCAATAAGCATGGTATTTTTGATGAATTCTTTTTTTTTAATTATCACTACATGTTTGTTTTTTATATCTACTATCAAAGGTATCCCTCTCTCTCTCTCTCTCATTTCGATATCTCTATAATCTTGATCTTCTATTTGTTAAAATTTAGAAAATTTAGAAATTGTTTTTGTTTTCATCTTGCTAGGTTCTTTTTCATGATCATTGGATTATATGTTGTGAGTTGGCCTAAAGCTGAAGACTTGGGAGAAATCAAACAAGATATAGTTGCTACATGAAAATTATAGAAATCAAGAGTATTAATATATACAAAAACAAATATGGATATATAAACAATTATACTGTGAATATGTTTGCTTTCCCCTACCCCTTTTATGTTATTTATTGATTGACTAAGGTCAACTATATATTTAGCTTCCTTAGTTTTTCATATTTTTTAAATTGTATGGAAAGGAAAATTTTTTGGGGAGAAATTTTTTTGTAATAGTTGATTCTCATATATGAGTTTAGTGATTATGAAAATATAAATTGTTATAACTTTGTTTAATAGTTCTTATGTGATAAAATGGAAACAAAGTTTGAATAAATTATTCATTAACTTCTCAAAAAATGCAAAATAATGTTAGCTTTCATATGAAACCTTCAAGATTCATTTTTATGTTCTAATAAAATTATACATTTTCCATTTTTTAATTGTGTTCTGTTTTGATGCATATCTCACTATATTTATACAAAAAGTCAAGATATAGACTTCTTTACTTGCATAAAATATATTATATATATTACAATGTAATCACATTATTGTGTAATGAGTTTGGGACTATTACTTATAATTCTCAACTACTATTCTCATTCTTTGCTTGGAAAAAAAGATTATGATATCAAATTTTCCTGTGCATTGTAAAAGTTGAAGCGTAGTATTTATTGTTGCTACGTTCCAGTTGAGCCACTTCATCCACTCATTTCCTTTTTTCTCTCTTATTTTTCATTTTTTTTCCTTATTAATTCTCAACTTATTGTTATACTTTCTCCAAACTTTCCCCTCCTTTTACCTTTTCATCTCCCCACTACTAATATCAATCTTCCTCAATCTCGTTATCTTCCTTTTTTTTTGCTTTTCTTATTCTCATCTACTTATTATAAATTTGCAATTCTTTCTCCCATTTTATGCATAGTTTTCCTACACAAAAAAGGTTATCTCTCTCTCTCTCTCTCTCTCTCTCTCTCTCTCTCTCTCTCTCTCTCTCTCTCTCTCTCTCTCTCTCTCTCTCTCTCTCATTTTTTTTCTTCATTTTTTGGTAGATTGTTTTTCTTGCATCTCTACTTTAGATTGATTAATATTTGTGTTCTTTAGAACTTTACTTTAGGTTAATGTGATTTAGTTTTTGTGTTTTTAAGTTGTTATCTTTATTCTTTTCTTTGATTTTATATATGTTATCATATTGCATTATAAAGATAATATATAAAGATATAATGTTATTCTATTACATAGTATGACATAGATAATTTGGTGTTTACTACTATATTTTTAACTTTTACTCTTTTTCGTTGAGAATTTTATGAGGTACATTATCTTTTAAAATTTTTTCAAATATTGGAGGTATTGAAATTGAGGAAAACTGAACATAAGATAAGAAAAAATGTGAGTTAAAACTAAAATATAGTTAATCCTCAGGGATAATTTGAGCAAAAAGAGACTGACTATAGAATTAAAACTCAAAAATAACGGCAGTTGACAACTTACATGGAAAATTTTCAATATATATTATGAACTGCAAAATAGAGCAAGCAGACAACTCACATCAAATCCGCATCGTTTGTAGAATCAGAGATTAATTATATGAGCAGTACCCATCTAAAAGGTTGTTTAGTTTGTTCTCTATTATTCGTGTGAGAGTTCCCTACCTATCTCAACATCTCTCTGGAGCAGCAACTTTCTTCCTCCCAAATGGAGCATCCACTAATGACAACACCACTCTTTTCACTAATCGTTTGTGCCATCTTTCTTCTGTTCCTTCCCATATCAATCTTAAAATTTTCTTTTGCTACCATACTTCCAAATGAGACTGATAAACTTGCACTGCTTGAATTCAAGTCCCACATAAATAGCCCTCTTAGTGTCCTGGCAACTTGGAATGAATCTTTCCATTTTTGCTAGTGGGTTGGGGTCACCTGTGGCAACAAACACCAAAGAGTCATCGGTTTGGACTTGCAAAACAAAAACTTGCTAGACACCATATCACCCCACATCTCTTTCCTTCAATCCCTTGACCTTGCAAGTAATTCTTTCCATGTGGAATTCCCACCAGTTGGTTATTTTAAGATGACATATTTTCTTAAAATATTAATATCTAATTATCTAAAGATGACTTTACACATTCTGAAATAATAATTAAATACATGTAACTTACCAACTATAATAATGCTATTATAACTATCATTGAAAACATGTAGTCATAAAATATGTTATTTATCATTTTTTTTTTTTTTAAGTAGGAATTCTGCAACAGACATATCATCCTTTTTTTTTTGTTAACTCTTCTCATAAGCATTTTATCAAACATGTGACATAGAGCTACAAATTGTGGGATTATCCTCAATATACCAATTTGCTGGCGTCAATCCATATTAAAACTCCAATATATTTTGTTAGGTTCTAAGTACTTAAGAACTAATGTATTAGAATTCTAATTTGTATTGTTGGCAAACCATGATCAAAACAAGTTGTTAGTCTTGTTTTAGACTTGCTCAAAGTATGTGTTTTATGTAAAGTTGGAATCGAGCTATTGCAGAATTCATTGTGCAATTCGGTTTGGCTCGATCGATCGAGAATTAGGCTCGACCGATCGAAAGTCGGGCAGAATATTTTTTTTGCAGAATTTCCAACTCAGCCCTAAGCCCATATGACGTGTAGGGTTTTATGTTTTGCCCTAGGTATAAAAGGGAAACCCTAGCCACGTTTTCGAGGTTGCTCTATTTTGCTATGTGTGTAAATCTCTTGTGAGATCTGAGAGGTGGTTGCCTTCGCACATGCTTAGGATTATCAAGAAGGAGATTTCATTGAGAGCTTAATGATCATTCAGTTGCTACAATAAAAGCTTAAAAATACACAAGCAGGAGTGCTTGTACTTGCTGGAGAATTCAAGAAAGAAGAAGTCCGTAGTCTCGGAGCTGTCAAGTGGTCATGTCAGTAAGTTTTCTACTGGTGGGTAGCAATAGGATGTTAGTGGTCTAAGTATTATTGTAAAATTTCGATTCTTTCATAGTGGATTCAAGTTTACCTTGAGGATAGCTAGGTTAAATCCTCCCCAGGTTTTTACCGGTTTGGTTTTGAGGATAGTTAGGTTAAATCCTCTCCAGGTTTTTACCGGTTTGGTTTCCTGGGTCATCATATCTTTGTGTTCTTTATATTCCACACTTTACATTGATATGATTATATGAATGTGTGTTAACCTAGATTTGAAATTTGGACTAAGTAATCACTTGCCTAATTAACTAGGTTAATCCAATTGTGTTTTAAGGGGTCTAAAAACGTACATATTTACCACTATATATTTAATATTGAACATATTAAATATTAAAATATTCAATATTGGTCATAAAAAAAATCCAATATTGCATTATGAATATATGACCTTACATATTCTCTTGAACGATCATATGAACATTAAATTATTCCAAAGTGCATTATGACAAAATAAATTGTCATATGAACAAAGTAGTAGAAAACACACCCACAAAGAAAATAAAAGAAAATACACCCACCAATAAACTCTAGACTTTCTTTACTGAGATTGTGATGGGATTTCTTCATCAGAGATTGTTATTCAACAAAAATCCATCATCACAATTTGGTAAGTATTTCAATGAGCTAACAATACTCTCGATCTTCCCTATATTTTGTTTTATTCTGGTGTTTTGTAAATGTTTTCCACTTCTTCTTTCGAGTAATGGTTATTTTCCTTGACCTCCGTTTACCATATCACAACCATCACATTGAAAAACATTACTATCTTGCTAATTCCATATTTTGTTTTGGTACATGGTCTTTTGCCTCCCATTTGTATATTTTATTCTCTGAATGGTTTTGTTATTTTTTAAATTAAGTACTACATATGTTCTTGCTAAAATCCTTTAACCTCATCTAAATCTATGCTAATTTATATTTTCTTTCTCAGGATACCTTGGAAGAGGAAACAAAATATTATGGTTGATAGGTATGGTGCTTCTCTTTTTCTTTGTAGTTGGGATTATATATATATGGTCTAGTTAATGTATGCCCTTAGGCATATATTAATAATCCATTTTAGGAAAATTTTTATTGGGAATTGAAAAAACTGTCAAAAAGTTTGATAGCTTTTTCAATTCCTGGTAAAAAAAATTTCTAAAATGGTTTACTAACATATGCTCTAAGGGCATAGGTTAGTGAAACCCATATATATATATATATATATATATGATTCTTTCATTAATTTTTCCACAGATTACAATGTAAATAACATTATGGTAAGTTAGACATTCTAAAGATTTATTTATTATTTTAAGATCTAATCTCTAATTCTTAAAAAAATCTATATTTCTTACCATTTATAATTTTTAAGGAAATACTTCTGGGACACTTACAATGTTTATCTATTGCATCCATTTTATGACTATGGACATGCACACTATTACTTTATGTTTTCCATGGTAATACTTATCTCCATTACTTTGGAATTAAAAATTCTCTCAATATAACACACACACACACACACACATATATATATATATATATATATATATATATATATATATATATATTTATTTATTTATTTATCAAAAAAGAAAATGAAGATTTTGTGCAGTCCAAGATAAATTAAATCATATTACTTCACCTTAGTTAGCTTAAACTTATCTCATTCTCAAGGGAAAAAAAGAGCTTAAAATTAATTATCTCTTATAATTTTCAAATCGTTTACATGTGCCCACATAGACTTTTGGTAAATTAATTTATTTATCAATTTATTTATTTTGGTAAAATAATTTATTTGTTTAAATTGACTTTGGGTCAAATAATTCTAATGTCAATGATTGCAAATGAGGATTTAATAATAATATCATATCATTTTACATATATTGGCTCTTGAAAATTTTAACTTGCTGGTTGTCTATGTTTTATAAATGATAGATTCATAATTAGAGAATTAATTGACTTATATCTTAAAATTTATTTTGACTGTTCTGTTAGATACATATCATATGATTATAAAATTTCATTATTTTTATTTTATTTATTTATTTTTTTTGTAATATAAAATTTTATTCTTACAGTTTCATTCCATACAACGAAAATGGCAATTATTATTCAAAACGTAATAATGTTTTTTATTAATATAATGCGAAATTATATATATATATATATATATATATATATATATATATATTATATTTAGGCTAAAATGTAAAACTGACATTTTAAGTTTATTCAAATTTTATTTCAGTCTCCTAACTTTATTTTCGTTAATCTCAGTCTTCTAAGTTTCAGATTTATTCAATTAAGGTCTTTCTGTCAATTTCAGATTTATTGCAATGAAAAAATATTTGTAACAAAGTTATCGTTGTAATTGCAATAACCTTATATCAATTATTTTACAATCTATTGTAATGAAAAACATAAAATAATTATCCATTACAATAAATATATCGTTGCAATAATTTGATCTTAATTATTTTTCTCATTTATTTACAATCTATTACAATAAAATGTGTGCAAGAAATCATTGTCCTAAATTGTTTTACAATTTATTGCAATGAAAAATATTTATAACAAAGTTATCATTGCAATTGCAATAACCTTATATCAATTATTTTACAATCTATTATAATGAAAAACATAAAATAATTATCTATTACAATAAATATATTGTTGCAATAATTTGATCTGAATTATTTTTCTCATTTATTTACAAATATTTGTTAGGAACCCCATACCTACAAGAGGATCACGGCCACATGCAGAGAAATAAAGCCTGGCATCAATTGATTGAGGAACATAGCTGTGAAGACAATCACCATCAAAATCCTCACGAAGAGGGGAGCAGCAAAGTGGGTTTATAGAAGGTGCTGAGGTTATCGGTAGGAGCTTAACAGAGATAATGCTAGAAGGGAGTGCAGATGAATGGACGGAGACCTATTAATCAACACAATATCTCCATCACTCAAAGGTCTATAAATTATGTCCCCCATTCAAAGTTTGTTATGCACACCATTTCTGCGAGCATAAACTTCTCCCTTCTCAAAGAGATGTAGTCTAGCCCATCACTCACATTATGAAAGTTCCACTTGTTCAAACACTTATTAATTTGCAACCTTTTTGCATGTGGCCGTGATTCTCTGGCCAGTTTGGTTTTTCTGAGAAAACTGAGGTGGAGGAGGATGAGAGAGAGGAGAGAGGCGGATTTGAGGTGAGAGAGGGGCTTGACTGTCTGGTATAGATGAAAGAGAGAAGCTATTAACGTTAGGTTAACAAGTCTTCTCTTAAATCATTAAATTATTGTAAAACTATTGATCATAATATATATTAAATCTGCAAGAGTTCTTGCTAAAAAACAAACTAAGGTACAACTTATTTAATTATTAAATTATTGTAAAACTATTGATCATAATATATATTAAATTCCTCATATATAGATTGATATTGAAGAAGGAATCCCACATGATTTGAAGAAAATTTTAGGAAAAAAAAATGCATTTTCCTACTTCATTTGAATGAATTTAATCTAAATTGTGGTTTTGAAAATTACACGGTTGCTAAGATTTTGATGCACCTTCAAATGATAAAAAGGTATGGAATAAAAAATATATATACACACAGACCAATATACTATATTAATTCTTTTGCTACACTATTTCTAAATTAACAAATATATATATATATATATATATATATATATATATATATAAACATTTACAAAAAACTGTCACATCACTGAAATTTAATATAAGTGCAAATGCCTACGAAAAATCTTAGCGACAACAAATCCACAAGTCCAAACTTTGTAAGATCCAATCAAGAATCTTCCAGTGCCAATTCTTTAGTGATTAACATAAATGATGCAACAAAATGAAAAAGTGATGAAAGTTCAAAAATTGAACAAATAGGGATAGACCAAACTTCAAACGTTGAAGATGAAGAAATAAATGATGATAACATACCCCTCAACAAGCTTTACAAGCGTTGCCATATTACAATAACAAAGCATTGAAAAAAAAAAAAAAAAAAAAAAAAAAAAACAAGATTTTGTAATGAAGCTCTTTATTACATCACATAATAAAGATCAATAATATGGAATGAATTAATATGCTTTTATCAACTTTTATTAAACAATATCACTCCAAAGTTTTTTTTTTTTTTTATTGCTCATTACTTGAACAGAATAATTATAATGGATATATGTGTGCAATTTATAATTGTTGCTTCTTATGATGAACTCATTATTAACAAAGTTTTATAACAAATATGCTAAAATATATGTACATTGTTCTCCTAAAAATATTTACATAAAATATTACAACATTATCCGTACATCGCACGGGTAAATTATTAGTTGTTTCAAATGCTGTATTTCTTTGTCATTATTTTTTCAGGAATAATATTTTTATACTTAACATTTTTCCTAACATTCTCTAATTACCCTCCAACCTTGTCTTCAACTTCATGTAATTCTCCTCAATCCAATGTGCCCATAGTGTTCAAAATGGTTGTTTACAAAGCATATTTTAGTGTACAACAAAAACAAAGGCTATATATCACTGCTCTTTGATGACAGAAAGTGTCGTTGACAAGCTCCATCTCATTAAGGAGAAGGATGAAATGATTCTAAATGAGAACTTATAATCAATTAAATATATGACTGCTACCAAAACAAAAAATGCGAAATTAATTTACAAAAGATTGTGGAAGGGATAAAATCGTAGATAGTAGCTAAAATATGACAGCAGTATTATGTAAAACAAGGAAGATAGAAGATAAGGTACAAAGGATTTTACTTCGAAGTCATGTTTTTCCGAATTCAAGGAAATAGGTGCAAAAGATTTGTCCGCTGGATTTTTAAAGGAACTGCATTTGAAGTTTGGAAAGGGAATTACAGTTCCCACAAATATAGAGGTAAAGAAAATTTGTTTTGTTACTTTTTTTCTTTTCTATCTCATTGTCTGTATTGAATTGTGCTTAAGAACAGCCAATGCCATTGCCTGTTGTACCTTAATAGATAAATCACTTTTGTTGTATATTGCAGATATTAGCATTTATTAAAACTTTTATTCACTGCAATACATTCTAGTGTCCATAATTCGCAGAAATCTATAAAAACAGCAAAACATTGTCACCATCCCAGAATTTAGGGAATAAAAGGACTGGGAAAAAGAAAAAAGAAAAGGTGAAGGGTTATGGAAGCTAATTGCCACAGGTATATCAGAGGGAAAGATCAGCCAAGTCAAAAGTTCTACTAACAGCTTTGTACCAAGACTCAAGCTTCTTCTTCCTCAACTCCTCATCTAATTCAGGATTGAAAATGGTAGCACGTTCAGCCTTTTCAGCAAAGATCTCATCTTCTGTCCACACCCCAACTGCTAATCCAGCAGCATAAGCTGCTCCTAGAGCAGTCGTTTCTATGTCAGCCGGCCTCACCACTGGGCTTCCCAACAAGTCCGCCTACAAAACAGTAACAAGGGCAAGCTCCACAGCTAAGAAACCCAATAAGGACAATGAAAAGGAGCTTCCAAAAATTAGATTACATCACAAAGTTTGAGGAAGGGTTACCTACAACAAAGAAAGTATACTTACCTATGGAAGAGTTTTTCACAAAATTAACACAAGATCACTGACAATATTTGAAATAAATAAAGATTGAAAATAGCTATTAAAAATTAACACAGGATAACTTATTGCCTTGGTGAAACTTCAACAGAAAAAAAAAAAAATGTTCTTTTGTTTAAAAATTTATAATAAATTAAACAATAAAATAAAATAAAATAAAAAATCCAGTTTATGTGACAAAAAACATCCAGTCAAGTACAAGTGTAAAAGTAACCAAAAACTTAGAAGACTTGATAAAGTAGATATTATAAATCGAAGGATGATGGTCATATGAACAGCTGGTAGATTATTCATCTACTAGTTTACAGATAAAGAACAATTTTTTTGGTGAAAACAAAAGCTTTCCAAAGTCACTTCTTTTACATCTTCATAAAAGGTTCCATAAGTGGAAGTGAAATGCAGATCCAGGAAACGGCTCTAAGAAACTAACATAATTTTTTAGCAAAAATGGTTACAAACAATTTTCTCGATTCTATTTGAAGCATGTTGCAGTATTTTCCAAGCAATGTCTGATAGAAATGAATGTGTATCACAATAACCATAATCATGATACACTCTTCATGATTTCACTTTCAATTCCATATATTGTTTCCATTATTTGGGTTTCCCGTCAACACCCATAGATCCAAAGACATACAGTTGCACGAAAAAGTTTGTTTGCTGAACCTTAACCATAATATGTCAAAACTGACCAACTAGAGAAAACTCATATATAACTATTTAGAGATACTTCTGATATTACACCACTAAGAAACCTGCATTCTGGCATGAGAATAACATAGCCAATAGAACTTTCAGCGATAGAAAAATTGTTAAAGCCATAAAAATGGTGTCAAATAATATTTTCTAAGGGAGAAACACTAAGTAGAGAACTCGGAAAAAATTTTAAGAAGCATGTCAATAGAAAAGGTTCACAAAAAGAAACAGCTAGATTGACAATGTTGAAAGTAAGCTAACAGAGGCAAAATTATAACAAAAGAAACGTAGAATCCCAAACCTGTATCTGCATCAAAAGATTGTTAACAGTAGCACCACCATCCACCCTAAGCACAAATTCCCCCTTGTCATTCTTAACCTCACCCTTCTCCCCTGCATCTTTGTGCATTGAATCCAACACATCTTTGACTTGGAAACACATGCTCTCGAGCACAGCTCGAGCAATGTGAGCCTTGCTTGTAAACCTTGTGATTCCAATACAAACTCCACGGGCATCATCACGCCACCAAGGAGCAAATAATCCATTAAACGCGGGCACGAAATAAACCCCACCTGTGGACTCAACCTCTGATGCCAATGCCTCAATCTCACCAGCACTTTGAATAATCCCAAGACTGTCTCTGAGCCACTGAACTGCAGCTCCAGCAATAGCAATTGATCCCTCCAGAGCATAATTTGTTGGAGCTTCAGCGCCAAGCTTGAATGCTAAAGTGGTCAGAAGCCCATGCGTTGACTGAGTTATCTCTTCACCCGTGTTGAGAAGTATGAAAGCACCTGTTCCGTAAGTACTTTTAGCCTCGCCTCTCCTGCAAGCCTGCCCCAGCATTGCTGCATGTTGGTCACCCAAACATCCTGAAATTGGGACACCAGCAACTGCCCATCCACTGCAGATTTGTCCAATAACCTCAGAATTACTGACAATTCTGGGCAGAATTTCAGCCGGAATCCTGAGAGTTTTTAATGTGGGTTGATCCCAATCAAGTGTTTTAAGATTCATGAGCATCGTTCTTGATGCATTTGAGACATCAGTGACATGCAGTCCTCCATTTAACCCACCAGTTAAATTCCAGATTAACCAAGTGTCTATAGTTCCAAATAGAGCATCCCCTGCTTTCACCGCTTCCCTAACAGCATCAACATTTTCCATCAACCAGAGAAGCTTTGTTGCACTGAAATAGGTGCTGATGGGCAGACCACATGTCTCCACAAAATGAGTTCTTCCACCTGGCAAATCCTTCTCCAATTTTCTGTCATAAATAAAAACATTGAAAATGAAACACTGGTATTCCCAGAGAAAATAATATATATCATATGCACTGATGTGAAAAAAACATTGAAATTCCATACACAATCAGAAACTATATGATATGGGTATAAATCAAATTTCATAAATAACCACAAACCATTTCTTGCTTTGATGAATGTAACTGAAACCAATTTATAATAAAAGTAATCCAATTAATGATCAGAAATTTCAAGAAATGTGCCTCAAACAAAATTCTAAATTCAAAAGTAGCTGACACCCAATTAATAATCAGACAATTGAAGAATAGTGTATCCTTCAAAAACCAAAAACAAGAAACACCTAGTACAGAAAAATGTTTTATCATCCAATAAATGAGAACTGATCAAAAATCCATAAACAAAAACTACCTAATTGAGCATCAAAGTATGCAAGGCCTGAGTACTAAAACCAATACCAAATAATAAAAGAAATGAAATGAGACCTGCAAATAGAACTGGTACGAACATCCATCCAAACAATGGCGTTATGGAGGGGATAACCAGTGGATTTGCTCCAAAGCATAGTTGTCTCTCTCTGGTTAGTCAACCCAATAGCTTTCAGCCCTTTGTCCACGTTGTGGCCATCCGCAGTGGCCTTGTCCATTGCCTTTGCAATACAAGTCCTCACACTCTCCAAAATCTCCATTGGATCATGCTCCACCCATCTGTATATGTAAAATACACTCAAATTAATAAAAGATACAACCTTTTCTTTTACACTTACAGAGAAAACCGAAAAGGGCGTGCATGAAATTTGATATTTATGATAGTTATATTGATATTTACCCAGCATCTGGATAGAACTGAGTGAACTCGACCTGGTGAGACCCAACTATGTGAGCTGAGTGGTCATAGATTAAGAATCTGGTGCTGCTGGTTCCTTGGTCGATTGAACCAATATACACAGGCTCTCCCCCTGACATGTTTGCTTCTTTTTGTGTTGTGTTGATGAGTATAATGAAAGACAGAACAGAAAGAAAAAAAACAAGAAATATAGAGTAAAACAGAGAAAACAATGTTACGTGGTTGTTATGTTATGTTTGAGATCTAAGTGGGAACGGTAAGGTAGGAGAGAAGTTTAAAAAGTCAACAGGGGAGAGAGAGAGAGAGAGAGAGAGAGAGAGAGAGAGAGAGAGAGAGAGAGAGAGACGAGGTTAGTTTGTGGGTGTCAGGAAATTTTTCCCTGAAAGGTTGACAATGTCTATCCGTCTCATAATTTGCATATATTGCTAGTGCATAATCCATCACTGGGGAAATGATTAGACCAAAATATTAGTATTTAGTTTTTGGTTTAAAAAAAAAAATTATATATACTGTTTTTTTATAATATTTTATAATAAATTATAAATAAAAAGTTATTATTAGTTCTAATTTGAATTCAATACTCAAATTATTTTTTTGTGTATATAACAATTTGTCTAGCATGATTTGTTACGAAAGTTCTATAAAAATATTGTGTACGTAACATTTTTTTAATTTAGATGAAAGTTGAACTTAAAATCGCTTATTTGGCTTATAAAAGATTTTTCTAGTCTAGAACAACTTAAAATCTCTTCTTCTTCCTATTTTTTTTTTAAATTATTTATTCATAATTGTTTTTGTTCTGTGTGTTACTGAGTTCGTAATAGACATTTAACATATAGGCAATATATATATATATATATATATATATATATATATGAACTACTATTTGAAAATGAACTTGTTCTTCTCAATCGATCAAATAAAAAATGAATTACTATTTCCAAGCACTTAGCTGAAATTACTTGACCATTCTATTTCTCACTGATTATCTATCACAGATATTTTTCTCGTATATTTTATTTTTTTTCAAGAATAGAAATGCACATTGTTAAAAATGGCAGTATGCCCTTTAATCAAGTAAAAAAGAATAAATAAGAAGAGAGAGAATACTAGTATTAATTATGAATGAGATAGAAAGTAATAGTAATTGTAGGGTCTCGTTTTTCAGCCCAATACCACATAGTGTATGGGATCTTGGACCAGCAGGCCCAATACAATGAATTTGTAGAGAGCGGGCTGAAAAGCTAGGCCTTAGTGGACAAATAATCGTTAGTCATGGTGTTCATAGCGACCGCACAGAGGTGAACTGAGATTATCCAAGAAAATTTTCTCCCCGGTACAGTTTGGGTGGCCCTTGTTCTTGGGCATCGAGAGAGTTCCCTCCTTTTTCCTGGATTGCTTCTTCCTCCTTTTATATCAACTTCCCCCCTCCCTTGAGCGTCCACGTGTAGGTTTAGATTCATAGGGCTGATACTTGTCCCATCAACCCATACCCAAAGTGGTTGGGAGTGGTTGTAAAGGCTGAAAAGTATGGCTCTATCAGGTGCAGAGTACTTAATATAGTAATGACAGCTTTTCCCTTAGATATTTCCATTATTTCCCATGTCCTTTGCTGTTTTAGTACTTTTCCTGTTCTGCGAAATGACCCGAGGTGTCATTACCAGCAACAGGTTGCTCCTCTTGTTCTCGGCTACATTTATGGCCGAGGAGGGTCTTTCCCATGGCCGAGGAGGGTCTTTTCCTTAGGTTGGGCCCTTGGCCCAACGTAGACATTGATATGGGCTTCCCGATCTTGTACCCCCCACAATAGCTCCTCAAAATCCTGCTGTCCGGCTTTGGTGGCCGAGGAGGGTTTTGTTGACGTCGGGCCTATGTCATGGCTTGCCAAGTCTTGTCCTTCATCAATGCCAGAGCCTTTTCGCTTGCCTAAGGCACATTCCCGATTGTGAGACATTCTTTTAGTTTATCCAAGCCGCGTTCCTGTCGTTTCGGTACACGAGGCGCGCTTTCATTAAGGTCTCTTTGCGGGGTGACGCAAATCCAACGGCTGAAGACTGCTTTGGAAATTGAGCGGGATTTATCTCGCTTGTAATTCTTTTTTGGAGATTTGGGCGAATTGATTGCCACCAGGTTTGCCCCCATATATAAGACAGATAGGGGGAGATCGTTCTTCTTTATTCGCAGACCCTTAGTTCTGCGGGAGTTTTAGGCTTTCTCAAAATGTTCCCAAGGACCCCACCAAAGTAGTGATTGAGATTTAGGGAGTTAAATGGTTAAGGATAAGGGTGAGGGTGAAGGAACCAAACCCTCTTCAGAAGCCATGGGTGTCTTCGAGATTCAGAATGATACAGTTAGGGCAAGGGAGACAGAGGCCAAAGATATTTCTCCCCTTCGACTGGACAAGAAAGAAGTCTCTCTTCCTTCAGCCAAAATCCGAAGCAGGTGTAGGTCGCATAAGATTTTTGGTGCGACAAAATTTGGATTTTCATCTGGTGCCGCACGTCACGTGTGTGCGGGTTTGAATTTCTCATCGCCGGTACCATCCATACTTGCTCGATTGTTGCTAGAGCAAGTATGTGGATTTGGCGCCCCTGCTTCTTCTTCTCTTCCACTGCCGGTGCCATCCATACTTGCTCGATTGCCGCTAGAGCAAGATTGAGGATTTATCATCTCTATGGACCGCTTTTATCGATGGCTTCTAATATAGGCTTGTCTAAGCTCTTTTATGTACACTATACTTCTTCTTTATCTAATAAAAAGGTGATTTTGTTTCATTTTGCGTACTTTTTCTTTTTCTGCAATAATTATTTTATGAATGGGTGTGCTGGTGTCTTTTCTTTTGAATAGTACTTAGAACTGATGCCGTTGATGGTAAAGAGTTGTCACCCTGAACTTATCAAAACTGACGGGCGCAACAATGCCGACTTTAAGTAAATTAACTACATAAGGCTAACCGGGAAGACAACCGCATGCCCTGTATTGCGCATAGGGTAACCGCCCGGGGACGTGTAACCTAAAGTAATGAGTCTGAGGGGAACGCTGGGTACTAAGGCTCTTTTCCACGTTTCCGATGATGCTTATAGCTTTAATTTGCTTTAGGCGTTTGGTCCGAGGACCGAGGCATGATTGAATTTAGCTTAAATGCTTAGAAATGTGCCATCACATGTTAGTTTCCATAAAGCCGGAGGTCTGAGGACCGCACAAGACCTTTGTTCCGTCTAGGAAGTAGGTTTTTCTTGAAGTAGCTAGTTCCCAATAGGTTTGAGTCCGAGGACCATGCAAGACCTTGGTTCTATCTAGTACTTTTTTTTTTTGAAGTAACTGGTTTTCCCATAGGTTCGAGTCCGAGGACCATGTAAGACCTTGGTTCTGTCTAGCACTTATATTTTCTTCTGGTAACTAGTTTCCCCATAAGTTTGAGTCCGAGGGCCATGCAAGACCTTAGTTCTGTCTAGCACTTTTTCTTTGAAGTAACTAGTTTTCCCATATGTTTGAGTCCGAGGACTATACAAGACCTTGGTTCTGTCCAACACTTATACTTTCTTCTAGTGACTAGTTTCCCCATAGGTTTGAGTCCGAAGACCATGCAAGACCTTGGTTCTGTCCGGTACTTGGATTTTCTTCTAGTGACTAGTTTCCCCATAGGTTTGAGTTCGAGGACCATGCAAGACCTTGATTCTGTCGAGTACTTGGATTTTCTTCTAGTGACTGGTTTCCTTATAGGTTTGAGTCCGAGGACCATGCAAGACCTTGGTTCTGTCCAGTACTCAGATTTTCTTCTAATGACTAGTTTCCCCATAGGTTTGGATCCGAGGACCATGCAAGACCTTTGTTCTGTCTAGCACTTTTTTTCTGAAAGTGACTGGTTTCTCCATATGTTTGAATCTAAGGACCATGCAAGACCTTGGTTCTGTCCAGTACTTTTTTCTGGAAGTAATTGGTTTCCACATAGGTTTGAGTCCGAGGACCATGCAAGACCTTGGTTCTGTCCAGTACTTGGATTTTCTTCTAGTGACTAGTTTCCCTATAGGTTTGAGTCCGAGGACCATGCAAGACCTTGCTTCTATCCAGCACTTTTTTCTGGAAGTAACTAGTTTCCCCATAGGTTTGAGTCTGAGGACCATGCAAGACCTTGGTTTTGTCCAGTACTTGGATTTTCTTCTAGTGACTATTTTCCCCATAGGTTTGAGTCTGAGAACCATGCAAGACCTTGGTTCTATCTAACACTTTTTTCTGGAAGTGATTGGTTTCCCTATAAGTTTGAGTCCGAGGACCATGCAAGACCTTGGTTCTGTCCAGTACTTTATTCTGGAAGTAACTGGTTTTCCCATAGGTTTGAGTCCAAGGACCATACAAGACCTTGGTTCTGTCCAGTACTCGGATTTTCTTCTAGTGACTAGTTTCCCCATAGGTTTGGGTCAGAGGACCATGCAAGACCTTGGTTTTGTCTAGCACTCTTTTTTGGAAGTGACTGGTTTCCCCATATGTTTGAATCCGAGGACCATGTAAGACCTTGGTTCTGTCCAATACTTTTTTCTGGAAGTAACTGGTTTCCACATAGATTTGAGTCCGAGGACTATGCAAGACCTTGGTTCTGTCCAGTACTTGGATTTTCTTCTAGTGACTAGTTTCCCTATAGGTTTGAGTCCGAGGACCATGCAAGACCTTGGTTTTGTCCAGTACTTGGATTTTCTTCTAGTGAGTAGTTTCCCCATAATTTTGAGTCTGAGGACCATGCAAGACCTTGGTTCTGTCTAACACTTTTTTCTGGAAGTGACTGGTTTCCCCATAGGTTTGAGTCTGAGAACCATGCAAGACCTTGGTTCTGTCCAGCACTTTTTTCTGGAAGTAACTGGTTTCCTCATAGGTTTGAGTCCAAGGACCATGCAAGACCTTGGTTCTGTCTAGCACTTTTTTCTAGAAGTGACTGGTTTTCCCATAGGTTTGAGTCCGAGGACCATGCAAGACCTTGGTTCTATCCAGCACTTATATTTTCTTCTTCAATGGGAATTCAGCGAATCGGGCTACTGGACCCGCGAGGATTAGTCCCTTGACAAATGTGTGGGGCATAGACTTGATGTTAGAAGCCCCTAGAATTGCTCGCGCCATTGGCACTTCAAAGTGTAGCCCTGAGCGGGAGTTGAGTTAGGATAACAACTGTGTATTGCCGGGAATGATGGGGAAACTTTCGTATAGCATGCATCACCGCTAAAATGATCTCTTTCGAGGGACTCTCGTTGATAGGAGCTTGATCCTACCATGACTAACCTCGCATTCACCAACGCACGAGCTTTCTCACAGACGGCGCCAATTGTAGGGTCTCGTTTTTCAGCCCAATACCACATGGTGTGTGGGATCTTGGACCAGTGGGCCCAATACAATGAATTTGTAGAGAGCGGGTTGAAAAGCTAGGCCTTAGTGGATGGATAATCGTTAGTCATGGTGTTCATAGCAATCGCACATAGGTGAACTAAGATTATCCAAGAAGATTTTCTCCCCAGCACAGTTTGGGTGGCCCCTGTTCTTGGGCATCGAGAGAGTTCCCTCCTTTTTCCTGGATTGCTTCTTCCTCCTTTTATATCAGCTTCCCCCTTCCCTTGAGCGTCCACATGTAGGTTTAGATTCATAGGGCTGATACTTGTCCCATTAACCCATACCCAAAGCGGTTGGAAGTGGTTGTAAAGGCTGAAAAGCATGGCTCTATCAGGTGCAGAGTACTTAATGCAGTAATGGTAGCTTTTCCCTTAGATATTTCCATTATTTCCCATGTCCTTTACTGTTTTAGTACTTTTCCTGTTCTGCGAAATGACCTAGGGTTTCATTACCAGCAACAGGTTGCTCCCCTTGTCCTCGACTACATTTATGGCCGAGGAGGGTCTTTCCCGTGGCCGAGACATTGATATGGGCTTCCCGGTCTTATACCCCCCACAGTAATTAATGAATTTTTTTAGCTGTTAGATCACTTAGAAATTTACGGTGTAAAAAAGGTATAATTTTACAAGAGTTACACCAGAAGTAACTTGAACCCATATATATATATATATAAGTTTAATTTAGAGACACGTGCCCTATTTAAGTTTTTTTAAATTTTGTTTCTAGTGAGTTAATGAAATACAAAAGACAAAAAGTCTAATATAAATAAATCACCAAAAACTCAATAAACAAAAAAAGAGAAAAAAAAAAAAAAAAGAGTAAACTCATGAGTATATCTAAAACAAATTAAAATAATAAAAATAAAAGAGAGAGAGAGAGAGAGAGAGAGAGAGAGAGAGAGAGAGAGAGAGAGAGAGAGAATAATTTAAATCCATATATGTGTGTAATTAGAATTTTTTTTAATTGTACTGTGCATATGCACGAGTTCTACACTAGTAGATTTGGGCTACAAAATAATGTTAATTAAAAACCTTATTTTCAAAATATTTTTTTTTTATTTTAGAAGGAATTGGCTTTTATTTTTCTTTCAAATATTAATATAGAAAATGGAGTAAATAATTTGGTGGCTTTTAATTAACAACTCTTTTAATTAACATTATTTTTTACTCATTTATCACATCCGTTGCAATTTATTATAAGAATCATATGGTTTTCCATATTTCATAAATTCGTAAATCTCATATAAAAGTAGTTATGTTAGTAAAAAACTTACACGAAAATGATATTGCATCCATCAACTTATCAAGTTAACAATTTCAGGAAAAATTGTGTCCTAAATTTGGTTTGATTAGAGATGCTACCTTCATAGATAAAGGTTTTCTTCATATTGCCTTGTGTTTCGTACCATAGCTTTTGAGGTTTGACCCTAAAGTAGTGTGACAAAGGCCAATCGACCACCTTTTTAGAAGAGAAAGTATAAGCACAAAAAATTTTACAATTGTTAACATGAAAAAATTTTAGTGGCAAGTATAAATGTAATGTTAATGGTGGGTTCAGATAAAAACTAGTAAAAATTTGCTAATTCAATTGTTGTGCAAAATGTTGTGAATTTTTTTGTATTTGTAACATTGCTCCTTTTTTTAATAGGAGGACGATCAAAGCACATTAAACAGGCATTCAATGCCCAGCCGTTACCTATGGAAGAAACAATAATAAGGCCGTTGACAACTCCATAAAAGGCCTCATTAACACAACCAAGGCGTTGAGAAAGTATACCATGTTTCGATAATACCAACTCAACATCTGTTTTGGTATTTCTTACCCAATAAATGAGTGACACCTGTTTTAAAAAATCATATCAAACTACTTCAATAAATTAATCATAATCTGCTATACTATCGGTAAGATAAATTAATCATTTATTGGAGTAGTCTGATGTGATTATTGGAAACAAGTGTCACTCATTTATTGGGTAGGAAATACTATAGAAGAGAAAGGTACACACATTTACAAATACACACATCTGATTCATTATTTTTCTTTGTCCAAGTATCTAACTTTACCATTGGAAACTCATTGACTGGCGCCATGCTGATGTTGCTAGAGAGAGGAACATTTCATTATCATTTTGCAGGTCACGATCATGAATAAGAACGACTCCATCTGGGCGATCATATTACTGATGATCTAGTGTATCATCAAGTAGCATTTGATGGATAGCTAACACTTAATTTTGATACACTTCAAATTATATTTGATGGGATAGTTGAGTTTTTTTTTTTCTTCAATATAAGTTTTTCCCAATACGTTGCCCGTTAGTTGGGTATTCCAAAAGTAAACTCAAATTATTATAGTCCAATGGTATTTTAAAATAAGTGAAGATAAAATTACACTGTGTGTGTATGAAATCGTGTATGAAATTAAGTTTTCAAAACACGATTTCGTTATTTCATAATTATAACAAAATACTATTTTAGTTAGATTGTGTACGACAATGTATAACTTAACGTGTACAATAGTAACTAACATTTTAAGAAATAGCAATTTTCTACTTTTACGCAAATTGTGAACTTTTGTGCGATTAAGGTCTATCATACAGTTTACCAAAAAAAAAGGTCTATCATACTATTAAAGTCCATTGGTATTTTTAAAAATAGCGGACTTCCTGTTAAACTTGAATTTGTATTATATTCTTTATATTAGAAAAAAAATGATAATTTATTAACTAATTTTTTTTACATGTGAATATGTTTATATAAATCTGAAATTCTTATATTTAGATTACAATCTATGCTTTGTCAAAATGCAACATTGAAATTTCTTGAAGATGTCACTCATTCTCCATAAATTATTTAAAACGGATTTTCAATGGTACCTATATCAACCACGAATACCTACGTCATTCTCATTTGTATTTTCTTTTCACTTTCAAGAGAAGAGGATTATTCTTGAACTTATCGATGCGTGGGTCTAATACTATTGTAGTCCAATGGTATTTTTAAAACTAGAGATCTTTTTTTGATAAACTAGAGATCTTCTAGTTAAACTAGAATTTTGGTTATTTATTTATTTATTATAGTAGATAAATAAAATTACAATTAATTTCTTTTTTCTTTTTAACATGTGAAGATGTTTATATGCTTATGAAACTTTTATATTTAGATAATAATATATGGTTATTCAAGACCTTGCCTGTTTTTAAATGAATGAAAGCAACATTACAATTTCTTGAAGATGTCTCTCATCCGTAGAGTATTTTTTAACGGATTTTGAAAGGTATTTATCCAATTGAAGATGTCTCTCATTCGCATTTTAAATGATCACTTGGCTTCTTTTTCCAGTCACAATCCAATCCATCTATTCTTGCTGCTTTTATGATGGCAGCATCTCTTCTGAGTACTCACATGGCGTACCCTGCCCTGGCCTATTCTTAATTCAACTATTTAAGAAACATTATTTATCGTATTGTGTTTTACATAAAATGGTTTAATGTTTTTCTAGAACTATCACCCATAATTTAAATTTTAGTGAAAATGGGTATTGATTTTTAAATAAAATATCGGCTATGTTAGAATACTGTCTTTTTTAATAGGACTTCATTTTTAAGAAATTTTAAAATAGAAATATAAAATAGAGAACTAACAATTTAGGATTAAAGAATTATTTTTCAGTGGCACACTATCAACCCAACCAATTAATCCAAACTAACTTACTTAGTTTGAATAAATCTAGGGATATACCTATATATAAGGACATAACTAGTTTTATGTGGTAGATTGTAAGTGATAGACTGTTATGGATATGGATTAAGAATAAATTTAACTATGTGTTTATAACTCTTAGGCACCCTCCCCTTGCAAACCAATTTTCAAGGGTGAGTTCTACCCTTAGGTTTGTAACATTTGATATCAGACCCAACCATCACCCTGAGTAATCAGACGTAGCTCATTGAGTATGGGATCAAATGAGTTGCAGCTTTGTAGTTAGATCCCAAATGGGGTGACGTAGAGGCTAGATTAAAATAACTAATAAGTAAGTGGAGCCATCAAAAGATAAAGGACTACAATTGGGTTAGTGTCGCTAGAGTGAGTAGTCATGAACGTCGGCTGTGGAGAGTGGTGGTATGTTACGAACATAGATTGAGTATAAGCTTAACTATGTGTTTATAAGCTCTTGGCACCCTCCCCTTGCAACCTAGTTTAAAAGGGTGAGTTCTACCCATGGGCTTGTAACATAGACACTTTCTAATTACCATATTTTACATGAATCTCCAAACTAATTTGGAATTATCTCTTCTAACCTACTAAGTGGTGGTTTTATAAGACTATCCATGTATATTATTTAAACAAGTCACATGATTCAAGACTATCCATGTGTGTATTATTCAAACAAGTCATCAAATGATTCATTTAAATACTCGTGTACACATAAATGGTTTCTTAAATGGTCATATAGTGGATTTGAGGAAGATAACTCGAAACCAATTTAGACCTAAACTTTCTCCTTCTACAAATTAGTGATCTATAAGCATTTAATTCTCTTTAACCTCAATTGTCTTCTTTGTTAGGGTTTTAGACCCTAAATGTCTCAGATTTAATCAAGTTTTAGTTAAATAATTAATTATATTAGTTATGCAATAGATCTGAATCAATTATATATCAAACAAGCATAGATCACATGAACACCAAGAACAATACCCTAGGAAAACTTTTAAAACTGTGGTTTCAAAGTAAAAAAAAATGCGGAGAATTTAACCCAAACAATCCTCAAGACAACATTTCACTAATAGAATCGAAGTTTTGACAATAGACTTCACCCTAAATTTACTACTACCTCATGTAGTACTTACTAGCATAACCAAACGTAGCTTCAAATCCACGAACTCTTCTACTGTGAAACTATTGCACACAAACTCTCATGTTTGTGACTTTGAGACTCCACTCAAAGGTTTAGATCAACTGTGGTTGATTTGATTTCAGCAACTTTCCTCTAAAGCCAGATCTGTTGTTTGCATAATGGCTCCAACTGTAGCTTCAAAAGGGTTTGGAAAACTCTAGATTTGTTTACAAAACACTCCCTCTTGAACTATGCAAAATGTGGTTCATCATTTGAATCTTCATGGTCATCCACTCCTGAAGTACTTCTTTGTCTCTTATCGCCCTTATTTTTGGTTAATTGTGCCTGCATTTAATTTAGAGTACTAGAACCAAAAATAGACCTAGGCTTAAGTTCTAAGACAGGTGTAGGTAGATAGAAGCTTAAATGAATAAGGATACGAGTGATAGAGACAGGAAGATACAGATCATGACGGTAGTCATGAGAGTAGTACACACCAACAGAGACTGACACAAGATAAAGGGAAAATCTATGGGAACATCTATGAGAAGAGCACAAAGGAGATTAGTTCTTTCAATGATAATAATGTTACCGTGAGAAAAGGGATTGAGATTAGATCCCATGATTTTGTTCAGAAGACGGACTTCATCAGTAAAAAGCCCACTGTTTTAGCATTTGCACCCCAACAGCTCCTAGGACCACAAAACCAACTAAAAACAGCATCTCTATCAGGATCATTCCTAAATGGATAACCCGGTTCAGTAACCCGAGGAATCTCTTAAGCAGTAATGATATCTGCATCAATAGTGAATGTGTTTCCACGTATGTAAACACGGAAACGATTCTCTAAAGAGCTACAATCAAACATGTTTGCATAGAATTTAGGAATAATCTCAGCAGGAACTATAGGAAAGCTAGAACACAAGTTCAACCATTGTTTTTGTTCATAGATGTGTAGAATACACGCATGCCTCAATTCATCGAGTTTTATTTCTCTTTCACCAAAGATTTTCCTCTTAGACTGAAAGTTCACATGTTTCATCTGATGATCTATAGATTTGAACCTAAGAGAATCATATGTATTTCTTGGTACAGCAGAACTATGGGTGTGACCTCTAGTGGTTTTTCTCCTAGGAGCCATAAGGCTAGAGAGAATAAGACAATGAGAACACAAAAAAACAACACCAAAAACACAAGGAACAAAATGAGTAATGAGATTTATATATATATATATATATATATGCATGTATGCATGAAACTACTCATTTATGTAAATTTGATGACACATGAATCATTTTAAGTACAAATATATTGTGTTTAGAGTGAAAAAACACAAAATCCAAGTGTTTATACATGAAAATTAAAAAAATTCAACCCTATATTATGACCATATGTCAATAACACTATATAATCTTACTTGAATCCATCGAAAATACTTAAACAAGCATGGGTATATGTAAAATTTCATCAATTTACAACACCAAAACCAAAACCCCAAAATTTTCTCAAGAAAATTCAAACCTCAAATCCCTAATTTCTACATGAAATGCATGAAAAAAATTGAAAAAAGAGAGTTTAGAATGACCTACCATGCACTAGACGACAAAACCTTGAAGAAATTTGACTTGAAAAAGAGCTTTTTGTCGTATGTGAAGATTGGAGTCAAGAGAGAAAGAGAGGTGTCGAAAATAAGTGAGAGAAGAGTGAAAAAAAATGACCCACAGACTTACCTACAGAATTTTATAGCCCCAAAGCTTGATTAGTTGAGCTGGTGTTGAGTAGGCAGAACCTTCAAGTGATTTTCCTGGGCAAATCTTGATTAGTTGAAGTAGTTGAGCTTCAGGTGTCGAGATTCTCGATCAGTCGAGGTAGGTTTCAAGTGCATAGAAACCAGAAAAAGGTTAAAAGAGCTAATTTTCATGAAATATGTGCAAAAATACACAAAAACTTGAAAAAACAAATGCATACAAATGCAACAAAATGAACATGATATGTCACTATGTGCTCACAGCTAGTTCGATCAAATTTTCTCACAGCTCAACAAAAAATATATATATATTTATATATATATATGTTCAAATCTCATAAACTCGAAAATAATGAATTCAAGAAGTAAGTAATCAAAAGATTAATCAAACTGAGTACTCAATTTAGCAAGGAATATGCTTGAGTGTGTGAATCACTAGTTCTTTTACCTTTGTCTTTCCTAGAAAAATTGTCCTTTTCTTCATTATAATTCCTCTTAAAAGGAGGAACATACACTTTAACATCTTTAGGCTTAATGGGAGCAAAGCCAGATTCAGGTTCAACAACAGGATTAAGACTAGACGCTTTTGCTAATTTAGGTTTAGACTCAACTAGGTCTTCTTCTAAGCCTTTGACCTTAACCTTGAGTGATTGATTTTCAATTTTGATCTCATCTACCAACTTGTTAGTCTCTTCAAGATTTACTCCTAAGTTGTCATGCCCCAAACCCAAAAGGGTCCAAAGAATGAGAAAAACATCCCAAAGGTACTTGTAGATTTTTCATTTTCTCAAAATCAAGCTATAGGAGATCTTTTTTTCCTTTCTTTTCCACAAGATAAGAATATATAACCATAAATCTCCACATTACAAGTCAGAGCTCTATAACACATTTACTCACGAACAATAACTAAAAATCATGTGCCTTCACATAATATATGAATATTTTATAAAACTCCAATTGGATCACAATCTTATCAAGAATAAGGAACCTTAACATCGAGTCTAGGCCTACCATGCCTGAGGCTAACAAACCTAAAGTGCCCAACCTCCTACAGAATTAATCATGGCCTCGTTAAACATGGCAAGATCGAGTCACCAACTATTTACAGCACAAGTCTACAAATTTAACTTAGCACTCAAATCATCACCAAAGAAATAAGCTCCATACCCAAGGTATAGCTAATTGATTTGAAAAATTGTTAGAGGGTGGGATGAGCTAAAACCCAGTAAGTAGTATAATTGGTGGAGAAAATGCAAGTTTCATGATGATGAACAGTTTACAAAGCATGTTTTAATTTGAGAAAATTCTAACTAAATACTACAAGATCATTTTCAATCATAATATGACAAGAATGTGACAAGAATGATAAATAATGAACACAAAGTTTCTCAAAATAATACCATGAAACTATATAATATAATTTCTGAGCACTACCAATATACTTCTGAAGCCATAAAATCTAACATAAGGTAATTTATCACAAATATACCACACTACCATATAGACTGGTCAAGGGATCCACCCATTCACAACTGGCATGATATTGTCATCTCTAGTATGCAGTCTCTTGGCCCTATGGGCAACAACTTCACCCATACCCTCAAGGTTTTGTCTCTCATCCCATGGGTAGAAAGGAGAAGGTGTCAAATAGGATCTCTTTTGCATGTGGTCTTTTGGCCCCTTGGGCAACAGCCTCACCCACACACAATCAAGTAACCTCTTCCCCCCCCCCCCCCCACCCCCACGGGTAGCAAGGAAGAACGCGTCATCCAAAGTGAAAAGGCACTGACCTAGATCTAATTCCATTGTCACAAAGACTACGGAAACCAAAACAAGTGATCACTGGGAAATCACACATGGCATAGGATTAAAACCACATAAAGCTCATATGTTATATGTACTTTGAAACACATAGTTTATATCCAAGTGGTTTCAGAAACCTTAAATAACCAAAACTTCTACAAAGTTTGTAAGGATTTCAACTTCATTCTTGTCAAAAAAATTTCCTATCAATTTCCCAAAGAACAAGACAAGATAAGCATCTTTAAATTTTCAATTATACCATAAAATCCATGATTTCCTTATCAAAGATTAAATAAAAGATGCTCATTTTTCAATGTCAACAATTCATGCATTTCTCCAAATGCAATACCAAATATGATGTATACAATAAGGTCACAAGACAATACTTTTAAGAAAACATATATCCATATATAATTTTCCAAAATGTGTTTGATCCAAAAACAACATTTATGTAACATGGTTATCTTCCAAAAATAAAAAAGTTATTTACCTTACAACCTGCAAAAAGCCTAATTCTCCAAACACCAAAGCAGATTAGGTAGAACCTAAACAATATCAAGTAAACCTATCACAATAAGCATAAAACTTGAAATTTTATCTAGTTACACATAAGGAATTGCCAAATAAGCCATTAATTAAGCAAGCCTAGTATTTAACGTCATCAATAATGTATTCCACTTCCAAAGTTTCTCAACAAATTAATTTACAAGGCATAGACTCTCATTATACTCATAAATCATTCAAGGTATTATCTCTAACATCAAAACCTAACAATTCATACTTAGTTTCCACAAGATTTATGTGCAGGGAATTAAGCCAAAATTCCCAAACTTGTGAGAAACAAAATAGAGAAAACACACGCCAAAGAAAAATAATCACACGCACAAGACAGTATTTACATGGTTTGGCAATTTGCCTATGTCCATGGAATTGCAGGGATTTCACTTTTATCAAGGAAAAAATACAAAGTATGGTAGTATAATTTTTCTCACTCTCAAAAATGACAACCCCAAAAATCTCCCATTAAAAAACACACAATATTATTTCGGGTCGGGTCATCATCCAGATCAAACATAACTAGGCTCCACAAAACCCAACAAATCTCCCACTTGGAGACTAGTTCAATCACCTACATCAACCTCAATCCTCCAAAAAACAATCCCTCATCCCTATGACTCATCCTCTTGTCCTCAAGTTAGAAGACCAATTGAAGCTGCACACAGCTTCAGCTTCTCAATACTGACACCCTTAGTCAACATGTCTACCGGGTTCTTAGATCCACAAATCTTCTCAAGTATTACCAGCTTATCTTCAACAAAAGTAACAGATAAAGTGGTATTTTGTCTGTATATGCTTCGACTTTGAATGAAACGCTGAATTTTTGACAAGAAAAATTGCACTCTGACTGTCACTGTGTAGAATGCCCATCTCCTACTTCTTACCCAATTCATCTAAGAAGCCATGTAACCAAATCATCTCCTTTCCGGCTTCAGTTGCTGCAACATACTCAGATTCTATAGTAGACAAAGTAACAATCATGTATCTGATGAACCCTTCAGATATCTTAGAATCCACTTAACTGCCTCCCAATACTGCTTTCCTGGCCTACTTATGAATCTGCTCATAACTCTTACTGCATGTGCAATGTCTGGCCTTATACACACCATAGCATACATTATGTTGCCAATAGCTAAGGCATAGGGCACCTTGCTCATATGGTCCCTTTCTTCTTTTGTCTTCGGTGACTATTCTTTCTTAGTTTGAAATGACTTCCCAAGGGTGTGCTCACTGGTTTAGCTTCATTCATGTTGAACCTGCTAAGAACTTTCTTCACATACTTTGACTGTGAAAGTTTCAATGTAGCATTAGCCTTGTCTCTAATGATTCTCATACTAAGGATTTGCTTTGCAGCTCCCAAATCTTTCATTGCAAACTGTTTTGATAATTGCTTCTTTAAATCACTAATCTCCTCAATTCTAGACCCTACAATGGGTATATCATACACATACAACAGTAAAATGATATAAGAATTGTCAAAGAACTTAACATAGTAACAATGATCAACTTCACATCTCTTGAACCCAATTCTATGCATAAAACTATCAAATTTCTTGTACCACTGTCTTGGAGCTTGTTTTAGGCCATACAAGCTCTTTCTCAGTTTGCAGACTAGATTCTCTTGTCCCTGAACAATAAACCCTTCTAGCTAAATCATGTAAATGTCTTCCTCCAAGTCACCATGAAGGAATGTCGTCTTCACATCTAACTGCTCAAGATGTAAGTTTTCTACAACCACCATTCCCAGTACCAGTCTAATGGTTGACATCTTCATAACTGGAGAAAATATCTCTGAGTAGTCAATGCCCTTCTTTTGCTAGAACCCTTTGACAACTAATCTGGTCTTGTAACACTTACTGCCATCATGCTCATTCTTTATTCTGTATACCCATTTGTTGTGCAAAGCCTTCTTTCCTACTGGCAATTCAGTCAATTCCCATGTTTGATTCCCTAACAAGGAATCCATCTCATCCTTCATAACTAACTCCCACTTGCTTGAATTTTCATCATGCAAGGTTTCTTCATAACACTCTGGCTCACCACCATCAGTCAACAGGAGATAATTTAGAGTGGGTGAATAACGCTGTGGAGGTCTAATGGTCCCAGAAGATCTACAGACTTCAGCTATAAGTGTACTCTAATCTACCTGTGAATATACATTCTCCTTATCTTCTTCACCCATTTTCTAGACAATACTTTCAGTCAATTCATCTAAGTTGACAAACTCAGATTTCTTTTGATCTATCTCTGTAGCATCTAACACTACAGTTGACCTGTCCTTGTACATAACCTGTTCATTAAATATCACATTTTTACTTCTGATGATTTTCCTATTTTGTTCATCCCAAAACCTATAGCCAAATTTCTTATCACCATAGCCAATGAAAAAACATATTTTAGACTTTGCATCAAGTTTACTACAAGCATCAGAATCAATATGAACATAAGAAACACAACCAAAAACTTTTAAATGTGAAAACTTCACCTCTTTACCACTCCAAACCTCCCTAGGAAATCTGAACTCCATGTGAATTGATGGCCTTCGGTTTATCAGGTAAGTTGTAGTGCTAACAGCATCAACTCAAAAAGTTTTTGGTAGTCCAGCATGCAACCTCATACTCCTAGCTTTATCAGGTAAGCTGTAGTGCTAACAGCATCAGCTCAAAAAGTTTTTGGTAGTCCAGCATGCAACCTCATACTCCTAGCAAGCTCATTGAGAGTTCTGTTCATGCGCTCAGCCACACCATTCTGCTGTGGTGTCCCAGAAATGGTCTTCTTCATCCTAATTCCTTGTGCAGCACAATACTCACTGAACCCTCCATTTATGTACTCTCCTCCATTATCTGACCTCAAGCATTTTACTTTCAAACTTGTTTCTGTCTCAACCATGGCCTTCCACTTCTTAAAAGTTTCAAATACATCAGATTTATTTTTCAGAAAATAAACTCATACCTTTCTACTTAAGTCATCAATGAAAGTGATGTAGTACCTTGAACCTCCAAGGGATGGGATGCAACCGGAGAAGGTCCTTACAAATCAATGTGTACTAACTCCAATTTTTCTGCCTTCGGTGTCCTGCCAATTTTCAAGAAGCTCCTCTTTTTCTGCTTTCCTAAGATGCAGCTTTCACACATGTCAAAATCAATGGACTTCAATTCTGGTAGTTTTCCTTTTGACAGGGGCATCTTCATCCCTTTCTCACTCATGTGACCAAGTCTGCGGTGCCATAGACTTGCATCAATACTTACTTTAGCAACTGCAATTGTGTCTCTTGGACTTGAGGTCATATATAGAGTGCCAGTCTTCTTTCCACGAGCCAATACTCTGGCTCCCTTTGTAACCTTCCAAGTACTACCAACAAATAGTATTGCATGCCTTTCATCATCAAGTTGTCCAACAGAAATTAGATTCCTCCTCAAATTAGGAATATGTTGAACCTTCTCCAATAACCAAACAGACCCATTAGGCAACAATATACGAACGTTTCCTATACCCACAACATCTAGGGCTATACCATCAGCCAAATACACCTTAACAAAATCACCTGTAGCATAGTTTTGTATGATTTCTTGGTGTGGAGTGGTATGAAACGAAGCTCTTAAGTCCAAAACCCAATCATCAAGTGGACTGTCTACTGCAAGAAGTAATGCATCCTGTACCTCTTCTGTTACAGCATTAGCACAATCATCTTCATTCTTCTTCTTAGGACTTTTGCATTACCTCCTAAAGTGACCCGTTTTCCCACAGTTCCAGTATTGTACTTGTTGGCTTAATCTAGATTTACTTCTGTTTCAATTAGAATTTCTAGATTCTGATCTGCCCCAATTAGAATTTCTATCATTACCTCTGCCTCTTGTCTCAAGGTTTAAGGCATAACCAAATCCTGAGGTTTCATCTGCATCCCTTCCGCGAATCTCTTCAACCAGAATTAAATCTCATATGTCATTGTACTTTAACTTTTCCTTTCCTATAGAATTGCTTACTGTCGTGCTTATTGCCTCCTAATTGTTTGGCAAAGAAGCCAAAACGATTAGTGCATGGATCTCATCATCAAAAATCAATTTCTACAGACGACAATTGATTTGTGATAATGTTAATTCATTCAGATGTTGTGCTACTAATGCATTCTTTGTCATCTTCAAATTGAACAGTTTCTTCATCAGATGTACCTTTGTCTTTGCTGACGGCTTTTCATACATACCAAACAAAGCCTTCATCAGATCTGTTGTGGTCTTCTCCTTTACAATATTGTGTGCAACAGACCTAGACAGAGTTAACCTGATAACTCCCAGTACCTATCTATCAAGAAGAGCCTATTCCTCAGCCTTCACAGTCTTAGGTGTTTTCCCTAAAAGCGATAGATGCAACTTCTTCCCATAAAGATAATCTTCGATTTGCATCCTCCAGAATCCAAAGTCTGTGCCATCAAACTTTTCTATTCCAGACGCCTCTCCTGCTTCCTTTGCCATTGCTCCCACTCAAGCCTAACCCTAGGCTCTGATACTAGTTGTAGGGAATTAACCCGAAATTCCCAAACCTGTGAGAAACAAAATAGAGAAAACACATGCCAAAGAAAAATAATCACACACATAAGACAGTATTTACATGGTTCAGTAATTTGCTTATGTCCACGAAGTTGTAGGGATTTCACTATTATCAAGGAAAAAATACAAAGTGCGGCAGTACAGTTTTTCTCACTCTAAAAAATGACAACCCCAAAACCCTAAGTCTCAGAAAATCTCCCATTAAAAAACACGCAACATTATTTCGGGTCGGGTCATCATCCGGATCAAACACAACTAGGCTCCACAAAACCCAACATTATGTAATATAAACAAGAGACCCATGACACCAAAATCATAATATCCTCCAAGACAAGCAATTTAGAACTTCAACTAGCTCCAAAAAATCAATAAAAATTATATTTACCATCTATTTCACATTAAAAAGCCAAAACTCCTAAATCTTCACCACTTAGATAGCCACCACTGTAAAAACTATAAACCCACTCATCAAATAATTCCACCGATACAAAACTCATACATATAAACACATGAATATCACTTCCAAAGCTCACAAATCACATGGGTATCATTATCAAAACTTAGATAAAAATCACATCAAGAAAAAGTATAAAACCCGCAAAAAAGATTAGAAATTTTTACCTCAAATAAAAGATGCGAAGGTGCTTATAAGTTTCTAAGGATTTTCCAGTGGCCTTGCCAGAAAAATATGGTGGAGATGGTGGTGTGGAGTGGGTACTGGTGGAAGAATGTGGGAAATGAGTGTGTGTGTGTGTGTGTGTGTGTGTGTGTTTAAGTGAAGAGAAAAGAAAGAAGGTAAATGTGGAAGAGAGGTGGCCGGCCAAAAGACAATGAGAGATTGCAAATGAGTGGTAGGGAATATAGTGGTAGGTAGGGCACGTGTGTCCCAAGAAAAATTTGACCATTTTTTTTAAGCTAGAACGTTACATAAGTCCTCTTTGACATGTTCAATTTCATTCAATTTTTCTAAGGACTTTTCAACAATTTCCTTATATTTTTCAGCTAACTTGTTGGATTTCTCAAGTTTTGCCTTTAATCTTATAGATTTTTTGACATATTTTATAAACTCTTTATAAAGTTTATTTTATGCTTCTTGAAGGTCATAAAAATCACCTAAATCAATAAGATCATGCACATCAAGACGATTAGCAATTTTCATGAGAACAGGGTTCAAGGATCACACTCCAGAGAAATAGTCCTATCAGAGTGTACCTGCTCTAATACCAATTATAAGGGTTTTAGACCCCAGTTGTCTAATATTTAATCAAGTTTTATTCAAATAATTAATTAGATTAATTATGCAATAGATCACATGAACACCAAGAATGATGACTCAGGAAAACTTTTGAAACTGTGGTTTCAAAGTAAAAAACTAGGGAAGGATTTAACCTAAATATTCCCCAAGGCAACATTTCACTAATAGAATCGAAGTTTATACAATAGACTTAACCTTAAATCTACTGCTACCTTATGTAGTACTAACTAGCATGACCATATGTAGCTTCAAATCCATGGACTCTTCTACTGTGAAAAAGTTGCACACAAACTGTCCTATTTGTGACTTTGAGACTCCACTCAAAAGTTTAGATCAACCGTGGTTGATTTGATTTCAACAACTTTCCTCTAAAGCCAGATCTGTTGTTTGCACAAGGTTTTCAACTATTGCTTCAAAAGGGTTTGGAAAACTCCAAATTTGTGTACAAAACACTCCCTCTTGAACTATGCAAAACTTGCTCTAGGGGTTTTATTTAAATATCCTTAAGATCCATCAAAACCCTAGATCCAATGGTTAAGAAAGAAAGTGAGATTTTAGATTTGCACACATCTCGATCGGTCAGGATGTGCATCTCAATCGGTCAAGACAAGTGGGACTGTTTTTGCAGTTATCTTTTCTTACTTCCTTGGGTCTTCAATTGTGTAGAACTTTATTTGTCTTGTTTCTGAATATTTCTAAACTAAACACTTGACAAAAGAACTTTTCATGGTTGCCAACCTAAAAATATATACTTTACATTCTTCTCTCTCCAAATTCAAGCCAAAGAACACCCTTTCTACAGTTACAATAGCAAATTCTTAGTTCTATCCTATGCTCCAAGTCCCACCCCAATCAAACCAATTTAAAATTCTAAATTGTTTGATAAATAGGGATCTATGTTTAATTAGTAAATGAGATTTAGGTAAGAGAGAAACAAGACTTGGATCATTGGATTTGCTTGCTTTTAAAATGGAGGTTAAATAATGGAGAGTAATTCTAGGACCATAAGCAATTTCACTCTCATTTTCACTATTATCTTATGTGAGAGACTGTGACTAAATGTTTATTACTTTCACACATTTCCACCACCTTTTTCCATCACTCACTATCAACTATATTGGATAATTGTGAAAATATGTGTGAAATTGATTATGACAACGATAGCATCACAAGATTCACAACCCATTGAAGTTTGATCTTGCTAATGAGATTCACGTTGTTTCACTCCTTGTGAACATTAACTTGCCGAAGGAAATCTCTAATTTGCCCCAAAAAAAAAAGTTTTATTCTCTCAGGTTCAATCTTTTCATCTATTTTCTTACATAAATTTGGACAATTTTTTTTTTTTTTTTTTGCTTTTTTGTTCTTTTTAAATGTGTACACTTCTACATCAATTATAACTATGCTTGTGAAATAATGGATGTAAAATGGTGTGAAAAATGTTCAGCAAAAAAGAAAAAATTCCTATTCTTGTAGTGATTCTTGCCTATTGGAATTTTGAAGTTGCTAACTACAACTAAGCAATATTCTGACCACGTCCTGTATTTGGTTCAGATGGGACTGGGTTCTCTCGTAGATGAACATGTTTCCAAGCCTTCCAAATATCCCATGAAGTCATAACCCAAGCCACATTAGCATATTTAAAATGCAAGACCCGAAACTTTATATATATATATATATATATATATATATATATATATATATATATATATCACTACAAAAAAACTGTACTATTGCGGGGGGCCAAAATCGCCGCAAAAGCCCAAAAAACCGCCGCTAAAGGTCCATTTGACCTTTTGCGGCGAGGGCTATTGCAGCGGTTCTACCCGCCACTATTGCGGTGCCACTATAGATCTATTGCGGCGGTCATAAAAAGCGCCACAATAGATCTGCCATTTAGCGGCGCTTTTGGCCTATTGCCACAGGCAAAAAACCGCTGCCATATGAGGTAACCATTCGGGTCAAGTGACCTTTTAGCGGCGGGATAGACCCGTCGTTATAGGGTTTATTAAACAACAGACTCTACACACCTTTTAGCGGCGGTTATGCCCGCCGCTATATGTGTAAGGCTTTAGCGATGGGCTATAAACGCCGCTATGTGTCTCCAATTATTTCATAATTTTAGTCCTTCAGTGACAGTTTTTGCCCGCCGCTATAGGTTTTTTTTTTTTTTTTTTTCCTCGTGGGTTCTAAATCACATTTCTATTACAAATAACCTGTAATAATTTTAGCTCCACTAAGACAATACCACAAATGTAACTAGATGACACCACAAATGTCTCCAAACTAACATTATATTAACATAGAAATATATTATCAAATACATAACATTGTCTATAGCCATCATCATAAAATTCACAAAAAAAAGATGTGGTCCTTTGTACACAAAAAGTCCTTCAACACTTAAATTAAACTAATACCATAATCAAAGTTTCAAAGTGTTTCAAAATATTTTTCAACACTTGCAAAAAATGTTTTTGTTCAAATGTGGTTCTTTGTACACAAAATGTCCTCAAACACCAACATAAATTTTATAAGCTGCTTGGTTGATGGGATTCAGCAAATGATTTTTGTAGAGCTGGGGATTGTAGGATCAGAGAAATGTACTACATACAAAAAAAAAAAGGGGCAATAATTAGGACACAACATTGAAACCAATGCCTATTCTTATATCTTGAATGCACCTTTGATCCAACATGCAATCAAAGTGATTACATAAAAAATAAAATAAAAACCAAGACAAAGAACTATACCTGCAACAACAGTACTACAAAAGTATCAAATATGGCACAAGGATTTTACAGTGAGACCATTTTAAATAAAGATTACAGCAAGCCAAAAAGAAAAACTAAATACCTAACATGGGTAATTCTGATCTAGAATGAAAATTTAAAGAAAATTTTAGCAGAGTTATATGAGAAGCAAAAGTAGCTAACATCCTAATAGCATTTGCAACAAGTAAAATTGAAAACATGGGCCTCAATAATTACAGTTTACATTATTAAAAGCATGTAAGCAAATAGAATCTTTATGATATATGTGCAACCCAGAAGATAGAAAATTAAGCAATAATAAAAATTTATTCTAGATCTGCAAGAGATGGCTATGCTGATATACACTTAAGTCAAAAGATTTCTAATAAAGTATCAGCAGAGTGACTAGGTTAGAACTTAAATAATTCAGCCAGTCAAGCCATGTGAATGCCTTGGATTTAAAGGGTCATAATACAATCTGACAACGATTTGAGGTTTGCAATTTCTGAGTGGACTACCAACTAGAAACCTATATATGTTCTATTAATGGTATTGTCATTCAAATAGCTCCCATAAAAATTATCACAGGGAAAAAAGTTTATGTTTCTAATATGTACTTTTGTTGAGACCATTGATAAGGATCTCAAAGAGCCCCAAACCATTTACATAATCATCAGAACAACCTGTACCCAAAGACTAGACTCTAAATATGGAAAGCAATAATAAAGCTCCCAAGTTCAAAGAAATCATCAACCAGACCCTCTACTCTATTTCAAAGGCTACAAAAAACAAAAATTTGTCATGTAATAAGAACCAGTTAAGAAATTCACTCACCAGTCAGTCATCACTCATACACAAAGATTCCAAATAAAAAATATCAAGAATCAACCAAACAACAACCATAATTCAAAAATTCAAACATGCTTTCAAAGTGTATTTTGTGCTAGCTTCAACCTAAAATGAATCAATCATTTATAGAAAATCAATCAAGAACTGAATTTGAAAAGCAAATCAGACTCCAACCAAAAGACACACAATCAATTCAAGAACTGAATTTGAAAAGCAAATCAGATCTGACCCAACACAAGTATAAATCATGTAGCTTAGAGAGAGCTCAAAAAACACAACACAAACCTTATTACTATCTGAATATATTAGAATTCATAACCTAAATCAAATCTGATCCAAATACAGGATCAACTTTCCTATCTTAAGTTTTAGAAACATATTCATGATCAAAACCCAAAAAAAAAAAAAAAAAAAAGAAGTGGTAAGGGAAAGAATGATTGTCTTTGTATGCCAAGAGCAGTTGATTTCATTTCATATTCTTTGACTTCTAATGTTTATTTTTCCCTTTTCAAGGTATGAGCATGCCTATTGCACATATGGAAGACAATTGGTAGATGGCTGAATTTTACGACAACAAGATAAGAAGAACAAAACATTAATGCCAACCTGACTACATTGTGAAGTTATTTGTTGCATTTGTTGAAGTATGTGAGCCATTATTCGCTCCATCTCTGCGAATTGGCTAAGTCTTTCCTTTATTTCATCAAAAGAGGACAATTTCTCTTGCATATCAGCCAAGGAAGCCTTCAGTTATGCAACTTCGTCGTCCCTTGCTTGAATTTATCATACTTGAAGGTTTGTGAGAGCATTCTTGCTACTTCGGCCACTTGGGCTTGGACCAAATCCTACCCCATGAATACGACATTTGCGCTCCTTACCCATCACTTTGGCAAACACATCATCCGGTGCCCATTCAGTACTACCACTTGTGTCAAATGATTGCAATTGATTCAAAAGTTCAACCAACAACTCCTTCATTTTATCCTGATATACGAATTGAATGAGCAATTTTTAAATAGCATTTAATGAGCAATCATTTACAAATAGTACAAATAAAAAATACATTCAACTATGTATTCCAAACATTTCAGATTTGAAAGTATTAATATAGATTTTAATCAGTAAAGTAAACCAGCCAGCAAATATATGGCACAGCTATACCAACAAGAAACATCTAATTGAAGTAGAAGTTCCTCAACAAACAGAAAATTAAAATTAAAAGGTTCTTTAATCATTGAGTATAAAAAAAAAAAAAAAAAAAAAAAAAAAAAAAAAAAAAAAAACAGATTCAAAACAATGCTATCAAAAAATCTTTAACAATTGCTTAACAAAAAGGGATTAAAAAAATAAAAAAAACCTCAATGACAATGCTATCAGAATCAACCCTATAACCTAGGGGACAAAAAAAAAAAAAAAAAAACTTTTCTTTCAACAAAACCTTAACAGGTTTCCAAACCAACTGGATGAACAAACAAATAAGTAGTAATAAATGAAAGAGCAAGCATTGCTCAAGAGAAACATGTTTGAAATAAAAATATCAAGTATAACAACACGTGACATGTCATCAAATGATTTTGCCCGACACAATAAGCTCCTTCTACTCTAAAAATCCACAAATCCCACTTAACATCAATGACTCAATACATTCAAAGCAAAGTAAAAAAAAAAAAACAAAACAAAACAAAACAAAACAAAACAAAAAAAAACAAAAAAAAAAAAAACAAAAGCTGGCTGCTTTATCTAGTACAAAAGCTGGCTGCTTTGACATTTATATATTAACATTCATGTCTTTTTAATTATAGAAAATGGGAAGATTATGGGGAGCATTACAGGAGTACCAGCTTCTAGTCTTGCAAATAAATTATGGTTAGTCTTCCAAGCATTTGGGACATTGCTTTTGCCTATCCATACTTAATTGGATAAAGTTACAGTTCCAAATTGCTAGCATTTTCCTTTTTCACTTTTCTGTTGCTCGCTCGATTTGGGGAATAATAAAATAAAATTTTAAAAAATTATTGTTTTGTTAACCTTCATTTCATTAATATAAGTCTATACATCACCACAAGCTCCCATATACAAAATCAAAAGCAGGCACATAATAAAATTTAATGTAATAAAATGGATTACTCACCATTTTGCTTGCACTGCAAGATTAACTGCAAATCCATCTTTACGAGTATGCAGTATTGAATATAATGTTGCACTCTCTACAGGACGTCCATCCGCTTTTGCCTGCAATATGAACAACATATTTATGTAGTGATGAATATTGGTTCCACATAAACTTAAGATAAGTCAAATCATTTAAAAATTAGTCATAATACTTATTACCTTCTTTGCAGCGTGCACGACAAAGGTACATGAACCAGCAATATGTAAGTCATCCTATTTAGAACGACGGTCCTTATTCTTCTCTGACTCTATCTACAAAATTATGGAATTTCCCACAATTTTTAAGCAAATAATGATTCCCACAATTTTTAAGCAAATAATGATTCCAGTTAAATCGAAATACTGCCTAGATAGAACAATTTGAATTAAAACCACAAGGATAAGAAAATCCAACCATACAAAACTAAATAAAACAAATTTAAGAGAAATCAGAAATCAGAATCTATAAAGTCAGTGCATGCAACTAATACAAAAACAAACAAACAGACTTACTTTGTTACACACAACCACAAGTGTTTCAATCAACTTCACAACATTTATAAGCAATTGACAACCGTATTAGACAAAAGACAACAGAAAGAACAAAAGTCAACTGGTTTAGATTTAAGAGCTCCCTCTTAGAAATTAATATTCCAAATAATCATGCACTTTAGAGTTTGATTCCAAACAAGAGGGGATGCACTCACTCACTCTTTCAAAGGAGCTTTTATGTCCTCTACCAGATTTATGACCTACTGTGAAAGCCAAGATTGATGGAGAGAGAGTAGAATTGATGAAACTGAATAGTGTCTATCCACGATTCCTACATTGAATATACTCTGAATTAGCTTTAGTGGTATAATTCCCTAAGCTATCCTTGAGAAGAGGATTTGGAGCTTCAAGATTGTCTTCAGTGAAGTTGATCCTTGAGTAAGCTTCCAAAATCACCTCAATTTGGTGTCTCCAAACCAAATAGTTGTTGTAATCAAGCTTTACTATCATCATACTCGCCATGTTAGACAGAAGCAGCAACGAAGGATTAACTCCATGAGTAGAAATTGAAGAGTGTTTACTTGTGCTTGAACTGAAAGTAGAGGAAGTTGAACTTGCAGAGGATGCCATTGATGGCTCTGATCCCATGAAAGAAAACCTTGATTCTTAGAGAGAATTGAGAGAAACCAAAAGAATTGAGATTTGTATTATCACACTAATCAATACATTACAATATCCCAATACATATATACTCTATTATTGCTAATCTATCCTAACTAACCTGCATAATTTCAGTAGGATTAACAAAGTAATAGATGATCTAATCTTGACTGTACACATGTCCATTAACCATAACTAACTCAGCTCTTAATAACTGACACTATGCTACAGGTAGTTTTACAACCATGCTACTGAACTACATGTCGTTTCAGTAGCTTATGAGCCTTTGTCTTCTGCACTGCACCCTGCTCTACATCTGCTGCCTTTACAATTTCCATGGAGAATCTTAACCATTCCTTGATTCCAACCCTAACAATACGCTAACATTAGGACACCACATATTCTTTTGGTTGTGAATGAAAATTCCATAGGTCTCTATTCCTAATTTAGCTGAAGTAATTAATTAATGTCCCACATTTTTTTGTAAAATACAAGTTAGTCCTTCAAAATTTTCCTGAGTGGTTAATTTAATTTGGTACTTAAAATTTTAATATTATCAATTTGTTCCCCATGTTTACAAATGTGATCAGTACACTCTTTTGGCTAATTACTGCCACCATTAAGTACATATTTGACACCATTTTGTGTAAATTTTACTAACAATTTTATTTATTTATTTATTCATTTATTGATGATCATGTCACGTACAATGTCATCATTAAGTAAATTTTATTTATTTATTCATTTTAGTAAGAAGCCTTTTACCAAAACAATGTCACGTACAACACCAAAAACTATTGGCCGAAACCCACATATATCCAACATTAAACATGAGAAATGTGTTAAGAGTCAAAACTAACAAAAGGCAAAAGAAAATAAATAAAGCACAGCATGCATATTATTAATACTGAGGTAAGCATGCAAAAAATTTGGCTTCTATGTTATGAATCTTAGTTTTTTATGTAAGCTTCTACATGTTTAATCTTTTCAAAATAAGTTTTACATGCCGCTTGTTTACCCAATATCTTGATATCAATGCCTTCATTCTCACTGCAACAAAATGTATTTTTAGCGATGAATATTAGTGAGGAAATATTTTTTGTAGCTAAAAGTACAATTTTAGCAACGAATTATGAATTTCATCACTAATAATGAAAAAAAATTAGTGACGAAAAATATTTTTCATCGCTATTGTGATATGAAAAATGGGCGTTAGCAGAGGACGCTTTAGCGCGAACTTAATTTATCTATAGCGACGAAATATTTCATCACTAAAAGTTGAAATTTTTAGTGACGAAATATTTCGTCACGGTAGGTATTTCTATGGATAGTATTAGTGACGAAAATCCTTTTGTCTCTATCAGGAAGAAGTAGTGATGAAAAATATTTGTTGCTAAAAATAATCATAATTTTTCATTCCATTGTTTTAGCGACAAAATCACAATTCGTCACTAAAAGTATGCTATAGCGACGAAATTTACCTTCGTCGCTAAAAACATAAAAACGTAATACTTGTTGCAACGAAAGTAGGCATTAGCAACGGAAATATAGCGTCGCTAAAGCCTTGATTGTAAATATACTTTTACTTCACTTCCCCCTCTTATTTCATTTCACTCCCAAGAGTCTGAACACTAAACAGCACTCCCACGCTGTCTTCATCGTCACCTGAAGCCGATAACCCAAAAGAACCAATCGTCGTCGATGAGCATTCCGTCGTTGATAACCCAAGCCAACCATCGCCGATAAGCATTTTGTCGCCGATAAGCCAAAAGAAACCTAACCGTCACCGATTTGAGCATTCCGTCGCTGATAATGTGAGGTTTTAACAATGTAATGACAGGTTACAGGTTAATATCAAAGCCATAAAAAAATAAAAACAGAAAATAAGTTTTAGCAACGAATTTTTCCGTCACAAATATAGCAACAAAAAATTGTTTTAGTGACGAAATATTTCGTCGTTAAATGTAGCAAAATTTTGTAAGAAATGGTTTTAGTGACGAAAATTTTCGTCTCTATATGTGCCTAGATTTTCTTAAAAATAGTTTTAGTGACGAACTTTTTCGTCACTATATGTACCCGAAAATAGTTTTAGTGACGAAATTATTCGTCACTACATATGATTTAATAAACTAAAGTGTTTTTAGTGACAAAATATTTTTGTCACTAAATAGTGTTTTTAGCGAGGAAAACATTTAGCGATGAAAAGTTTTCATCGCTAAAAGTTTTTTTTTTTTTTAAACAAATCAAACTTTTAGTGAACAAATTTTTTGTCGCCAGGACTTTTAGTGATGGGGTTTCAGCAACGAAATGAGTTTCGTTGCTAATTAGTAGATTTCGTCGTTGAAAATACATTTTGTTGTAGTGTCTCCTTAGTTCTGTCTTTACTCCCATGCCTTTGATTCGTTTTGATGCTAGATCTAATTTTATTGACGTACCGGATGAGAGGAAATTTATAATTTATGAGAAGTACCCCTTCCTCTCTTCATTTCCCTTGTCTTGGGTGTTCAAAAATACAACCTTCTTGAGTTCTAATTTTGCTTTATTTCCTTCCACTTTGCACAACAATGCCAGACTCTTGCATGTTTGTTTGTTTAGACCCTTTAAAATAGATTGTTTAACCTAATATGCTAGCCAAGTGATTACTTAGGTTAATTATGAGATCCAAGTTAAATAGTGAAAGATCATATAATGCAAACAACAGAAAAGTAAATAACACATAGATATGATCACCTAGGAAAACCAATGAAACGAATCGTTTCAAGGCAAAAACCTAGGGAGGATTTGACCTAGCTATTCTTAAGGTAAACAAATCAACTAATAGATAATTGAAGTTTTTATAATAAGATTTAACCCTAAATCTATTGCTACTTCCAATAGTAACATACTGACACAACCACATGCAAGCTTTGAATCCATGAACTCTTTCTCTCTTGTATTTGCAGCACACAAGCTCCCGTGCTTATGACTTTGAGATCCCACTCAAAGGTTTTAGATCACCACTTGTTGATCTTGCAACAACTAGATTCCATCAGTACTTGATTGTAGATCTTGTTCCGGTAGACACTTGTACAGTTAGAAGGTACAGAATCTCTCAGGTCTCATAGGAGTAACTCACAAGTCTTCCAAGAGTCTTCAAAACGTAGTTAGGGTTTTCCTTTTATACTTAGGAATGTTGGACTGAAACCCTAAACGTCTTCGCGGGCTTGGGTTTGATTTAAATTCTGCAAAATCTGTGATTTTCGATCGGTCAAGCTTGATGTTTGATCGATCGAGCTTCACTGAAATTTAATTCTTTTTCTTGCAGCTTGAATATTCTTGAGACTTGACTTAAAGCATTTTGAGCGATGTCTAACACTTATTCTAGACATGTTTTTGTTCTCAGTTTGCCACCATATACAAATTATGACTCTAAACATTTAATCCTAAATTTTTAGAACCTAACATTGCAATCTTTAAGGATAGTAAGCATATAGTTCTTGCATGGGAGCTTCAACTTTGGGTAGGCGTGGAGTTGTGAAAAATATTCTCCTAAAATTAGTAATCCACTCATTAATATTGTTTCCACTTTGGTTACATATAATAATAATAATAATAATAATAATAATAATAATAATCTATGATTTAAAATGATTAATTAAGCAAAAAATCTAGGACCCACACACTTTGACATAATTTAGATACATGACAAGGGCAAAATAGATTTTCTTTTTTAGTAAATATTAGTGGTGGGCTTGTGTATAAGTGATATGATCCAATCACACATTTACAAATGTGTAAATCATTAAAGTGTGAATAAATGCGTGTTGATAGAAGAGGTGTTTTCTTAAGATATTATAGGGAAAAAAAGAAAAGAAAAGAGAAACACTTTTACTTTGGATTCAATACTTTTTGTTTAAACCTCAAATTTCAAGGCCACGCTTAACTATGTTGAATTTATGGTGGGAGTTGGGAGGAATTTTTCTTTCATTAGAAAGAATTATTTATAAAGGCGAGCTAAAAGTCACAGATTGAGATATGTATTGAAGCTAGTGCGATTGTTTAATTACCTCTCACAAATTTTTTTACTCTTTTACATTGTAACTTTGTCTAACTTTATTTTATTCAATGGTTAAGATTGAAAGTTTGTTTTTTCAACTCTCAATCTCAACAATTTAAAGCTATCGCACTAGGTGCAATACTTATCTCAATCCAAAAATCACAAGCATATATATGTTTTAAATTGTCGTGATAATTATAGGAATAAAGTCATTCTGAACATCTTTGGAACTATAATTATTGGGTGATTTTTGTTGTTGTTGATAATTCGATAGTTATAAGGGGTAGGTGGAATTTGAAGATCTTTAGACTTGATTAATCTACACTTTTAAAATTATTTTATTCTTATCATATTTCAATTTTATAACAATAGTGTTTTTTAATTTGTAAATATTTATTTTTAATAATATCTATCTATTTATCTATCTTAATTGAAGCTTAAGTTGGATCTAATAAATAAATTTATTACAATAAATTTTTTTATAATGGAAAATTTTGATGAAAATATCACAAATATACAAAACATTAATTAAAAAAGAGTTAGAAGATTATAATATAATACAACAAAAAGATAACAATGAAAATAATCATAATAATATACAAATAGTCAATACATTAATTTTTTTTTTTTTGAGGAAATAATACATTAATTATCTTGATTATGTGAAAATATTAGATTCTTTTCAAAACCCAGGTATCACTCGAGAATTTTGCCGATAATAATTGTTGTTCAATACTTTTTTCATATTTTTTTTCCCCAACTGCAAATGGGCTTGAAACCTCAAGTCCAAAATGGACTAGACGAGGCCCATTTGGGTTGACAAATGGGCTTGGTAATAACACGGTTCCAAACTAGGCCCAATGCTTGACAAAGAAAAAGACCAGGGTCACGGAGTTATTCTTTGTCATGCCATAAATCCTCTGCCTTGTTCCTTCGGGTGTGTCATCTACTCAAGATATTTCTTGTAAATCTGTGGTATATGTATATGTGCAATGCTGTTATGTATATGTGCAATCAGGGCTGGCCCGAGGCTTAGGCAACTTAGGCCTAGGCCTAAGGCCCCCACCAAAATTTGTTTTTTCTAAGTATAATTTATAAGCTAATACAAAACCCAGTATAAATCTTCCGGGAAAAGCAAGAAAGTACTAGAATCCGTGAGCTATTTAAAGAAAAAAAAATAGTGTTAACTAATGTACTGCATTGTAGAATTCAATACTAGATTGGAATTCCTGATTAAGTAACTAAGAGGAACTAAGATTATAAATTAAGGAGTTGGTAAGATTGATTACCAATTGATACCCAACAACAACTATCTTAGTCATGTATGCATGTAAGGTTAAGATGGAAAGACTGAAAAACAGTTTGCCATAGAAATCAAATGCATAATTAGAAGAAAAAGACAACACCAAAAGAAGAGAGTTAAAATTGATATGGTATTCACATGTTGATCAAGCCTGATCCTATAGAAATGAGAAGAAACGTAATTCCTTACTTTTTGGCCTAAAGTTGCACACATTTTCGCTAAAATTTTCAAAGCAAAAAAAAAAACTTTCCAATCCACATCATCGTCCAAGTATAGAGCGTAAAAAAGAGGCCAAAAAGACAAAAATCAATCTAGATTTTATACTTTATGAATCCGAATTATTAGGCTTGCTTCTTCTTCATCTATTCAGATTCGAATTGTTTTTTTTACAGAAATCATAACTTTTAATAAAAGTGGGAATCGTTTTTTTTTTTTTTTTTTTTTTATATTTTATAATTCGATAGTTACAATGAGAATGATGAATTTGAACTCTGAATGTTTTGAAAACACTAAAAGATATCAACCAATTGATTTATAAAGACAATTTCTTCTCAAAGCTTGCATTGCATCTCAAAATTTTGTCAAATATCATAAACTTCTAATATTCCTAGCATTCAAGTAAGCAAGTTTAGCCACCAAAAAAAGAAGTAAGCAATTTAATGCAAAGAAAAAAGACCAGGAAAACAGTGGGGGTTTTTTAGTACATTGATAACTTGCATGTAATAATGTTATGATCTTATGCCCATCTTAATTAGGCCAAAGTTATAAATCCTTAAGAGCACAGCTCAACCAATCCATGCAAGTAATAAAATAATGATATCAATTTTATTCAAATTTGGAGCATGGAAATTATGGGCAAACAGGTAGAAGCTTTATTATATAATTTATAAAATATAACATCATAATTTATAACATTCATCACCAATAGACACTGTTATATGTGGAGACTGAGAATGACTTACAATATATAACTGAGGATATTGGGTATCTTTTATTTATTTATTTATTTTAGGGAAAATTACATTTTACCACTTTAAACTATACCTCATGTTACACTTTGCACTCTAAACTTTTCGAATGCACTTTTTATACCCTAAATTATAACCCTTATTACACTTTGCACCCTGACGTTAAGTTTGCTTTTAACTTAGATGGAAAAATATGACACAATGTGAAAAGACCTAATTGCCTCTCTTCTCAATGCTTTAAAAACAAAAAAATAAATTACACTTTACAATCCTAAACTATACACCTTATATATTATACTTTGCACCTTAAACTTTGAATTTTCATCCAAGTTAACAGCAAGCTTAATGGTAGGGTGCAAAGTGTAACAAAGGTCATAGTTTATGGTGCAAAATGTACATTCGAAAAACTTATAGTGCAAAGTGTAACACGAGGTATAGTTTAGGATGATAAAGTGTAATTTTTCCATTATTTTAAGAAAGAGGATGGTTTTTCTAAAAGCACGACAACATAAATGAGCACCACCGCGCTTCTTAGGTGAGTTGGTATCTCCCCCAATACAAAATGTTTGGGGTATTAGGGGTATAGATTCAGGCTGTGGGTAGCGTAACTAGTAATAGTATTTCTAACCTTTATTTAAACTAAAAACCCCCACAAATGAGTTTATAAAAAATAAGTTTTAAAATTGAGCTTTTGCTAAAGGCTTTTTGGAGGGCCTTAATGCTCTTTTGATAAAATTACCACACTGGTTTTCTTACCCCTTCTTTTAGTGCTTAGCACAAAGCCAAATAGACGCTAATTAAGGGAGCTTTGGGCATATAAGAACTTTAGTAGTAGTATTTTTGTGTTGTAGAGCTGAACTGAGAGTTTTAAGTATTTGGCGAATTATATTAAGTGGTGCTATAAAAAACAGAAAATGAAAACAGAATATACCATGTTCTGTAACCTATAGGTCTTTATTGTAGAAGAGACCTGGGCTACAAATGTTAATCAATAGTACATTAAACACAAGTTAATTTATGAAGAAAATTTACTCACTTGATACAAGAGGGGAAAAAGAAAAACTTAGTGCTGCAGCTGAATTAACCAACTAGGCCTTCTCAAAAAAAAAAAAAAAAACCAACTAGGGAGCTACAAATTATTTGCACCAATGTTGCATAACATAAACTTTTCAAGCTATGATGGCAACGTACATTATAAGTCATCAGCCTACCTGGGAGATTCTAGCCTTTTGCCCTTAATTTTTAAAAAATTTAGCAATATGCCCCTATTTCGAAACTATATAGAGATATGCCCCTGTTTCGATACTCGATTACCTTAAAATCGAGTTTCAATGAAATACTAGATTCGTAGAAAATCGAGTTATGCCCAATAAAACTATAAAAAATAAAATAAAAAATAAAAAATGCATGGAACTCGATTTTAGGGAAGTCGAGTTCCAAAACGCCGCTATAGGGCTTTGAAATGTCACTATAGGGCTTAAAAACGCCGCTATAGGGCTTCTTGAACCTGGTATGTCCATAAAAAAAAAATTTGCAGGAAAACGCCGTTATAGGGCTTTAAAACGTCACTATAGGGTTTAAAAACGCCACTATAGGGCTACCTGAAAAGGGCGAACAAACTTATAAAAAAAATTTTCCAGGTAAACGCCGCTATAGGGCTTTAAAACGTCACTATAGGGATTAAAAACGCCACTATAGGGCACCCTAAATATGGGGCAATCACGCTTATAAAAAAAATTGTAAGAAAACGCCGCTATAGGGCTTTAAAACGTCACTATAGGGCTTAAAAACGCCACTATAGGACTCCCTGAATATGGGGCGATCACACTTATAAAAAAAATTTTGCATGGAACTCGATTTCCTGAAAGTTGAGTTCCATGCAAATTTATTTATTTATTTTTATTTTTATTTTTTTTTAAGTTTGATCGGGCATAACTCGATTTTCTACTAATCGAGTATCGAAACAGGGGCACGCCCCTATATAGTTTGCAAACAGGGGCATATTGCCAATTTTTTTAAAAATTAAGGGTAAAATGCCAGAATCTCCAGCCTACCTGCGGTGAAAGAAGATAAATTTCAATATAATAAGCATTGGATGAGGTCATTGAGGTGAGTGAGGTCTTTCCAACAGTAACAAAAATTTAAGAGATAAATATTAACTCTTTACCTACAACTTAATTTGAAAATTAAGTATCATTTTTTCATTTTACCTTTAAGAAGATTCATGGTGCAAGAAAGCAAATTGGTGGAATCATCATATCTCTACTCATTTAATATTTATGGAATTGACAATTCAATTACTTAGAAGATTTAGAATTATAGACAAGCAAGATTGTCCAACAAATTAGTTTATTTATTTATTTATTTTTGTTATTTTTAAGAAAAAGATGATTGTCCAACAAATTAGTTAATTAACTCTGTAGCCTTTACAAGTTTACATCTCTGTGTCACCAATTCAGAACATTTGGCAATAATTTAAGCTTAAGTCATTGATAGAGATTTCTATCTAGACTAATAGGATATTAGCCAATCTCTTGTGATCTCAGTTGTTCCAATAGTGGAAATCACCCAAATGAAAAAACTTTTTAGGCCTCTTAATATATATAAATATTTTTTTTTCTGAAAAAAAAAAATTGAACAAGCTATATATTTAACGGATAAAAGACACATTTAGGTATTAATTAATTGGGGTCAATCTAATCCTATGTTGCATGATAGCAGAATGAGCATATCAATTTTTAAGGGACTCCATTCTTCTCAATTTTGCTAGGGAAGGCAATGTTTATGTTGTATGATTTTCATATTAAATGGTGGGTGAAACTTTTTTTTTTTTTTTTAACATTTTTTTTTATCAAGTTAGGTGAATAGTGGGAGAGGGGGTTGATGGAGGAGGATAACCGATGAACTAAGTGAAGGGATATTCTATTTTACACCACTTTTTGGGGGTTTGTTTAGAAATTGTGTGATGTTACTTCAAGCTATGATTTACGTAACTGGGGAATAAAATGCCATGTTCAAGCTTAATTGGGTGTTGTCATTAGGATTGCTCCTGTAAATTAATAGCTTCGAAGGTCACAAATTCCACCCCTTAGCTTTGATTGACTATTTTTCTTTAAACGACCACCTGCAAGTCATATGACTATTAAAAATTGAATTCTTTATTTTGCCCTTACAAATTTCTTAATATACTGAATATTTATGATCATGTGACCTGCACATGATCGGTAATTTTAACCATCAACTAGGCTATATGTATAGACATGAAAAGAGTTTCTTGGAGTGGCACAAGATTCTAGCTCATAACTGTTACATATCTAAGTTTCCTCCGAATTTGGTCAAGAAATATGATCAATGGGCTCGCATTTTATTTCATGCTCTAACTAACACTAATGGTCCTTTTGGATTGAAGAGATGAGAGTGAAAGTAGAGTAGAGTTGGCTGGAAACTAATCTAATTTATGACCAACTCTGCTCTACTTCAATTCCCTTTGCTCCCCCTCTCTCCCTCAATCCAAACAGGCCTTTAATTGTCTTGGGAGTTCAAAATTCATCCTGTTCCTGACTTTTAAATTTGCTTAATCCTCCTCCACTTCACACACTGATGCCAGAATCTCGTCATCTTTAAGGATATATGAGAGTTCAAATAGTATATAAAACACCCTTGAACGTTTAGACCCCCAATAACAAAATTACCAATTCAAGCTTTATGACAAACAATAAGTGTGCGGAAAATGAACACAAGCTATAAACAGAATTGGTAAACAATCTAAGCCAATTAAAATCACATCCACAACAGAAAATAGAAGGCAAAGATAAAGGGAAGAGAGATGGAAACACAAGGACAACACACGATGTGTTATTGAAGAGGAAACCGAAGCCCTCGACGTAAAACCTCTCCGCCGCCCTCCAAGCGGTAAGTAATCCACTAGAAAATGTAGTTGGGATACATGAACAGCAATAGACCCTCCAAGCCTAATCTACCCAGTGTACCTAAGCCCTCCAAGCTACTTGCTCCAACGAGGTTGCGCCGAACCTATTTCTTTTCTAGCTTCACGGATTCCGCTACTTGACCATAGCATCAACCAATGTGAAATTGGTTCCTTCCTAACTGCTTCCCAAAGCACCAAACAGCCCTTTCACAGAAATGGATATGGTGAGAAAAGGTTTTGGTAAAAAGCCTCTCAAGGATTTAACAATGGAGAGGAAGAGAGTAGAGGAATTTGAAGAGTCTCTTATGTGAAGATTGTGGATGAATCAATCTTGTTTTTCTCTAGGGTTTCTCTCTCAAAATTCTCTCTGGAAGCTCTCTTTCTTTCATGGGTATAAGGGGTATTTATACTAGGGTGAGAATGGAATGTGAAGATCAGATTTTTGCAGGCTTGTAGAGTGAACATGGAAATTGGACGAAGACGGGTCATTATTTTTCCATCTGAAAGAGGATTAATACCTTCACGAAGAATGAACTTCATGATGAGACTGTAAAATGGAATACATCCTCGTGCTGCTGATCGAATCGCGGTCTTCCTTATGGTTTGAAAGATGTGGGCACAGATATCAATGGGGGCCCCTGTAATAAGATCACAAAGGAATTGAGCTCTTCCAAGATTGATGAAAGTCCTGTTGGACAGCGGATAAAGATTGGAGAACATGATCAGCTTTAGTGTGGTCAACTCAGGTGCAAACTTGGCAGTGCTTATGGATGTGCCTGTACTAAAGACTTCATGGTCAGGTCCAAGAACTTGTAGAATGTCTTGAGTCTCTAGAGTTCGATCATCATACGGAGTTAGATCCACATTCTTAGGTCTAGTGATGTGGAGAATTTCGGCTATGGAGTTCGGGGTGATGATAAATTCCTTTCCTCTTACCCAGCAAATTAGCTCAACTCCAAGGTCACTTGTATTAGAGTAGCATTCCTTAACCAGTTCATCCATTGGGTCTTCAAAATTCCCGAATAAGTTTGCCCAATCTCTTGACTCAAAGATCCGAGGGACAAAAGTGGTCCCCAAGGTGTCAAACTCAACCACACGTTCCACTATAAGAGATGCCCTGTCAAAGATGTTTGAGTAGATGTGTGAGGTAAACGGGGTTCGAAATCTCTCACAATTGGAGTCTTTAGATGACTGAGATGAGAGTCGAGTCCGTTTAGCAACTGGGGTTGATGGATCATCAGTTACAATGTCTTTGCCTTTAGAGGATTGATGAGACATCTGCAAGAGAGCAGGCACACATCAAAGAACCAAAAACAGCACCACAAAGGATAGATATCAACTTGATTAGATTCAGATAAAAATGTGAACCAGAGATATCTCACACAATCACAAACATGAGTCAGGTCAGTACCAAACAAAATCATAAGCAACACTGAAGTATTGAATGAGGCAGGTGCACCAAAATGGTGATTGTTCAAGAGAACACTAAATAACACAAAGTTACAAAAAATTGTCATTGAGACAATCTACCATGAGCATGATATGCACAGATCAAGCACAGTGGAGAACTAAGGAAGGATAGCTCAAATTAGACCACAGTAAGACAAGAACAGGTATAAAACAGCAATATGTATGAACAGTGGAAACCACATACATGCAAAATAGAGCATATGTCAATGAGGCATATCTTACTGAAAATGGAATGTTTTTTAAAAAATACCCTCAAGACAGAAGCACACACACAATATGGCAACATAAAAACATAGTATTATAAGATAAACAATCCAAAGCCTCAGACATTCTTAAACACCCAAATACACATACGGAGTAAAACATAGAAAACTCCAAACCCATATCTAATGAGTATGAATACCAACAGAAGCCAAAGCACAGAACACAGATTAGCACAATGAGACTCAATAATGGTAACAAATGAAATCAACAACAAAAGCAACCAACCCTAAACAACCAAATCTAGCAATCTAAGTAAAACATGTTCGAACATAGTATATCTCAAATCACAGTGACAACTCAAAAAGCAAGAAAATAATACACAAAACAAGAAATATGAAGTAAGTAAGAGAAGACCCATACCTTTTTCTTGAAGATTTGAGAAGAAATGATGCAAAAATGGATTTTGTAGAGAGTGACACGAAGTGATTGGGTTAGTTTCAGTTGAGAGAGAAAGTGAATAGTCATAAAAGGTTCGAGGGAAAACTGAAAAAGGTTTTAAAAACTGCCATTACTGTGCAAAACACGCGTTTTTCGCGACTGAGGTAAGTTGCCAGAAAGTCACCAGTTTCACCCACCAAAACACTTTAAGCCAAAAGTTTTGAAAAAATTTGCTAAGTGTTTTTCGCAACTGGAAGTCTCACTTGCGAGGGAGTCGCGAGCTGAGCCGCGAAAATCTCTATGTACCCCTCGCGACTAGACCTTCCACTCGCGAACAAGTCGCCAAAACCGACCCGCGAGCTCGCGATTGTGGCATGCGACTTGTTTGACCCGCGACTGAGTCGCCAAAACAGGGCAACACTATTTTTGAAATTTTCAGTTTTTGTAAGAACAAAATACTTTCCAAAAACAACTAAAACACTAAAAAATATTTTTGTGTTTGAATCAACAAAGATTGAGCATGTGAAAACACATTTTATCAAGTACAATCACACAAATGAATATGACATTCATTGAACATAAACTTGTGTGTTGTGTGTGGATATCAACAATGAGATAGTCCTTAGTCTAATGTGAAGTTTCAATGATCAATTCAACCAAAGCATACACAATTAGCACTAGATCATGTGACCCATCTCAATTATAGAAGTATGCATATATGACCTCCCATAAGACTTGATTACATAACTTGGAGCTTTACATTTGGCTCCACTTTCAATCATAACATTTGATCTTTTTGATCCTTTTGAAACAATCACATCTCATTGTGAGAATGATGTTTGATATTTCACCTTGATGGTATAGCCTTTGGCTTTTTGAAAAATCATACACTTTATTTTTGGTCGCTTTCCCTTTTTCTTAGTCGAATACTAGTATGTGCAACAGGCTTTTGCAGCTCAAAATCTCTTTACATTTGGAGATTTACGTTTGGTGAGCTCTTTTTACTAAAAACAAAAAAAATAAAGAGTGGGAAGATATATAGGCACAAGTCTATGCATGTCTCAAGATCAACATAACCATTCACTAATCATTCATGACAAGTTTGAAGATCTATTTACAATAGTCACATAGATTTCAAGATTTCTTCCACAGTGATAAGAGTGCAAAGGAACAAGCTATGCTCGTAAATGCACAAAGCCATTAGCACAAAGGTACAAGGCAAAACAAATTTTGAGACAAAACTCAACAATGTCAATCAAATTTTTGATTTTCTACTTTTTATGTGGTTTTTGGATTTTTTTGACACATAAGAAGGAAAAGATTGATCAAAAGCAACATTGGAAAAAAATTTTGAGAGAAAGAATGCAAAAACAAACAAACAAATTTCAACCCACACAATCAATAATCAACCAACCAAACAAAGTCACAAAGCATAGGAAGTATTGATACATGGACATGTTGTAATACTTATGCATGAGTACCCTTTTTCACCCACACGTCACTTGCGTTTGGGGTGATTTCCTTATAGGATTAGGTACGGGAGTTAGGGCTTTCAAACCTTCGTGTGAAGCTTTCCAAGCAGTTGGTGAATGCACCAATCATCTTCATCACGTCCATCATTCCAGAATCATCATTTCGATCTCTTGATGGTTCACCAGCCAAATTTCTCCTGTCATTTCTAGGTCCTCGTGACCTTGGAGCAGTTGCACTATTCATTGCTCTCAGCTTTTGACAATTTGGTCGAGTATGCCCTTGAAGTCCGCAGTGATGACACACATAGTTTGATCTAGGACCTCTTTGTGGTCGTGGACAACACTTGGCTGGGGATTCAAACCTGCCCACAGATTGATTACCAGGGTTGTTCAACACCCGTTGGTTCTCCACATTCCTCTTCTCCTCCATCTTGGGCTTCTCAGCAGTAAGGCCAACTTCAAATGGCTTTTTAGACTATATAAACTTCATTTCTTTGGTGATATTGCCAGATGAGTTACTCCCTCCGGTATATCCCAACCCGGATTTGTTTGAAAAATGCTTTTGAGATGAGATAACATCATCTAGCTTCTTGGTGGAGACCCTCTCTATCTTGGCATTTGCTTGCACAACCTCTTGCTCAAGAAATTTCACTTTTGTGTAGGCTTCTGACAGCTCACCATTCAGTGTCTCTATCTCACATTTGGCCTCCTTATAGCGAATTAGAAGACTTTTATAGTCATCCTCTGCCTTCTTTATCTTTCTCACAGCTGCCTTGGCCACCCTTGTGTACTCACCCGACTTTTCCAGGAGTGAGTTATAATTCTTTCGAAGATTGGCTATACTTTCATCTTCTTCTGCATCTAATTCTTCAACAACTCCTAATGATTCTTCATCACTATGTTCTCCAAGCTCTTGTACAAGCAAATTCAACTCATCTGAAGACTCAACATGGGCAATAGTCATAAAAGCGGAGTAATTCCCTTCTTCATCACAGCTTTCCTCAGAATCTGAGTTGGATGAATCTGAGTTGGATGAATCCGAGTCACTCAGTGTTGTGGCATACACCTTGCCTTTCGATTTCAAATAATTCGGATATTCTTTCTTAAAGTGTCCATGCCCATTACATTCAAAACAAGTGACACCTTGTGTAGATTAGGATTCTTTTCCATCTTTCTTTTTGAATTCCCTTTTCTCTCTTCCTGAACTTTGGAATTTCCCTTTATCACCAAATTTACCATTATTTTTGAATTTCAAGAATTTCCGGAAATTTTTCACAATGTATGCAACATCTTTGTCAACCACATCCTTAACTGATGAGTCATGGACTTCCACCCTTTCATTAATGGTCTTAAGAGCAAGAGATTTACTCTTCCGTTGAGTGGGCAGCGACATTTCATACATCTGAAGGGAACCAATCAGCTCTTGGACTTTGATGTCATCAAGGTCCTTGCTCTCTTCAATCGCTGTCACTTTGGCCCGAAAGCTTTCCGGCAATGACCGAAGGATCTTCCTTACTATTTTAGAATCCTCCGTTTTCTCCCCCAAATTGAACTTGCTGACAACCACCTCATTCAGCTTGCTATAGAAAGAGTCAAAGGACTCATCCTCGCTCATTTTTAGCTCCTCAAACCGAGTGGTCAGCATCTGCAGCTTGGTGTCTTTCACTTTCTTCGTGCCTTCGTAGGTGGTCTCCAATATTTCCCATGCTTCTTTGGCAACGGTAATCTGAGAAATCCTGTGAAACTCATCTGGAGACACACCACAGAAAATCGCGTTAAGTACTTTACTGTTAGCATTAGATGCTGCGAGTGCTGCCTTATCCCATGTGGATTTGGCTGCCTCAGGCCTGGTCCAACCTATATCAACAGCATCCCAAACTAATTCATCAATGGAACATAAAAATGCTCTCATGCGAACATTTCAAAATGCATAATTACTACCATCAAAATATGGAGGTGTATTTAGGGATTGAGACCGATCCATATTAATATGGGGTCAAGGATCACACTATGGTAATGAAACCAATAAAAGTGTACCCGCTCTGATACCAATTGAGAGTTCAAATAGTGTATAAAACACCCTTGAACGTTTAGACCCCCAATAACAAAATTACCAATTCAAGCTTTATGACAAACAATAAGTGTGCAGAAAATGAACACAAACTATAAACAGAATTGGTAAACAATCTAAGCCAATTAAAATCACATCCACAGTAGAAAATAAAAGGCAAAGATAAAGGGAAGAGAAATGCAAACACAAGGACAACACACAATGTGTTATCGAAGAGGAAACCGAAACCCTCGGCATAAAACCTCTCCGCTGCCCTCAAAGCAGTAAGTAATCCACTAGAAAATGTAGTTGAGATACATGAACAGCAATAGACCCTCCAAGCCTAATCTACCCAGTGTACCTAAGCCTTCCAAGCTTCTTGCTCCAACAAGGTTGCGCCGAACCTATTTCTTTTCTAACTTCCCGGATTCCGCTACTTGACCATAGCATCAACCAATGTGAAATTGGTTCCTTCCTAACTGCTTCCCAAAGCACCAAACAGCCCTCTCACAGAAATGGATATGGTGAGAAAATGTTTTGGTAAAAAGCCTCTCAAGGATTTAATTAACAATGGAGAGGAAGAGAGTAGAGGAATTTGAAGAGTCTCTTATGTGAAGATTGTGAATGAATTAATCTTGTTTTTCTCTAGGGTTTCTCTCTCAAAATTCTCTCTGGAAGCTCTCTTTCTTTCGTGGGTATAAGGGGTATTTATACTAGGGTGAGAATGGAATGTGAAGAGTCAGGTTTTTCAAAACAGGGCTGGCTCGCGGCTTGACTGAGTCGCGAGTTTCAGCCGCGAGTTAACTGAACGGTCAGTTGTCCTATTTTGTCCTGTAGTGCTCCAGCTAGCATGACGCTTCAACTTTTGGCATGTTTGGCACGTGTGCAGCTTCTGGTGGCTTGCAGCCGCGAGTCACCCACGAGATCCAGTCACGAGTCTCTGTTTTTCTTGCACACTCTTGAGCATTTCTTCACACTATTTCACTCACTACCCTTACAAGAATCCCACCTAAATACAGGGTTACTAATTGCTAAAATACAAGCAAATTTGGCAAGGAATAAAGCCAACAAGATAGTTGATTAAATTCAACCTTACAATATACATTAAGCACACCATTCTTGCATGAGAGCTCCAACTTTGGTTAGGTGTGGAGTTGTGAAAAATATTCTCCTAACATTAGTCATTGACTCATCAATATTGCTTCCACTTTGGTTAATAATAATAATAATAATAATAATAATAAGATTAAGATTTTCTTAAGCAAAAAATCTAGGACCCACACACTTTGACATAATTTTGATACATGACAATTGAAAAATAGATTTCTTTTTCTATACTAAATATTAGTTGTGGGTTTGTGTATAAGCGATATGATCCAATCACACATTTACAAATATATAAATCCTTAAAGTGTGAACAAATGCGTGTCGATAGAAGAGGCGTTTTCTTAAGATATTCTGAGAAAAAAAGAAGAAATACTTTTACTTTGGATTCAATATTTTTTGTTTAAACCTTAAATTTCAAGGCCACACCTAACTATGTTGAATTTATGGTGGGAGTTGGGAGGAATTTTGCTTTCATTAGAAAGAATTATTTATAGAGGCGAGTTAAAAGTCACAAATTGAGATATGTATTGAAGCTAGTGCAATTGTTTAATTACCCCTCACAAAATTTTTCACTCTTTTACTTTTTTAACTTTGTCTAACTTTATTTTATTCAATAGTGAAAATTGAAAGTTTCTTTTTTCAACTCAATCTTAGCCACTAAGAGCTATTGCACCAGGTGCAATACTTACCTCAATCCAAAAACCACGAGCATGTATATGTTTCAAATAGTGGTGGTAATTATAGGAATAAAGTCATTTCCAAAATCTTTGGAACTATAATTATTGGGAGATTTTTTTTTTTTTTGTTGATAATTCAACAATTATAAGGGGTAGGTGGAATTTGAAGATCTTTAGACTCGATTAATCTACGCTTTTAAAATTATTTTTATTCTTATCACATTTCAATTTTATATTGTAGATAGTGTTTTTAATTTGTAAATATTTATTTTTAATAATATCTACTAGAAAATATCCATCTATCGAGAGAGAGAGAGAGAGAGAGAGAGAGAGAGAGAGAGAGAGAGAGAGAGAGAGAGAGAGAGAGAGAGAGAATCTTAAGTTGGATCTAATAAATAAATTTATTACAATAATTTTTTTATAATGGAAAATTTTGATGAAAATATCACAAATATACAAAACATTAATTAAAAAAGAGTTAGAAGATTGTAATATAATACAACAAAAAGATAATAATGAAAATAATCATAACAATATAGAAATAGCTAATATATTAATTTTTTTTTGAGGAAATAATACATTAATTATCTTGATTATGTAAAAATACTAGATTCTTTTCAAAAACCATAAGAATTTTGCTGATAATAATTGTTGATCAATACTTTTTTTTTTTCCCCAACTGCAAATGGGCTTGAAACCTCAAGTCCAAAATGGACTAGGCGAGGCCCATTTGGGTTGACAAATGGGCTTGCAAAAAACATGGTTCCAAACTAGGCCCCAATGCCTGACAAAGAAAAAGACCAGGGTCACGGAGCTATTCTTGGTCAGGTCTTCTTTGTCATGCCATAAGTCTACTCAAGATATTTCTTGTAAATCTGTGGCGGAGTTTGCGAAACAAGGACAGGTCTTTTTGTTTTTATTATTTATTTATTTATTTATTTTATGTGTGAAAAATAGGGATTTATTTAATGTTTAAAAGCAAAGTATATCATGTTAGGCTTTGTGCAATCTAGTTGTGTTCGATCTGGATTATAATCAGACCAAAAATAAAATTGCTATGGTTTTCAATGAGAGATTATCTGAAACTTAGTCCATGGAGCGGAAGTTTTGGTCGATAGGCCCAAGTTGGAAACTGTTGTTTTGGAAATTAGAGTTTTGTGTGTTGTTTCTTAGAGAAAAAACTGTACTATTGTATCTTGTGTTTTTTTCCTGTAAATGGTGAAATTCCTCTCTGCAACTTCATGGATGTAGGCAAATTGTCAAATTATGTAAATATTGTCTTGTGTGATTGTTTTTTTTTTTTACCGCATATTTTTTCTCTGGTTTTTTTATCTCACAAATATGGAAATTTTGTGTATATTCCCTTTACGTACGTCCATTAGACACTTGTAGTTAGAGCATCCGCACTTGGTATGCCATATGCCATATGTTGGGTGCATTTAGCATTTTTGCCCAAAATCTCCCCAACATCCGGATTGGTAAAAGCCAAGTATTGTAAAAAATTTTGCAATTGTGCTACAGTGCAATTGTACCTTTAGAATTGCACTGTAGCACAATTCTAAACTTAAATACTATTATTTAATTCTCTCTCTCTCTCTCTCTCTCTCTCTCTCTCTCTCTCTCTCTCTCTCTCCTACTTTTTATTAAATAATGATAACACTCTCTCTCTCTCACACTCTCTCTCTCGTAACTCTTCTCTCTTCCTTCTCTCTTCTTTCTCTCTTCAGACCCAAAACCTATAGCCACCACACTTTCTCTGCTCTCTTCCTTCTCTCTTTCTCGGTGTAGATCGGTCGATTGATGGCGGAGATCGAGTGTGGTGGTTGATCAGTGCGGATTGGTTGATTGAGTGTGGTGGTGTGGGTTTGGGTTCGGCGTGGTGATTGATCGGTGCAGTGGTGGTGTGGTGGTTGATCAGTGCGGTGGTGGCGTGGTTGTTGATCGGTGCGGATTGGTTGGTTTGGTGGTGGTGTGGTGATGGTGTGTTGATTGATGATGGTGGAGCTATGGAGGTGGGGACCATGAGTTGCTTTTTTTTTTTTTTTTTTTTGGTAGATTAGGAGTTGCTGGTGGTGGTGGTGTCAAGTGTGTGTAGTGTAGTGGTGGTGGTTTCAGTAAATGTTGCGGTTGTTGAATAAAAAGAATGAGAGAGAAAGAGTAAATAATGTATTGTATTGTAAATGATAGTGATTTTAGGATATATTATTTTATTGTGTAGAAATATTATTTTAATGAGTAGAATAGGAAAATAAAAGTTAAAATGTTGGAAGTGTTGTAAAATGGTATGGTATAAATAATAAAGTAGATTTTGAGATGATAAAATAAAATAGTTTATAGATTGCTGATGTGAATGCTCTTAATGTCTATTTACAAAATGAACCATGAAGCAATAGAGTACTCTCTAGGAGTGCATTTCTGCGAAAGGTCCCGCATATAATTACAAGAAACAAAAGATAGACATTGTGTATATATATTCTAAGTTGGCTGCTTTACTCCCTTCCCTTTCTCTTTTTGCTAGTCCGTCTGCTACTGACTGCCTCGCGGTAGGTATGATGTTAACGGACAGGTCGTCTTTGTCATGCCATAACTACCATGCCTTCTTCCTTGCGATTCCTCGCTATCACATGCTGGTCCGCTGGTGTAGACCATGCAGACTATGCAGTACTATTAGTGATGTCATATGTCACATGAATCACTCCATTTTCCAACACTACCCTAATAATACGCTAACACTAGAACACCACATCTTTTGTGTGTGGTGTGAAAGAACTATATTCCACGGTCTAATAATGCCCCACATTTTTATTTTATTTTTTTATTTTTATTTTTATTTTTTTAATTTCGTGAGCTGGATTATACATCATGGTGCCAAGTATTGGATAGATGTGATAAATTAGTAAAACTAATGGCAAGAAATAAATAGGGGATAAGGTAAGAACTAAAAAGTGAAAAAAAAAAATTACCAAATAAAAAAACCAATGAAGAAAATTTTGTGGAGTTGATTATTTTAATCCTAATAGCAAGAAGTCTTTGATTAGTGTTTGTAAAATAAATTTAGACTTTGATTAGTGGTCCCACTATCGACTAGCGTGACTTTTGAGCTATATAATTGTTTGATGATATACAACTACTCTTTTCAAGTCATTGATTCTCTAAATTCATTCAAACTTGAAAACATGTGTTATGGGAGAATATACTTCAAAACCCGTGCCTAGATTTTTATAGCTCAATTAGTTGACACTTCCTAGTATCTCCATGATTCAAAGCCTTCTCCTTTGTTATGACTATGGAATTATCCAATAGACTTCAAAACATGTGAATCTGTTAGAAGACTTTAATCCTAATTATATTGAATGAGTCTTTGGTTAGTGTTCAAAAATTCAATTTAAACTTGGAAAGTAATGGCATCATGGTCCAATTATTAACTAGCATGATTTTTGGACTATATAAGTATTTGCTAAAGATTCATGCTAGATTTTTTTTTTTTCTTTCTTGGAGAGTTATAACCTATGATGTCTATTCCTGATGATAGCTCTTTATCATCAAACCAAGACACCAATTGGTTTTTGGTGTAGACATGGATTGAATCCTAGATCTCTTATTCAACCATCAAAGGTTTTACTAGTTCAGCTAACTGAAACCCACGATTCATGCTAGATTGAACTAGGAGAAATTGTGTTAATTATCTTGGTAAGTTTCAAATTAGTGTTTTAATAAGATATCTATGGGGAGCCATACACAATACTTTCTTTGAAGGGAGGAAACTAACACTAATCTTTTTTTTTTTCTTTTTTCTTTTTTTGAGAAGAGAAGAGAAGAGAAACTAACACTAATCTCATTCTTCTTCCAACAGTTTTTCGTAATGAATTAATTTCTAACTGGTTCAACCCAAAGGGAGACCATAACCACGATTATCAGCCACAACACAATTCTAATCCCTGGTATTAGCGTATTTTATGGGTTGGGCTTTTCTTTAGCTACTTAGCTCTCATTATCTTAGAAAAGACTTTAACCCAGTAAAATGTTTCAAAAAGTCTTTGGCCCATGACATGGAAAATTAAGGTCTTGTGGGTCACTCTAATAACTAACGTGAATTGTGGTATGTGGAACTGTTGTCACTTGTCAAAGGCATGGAAAATTTAATCTCTTGTAGGTTACATTATTATTATTATTACTAGATGGGTTACTCTATTTTTTAAATTTAAAGAACTAGTTTTGAAAGTGAAAAAAATCAGATTATCTGGCTCAGATTTTTTAAACTAAAAACTCCTTATAAACGCAAGTATCATAATAATCCCATATACTTTAGATCCAGATTCACTCATATCTTCTTCTTAAAAAAAAAAAAAAAAAGATTCATTCATATTGATACTTTTTTTTTTTTTTTTTTTTTTTGAGAAACTCATGTCGATACCTATAGTGGATATATTTGTCTCTGTCTATCTAGGACCATCAGCTTATAAAAATAATTAACCTATGACATTTACGCTAGACATTTCTTTTTTTTTTTGGGTAAAAAATTAATGCTAGACATTTAGCACATTGTAAAGGACCCACCCAGCCACCCAGCAAATAAGAAATAAGGCATCCTCTTGGCATAATTGTTGAATTTCTCAGTTCTCATTTTATATATGGTGCAGCTTGTGGAGGATGTTCAAAACCTCCTGGTTTCCCACAATTGTATTTTACTAAAATTTAAGCTTTATTTGGATTCGTAGCACATTTTGGACGTCTGCGTTTCAGGCACTTTTTTTTTTTTTTAACCAGCGCATTATGCACTGTTCATTGGCCATGAACAGTGATTTTCGGCCAATGAACAGTGCCAAACAGTAATAAACAGAAAAAAAAAATATTTTTTTTATTGTTTTCAGTTTTCAGCAAAATAAGCTGTATCCAAACGTATACTTAGTTTAGCCTAGAAATACAAGCACTTCGGAAAACATCCTTAATTCTTTTAAGGTATGAATTTGATCTTCTTTTTTCTTTTCTTTTTTTTTTTTTTTTTTTTTTTTTTTTTTTTTTTTTTTTAAGTTGGCGCCTCAACCATATTGTTGACAACAAAATTTAATAATATCAAGTATGTCCAAATCTTAGTACTTGCAATTTTTTTTTTTTTTTAAAATAACCACATTTTAAATCTCTCATTTAAAAATACTAAACTCATTTAGTTATAATATATGTAAATCGTTTAAATAACCACACACACTGACACACACATACATAATATATGTAAATCGTTTAAATAAACTCATTTGTTAATTGAAAATACTGAGATCGAACCCTGAAAATGTACTCACCACAAGGTTGGAGATTCCATTATAACAAAGGACATTGGTAATGACTATGAATGAATTTAACATTATACTTCAAGCACGAATGACAAGCTAGTTGTCGCTTTAAAGTTAGACAATTATTATTATAATTATTATTATTATTTTGAGATGCTTAAAGTTAGACATTTCAATCAATTATTGCTAACTTTTTAATAACAAACCATTAATATTTGAGTAATGCTAATGAAATAAAGAATCAAATAAAGAAAGAGACGTTTGTATTTAGAAGAGGTTGGGTGCGTACGGATGTTGAAGATTAGTGGAATTACATTTCATATATAATAACAGGATTTTGTAAATTGATGCTTAAGGAAATTAATTTAGAAAATGATGAAGTTTAGCTACAAAACTTATTGTAGTTTTGAAAATTTAACTGTTGAATTTCAAGTGCAGTGACACTCATTAGAAAATCTATTTAACACCAATTTTGGGGTTTGTTTAGAAACTGTGTGATGTTTAAGCTTTGGCTTACTCTACTTTGGAATAAAATGTCACGTTTTAGCTTAATTAGGTGTTGTCATTAGGATTGCTCATGTAAATTAATAGCTTCAAAGGTCACAAATTCAACCCCTGGTTTGATTGACTGTTTTTATTGATCACCTCATATGACCATAAAAATTGAATTCTATTTTGTCCTTATAATCAGTTAATGTTCTAAATGTTTATGACCAAGTGACTTGCATGTGACCGTTAATTTTAACCATCAATTAGGCTACGAGGTACATACACGGAAATAATTTCTAGGACTGGCACTGGAAGTCAGGCTCGCAGCTGTTTTTGTTCAAGAAATATCAAGGGGCTCGCCGTCCATTACACGACTCTGACTAATAGTACTTGAATATCAAGGGGTTCGAAACATCACTGTTCTTGCACTAATTCTCTTCTTTCCCTAACTATAAATATGCTTCTTCTTGAGCTGCAAAGCAACCAACCACACAGTTGTACCATTTCAAAGTCCTAGTTAACCAACATTTTAGTTAAGCAAAAGCCTTTTCAACCACAATATTGAATGGGGCTTTGTTCACACCTAAGCTCCGCTCCACCATCTTCATCTTTTTCCATGCGCACATTTATTCTTCTCTGGTGCTTTGGCCTGTTTCTCACCTCTGTGGTTGGCGGGAATAATGAGACAGACCGGTTGGCACTGCTTGAATTCAAATCCAAGATTAGTGATGATCCTCTTGGGGTGATGAGCTCTTGGAATGATAGCATCCACTTCTGCCAATGGAAAGGTGTTTCTTGTGGTCGCCGACATCAAAGGGTCACTGTGTTGGACTTGCAATCTCAAAAACTGGTAGGCTCTATATCCCCAAATGTTGGAAATTTAAGTTTTTTGTGGAAGCTAAACCTTGAAAACAATAGCTTTTGTAATGAAATTTCTCCAGAAATTGGCCGTTTGCACAGACTACAAGTCTTGCTATTGAACAATAACACAATAAGTGGAACAATTCCTAGCAATTTATCCAGTTGTGCCAACGTTAGAGTGTTTCATGTGGCTGTTAATAATCTAGTTGGAGAAATCCCCACAGAGCTTGGCACCTTGTCAAAGCTCAAAATCTTTGCTATTCATAAAAATAGTTTGACAGGAATTATCCCACCTTCTTTTGGAAACTTATCATCTCTAGAAGGGTTTTCTGCAGCTTATAATAACTTGGGTGGGAGTATCCCTGATTCTTTATGCCAATTGACCAAACTTAATATCTTTGGTGTGAATTCAAATTCGTTGTCTGGTACAATTCATCCCTTATTCTTCAATATCACTTCACTAACAATAATTGATATAGGATTAAACCAAATCCAAGGGCATCTTCCATTGGACATAGGTAACACGCTACCAAATTTAGAAATATTTACCATTCATGGAAACCAATTTACTGGATCTATCCCTATTTCGATATCTAATGCCTCCAATCTATATACACTAAATTTGGGCGTTAATAAATTGACTGGAAAAATTCCTTCTTTAGAGAAGCTAACTAGGATGACATTGTTTTCCATTTACAAAAACCATCTTGGAAATGGAGGAGCAAATAACTTGAGTTTCCTATGTTCTTTGACAAATGCCACCAATCTAAGAGATTTGGAGATAAATACCAACAACTTTGGGGGGAATTTGCCTGAATGCATTGGCAACATTTCAAATACTCTTACCTTTTTCTATTTGAATAATAATAAAATATCTGGAAATATTCCTAATGTGTTAGGAAATCTGATCAACCTTGAGGACATAGAAATGTGGAACAACAAATTTTCAGGCATCATTCCCTCTATAATTGGAAACCTTCATAAATTACAATATTTGGATTTATCTCAAAACAATTTCGTTGGGAACATTCCATCATCTCTTGGAAATTTAACAAATTTGTTGGAGTTGTATTTAGAAGACAATAATCTCCAGGGAAGCATCCCTTCTAGTCTAAGTCAATGTCGAAATTTGATGACTTTTCATCTTCAAAATAACAATCTTAGCGGTATCATATCCTCGCAAGTTATTGGTCTATCATTCTCACCAAATAGCGTTGACTTGTCTGGCAACCAATTCACTGGTGTCCTTCCCATGGAAATAGGAAATTTTAAAAATATAGAATATTTGGATATTTCTAATAACATGTTCTTTGGTAAAATTCCTGCAAGTCTTGCAAGTTGTGTAAAGCTAGAGTTTCTAGCAATGAGAAGAAACTTCTTCCAAGGGGATGTTCCTTCATCTTTGGAATCATTAAGAGGTCTTGAACATTTTGACCTTTCTGACAATAATTTTTCTGGCAAGATTCCAAAATTTTTGGAGAGCTTTGATTTCTTACAATTATTGAATCTATCATACAACCATTTCGAGGGTGAGGTACCAACAACTGGAGTATTTAAGAACACAAGTGCAACTTCAATTCAAGGAAATGGTGAGCTCTGTGGCGGCATACCTAAGTTTCAGCTTCCTAAGTGCAAATACAACAAATCAAAAAAGAAGAAGTTGACTCTTACTGTGAAATTAATAATCTCTATACTTTCTGGGCTTTTTGGAGTAACTTTGATTCTATTGCTTCTACTTCTTTGCTCTTTAAGTAAAAAAAGGAAGAAAAATACCTTAATTGATTCAGTAAACTTCCTTTTGAGTGTATCTTACCAAAGTCTCCTAAATGCTACCAATGGATTCTCTTTTGCTAATTTAATTGGTAAGGGTAGCTTTGGGTCCGTGTATAAAGGAATTCTTGATCAAGGCAGATATATGGTTGCTGTTAAGGTGCTTAACCTCTCACGTCATGGAGCTTCCAAAAGTTTCATGGCCGAGTGTGAGGCCCTAAGAAACATCAGACATCGAAATCTTGTAAAGGTACTCACAGCATGTTCAGGTATTGACTATCAAGGTCATGATTTTAAAGCTTTGGTATATGAGTTCTTGGGAAACGGCAATCTAGATGAGTGGTTGCATCCAACTTCAAGAACAAATGAGGCTATTGAGGAACCAAGGAAGTTAAGTCTTCTTCAAAGATTGAATATCGCCATTGATGTTGCAAGTGCATTGGATTATCTTCATCATCATTGTGAAACACCAATTGTTCATTGTGACCTCAAGCCCAGTAATGTTCTTCTCAATGATGACCTGATTGGACATGTAGGCGACTTTGGCTTAGCAAGATTCCTTCATGATGTTTCCCAAGATTGTTTTGCTAATCAATCAAGCTCCATTGGGGTTAGAGGAACAGTTGGTTATACTCCTCCAGGTAAATATATTTTACATTTCTTAAATTTAATTTTCTTTCTTTTTCCCATCGTTTCCCACTATTAATTCAAGCATGAAATGTTAGATTCAATATGGATGTATTGTATCTAGAAGATAAAATTAGGGCCGGCGAAATACAATTTGATGCCTACGGCAATAATTTTAAGTGATATTTTTAAAATAGTTAAATATCAATCAAATAATATCGATTTAACTTTTTTTTTAATCATAGTTTTTGCTTTTTTGAGATGCAAATTACTAATTTAGCTATTGTATTTAGGTTTTCGTGATGTCTCTTGTACAACTAATAATAATTAATTAACTTAATCAACACTCTCATATTAATTTTATTTTTGAGAAACAGTTTAGGGTTTCAATTGAATTGGATTTCTATTACCTATATTTTAGCGGCCTTCTTGGAGGTGTGAGGAAAAAGAAAAATACAAAAACCACCTTTTTCCTCTTTTTTAAAATAATCTTTTTTTTTTTTTTTTTTTTTTTGATGTGGTCCTTGGGACTCTTTTATGAAATTTTATGCATACAGAACCTTAGGCCTAGGCTTAAAGCTGACCCTAGATAAAAATTTTCATAACAAATTTTCACTTCTCTTTATTATTATTTTTTTCTTTATTACATGCCATTGAAAATAAACCTTTATTACTTGTAAGATTTTTTTTTCTCTCCCTTCTGTTTCTAGTACAAATATTTGCCTATCTTACAACATATGTTATATGCAATTGCAGAGTATGGTATGGGAAATGAAGTGTCACTATATGGTGACATCTATAGTTATGGCATACTATTGTTAGAGATGTTCACTGGAAAGAGACCTACTGATAGCATTTTTCAAGATAATTTAAATATTCATGACTTTGTTAAAGCAGCTTTGTCAGAACAAAAAATTGACATTATAGATCCTAATCTTCTTTGGGAAAGGCAAGAGGAAGAGACGAGGAGGATAAACAACACTCGAAATGAGGATCAAAATGGAAGTTCCAAAATTCAAGAATGCTTGATTTTGATACTTGGAATTGGAGTTGCTTGTTCCATAGAATTTCCAAGAGAAAGGATGAACATCAGTACTGCTGTAGTTGAGCTTCATAAAATTCGAGAAAGCATTCTTAAAACTAGTATGCAAAGACAACGAGCTTGCGCTACAGGTAAATTTTGTTTTTTCATTGATATATATATATATATATATATATATATAATTTGGTAATGTATCCACCCACAACACTTGATCTAGTTAACTTAATAAAGCCATTCCAAATGTTTAAGGGAATCATATAGCAATTAGAAAGCCACTGTCCATCTTGCAAAACTAAAAAGATGGGAGCCACTTGAAATTTTATTAGTTCATTCTACTATACATAGGATTGGGAATGAGTCCAATTACTCTTCCTCTTCTTCTCTTTTGTGTGTGTGAGAGAGAGATTTGGGTGATTTCCATTATTATAGAGACATCACAAGAAATTGGCTTACGTCCCCTATTAATCTAGACAGAGATCCCTATAAAAGACGTACGCTTAAATTATCAACACATGTACTAAATTGCTGTGATAGACGCGTAAATGCTACAAATTTTAACTAATTAATTTACTGGAGAAATCTTGCTTGTTTAAAATTCCAAATTATTATGTAATCTCTCATATATATATATAATTTTAAAATAAACATAATTAGATGCATATAACATTCTTAACTAAGTCTAAAAAACTTTCTCAAATAAACATATAGTTTATGGGCAAAGTGTGCATTCACATAGTTTAAGGGGGTAAATGTTCATTCTCATAGTTTAGAGGTGTAAGTGTAAAAGGAGATATAATTTAGGGGGTAAAATGTAATTTCTCCAAAATGTCTTGCAAGGATGTTACTTGGTAAGAGTTTGCAAATAGTTCATTCTTGATTGATTCATTAAATTAATTTTTGTTATTGTGATGCAATAAATTTATTTAATATTTACATTTTCAACTAAAGATATTAACAAACAATTTTTAAGAATTCATTGAAATTTACATTTGAACTAATATTAAGTTTTTGTAAGAAAATCTAGATTGTGTTTGTATATAGAACTATATATTTTAGTATTAGGTATTTATTATGATTGATATGTATGATATCTTCTAAGTAAATGGATTGCTAATTCCATAAATATTAAAGGGTAAAGTACATCACCCTCAATTGACGTTTATCGTAATGGCACTCCTCACTTGAGATTTATATAAATGTAACAGCTAAGTCCATGCCTCTCAAACTATGATTTCACTAATAGAATATTTCATTTTAAAATATATTCTTATTCAAAATTGGAAAAAATGACACTCCCCTCCCTTGAGTTATGTATTAACTATTACATTTATATAAACCTTAAGGAATGAGCATCATATGTCATTTCATAAAACATAAGAAGGGGAGTGTCATTTCATAAAACTTTAATGAAGGTTGCTGTAATTTAGTAAATATTAATTAAATGAGTTTGGATTTCATAATTCCACAAATTAACTTTCTTGCATTTTAAACTTTCTTAAAGGTGTAAAAAAAAAAAAAAAAATTGATACTTAATTTACCAATTAAATTGTAGCCTTGTAGGTAATGGCTTAATGAATATCTTTTAAATTGTAGGGGAACAGCTCAGTCACAAGTCACTACAACGTCATTTTTAGAAATTCAAAGCTTTTTATTATTCTAATTCATTGAAATTTATCTTCCTTTACCACAGGTGCATAAGGTTGATGACTTATTATGAAGGTAGCCAGCATAGTTTGTCAAGTTTATGATATATTATATTGGAGCAAATAATTTGTGTAATTCAGCAATCATGTCTTTAATGTACTATTTTCGTTAATTCAGCAATCATATTTCTGGCTTGGCTTAAAGATCTGATGTATTTTCTCTCTATGGTTTCAATAAAAAGGCTTAGTCTTTAGATGCCTAAGAAATTTAGATCTGCCTCTATTTGAAGATTTTCATTATTTGAATTAATTTGATTCATCGAAAATATGTTCCACCACAATTTGTTTTTGTACTTTAGGCTGATTTGGCCAGTTTTTCTTAATCTATTGGTCTATGTTTTCCCCCTCAAAAAAAGAAAAAAAGAAAAGAAAAGAAATATATATATATATATATATTTATATCACTGTTATTTGTCAAATATTTAACAAAATTAATTAAAAAAAATCAATTAAAGATCTTTGTGGCAAAAAAAATCAATTAAAGATTTTTTAATTTGAAAAAATTTTGTAGCTTTAGCATTTTCCACCTTTTAAAGGGCATAAAAAATTAATAGTTTAAATTTAAAGTAAAATATATAAGTCCAAAAAAAATTTGCTCAACAACAAAAATTACAAATAGTAAAATTTTAAAAAAAAATTAAAAATTTAAGCCCCATCAACCAATTTTACACAAAACAAACAACATGACCCTCTAAAAAGTTTTAAACAAAATAATTTTTTTCCTTATCCAGCATGCACACAACAAAGACACCAAAAACAAATTCTCAATGATTAAGTAGTAGAGTTAGAGACCAGAGTTGCCACACACAGTGAGCAGCAAAGCCACCCCCCTAACTCCAAGTCCTGACTCTATCCTCGGTTGAAACTCTCTAAAAAAAAAAACTTACACATGACCATCAATAAAAATAAACATCTCAAATCCTAAGCATGTGGGAATACGTTAGCTGAATGAGAAATAGACACTTGTGGAATTTTCATTCACAACCAAAAAAAAAAGAAAAAAAAAAGTGGTGTGTCTTGATGTTTGTAATGGTTAAGATTCTCCATGGAAACATCTCAAATCCTAAGCAAGTGATAGTGATCGAACCAAGAGGATGAAGCCACAGAACTGATAGGCATGACTATGACCAAGAAGACCTTTCCTGCTTGTTACACCAAGTCCTTGTTCGGTACATATTTACAAGAAATGTCTTGATTACATGACACAGAACACTAGTGACTTTCATTAGCTCCAGCATTCTAGGAGCTACTAATCGTGCAGAATACTTTTCCATCTTTGCTATCATGCTTGGATTAATTTTGTAAAACAAGTAAAACATATCAAAATTACTCATTTGTTAAATTGCTCATTTAACAAATTCACCACCACCATCAATCCTTAAAGTTTTGATTTTGGTATTAAACTGATTCTCAACAAGAGACTTAAAAATGTCACTAGAAGAAGAAATGGTAACAGAAGGTACATCATTTAAGGCAGAATGTAAAATCTTGGAACAAGGATGCCTAAATCTTTGGTGCCAAAGCAAAGCCTGAGCAGAAATAGTAGCAAAACACTTGGAATTGAAAGAGGATGTAGATGAAGATGAATCGGAAGCAAAGGGTGGTATAGGATAGGTCCCATCTTTACTCAACCCTCTGTATAGGACTTTCTCCATAGGTAAATCCTAAATTGAGAATTGATAAGCATCAAAATAACAAAAGACATTATTTTGCAAACAAAGCTTATGCACTGAAAGTAAATTTGAAGCAATCTATGGTACCCTAAGGATGTTATTAAGGTTGAAATTGTGTAAAGGAGTAAGAAGCTTACCATTCCCAATATGAGTAACAGGTAATTCTTGACTATTGCCTATTGTAACAGTCTCATAAGCTGTAGGTTGTTGATGTAAAGAAAGTTGAGCCAAGTCTGGTGTAATATGATCAGAAGCACCTATGTCAGTAAGCCAATTTTGGTTTGAAGGACAACCTGAATGTGAATCCATTGAACTTGCAGCCATTGAAGCAAGCTTAGCTGGAGGATGTCTCCCTTGATAGGCAAAGTTCATCCTATGATAGCAATCTAGAGCAGTATGGCCATTCTTACCACATATCTAACACATTGGCCTTTGACCTTGTAGAAAATTAGACTTGGATTGTGTTGGGTTACACGTGTGAGTGAAGTCCCACATTGAATAAATATGAGAAGAATGAGTGGTTAATATAACATAATTGAGCTCATACCCATTAGGCTTAGGCCTTTTGGGTTAAAGTGTGTCTCTATATGTTATATTAATTATTTAAGAAAACTTCCCAAGGTGTTTATCTCCCCAACAGATTGTGGCTAGGAAGGGGAAAACTGACCTTGACCATTGTAGGATTGCCCAAAGAATTAAGACTGACCAGTAGTAAACTGATTAGATTGACCAATAGAGAATTGGCCATTGCTATTACCTTTTCCATTGCCACAACCACAATTGTTGGAATTCTTTTCCCTTTCTCTATTGAAAGATTGATTGAACTGATTAACTGCTATAGCAAAAGAAGATGAATCTCAAAGATCAGACCTTTTCTTGATGGATCTTTCTTCAACATTGAGTAGAGTATTCATCTCTTCAAGTGTAACCACATCACTTCGAGTTCGTATACCATAGTAAAATGCATCATATTCTGGTGGCAAAGCTTTAAGAGCTAAATGAATAAGCTCTTCCTCATCAACACAAACTGCCACTGCACCAAGCTTATCACGAATTTCTTTGATTCTTTGAAAGAAAGAGTTCATGCTCTATGAACCTTTCTTGAGGCTCATCAATTCATTCCTTAAGCTAAGAATGTGAGATCGAGAAACAGAAGCGAAATGTTTCTCCAAGATCTTCCAGACTCCTCTACCAAATTTTTGACCTACTGAGAGAGCTAAGATTGATGGAGAGAGAGTAGAATTGATGAAAGTGAATAGTGTCTGTCCACGATTCCTCCATTGAATATACTCTGAATTAGCTTCAGTGGTATAATTCCCTGAGCTATCCTTGAGAAGAGGATATGGAGCTTCAAGATTGTCTTCAATGAAGTTGATAATTGAGTAAGCTTCCAAAATCACCTCAATTTGGTGTCTCCAAACCAAATAGTTGTTGTAATCAAGATTTACTGCCATCATACTCGCCATGTTAGACAGAAGCAGCAACAAAGGATTAACTCCATGAGTAGAAATTGAAGAGTGTATACTTGCGCTTGAACTCGAAGCAGAGGAAGTTGAACTTGCAGAGGATGCCATTGATGGCTCTGATCCCATGAAAGAAAACCTTGATTCTTAGAGAGAATTGAGAGAAACCAAAAGAATTGAGATTTGTATTATCACACTAATCAATACATTACAATATCCCAATACATATATACTTTGTCATAGCTAATCTATCCTAACTAACCTGCATAATTTCAGCGGGATTAACAAACTAATAGATGATCTAATCTTGACTTTGCACGTGTCCATTAACCATAACTAACTCAACTCTTAATAACTGACACTAAGCTACAAGTAGTTTTACAACCATGCTACTGAACTACATGTCGTTTCAGTAGCTCATGAGCCTTTGTCTTTTGCACTGCACCTTGCTTTGCATCTGCTGCCTTTACAATTTCCATGGAGAATCTTAACCATTCCTTGATTCCAACCCTGACAATACGCTAACATCAGGGCACCGCATATGCTTTTGGTTGTGAATGAAAATTCCACAGGTCTCTATTTCTAATTCAGCTGAAGTAATTAATGTCCCTCATTTTTTTGTTAAAATACAATTTAGTCCTTCAAAATTTTCCTGAGTGGTTAATTTAATTTGGTACTTAAAATTTTAATATTATCAATTTGTTCCCCATGTTTACAAATGTGATCAGTACATTCCTTCTGCTAACTACTGCGCCACCATTAAGTACATATATGACACCATTTTTGTGTAAATTTTACTAACAATTTTATTTATTTATTCATTTATTGATGATCGTGGACTCATGTGCAAGTTGGAGGCCTTTACCAAAACAATGTCACGTACAACACCAAAAACTATTGGCGGAAACCCACATATATCCAACATTAAACATAAGAAATGTATTAAGAGTTAAAACTAACAGAAGGCAGAGGAAAATAAATAAAGCACAGCATGCATATTATTAATACTGAGGTGCGCATGCAAAAAATTTGGCTTCTGTGTTATGAATCTTAGTTTTTTATGTAAACTTCTATGTGTTCAATCTTTTCAAAATAAGTTTTACATGCTGCTTGTTTGCCCAATTGCTTGATATCGATGCCTTCATTCTCCTTAGTTCTGTCTCTCCCATGCCTTTGATTCGATTTGATGCAAGATCTAATTTTATTGACATACGGGATGAGAGGAAATTTATAATTTATGAGAAGTACCCCTTCCTCTCTTTATTTCCCTTGTCTTGGGTGTTCAAAAATACAACCTTCTTGAGTTCTAATTTTGCTTTCTCTCCTTCCACTTTGCACAACAATGCCATAATCTTGCATGTTTGTTTGTTTAGACCCTTTAAAACAGATTATAGCCAAGTGATTACTTAGGTTAATTATGAGATCCAAGTTAAATAGTGAAAGATCATATCATGCAAACAACGGCAAAGTAAATAACACATAGATATGATCACCTAGGAAAACCAATGAAACGAATCGTTTCAAGGCAAAAACCTGGAGAAGATTTGACCTAACTATCCTCATGGTAAACAAATCAACTAATAGAGAATTGAAGTTTTTGCAATAAGATTTAACCCTAAATCTATTGCTACCTCTAGTAGTAACATATTGACACAACCACGTGCAAGCTCTGAATCCACGAACTCTTTCTCTCTTGGATTTGCAGCACACAAGCTCCCATGCTTATGACTTTGAGATCCCACTCAAAGGTTTCAGATCACCACTTATTGATCTTGCAGCAACTAGATTCCACCAATACTTGATTGTAGATCTTGTTTCGGTTGACACTTGTAGAGTTAAAAGGTACAAAACCTCTCAGATCTCACGGGAGTGACTCACAAGTCTTCCAAGAGTTTTCAAAACATAGTTAGGGTTTTCCTTTTATACTTAGGAATGTTGGACTGAAACCTTAAACGTTTTCGTAGGCTTGGGTCTGATTTATATTTTGCAGAAATAATTTTTCTGTGATTTTCAATTGGCCAAGCCTGAATTTCAATCGATCAAGCTTCACTGAAATTTAATTCATTTTCCTGCAGCTTGAATATTCTTAAGACTTGACTTGAAACATTTTGAGCAATGTCTAACACTTATTCTAGACATGTTTTTGTTCTCAGTTTGCCAACATATACAAATTAGGACTCTAAACATTTAATCCCAAATCTTTAGAACCTAACATTGCAATCTTTAAGGATAGTAAGCATACAGTTCTTGCATGGGAGCTTCAACTTTGGGTAGGCATGGAGTTGTGAAAAATATTCTCCTAAAATTAGTAATCCACTCATTAATATTGTTTCCACTTTGGTTACATATAAATCTATGCCTTAAAATGATTAAGATCTTCTTAAGCAAAAAATCTAGGACTCACACACTTTGACATAATTTAGATACACGACAAGGGAAAAATAGATTTTCTTTTTTAGTAAATATTAGTGGTGGGCTTGTGTATAAGTGAAATGATCCAATCACACATTTACAAATATGTAAATCATTTAAGTGCGAACAAATGTGTGTCAATAGAAGAGGTGTTTTCTTAAGATATCCTAGGGACAAAAAAGGAGAAATACTTTTTTTTTTCTTTTTTTTTTTGGTAGAAAGGAAACTTCATTCAAAACTAAACAGCAAGGCAAAGCCTGTTAGTACATAGTCCATGGCTATCAGCCTTAAAAACACTTAAATCGTCCACAAGCGTACTAGAATACAAAATAAAGTCCATAGATTGTGAATAACCAATGCTAGCTAGACGGTCCACACATGCACCCATTAGCTTCATGGAAAATGTGCTTAACTCGACAGTGGAGAATTTGGGAAACCAACTGCCTGCAATCTTCAAAGAGAGGGGAGATAACAGCATTAGTATAATTTGGATTGTTAATGGCATCTACAAGAGATTTAGCATCCATTTCCACAATGATCTTAGGGAATTTAGTTGCTAGCATAAGAGGAGCTCGTCCCTAAGGGTCCAAAGCTCGGCTAAAAAACTGCTAGCTTTCCCTAATCTCCTAGAGAAGCCTAAAACCTAGTTGCCATTCTTATCCCTTATAACACCTCCACCCCCGACTGAACCCACTATGCCATTTGTAGCCCTATCCGTGTTTAAGCTTCCACCAACCCGTGTCAGGTTTTTCCCAGCAAATTTTTTTAACAATCCCTTGTTTGCGCTGCTTCCATCTTCCTGCACAGTGGAAAATTCATTGGACTGCATAATGATCTTCTGCACAATGTTTGGGTTAGTGCCTTTGTTTTTGAAAACCAACTGGTTTCTTTGCTTCCAGATAATCCAAATGGAGAATAAGAAAAAAGAATTCCAGGGGGGAAGGTCTGCTATATGGTTGGTTTTATCACGGTAGTTGGAGAAGAGCCATTCCTTGGTTGATTGAGAAAAAAAAGGAGGAAGTGAGAGCTTGGCGTCGAAGCTAAGCCTAGATGGGTTTGATGCAAATGCAGTCATGGAGAGCATGGGAAATGGATTCAACTTCCATATGACACAAAGGGCTCGTTGGGTCTTGATTAATCCCTCTGCCCACAAGACACTCCTTTACCCTGATGCTACTATGCATACATTTCCACGCAAACACTTGGATTCTGGGGAGGGTGTTGAGCTTCCATATCCATTTACCTGAAAAGGATTCAGTCTTTGAGGGATCAACAGCAGAGCAGTAAGCACACTTTAAATCAAAGGTACCCTTCAGTGATGGGCTCCAGGCTATTTTATCAGTTCCCCTAGTGAGAATAGGTGTTGGTATGGCTTGGATCTCAGCTTTTATGTCATTAGGAAGCTCAAAGGGGATTATTGACCAATCCCAGCCATACGTAAATAATTTGGTGGCTTTTAATTAACAACTCTTTTTTTTTTTTTTTTTTTTTTGAGAGAGAGATAATTACAACATGCTTCTAACCCCGCAGCTCGAACCCGTTTCACCCTAAACCCCCAAGCACTTTGTACATGGAGAGGTGCCAATTCAGCTACAAGGCTTTTGGCATTATTTTTTAATTAAAAGCTCTTTTAATTAACATTATTTTTTACTCATTTATCACATCCGTTGCAATTTATTATAAGAATCATATGGTTTTCCATTTTTCATAAATTGGTAAATCTCATATAAAAGTAGTTTTGTTAGTAAAATACTTACACGAAAATGATATTGCATCCATCAACTTATCAAGTTAACAAATTCAGGAAAAATTGTGTCCTAAATTTGGTTTGATTAGAGATGCTACCTTTATAGATAAAGGTTTTCTTCATATTGCCTTGTGTTTCTTACTACAGCTTTTGAGGTTTGACCCTAAAGTAGTGTGACAAAGGCCAGTCGACAACCTTTTTTAGAAGAGAAAGTATAAGCACTAAAAATTTTACAACTGTTAATATGAAAAATTGTTAGTGGCAAGTATAAATGTAATGTTAATGGTGGGTTCAGATAAGAGCACTACCATCAGGTGTGTCAAATGTGCCAAATGTTAAATATTTGGCACATTTGACACACCAAACGTAAAAACAAGCCCCCATCAGCCGTTCTAAATCTCAAAAAATTTGGAACATGTCTACAGTACCGTCTCAAATATGAGACGGTATGGACAAAAATGCCATACACTGTTTAGCTTTATTTAATTCGTTTTTTCTCTCTCCTCTCCCTCATTTGTCTCTCTCCGTCTCTCCGTCTGCATCATCTTCACGAAATCAGGCTGTTGAAGGTAAGCCCCAGTGGATGGATCCGCAGTCAGCTTGGCCCACATCTCCGGACCGGAGAAAGCATCGCCGAAGAGATTGTTTCCCGGCGGCGGAGGTCCGGCGCGGGACCGAGAATCCGAGGCTTGAGCATCGGCTAAGCCGGATTTGAGAGCCTCGTTGTTAGGGTCGTATTCGAGACCTTTCTTGTAAGCTGAAACGGCGTCGTCGTAGTGAGCCAAGCCGAGATGAGCCGCACCGAGTCTTCTATAACCCTTGGACCAGTCGGGTTTGAGCTCTACGGTCTTCTTAGCATCGGTCAAGGCCTCAGAGTACTTGTTGATAGAAACGTAGGCGGCGGATCGGTTAGAATAGAGGACGTGGTTGGTCGGAGTGAGATTGATTGCTTCGGAGAAGTGGCGTATGGCGGTGGGAAAGTCGCCGGCGAAGAACGCCGTGTTGCCTTTGGCTTTGGCTTCTTCAGCCATTAATCAAAGAGTAGGAAATAATATATTATTTTAATATGTAGTAAATATTATTTTAATGTATAGAATTGAAGTATAAAACATCTGATAAATGGTATGTTGTAAAATGATGTGTTAAAATGATAAAGTGGGTTTTTGGTGTGTCAAAATGACATTTTTTTTGAGAGACCTGATGAGAATGCTCTAAAAACAAGAAAAAATTTGCTAACTCAATTGTTGTACAAAATGTTGTGAATTTTTTTGTATTTGTAACATTGCTCCTTTTTTTAATAGGAGGACGATCAAAGCACATTAAACAAGCATTCAATGCCCAACCGTTACCTACGGAAGAAACAGTGATAAGGTTGTTGACAACTCCATAAAAGGCCTCATTAACACAACCAAGGCGTTGAGAAAATATACCATGTTTCGGTAATACCAACTCAGCATCTGTTTTGATATTTCTTACCCAATAAATGAGTGACACCTGTTTCAAAAAATCACATTAGACTACTTCAATAAATTAATCACAATCTTCTATACTATCGGGAAGAAAAATTAATCATTTATTGGAGTAGTCTGATGTGATTTTTGAAAACAGATGTCACTCATTTATTAGGTAGGAAATACCAAAACAGATGCTGAGTTGGTATTACCGAAACATGATATACTTTCTCCAAGGCGTTACTAGAAGCATAAAGGAAGCCATTAAAGACTCCCAATGGCTAGAAGCAATTGAACTATATAATTCCTTCTTATAGAGAGAAAGGTACACACATTTACAAATACACACATCTGATTCATAATTTTTCTTTGTCCAAGAATCTAACTTTACCATTGGAAACTCATTGGCTGGCGCCATGCTGATGTTGCTAGAGAGAGGAACATTTCATTATCATTTTGCAGGTCACGATCACCAATAAGAACGACTCCATCTGGGCGATCATATTACTGATGATCTAGTGTATCATCAAGTAGCATTTGATGGATAGCTAACACTTAATTTTGATACACTTTGAATTATATTTGATGGGATAGTTGAGTTTTTTTTTTTTTTTTTTTTTTTTTTTTCTTTAATATAAGTTTTTCCCAATACATTGCCCGTTAGTTGGGTATCCCGAAAGTAAACTCAAATTATTATAGTCCAATGGTATTTTAAAATAAGTGAAGATAAAATTACACTGTGTGTGTATGAAATCGTGTATGAAATTAAGTTTTCAAAACACGGTTTCATTATTCCATAATTATAACAAAATACTATTTTAGTTAGATTGTGTACGACAGTGTATAACTTAATCTGTACAATAATAATATTAACATTTTAAGAAATAGTAATCTTCTACTTTTATGCAAATTGTGAACTTTTGTGCGATTAAGGTCTATCATACAGTTTACCAAAAAAAAGGTCTATCATACTATTAAAGTCCATTGGTATTTTTAAAAATAGCGGACTTCCTGTTAAACTTGAATTTGTATTATTCTTTATATTAGAAAAAAAAAAAAGTTTATTAACTAATTTTTTTTACATGTGAATATGTTTATATAAATCTGAAATTCTTATATTTAGATTACAATCTATGCTTTGTCAAAATGCAACATTGAAATTTCTTGAAGATGTCACTCATTCTCCATAAATTATTTAAAACGGATTTTCAATGGTACCTATATCAACCACAAATACCTACGTCATTCTCATTTGTATTTTCTTTTCACTTTCAAGAGAAGAGGATTATTCTTGAACTTATCGATGCGTGGGTCTAATACTATTGTAGTCCAATGGTATTTTTAAAACTAGAGATCTTTTTTTTTTTTTTTTTTTTGATAAACTAGAGATCTTCTAGTTAAACTTGAATTTTGTTTATTTATTTATTTATTATAGTAGATAAATAAAATTACAATTAATTTCTTTTTTCTTTTTAACATGTGAAGATGTTTATATGCTTATGAAATTTTTATATTTAGATAATAATATATGGTTATTCAAGACCTCGCCTGTTTTTAAATGAATGAAAGCAACATTACAATTTCTTGAAGATGTCTCTCATCCGTAGAGTATTTTTTAACGGATTTTGAAAGGTATTTATCCAATTGCAGATACCTATATGTCATTCTCATTTGTTTTTCTTTTACATTTTCAATAGAAGAGGATTCTTCATTTCTTCTTGGACTTTTCTATGCCTATAGGCTGCCGGCATGGCCATTACTTTCGAGGGTCCTTATATTCCAAATCCATTCATTCACATTGGTTGAGAGTGGCAAAAAAGTCCATGATATATAAACAAATCTGTTTTGATAAAAACAAGGAACCAACTTCCGAAGGCATTTAAGATGATGGCGTTTTAAATGATCACTTGGCTTCTTTTTCCAATCACAATCCAATAAAATATCGGCTATGTTAGAATACTGTCTTTTTAAATAGGACTTCATTTTTAAGAAATTTTAAAGTAGAAATATAAAATAGAGAACTAACAATTTAGGATTAAAGAATTATTTTTCAGTGGCACACTATCAACCCAACCAATTAATCCAAACTAACTTACTTCAAGCAATATAGTTTGAATAAATCTAGGGATATACCTATATATAAGGACATAACTAGTTTTATGTGGTAGATTGTAAGTGATAGACTGTTATGGATATCGATTAAGAATAAATTTAACTATGTGTTTATAAACTCTTAGGCACCCTCTCCTTACAAACTGATTTTCAAGGGTGAGTTCTACCCTTAGGTTTGTAACATTTGATATCAGAGCCAACCATCACCCTGAGTAATCAGACGTAGCTCATTGAGTATGGGATCAAATGAGTTGCAGCTTTGTAGTTGGATCCCAAATGGGGTGACCTAGAGGCTAGATTAAAATAACTAATAGGTAAGTGGAGCCATCAAAAGATAAAGGGCTACAATTGGGTTAGTGTCACTAGAGTGAGCAGTCGTGAATGTCGGTTGTGGAGAGTGGTGGTATGTTATGGACATGGATTAAGTATAAGCTTAACTATGTGTTTATAAGCTCTTGGCACCCTCCCCTTGCAACCCAGTTTTCAAGGGTGAGATCTACCCATGGGCTTGTAACATAGACACTTTCTAATTACCATATTTTACATGAATCTCCAAACTAATTTGGAATTATCTCTTCTAACTTACTAAGTGGTGGTTTTATAAGACTATCCATATATATTATTTAAACAAGTCACATGATTCAAGACTATCCATGTGTGTATTATTCAAACAAGTCATCAAATGATTCATTTAAATACTCGTGTACACATAAATGGTTTCTTCAATGGTCATATAGTGGATTTGAGGAAGATAACTCGAAACCAATTTAGACCTAAACTTTCTCCTTCTACAAATTAGTGATCTATAAGCATTTAATTCTCTTTAACCCAATTGTCTTCTTTGTTAGGGTTTTAGACCCTAAATGTCTCAGATTTAATCAAGTTTTAGTTAAATAATTAATTATATTAGTTATGCAATAGATCTGAATCAATTATATATCAAACAAGCATAGATCACATGAACACCAAGAACAATGACCTAGGAAAACTTTTAAAACCGTGGTTTCAAAGTAAAAAAAAAATGTGGAAGATTTAACCCAAACAATCCTCAAGGCAACATTTCACTAATAGAATCGAAGTTTTGACAATAGACTTCACCCTAAATCTACTACTACCTCATGTAGTACTTACTAGCATGACCAAACGTAGCTCCAAATCCACGAACTCTTCTACTGTGAAACTATTGCACACAAACTCTCCTGTTTGTGACTTTGAGACTCCACTCAAAGGTTTAGATCAACTGTGGTTGATTTGATTTCAGCAACTTTCCTCTAAAGCCAGATCTGTTGTTTGCATAATGGCTCTAGCTATAACTTCAAATGGGTTTGGAAAACTGTAGATTTGTGTACAAAACACTCCCTCTTGAACTATGCAAAATGTGCTCTAGGGGTTTCATTTAAATATCCTTAAGATCCATCAAAACCCTAAATCCAATGGCTAAGTAAGAAAGTGAGATTTCAGATCTGCACAAATCTCCGATCGGTCGAGATAAGTGAGATTGTTTCTGCATTTGTCTTTTCTTACTTCCTTGAGTCTTCAATTGTGTAGAACTTCATTTGTCTTGTTTCTGAATATTTCTAGACTAAAAACTAGACAAAAACTAAGTTCTAAATGTTACAATTTGTTCATGGTTTCCAACCTAAAAATATAGACTTTACAATCTCCCCCTTTGGCAATCCATGACAAAACCAACATACAATTAAGACTCAAAACTATTAGCTATAAACTAACAACTCTACAAGCTTAACATACTTCTAGAAAGATGCAAGAAGAAGAACGTATGTCTTGAATATAGAGTGTACCTGTCTTTCCTGAAAAACTAAACAAACACATTAATGCATGTATATAGAGATATAGACAGATAAAACTTATCACAATGTTATAGAGAAACTACAAAAAGTTTGAATAAGAGCATATGTGAAGTATACTTAGCCTGATACCAAATTTGTTAGAGTAACCATAACCAAGGATAAAATAAAATAGGTACAAACCAACCAAAGTGTTCTTAACTTAGATTAAATAAGCAAAATAAATAAATAAACAGCTTCCCGTTAAAGCAAGCATATCTCCCCCTCAAAACAATTCCGCCCTTAAAACATCATCTCCCCCTTTTCGTCATGATGCTCAAAGGGGTCACTCATCTTCGTCATCAAATTCTACAGTATCATTACCTTGACCGAATGAAGAAGCACCACCAAAAGGTCTAACAACCTTCCATAAATTATCAATATTATTAGTCATTGAGGATATAATCTATCCATGTGCCAACTGTGTCCATGATCACATTCACACATTGATTAATCAACTACAATTGTGCCATGATAGCTTCAAGAGACGCACCTTGTGGCATGGTGGTGTAGAAGTAGTAGGTGGGGGAACATTTGCTGGTTGTTGTTGTGGTTCATCATTAGAATCTTCATGGTCATCCACTCCTGAAGTACTTCTTTGTCTCTTATCGCCCTTATTTTTGGTTAATTGTGCCTGCATTTAATTTAGAGTACCAGAACCAAAAATAGACCTAGGCTTAAGTTCTATGACAGGTGTAGGTAGATAGAAGCTTAAATGAATAAGGATACGAGTGATAGAGACAGGAAGATACAGATCATGAGAGTAGTCATGAGAGTAGTACACACCAACAGAGACTGACACAAGATAAAGGGAAAATCTATGGGAACATCTATGAGAAGAGCATAAAGGAGATTAATTCTTTCAATGATAGTTACCATGAGAAAAGGGATTGAGATTAGATCCCATGATTTTGTTCAGAAGACGGACTTTATCAGTAAAAAGCCCACTGTTTTAGCATTTGCACCCCAACAGCTCTTAGGACCACAAAACCAACTAAAAACAACATCTCTATCAGGATCATTCCTAAATGGATAACCCGGTTCAATAACACGAGGAATCTCTTAAGCAGTAATGATATATGCATCAATAGTGAATGTGTTTCCACGTATGTAAACACGGAAACGATTCTCTAAGGAGCTACAATCAAACATGTTTGCATAGAATTTAGGAATAATCTCAGTAGGAACTATAGGAAAGCTAGAACACAAGTTCAACCATTGTTTTTGTTCATAGATGTGTAGAATACACATGTGCCTCAATTCATCAAGTTTTATTTCTCTTTCACCAAAGATTTTCCTCTTAGACTGAATGTTCACATGTTTCATATGATGATCTATAGATTTGAACCTAAGAGAATCATATGTATTTCCTGGTACAGCAGAACTATGGGTGTGACCTCTAGTGGTTTTTCTCCTAGGAGCCATAAGGCTAGAGAGAATAAGACAATGAGAACACAAAAAAACAACACCAAAAACACAAGGAACACAATGAGTAATGAGATTTAAATATATATATATATATATATATATATATATATATATATATATATATGCATGTATGCATGAAACTAATCATTTATGTAAATTTGATGACGCATGAATCATTTTAAGTACAAATATATAGTGTTTAGAGTGAAAAAACACAAAATCCAAGTGTTCATACATGAAAATTAAAAAAATTCAACCCTATATTATGACCATATGTCAATAACACTATATAATTTACTTAAATCCATCAAAAATACTTAAACAAGCATGGGTATATGTATAATTTCATCAATTTACAACACCAAAACCAAAACCCCAAAATTTTCTCAAGAAAATTCAAAGCTCAAATCCCTAATTTCTACATGAAATGCATGAAAAAAATTGAGAAAAGAGAGTTTAGAATGACTTACCATGCACTAGACGACAAAACCTTGAAGAAATTTGACTTGAAAAAAAGCTTTTTGTCGTATGTGAAGATTGGAGTCAAGAGAGAAAGAGAGGTGTCAAAAATAAGTGAGAAAAGAGTGAAAAAAAATGACCCACGGTTTTATAGCCCCAAAGCTTGATCGGTTGAGTTGGTGTCGAGTAGGCAGAACCTTCAAGTGATTTTCCTGGGCAAATCTTGATTAGTTGAAGTAGTTGAGCTCCAGGTGTTGAGATTCTCAATCAATCGAGGTAGGTTTCAAGTGCATAGAAACCAGGAAAAAGGTTAAAAGAGCTAATTTTCATGAAATATGTGCAAAAATACACAAAAGACTTGAAAAAAAAATGCATACAAATGCAACAAAATGAACATGATATGTCACTATGTGCTCACAGCTAGTTTGATCAAATTTTCTCACAACTCAACAAAAAAAAAAAAAAAAAAAGTTCAAATCTCATAAACTCAAAAATAATGAATTCAAGAAGTAAGTAATCAAAAGATTAATCAAACTGAGTAGTCAATTTAGCAAGGAATATGCTTGAGTGTGTGAATCACTAGTCAGTGTACAAGAGCTGTCAATTATGACATAAAGGACTGAAAACATACAATTTAATCATTGAACTATATCACATCTGCTTGATGGAGACCATCTCCTTCAAGTTACATCATATAACTCTCACATCTCCTAAATGACTACTTGCAATCAAAGACATGTGTAAAAAAAATTTGAGTTTTATGCCTCTAGCACAGTCAAGGGCATATATTTTTATAGAAATTTTTTATCAAGCCCATACAATTTTTTTATTTTTACCCTTTACTTTTTCTAAAGTGTTGTGCATCCCTTATTTGGATGGGTTTTTCATTTTAGCACTAGGGTATTTTGATTGGCAAACACAAGTAGTGAGATGGTCATTTAAGACTTTCTCTCTAGATTATTTAGTCCTTTCCATCAAAGAGAGTGATAATAGACTAATTTAATCATAGATTTTTATTTAAGTATCACACAAAATCTAACACTTGGTTAATTGACATAGTGTGTGAATTAAGAGTGCTCAACCAAGCTATAGAGGATACACAAGTAAGAAGAATCAATTTCTTAACTAACCCAAGAGTACATATACTTTCAAGTACTCAACTCAAAAAAAAATTATTTTTTATTTTTTCAATTTTTTATTTTTTTATTTTTATCTTTTGAAAATAAGCAACAAAAAATGCAAATGAATGAAAAATGCAAAGCAAAAAAAAAGTACAAAGTACAAATGATTCCTAGCATATATGAGATGCATGAAGCACAACAAGGAATCAAAAAAAGTGTCCTATAGAAGATTGAAAGAATTTAAACAGAGGACAAACACAAAGATAATTAAGTCTTTGGATCCTTCCTCACCCACACAGCACAAATCTTTGGCTGTGAAGATGAAGAGACTAGGAGGGAATAACATTCCCTTGAAACCGAGTTAGAAAGCTCTAGGCTTTTAATAACTCTTCAACCAATGATACAGGATCATGTAGCTTGGATAATTTAGACACTCGCTTCTCTAGATGAAGCTTGAAACAGTTAGGGCATGTGTTACCAGGAACACCACAGTGGTGACAAACATCAGTAGACTCAGGTCTACTTTGCTCTCTTGAAGTTTGACTTCAAATTGAGATCTCAGCTGCAAACAATTAGGTGTAATGTGACCAACCACACCACAATGATGACTAGTAGGAACAAATCCAGATTTTCCTTGATGCTTAAGATAGGATCTAGACATAGGTTTTTTATCATGGAATTCATTCACAGTTCTTTTACCTTTGTCTTTCCTAGAAAAATTGTCCTTTTCTTCATTATAATTCCTCTTAAAAGGAGGAACATACACTTTAACATCTTTAGGCTTAATGGGAGCAAAGCCAGATTCGGGTTCAACAACAGGCTAAAGACTAGACACTTTTGCTAATTTAGGTTTAGACTCAACTAGGTCTTCTTCTAAGCCTTTGACCTTAACCTTGAGTGATTGATTTTCAATTTTGATCTCATCTACCGACTTGCTAATCTCTTCAAGATTTACTCCTAAGTTGTTATGCCCCAAACCCAAAAGGGTCCAAAGAATAAGAAAAACATCCCAAAGGTACTTGTAGATTTTTCATTTTCTGAAAATCAAGCTATAGGAGATTTTTTTTTTTTCCTTTCTTTTCCACAGGATAAGAATATATAACCATAAATCTCCACATTACAAGTTAGAGCTCTATAACACATTTACCCACGAACAATAACTAAAAATCATGTGCCTTCACATAATACATGAATATTTTATAAAACTCCAATTGGATCACAATCTTATCAAGAATAAGGAACCTTAACATCGAGTCTAGGCCTACCATGCCTAAGGCTAACAAACCTAAAGTGCCCAACCTCCTACAGAATTAATCATGGCCTCGTTGAACATAGCAAGATCGAGTCACCAACCATTTACAGCACAAGTCTCCAAATTTAACATAGCACTCTAATCATCACCAAAGAAGTAAGCTCCATACCCAAGGTATAGCTAATTGATTTGAAAAATTGTTAGAGGGTGGGATGAGCTAAAACCCAGTAAGTAGCATAATTAATGGGGGTGGGGGAAATGCAAGTTTCATGATGATGAACAGTTTACAAAGCATGTTTTAATTTGAGGAATTTCTAACTGAATACTACAAGATCATTTTCAATAATAATATGACAAGAATGTGACAAGAATGATAAATAATGAACACAAAGTTTCTCAAAATAATACCATGAAACTATATAATATAATTTGTGAGCACTAACAATATACTTCCAAAGCCATAAAATCTAACATAAGGTAATTTATCACAAATATACCACACTACCATATAGACCGGTCAGGGGATCCACCCATTCACAACTGGCATGATATTGTCATCTCTAGTATGCAGTCTCTTGACCCTATGGGCAACAGCTTCACCCATACCCTCAAGGTTTTGTCTCTCCTCCCATGGGTAGAAAGGAGAACGCGTCAAATAGGATCTCTTTTGCATGTGGTCTTTTGGCCCTATGGGCAGCAGCCTTACCCACACACAATCAAGTAACCTTTCCCCCCCCATGGGTAGCAATGAAGAACGCGTCATCCAAAGTGAAAAGGCACTAACCTAGATCTGATTCCATTGTCACAAAGACTACGGAAACCAAAACAAGTGATCACTGGGAAATCACACATGGCATAGGATTAAAACCACGTAAAGCTCATATGTTATATGTACTTTGAAACACATAGTTTATATCCAGGTAGTTTCAGAAACCTTAAATAACCAAAACTTCTACAAAGTTTGTAAGGATTTCAACTTCATTCTTGTCAAAAAGATTTCCTATCAATTTCCCAAAGAACAAGACAAGATAAGCATCTCTAAATTTTCAAATATACCATAAAATCCATGATTTCCTTATCAAAAATTAAATAAAAGATGCTCATTTTTCAATGTCAAGAATTCATGCATTTCCCCAAATGCAATACCAAATATGATGTATACAATAAGGTCACAAGACAATACTTTTAAGAAACATATATCCATATATAATTTTCCAAAATATGTTTGATCCAAAAACAACGTTTATGTAACATGGTTATCTTCCAAAAATAAAAAAGTTATTTACCTTACAACCCGCAAAAAGCCTAATTCTCCAAGGACCAAAGGAGATTAGGTAAAACCTAAACAATATCAAGCAAACCTATCACAATAAGCATAAAACTTGAAATTTTATCTAGTTACACATTAGGAATTGCCAAATAAGCCATTAATTAAGCAAGCCTAGTATTTAACCTCATCAATAATGTATTCCACTTCCAAAGTTTCTCAACAAATTAATTTACAAGGCATAGACTCTCATTATACTCATAAATCATTCAAGGTATTGTCTCTAACATCAAAACCTAACAATTCATACTTAGTTTCCACAAGATTTATGTGTAGGAAATTAACCCGAAATTCCCAAACCTGTGAAAAACAAAATAGAGAAAACACACGCCAAAGAAAAATAATCACACGCACAAGACAATATTTACGTGGTTTGGCAATTTGCCTACGTCCACGGAGTTGCAGGGATTTCACTATTATCAAGGAAAAAATACAAAGTGCAGTAGTATAGTTTTTCTCACTCTCAAAAACGACAACCCCAAAAATCTCCCATTAAAAATTAAAAATCTCCCATTAAAAAACACACAACATTATTTCGAGTTGGGTCATCATCCAAATCAAATATAACTAGGCTCCACAAAACCAAACAAATCTCCCACTTGGATACTAGTTCAATCACTAACGTCAACTGCAATCCTCCAAAAAACAATCCCTCATCCCTATGACTCATCCTCTTGTCCTCAAGCTAGAAGACCAACTGAAGCTGCACACAGCTTCAGCTTCTCAATACTGACACCCTTAGTCAACATGTCTACCGGGTTCTTAGATCCACAAATTTTCTCAAGTATTACCAGCTTATTTTCAACAAGGTAACGGATAAAGTGGTATTTTGTCTCTATATGCTTCGACTTTGAATGAAAAGCTGAATTTTTGGCAAGAAAAATTGCACTTTGACAGTCACTGTGTAGAATGCCCATCTCCTGCTTCTTACCCAATTCATCTAAGAAGCCATGTAGCCAAATCATCTCCTTTCCAGCTTCAGTTGCTGCAACATACTCAGCTTCTGTAGTAGACAAAGTAACAATATTTTGTAGATTTGAGGCCCATGATATAGCTGTACCACCCAAAGTAAATACAAACCTAGTAGTGCTCTTTCTACTATCAATATCACCAGGAAAATCAACATCTACATAACCCTGCAATTTTAAACTTGCACCTGTGAAGCAAAGACATGTATCTGATGAACCCTTCAGATATCTCAAAATCCACTTAACTGTCTTCCAATGCTGCTTTCCTGGCCTACTCATGAATCTGCTCACAACTCTCACTGCATGTGCAATGTCTAGCCTTGTACACACCATAGCATACATCAAGCTGCCAATAGCTGAGGTATAGAGCACCTTGCTCATATGCTCTCTTTCTTCTTTTGTCTTTGGTGACTATTCTTTACTTAGTTTGAAATGACTGCCCAAGGGTGTGCTCACTGGTTTAGCTTCATTCATATTGAACCTGCTAAGAAATTTCTTCACATACACTGACTGTGAAAGCTTTAATGTACCATTAGCCTTGTCTTTAATGATTCTCATACCAAGGATTTGCTTTGCAGCTCCTAAATCCTTCATTGCAAACTGTTTTGACAATTGTTTCTTTAGATCACTAATCTCTTCAATGCTAGACCCTGCAATGAGTATATTATCCATATACAACAGTAAAATGATATAAAAATTGTCAAAGAACTTAACATAGTAACAGTGATCAGTTTCACATCTCTTGAACCCAATTCTATGCATAAAACTATCAAATTTCTTGTACCACTGTCTTGGAGCTTGTTTTAGGCCATACAAGCTCTTTCTCAGTTTGCAGACTAGATTCTCTTGTTCCTGAACAATGAACCCTTCTGACTAAATCATGTAAATGTCTTCCTCCAAGTCACCATGAAGGAATGTCGTCTTCACATCTAACTGCTCAAGAAGTAAGTTTTCTGCAGCCACCATTCCAGTACCAGTCTAATGGTTGACATCTTCACAACTGGAGAAAATATCTTTGAGTAGTCAATGCCCTTCTTTTGCTGGAACCCTTTGACAACTAATCTGGCCTTGTAACACTTACTGCCATCATGCTCATTATTTATTCTGTATACCCATTTGTTATGCAAAGCCTTCTTTCCTACTGGCAATTCAGTCAATTCCCATGTCTGATTCCCTAACAAGGAATCCATCTCATCCTTCATGGCTAACTCCCACTTACTTGAATTTTCATCCTGCAAGGCTTCTTCATAACATTCTGGCTCACCACCATCAGTCAATAGGAGATAATTTAGAGTGGGTGAATAATGCTGTGGAAGTCTAATGGTCTTGGAAGATCTACGAACTTCAGCTATAGGTGTACTCTGATCTACCTATGAATCTACATTCTCCTTATTTTTTTCACCCCTTTTCTAGAAAATACTTTTAGTCAATTCATCTAAGTTGACAAACTCAGATTTCTTTTGAACTATCTCTATAGCATCTGACACTACAGTTGACTTGTCCTTGTACATAACCTGTTAATTAAATATCACATTTCTACTTCTGATGATTTTCCTATTTTGCTCATCCCAAAACCTATAGCCAAATTTCTCATCACCATAGCCAATGAAAAAACATATTTTAGACTTTGCATCAAGTTTACTACGAGCATCAGAATCAATATGAACATAAGAAACACAACCAAAAACTTTTAAATGTGAAAACTTCACCTCTTTACCACTCCAAACCTCCTCAGGAAGTCTGAATTCCATGGGAATTGATGGTCCTCGGTTTATCAGGTATGCTGCAGTGCTAACAGCATCAGCTTAAAAAGTTTTTGGTAGTCCAGCATGCAACCTCATACTCCTAGCACGCTCATTGAGAGTTCTGTTCATGCGCTCAGCCACACCATTCTATTGTGGTGTCCCAGGAATGGTCTTCTCCATCCTCATTCCTTGTGCAGCATAATACTCACTGAACCCTTCATCTATGTACTCTCCTTCATTATCTGACCTCAAACATTTTACTTTCAAACCTATTTCTATCTCAACCATGACCTTCCACTTCTTAAAAGTTTCAAATACATCAGATTTTTTTTTCCAGAAAATAAACTTATACCATTCTGCTTGAGTCATCAATGAAAGTGATGTAGTACCTTGAACCTCCAAGGGATGCAACCGGAGAAGGTCTCTACAAATCAGTGTGTACTAACTTCAATTTTTTAGCCTTCGGTTTCCTGCCAGTTTTCAAGAAGCTCACATTTTTCTGCTTTCCTAAGATGCAGCTTTCACACATGTCAAAATCAATGGACTTCAATTCTGGTAGTTTTCCTCTTAACAGGAGCATCTTCATCCCTTTCTCACTCATGTGACCAAGTCTGCGATGCCATAGACTTGTATTAGTACTTGCTTCAGCAACTGCAATTGTGTCTCTTGGACTTGAGGTCATATATAGAGCGCCAGTCTTCTTTCCACGAACCAATACTCTGGCTCCCTTTGTAACCTTCCAAGTACCACCAACAAATAGTATTACATGCCCTTTATCATCAAGTTGTCCAACAGAAATTAGATTCCTCCTCAAATTAGGAATATGTTGAACATTTTCCAGCAACCAAACAGACCTATTAGGCAACAATATACAGACGTTTCCCATACCCATAACATCCAAGGTTGTACCATCAGCCAAATACACCTTACTAAAATCACCTATAACATAGTTCTATATGATTTCTCGATGTGGAGTGGTATGAAACGAAGCTCCTGAGTACAAAACCCAATCATCAAGTGGACTGTCTACTGCAAGAAGTAATGCATCCTATACCTCTTTTATTACAGCATTAGCACAATCATCTTCATTCTTCTTCTTAGGACTTTTGCATTGCCTCCTAAAGTGACCCGTTTTCCCACAGTTCCAGCATTGTACTTGTTGGCCTGATCTAGATTTACTTCTGTTTCAATTAGAATTTCTAGATTCTGATCTGCCCCGATTAGAATTTCTATCATTACCTTTGCCTCTTGTCTCAAGGTTTAGGGCAGAACCAGATCCTAAGGTTTCACCTGCATCTCTTCTGCAAATCTCTTCAGCCAGAATTAAATCTCATATGTCATTGCACTTCAGCTTTTCCTTTCCTATAGAATTGCATACTACCGTCCTTATTACCTCCCAACTGTTTGGCAAAGAAGCCAAAACGATCAGTGCATGGATCTCATCATCAAAAATCAATTTCTATAGACGACAATTGATTTGTGATAATGTTAAATTCGTTCAGATGTTGTGCTACTAATGCATTCTCTGTCATCTTCAAATTGAACAGTTTCTTCATCAGATACACCTTATTGTTTGCTGACGGCTTTTCATATATACCAGACAAAGCCTTCATCAGATCTGTTATGGTCTTCTCCTTTACAACATTGTGTGCAATAGACCTAGACAGAGTTAACCTGATAATTCCTAGTACCTGTCTATCAAGAAGAGCCCATTCCTCAGCCTTCATAGTCTCAGGTTTTTCCCCTAGAAGCGGCAGATGCAACTTCTTCCCATAACGATAATCTTCGATTTGCATCCTCTAGAATCCAAAGTCTGTGCCATTGAACTTTTCTATTCCAAACGCCTTTCCTGCTTCCTCTGCCATTGCTCCCACTTAAACCTAACCTTAGGCTCTGATACTAGTTGTAGGGAATTAACCCGAAATTCCCAAACCTGTGAGATACAAAATAGAGAAAACACACACCAAAGAAAAATAATCACACGCACAAGACAATATTTACGTGGTTCAGTAATTTTCCTACGTCCACAGAGTTGTAGGGATTTCACTATTATCAAGGAAAAAATACAAAGTGCGGCAGTACAGTTTTTCTCACCCTCAAAAATGACAACCCCAAAACCCCAAGCCTTAGAAAATCTCCCATTAAAAAACACACAACATTATTTCGAGTCAGGTCATCATCCAGATCAAACACAACTAGGCTCCACAAAGCCCAACATTATGTAATATAAACAAGAGACCCATGACACCAAATTCATAATATCCTCCAAGACAAGCAATTTAGAACTTCAACTAGCTCCAAAAAATCAATAAAAATCATATTTACCATCTATTTCACATTAAAAAGCCAAAACCCCTGAATCTTCACCACTTAGATAGCCACCACTGTAAAAACTATAAACCCACTCATCAAATAATTCCATCGATACAAAACTCATACATATAAACACATGAATATCACTTCCAAAGCTCACAAATCACATGGGTATCATTATCAAAGCTTAGATAAAAATCACATCAAGAAAATGTATAAAACCCGCAAAAAAGATTAGAAATTTTTACCTCAAATGAAAGATGCGAAGGTGCTTAGAAGTTCCTAAGGATTTTCTGGTGGCCTTGCCAGAAAAATATGGTGGAGATGGTGGTGTGGAGTGGGTACCAGTGGAAGAATATGGGAAATGAGTGTGTGTGTGTTTAAGTGAAGAGAAAAGAAAGAAGGTAAATGCGGAAGAGAGGTGGCCGGCCAAAAGACAACGAGAGATTGAAAATGAGTGGTGGGGAATATAGTGGTAGGTAGGGCACGTGTGTCCCAAGAAAAATTTGACCATTTTTTTTAAGCTAGAACATTACATAAGTCCTCTTTGACATGTTCAATTTCATTCAATTTTTCTTAGGACTTTTCAGCAATGTCCTTATATTTTTCAACTAACTTGTTGGATTCCTCAAGTTTTGCCTTTAATCTCATAGATTTTTTGACATATTTTATAAACTCTTTATAAAGTTTATTATATGCACATCAAGACGATTAGCAATTTTCATGAGAACACGGTTCAAGGATCACACTCCAGATAAATAGTCCTATCAGAGTGTACCTGCTCTAATACCAATTGTAAGGGTTTTAGACCCCAGTTGTCTAATATTGAATCAAGTTTTATTCAAATAATTAATTAGATTAATTATGCAATAGATCACATGAACACCAAGAATGATGACTCAGGAAAACTTTTGAAACTGTGGTTTCAAAGTAAAAAACTAGGGGAGGATTTAACCTAAATATTCCTCAAGGCAACATTTCACTAATAGAATCAAAGTTTATACAATAGACTTAACCTTAAACCTACTGCTACCTCATGTAGTACTAATTGGCATGACCACATGTAGCTTCAAATCCATGGACTCTTCTACTGTGAAAATGTTGCACACAAACTCTCATATTTGTGACTTTGAGACTCCACTCAAAAGTTTAGATCAACTGTGGTAGATTTGATTTCAGCAACTTTCCTCTAAAGCTAGATCTATTGTTTGCATAAGGTTTTCAGCTGTAGCTTCAAAAGGGTTTGGAAAACTCCAAATTTGTGTACAAAACACTCCCTCTTGAACTATGCAAATCGTGCTCTAGGGGTTTTATTTAAATATCCTTAAGATCCATCAAAACCCTAGATCCAATAAAGTGAGATTTTAGATTTGCACACATCTTGATCGGTCAGGATGTGCATCTCGATCGGTCAAGACAAGTGGGACTGTTTTTGCAGTCATCTTTTCTTACTTCCTTGAGTCTTCAATTGTGCAGAACTTTATTTGTCTTGTTTCTGAATATTTCTAAACTAAACACTTGACAAAAGAACTTTTCGTGGTTGCCAACCTAAAAATATATACTTTACATTCTTCTCTCTCCAAATTCAAGCCAAAGAACACCCTTTTTACAGTTACAATAGCAAATTCTTAGTTCTATCCTATGCTCCAAGTCCCACCCCAATCAAACCAATTTAAAATTCTGAATAGTTTGATAAATAGGGATCTATGTTTAATTAGTAAATGAGATTTAGGTAAGAGAGAAACAAGACTTGGATCATTGGATTTGCTTGCTTTTAAAATGGAGGTTAAATAATGGAGAGTAATTCTAGGACCATAAGCAATTTCACTCTCATTTTCACTATTATCTTATGTGAGAGACTGTGACTAAATGTTTATTACTTTCACACGTTTCCACCACCTTTTTCCATCACTCACTATCAACTATATTGGATAGTTGTGAAAATGTGTGAAATTGGTTATGACAACGATAGCATCACAAGATTCACAACCCATTGAAGTTTGATCTTGCTAATGAGATTCACGTTGCTTCACTCCTTGTGAACATTAACTTGCCAAAAGAAATCTCTAATTTTCCCAAAAAAAAAGTTTTATTCTCTCAGGTTCAATCTTTTCATCTATTTTCTTACATAAATGTGGACAATTTTTTTTTTTGCTTTTTTGTTCTTTTTAAATGTGTACACTTCTACATCAATTATAACTATGCTTGTGAAACAATGGATGTAAAATGGTCTGAAAAATATTCAGCAAAAAAGAAAAAATTCCTATTCTTGTAGTGATTCTTGCCTATTGGAATTTTGAAGTTGCTAACTACTACTAAGCAATATACTGACCACGTCCTGTATTTGGTTCAGATGGGACTGGGTTCTCTCGTAGATGAACAGGTTTCCAAGCCTTCCAAATATCCCATGAAGTCATAACCCAAGCCACATTAGCATATTTAAAATGCAGGACCAGAAACTTTATATATATATATATATAAATATATATATATATATATATATATATATATATATATATATCACTACAAAAAAAATGTACTATTGCAGCGGGCCAAAATCGCCGCAAAAGCCCAAAAAACGGCCGCTAAAGGTCCATTTGACCTTTTGCGGCGAGGGCTATTGCGGTGATTCTACCCGCCACTGTTGCGATGCCGCTATAGATCTATTACGACAGTCATAAAAAGCGCCGCAATAGATCGGCCATTTAACGGCTCTTTTGGCCTATTGCAACGGGCAGAAAACCGCCGCCATATGAGGTAACCATTCGGGTCAAGTGACCTTTTAGTGGCGGGTAGACCCACTGCTATAGGGTTTATTAAAAAACAGACTCTACGCATCTTTAGCGGCGGTTATGCCCGCTGCTATACGTGTAAGGCTTTAGCGATGGGCTATAAACGCCGCTATGGGTCTCCAATTATTTCATAATTTTAGTCCTTCAGCGACAGTTTTTGCCCACTGCTATAGGTTTTTTTTTTTTTCCTCCTGGGTTTTAAAACCACATTTCTATTACAAATAACCTGTAATAATTTTAACTCCATTAAGACAATACCACAAATGTAACTAGATAACACCACAAATGTCTCCAAACTAACATTATATTAACATAGAAATATATTATCAAATACATAACATTGTCTATACCCATCATCATAAAATTCACAAAAGAAAGATGTGGTCCTTTGTACACAGAAAGTCCTTCAACACTTAAATTAAACTAATACCATAATCAAAGTTTCAAAGTGTTTCAAAATATTTTTCAACACTTGCAAAAAATGTTTTTGTTCAAATGTGGTTCTTTGTACACAAAATGTCCTCAAACACCAACATAAAATTTATAAGCTGCTTTGTTGATGGGATGCAGCAAATGATTTTTGGAGAGCTGGGGATTGTAGGATCAGAGGAATGTGCTACATACAAAAAAAAAAGGCAATAATTAGGACACAACATTGAAACCAATGCCTATTCTTATATCTTGAATGCACCTTTGATCTAGCATGCAATCAAAGTGATTAAATAAAAAATAAAATAAAAACCAAGACAGAGAACTATACCTGCAAAAACAGTACTACAAAAGTATCAAATATGGCACAAGGATTTTACAGTGAGACCTTTTTAAATAAAGATTACAGCAAGCCAAAAAGAAAAACTAAATACCTAACATGGGTAATTCTGATCTAGAATAAAAATTTAAAGAAAATTTTAGCAGAGTTATATATGAGAAGCAAAAGTAGCTAACAACCTAATAGCATTTGCAACAAGTAAAATTGAAAACATGGGTCTCAATAATTGCAGTTTACATTATTAAAAACATGTAAGCAAATAGAATCTTTATGATATATCTGCAACTTGGAAGATAGAAAATTAAGCAATAATAAAAATTTATTCTAGATCTGCAAGAGATGGCTATGCTAATATACACTTAAGCCAAAAGATTTCTGATAAAGTATCAGCAGAGTGACTAGGTTAGAACTTAAATAATTCAACCAGTCAAGCCATATGAATGCCTAGGATTTAAAGGGTCATAGTACAATCCGACAACGATTTGAGGTTTGCAATTTCTGAATGGACTACCAACTAGAAACCTATATATGTTCTATTAATGGTACTATCATTCAAATAGCTCCCATAAAAATTATCACAGGGAAAAAAGTTTATGTTTCTAATATGCACTTCTGTTGAGACCATTGACAAGGATCTCAAAGAGCCCCAAACCATTTACATAATCATCAAAATAGCCTGTACCCAAAGACTAGACTCTAAATATGGAAAGCAATAATAAAGCTCCCAAGTTCCAAGAAATCATCAACCAGACCCTCCACTCTATTTCAAAGGCTACGCAAAAACAAAAAATTGTCATATGATAAGAACCAGTTAACAAATTCACTCATCAGTCAGTCATCACTCATACACAAAGATTCTAAATAAAAACATATCAAGAATCAACCAAACAACAGCCATAATTCAAAAATTCAAACATGCTTTCAAAGTGTATTTTGCACTGGCTTCAACCTAAAATGAATCAATCATTTATAGAAAATCAATTCAAGAACTAAATTTGAAAAGCAAATCAGACTCCAACCAAAAGACACACAATCAATTCAAGAACTGAATTTGAAAAGCAAATCAGATCTGACCCAACACAAGTATAAATCATGTAGCTTAGAGAGAAAGCTCAAAAAACACAACACAAACCTTATTACTATCTGAATGCATTAGAATTCATAACCCAAATCAGATCTGATCCAAATACAAGATCAACTTTCCTATCCTAAGTTTTAGAAACATATTCATGATCAAAACCCCAAAAAAAAAAAAAAAAAAAAAAAAGAAGAAGAAGAAGAAGTGGTAATTAAGGAAAGAATGATTCTCTTTGTATGCCAAGAGCAGATGATTTCATTTCATATTCTTTGACTTCTAATGTTTATTTTTCCCTTTTCAAGGTATGAGCATGCCTATTGCACATATGGAAGACAATTGGCAGATGGCTGAATTTTACAACTACAAGATAAGAAGAACAAAACATTAATGCCAACCTGTATACATTGTGAAGTTATTTGTTGCATTTGTTGAAGCATGCGAGCCATTATTTTCTCCATCTCTTCGAATTGGCTAAGTCTTTCCTTTATTTCATCAAAAGAGGACAATTTCTCTTGCATATCAACCAAGGAAGCCTTCAGTTGTGCAACTTTGTCGTCCCTTGCTTGATTTGATCGTACTTGAAGGTTTGTGAAAGCACTCTTTCTACTTCGGCCACTTGGGCTTGGACCAAATCCTACCCCATGAATACAACCTTTGCGCTCCTTACCCATCACTTTGGCAAACACATCATCCGATGCCCATTCAGTACTACCACTTGTGTCAGATGATTGCAATTGATTCAAAGGTTCAGCCAACAACTCCTTCATTTTCTCCTGATATATGAATTCAATGAGCAATTTTTAAATAGCATTTAATGAGCAATCATTTACAAATAGTACAAATAAAAAAGATATTCAACTATGTATTCCAAACATTTCAGATTTGAAAGTATTAATATAGATTTTAATCAGTAAAGTAAACCAGCCAACAAATATATGGCATAGCTGTACCAACAAGAAACATCTAATTGAAGTAGAAGTTCCTCAACAAACAGAAAATTAAAATTAAAAGGTTCTTTAATCATTGAGTATAGAAATAAAAATAAAAAAATAAAAAATAAAAGAAGAGGAACAGATTCAAAACAATGCTATCAAAAAATTTTTAACAATTGCTTAACAAAAAGGGATTAGAAAAAAAAAAAAAAAAAAACCATCAATGACAATGCTATCAAAATCAACCCTATAATCCAGGGAAAAAAATTTTAAAAAAAATAAAAAATAAATAAAAAAACTTTTCTTTCAACAAAACCTTAACAGGTTTTCCAAACCAACTGGATGAACAAACAAATAAGTAGTAATAAATGAAAGAGCAAGCATTGCTCAAGTGAAACATGCTTGAAATAAAAATATCAAGTATAACAACAAGTGACATGTCATCAAATGATTTTGCCCGACACAATAAGCTCCTTCTACTCTAAAAATCCACAAATCCCACTAACCATCAATGACTCAATACATTCAAAGCAAAGTAAAAACAAAAAAAAAAACAAAAAAAACAAAAGCTGGCTGCTTTATCTAGTACAAAAGTTGGTTGCTTTAACATTTATATATTAACATTCATGTCTTTTTAATTGTAGAAAATGGGAAGATTATGGGGAGCATTACAGGAGTACCAGCTTCTAGTCTTGCAAATAAATTATGGTTAGTCTTCCAAGCATTTGGGACATTGCTTTTGCCTATCCATACTCAATTGGATAAAGTTACCGTCCCAAATTGCTAGCATTTTCCTTTATCACTTTTCTGTTGCTTGCTCGATTTGGGGAATAATAAAATAAAATTTTAAAAAATTATTGTTTTGTTAACCTTCATTTCATTAATATAAGTCTATACATCACCACAAGCTCCCATATACAAACTCAAAAGCAGGCACATAATAAAATTTAATGTAATAAAATGGATTACTCACCATTTTGCTTGCACTACATGATTAACTGCAGATCCATCTTTACGAGTATGTAGTATTGAATATAATGTTGTACGCTCTACAGGACGTCCATCCGCTTTTGCCTGCAATATGAACAGCATATTTATGTAGTGATGAATATTGGTTCCACATAAACTTAAGATAAGTCAAATCATTTAAAAATTAGTCATAATACTTATTACTTTCTTTGCAGCATGCACGACAAAGCTACATGAACCAGCAATATGTAAGTCCTCCTGTTTAGAACGACGGTCTCTATTCTTCTCTGACTCTATCTATAAAATTATGGAATTTCCCACAATTTTTAAGCAAATAATGATTCCAGTTAAATCGAAATACTGCCTAGATAGAAGAATTTGAATTAAAACCACAAGGATAAGAAAATCCAACCATACAAAACTAAATAAAACAAATTTTAGAGAAATCAGAAATCAGAATCTATAAAGTCAGTGCATGCAACTAATACAAAAACAAACAAACAGACTTACTTTCTTACACACAACCACAAGTGTTTCAATCAACTTCACAACATTTATAAGCAATTGACAACCGTATTAGACAAAAAACAACAAAAAGAACAAAAGCCAACTGGTTTAGATTTAAGAGCTCCCTCTTAGAAATTAATATTCCAAATAATCATACACTTTAGAGTTTGATTCAAAACAAGAGGGGATGCACTCACTCACTCACTGCAGCAAACTCAACAGTCAAATAAATAAATAACACACCCTCTTTGAGTCTCAATTGTGTGAGTGAATCTGCTTGTGGAATATGAAATGTTAAAAAAATTAACAAGTATAAAATTTGAATAGTTTATTATTAAATGCAAACACTTGGAGCACACAAAATACAGATCAACTTCTTTATCATGGGAGAATCTTCATCTTTATTAATATTTTACTAAGTAATTATGAGCATCCAACATTTATGCTTCATCCTACATTAAATTTAAAGGACCACAGTGCCTGTTATACCTTTCAAAACTATATATGGCACTAACAGATACAAAATTAAACCTGCTCCACTCCTTACCCTAAGAACCCCCCCCCCCCCCCCCCCTTTAATCTCGTTTCTCAAAAAGAAAAAGATAATCATAATAATAACATAATCATGCAAAAAGCACAAATTAAAGTAAAAGAACTAATGAACTTAAAAGTAATCAACAAGTAAATACAAGGAGTGGGAGTAACAAGGAGTATACGCATTAGCGTTCCTCATTTTTTTCTTATTAAATACAAATGAATAGACATTAGAGGGTAAGATGGTGTTTTAACTCATGAGCTTTTAGTATGCAATCAATTTCAAACATGTTTAGTAAAAGTAAACTATTAAAAAAAAGAAAGCCAAGAAAGCAAGAGCAAACAAACATACTATGTGGTTTTCCAAAAGAGAGTTCAACAATATATTCATACTAGTACGGGGAAAAAACTCAAATATGTAAAGAAAAGAAAAGGCAAGAGAAACAACTAGTTCAAAGTTTAAGCCCAAACCTATAATGGAGATTGTTGTGCAGATAGCACCCCAGGACTCAAATCAATAACAGTAAATAAGCGGAAATTAAATAACAAGCACACACAAAGAACACAAGAATTTACGTGGTTCGGCAAACTGCATACCTCCACGGAGACGACGGAGAAATTTCACTATAAAGAAATAGAGAGATACAATAGTGCACAATAACACTCTCAAGAAACCCAAATCTCAATACACCCTAACTCTCTCTCACACACAAGACAAGAAAACACTATTCTTCTTCTTATGCGGCTGCTGCTAGGGTTTTAAGAATTACTCTAATTCTCTCTATGTATTTTCATTCAACCCAAACCTAATATAATATATATATATATATATATATTTATATTATAGGTCGGCTATTACTAGGAATTATATTCCTAGTTGTATTCGGTTTTCCTAATACTACTTGTATTTGATTTAGAAGACCAAATTGGGCTTTGGCAATTCAAGCCACACGGCCCACATCAACAGAGATTATATAAACAATATGATCAACTCGAATCAGCAAAGAACTATAATACCCCATTAAAGTTGAAATACATCAAAGAAATAAAAACCCATATAAAAGTATATAAGTGTGATTTGATTAAATAAGAAAAATCACATGATTCTTCAAAAAAATTTCCATTTGATCACCGAGAAACCTAAAAGGATAAAATATTGCTTTCAATTCCAAAACATATAACACTAGGCTAAACTATAAATCAATAACTCCTGCCATAAATAATAATAATAATAATAATAATAAAAATTCCTACAATTCAAAACATCCAAACTCACATTTTCTGAGCAACCAAACAGAACATACAGCAACATTTAACAAAAAGTGGTTAAAATAAGAAAAAACAACTATTTTTTAATATATAGAAAATTTTATATGAAGTGGGAAAGTGTGTGCTTCAATACAAAATTTTAAAATTTTAAAATTTTAAAATTTGTTGATCATCTAACCATTTAAAATGAGCCTGCTCTATCTTTTTCAACATTACAATTTCTTCACAATTTTAATATTTTGTCAAAGGCATTAGAATCAAGTTTGAGTTACTCACATCAGGTATGAACATGAAACTAACTAAATATAGAATATACATGATTTAGAACTAGCAACCAACTGTATCTACATAATTCATATAATTAGTAATAAATTTTTGACACAGCAGAATTTAGTACTTTAGTATATTTCTCTTTAGTACTTTATTTCTAATTAGCAATAGAATGACAGATTTTAAACTAAGACGTTTAAAAAAATGAAAACAAACTTACCACTGCATCATCAGTATACCAATGGTCAACAAGAACATCTCAATCTTCTGGTATGCATCCCTTGAGTCGGTTGTTCTTCATCCATGCTTTGTTTCTTGGATGCGGTATGTAATGAGACGTTTTCAGCCTACACTTGTGATCCCTCCAAGCCTTCCCAATTTTTTGTAAGGTAAATGTCTTCAAAGCCGCATATGCAGTAGGATTAGTAGGGACAACGTATTTTCGCTACAATCAAATAGTTAGCAATTTGCAAAAATTTTCATGCTTAAATGCTTATGTATAACCTAGCACAAAATGTTATAATTACAAGTATTATAAGTTCCCGATTTACCTCTACAAGATGCCAACACTCTTCTTTAAGTTCTTCTGGCATGTCCTTCCAACTCAGATATCTAATCGGGCACATGTGGGGCTTCTGCACAATCGTCCCCAAGAAACCAATGAAAGCCCTCACCCCTTCATCAACCGGTTGATGCATACTATTTAGCGGCAACTCAATTACCTGGTCGTTGGGAAGATCCCAAACATCCAAGTACTTGCTTGGCCCGCGAGGGGCACGTACAGGTGGCTACACATCTGAAATTTAAAGGGGATAATATTGTCAAAGTAAGTAAATATATATATGAAATTGAATATATATTTTTGCCTAAGGATTAATATCATAAAATTTAATGTAGAAGGGGTCTTTCTAAAATTTAAAGGGACTTTAGGGATTATATTTATAGGGAAGGGGCTGAGACATTAGACATGACAACAACCATCATGAGACATATAGGGCAGGGGCTGAGACATAGAGGCTGCACCTTTATTTATTTTTTTTTTTAATAGAATTTTTAAGCAAACTAATAGCAAATTTGATATCAAGTTATAAGCCCATACCTTCCATAGAAGCTTCGTGCATTTATTGGTTCGTTTCTTGATCCACATAATCTGTAGAAGCTCCTTCCACAGTTACGCTCTTGGAACGCGTGCGCAAATTTGCTTTTCGCCTTGGCATTTCAACTGTCAAAGTGAAAAATAAAAACAAGTATATAAGCACAACAAGAAGTAAAATACAAGTTGATATGAATGAAATATAATGCTGGACACATTACATAACATAACAAAAAAGAAACAAAAACAAAAACAATAGTAGAAAAATGTAATATGAATGAAATATAATGCTGCATGTAACTAATTATTATTAACAACAACAATACTTGTAAAAAAAAAAAAAAAAAGAGGGAAACAACAACTAAAATAGCCCTCCTCTAATAATTCATTCGTTTGTTAGAGTGTTAATAAAGAAAATAGCAGTTTTGGTTTTGGAAGAACAGTTTATGGAGCAATCAACTTTGCAGGCAATTTGTAATTATTATTAACCTTTCTCAAGGTTTTACAAGGGGAGTAATATTTTAACTAATAAATAATATCAAACAAATCAAGATCTAATTAAACATATCAACCAAATCCTAAGCTTTTTTTTCTTGTCTAACATATATATTATTTTATATAAACCAAATCCAAATCAAAAGATACACCATAATCGAATTAATGTCCAGCATTTTCTTTAGCTAATTGTGGTCAGACACAATATTATGGATTTTGTATCTCTCTCACCTTGACCACAATGTTTTAAATTATAACTCATTCTACAAGGAGACTAAAATAGTCACAAAACATATAAGTATGCTAACTGCAATTCTGTAGGAGTACCACCATCTACATCTACTAAAGGAGAATTGTCACTCCCATCCTTAGTATCCCATATATTGTTTTCTTTCTCAAGATAACATGTACTAGCTTTAAGGTTCCAAACAAATATTTCTATCCCTATTTATATATTCATACAAACAACAAGGGTTGCACCATTTATCCTTCTGATCCCTTTCAATTTATCTAATACATTACCAAACAGAAAAAAGTTTTGCAAACTTCAATTCACTTTTTCATTACTTTTCATTTTCTAACTTCAATTAAATGTATGTGTGCAATTCATAGAACAAAATCAAACTTCTGAACCGAGCTAATTTCCCTCTAATTTTCCTTTCCTTTCTACCATTTTCTCAGCAACCAAACACAAACCAAGACCAAAAAAAAAAAAAATCAATTTCAAGCTCTCCATTTTCCTTTATTTTCCACTACATTGTTAGCAATGAAACACAAATCGAGACAATAATAATGCATTTGGACACATCTAACAACTCAAACCAATAATAAAAAATATTCATTAACAATCAAACAAGAGTAGTAAAATACCCTAATCACAGGGATACCCATAATCTAATGTAAAATTTTCATTAACAAAACACTGCACATTTGAAAATCACAAGGAAACATAACACATCACAAGGATACCCATAAACTAATAAAGCACAAACCAATGCACATTGAACTTTGTTTCTCATCATCAGATTAAATTATAAAATAAATAAATAAATAAAAACAGAGAGAGTGTTTGGTTTTGGGGAGTGAAATGAGGTGGCGGCGATGAGGTGGATTGGGGTTTGCTAGGTGGCGACCACTGAGTCGATGGATTGATGGTGGTGGTGGGGTTGTTGTGAAGGCGGCGGTGGTGGTGGTGGGATTTTGGGTCTGCGAGTTAGAGATCAAGAGGGAGAGTGAGAAAAAGAGAGAGAGAGAAAGAGCTAGAGAGAGATAGAGTGATAGAGTGAATAGTGTTTGAGCTGGGTGTTTGGGTGGGATTTTGGGTCTCTGAAGAGTTAGAGAGAGATAGAGTGAATAGTGTTTTTGGGTCTCTGAAGAGTTAGAGTGAAATGAGATAGAGACATACAGTGTTTTTGGCAAAAATGAAAGACGCTAAAATTGAAAAGCAAAAAAAAAAAAAAAAACACAGGAAAGATTTGGGGAGAGGCGTGGAGTTAGAAGGTCTATAGTGGTGGTCCAACCAACCGCTATAACTAAGAAAAAGCGCCGCAAAAAGGAGTACCTATTGCGGCAATCATATAAACACTGCTACAACTTGCATATTGCGGCAGTTTTCTCTACTGCCGCTATAATATCTATGCAAAATGATATATTTATTGCAGTAGGTTTTTGGAGCACCGCTATTCTAAGTTACCGTCGCTAAAACATATATATTGTGGCGGTTCTATGTCCCACCGTTGTAGGACGCCGCAAAATACTAGAACTACTACGGTAGTCCTAAAAAATGCCGCAATATGTGACATATAGTGGCAGTTTTTGCACCCACCGCAAAAAACCTGCCGCAATAGTACAGATTTCTTATAGTGTTTATATATATATATATATAACTTTTTCTTCTACCTTTCAGGAGAGCTTTTAATTAATTTATTTATTTATTATCTCAACTTGAAGTTGGACGAAACAAAGGTTTTTATGAATAGTTCTAGCTTGACTTAGCAAAAAAAAAAAAAAATTTATTTATGTTCATTCTTTTGGCAAAGAAGCCAAGCTTAAACCCAAGTTTAGGTTCAATTATTAAACAACTACAACCAAAAAAAAAAAACCTATGGCAATGAGACATTTTCATCACAAAGTGTCCTTATTTCGTCACCTAAGACATATGGTGACGAAATATCATTCATCATGTTATCTCAGTCACAAAATATCCTGGTAATGAAAATTTTCATTACTAACTTGTTTAATTTTTTTTAATAAAAAAATTATATCTGACAAAATTTTTTCGTCTCCTAATATTTTCCTCACTAAACATTAATATTTGGAGATGAAATAAATTCATCACCAATTATTTTTAATTTGTAAATTTTTTTTATTATACCATATTAGGTGATGAAATATTTAGTCACTGATTTTTGTTTATATTTAAAGTTCAACCTATTAGTGACAAAAATTTTCATCACCATTTTTTATTTTTTAATTTATTAATGTTCTTTATATTAACTTGTCATTACATTACATTAACGTGTTCATTTCCAATCATATCCATAAACAAATCATTCATACAATCTTTTCCAGCTACATTTATAAACAAATCATCCATACTATCTAAAAAGTAAATAAAAAATCATTATACTATTAAATCCATTAAAATTGTTCACAAAACAATTAAAACAATATATAGATGAAAGCTTTCTTCCATATATTACCCAAAAAAATAATAATAATAAAGAGTTAAAGTAGCGCCACAAAAAGTGTCTTTTCGCCACCAATCTCATATCTGCACAAATATAAAGAAAAATACATTAAAAAAACAAAAAGTCACAACAACTCAAAAAAACTGAGTTGTATAAAGAAAATATATATTTTCAAGTATTATGTAATAATGCACACTTACATCAAACTCTCTAACAATGCGTCCTATTGGTGTGCCTAAGTTTTTACATGTTATATTAGACCTGAAACTTTCTCATCAAAAGTCACATTGTAGCTTCTATATATTTCCTTTACTTATAAAAACAAATGGACCCAACAATTTGACGCACTAAAGGCATCTAAAAAAAATTAAAGTCTGGGAAACATCATAATCTAACACTATCATGCCAGCATAAACAACAAAGGTGAAACTCACATTCTACCCATGTCTCTCTACCTGCATCACAACCCTTTGTACAAAATACTCACCCTACAAAAACCCATGTTGGACCAAATTCATGTGGCCCTACAAATTCAATATAGAGTACTTTACTAAAGTCAATTGCACAAGCCTTTGTCTTATTCCACTTGCCCTTCTATAATGTTCAAAATGCCTCAATTGAAACATCGCTCAATTGAAATCATATAATGTACCTGCCTCTAAGGCCCAACCATGTGGTGGCTAATGCGGACTATTGCTATTATACAAGGTAGCAGGATTAAGATAGATCACAGATAAAAACAAGTCAAAGCACAGCCTAATATTTTCTTCGAAGAAACCATTAGTAGTTGGTGGGGTTGACACTTGAAATGGCACTTATGGTGGTTTACTTATTAGTTAGAGCATTCACATTAATGGAGCTAAAATTTTTAGCTTTTAACACCTAAAAAAATCATTTTATATATTTTAACTTACCATATCATAACCCACTCCACATCAATGCTCTTATTATCACAACTTATCCAATAACAATTGCTAATTGATTTTATAATGACAAATATACAATTCTTCCATTGGCTTAGGAATGGATTAGAACTCCATATGGTAATTTTTCTTGTTGAATAATCTTCTTGTTCTTTGAATAATGAGGAATCCGTGTGTTGTTAGTTTTGATAAATTTTTAATTAACATCCCATGCTTCTAGCATTTAGTTCATTACATTTATGTCAGCAACTAAAACATTCAAAGTGAAGGACACAACTAAAACATTTAGTCCGTGAGTTGTTAATCAATACCGTACCAATAAGACTAGCCATACCAAGCAAATATATAGTACCGGACATTAAACTGGTACCAGTACTTCTCTAAAATATATTGGAAAAAATAATTATTTCGGTTGTACCAGCATATATGGACTGGTATTGGTGTTTCAGCTGATTTGATTAGAAAAAGAAAAAGCTGAAAAAAATATATTTAAAAAATCATGTAATCTAAGCTAATATATTGGTTAATGTACTTAAGTTAATATGTAGGCTTATTAAATATATGGATTTTAAATTTTATGTTGATAAGCATAAAACTTAATAATTTTATACTTACATAAATAAATGCAAATATATATTTATATATAGAAATATATAAAAAGCTATAATCTTGAAATGGTACGCTGGTATCAATCGATGCCAAGATATTTTGTTCCTCTAACCAAAATTAAAATGGTCTTAAGTACGAAATTGAGTCCATTAATTAGATCTCCCAAAAATTTTAAATTGTTGCACTAAAATTCTTATTTTTTTCCTGCCAATTTAGTACCTAAACTGTGAGACTATTCCTTTAGTAGCAACGATGCAGTACCTGTTTGTACTATTCCTTAGCATTCAAGGTCCCAATAAGGGAATGACAAGTGTACAATGGCCAACTGCTTCCTTAACTGCCTCATCGGCCTATAAAAGGAAGGAGCTGGCCATTGATAAATGAGAGACCTTTTGGGTAAAGAGAAATAGGAAGGAAAAATTGTACGTGCCCTCAAAAATATGCTACACTATACATGATGGTAAAAGAGAGTGAGTGTGAGACTCTGTAAACCTTTCTCTTTTCCCATTAATGATAATATTCTCAAGAATCCTTCGCTCCATCATGGTTTTTCACTCCACTCAAAGGGTTTTTCATGTAGCTCATCGTGTATTACATATTTACATGCTCTCACTCTTTACTATATCATTCATTGTTCTCAAGTCAACCATTGAGATTTGAGAAATATCAATGGCTCACCAAATGTACTAATGTTGTATATTAAGCTAGTTATAATCTAGAAGTTTTCCCTAAACCAAACATCCAAGTACAACCTCCGTTCACTACAAAAAAAACTAGTACTATAGCCACGTTTTTAAAATGCGGCTATAAGCCTAAAAATCGCCAGTGTAGACCCACCAACTATTTTGAAAACGCTGGCATAGGTCCCAGCGGTTTTTGTAACCCTATATTGATGCTTTTTGAAACTGCCAAAATAATCTATACAGACTTTTTTTTTTTTTTTTTTTGAGAAAATGGTAAGAAAATTTCATTAATAAAAATCAGATTGGAATACAATATCCAAATCTCATCAGTTTCTGCAAATAAAACTGCTCCTCTAGCTAGTTCATGAGCTAACTTAGTTCCTTCACTTCAAATATGGTGGAACTGATAAGATTGTAATGCAGACCCTAGTCTCCGAGTATCATCAATCACATGATTGCAAAGCTTGAATAACCACAAGACAATCTCCTTCTACCTTTATCCGTAAAAACCACATCTCCTGAGTGAAAGTGACTGCTCTATGGGCAACCTGTGCCTCTGCCAAAGCCACTGACTCAGGGAAAGCAATTTTCTGGCTCAGCATTGCCATAATATCTCCTCTGTGATCTTGGACCACCACACCAATGCCCGCACAACCCAAACGATCAAAAAGAGTTGTGTCGAAATTTACCTTATAGCAATTCTCTGGTGGGGGTAACCAATGTGCTAACCTTCTCGGGCCTGGTCTACTTACCTGTTTATTTGCTTCCAAAAACTCCACTACTAAAGCCTTAGCCCTATCTCCAACCTCATGCAATGGCCAAGTCACTTGATTCTCTTGTAATCGATTCTGCCGCTGCCAGTCTCCACGTAATGGTGGAAAACAGAGCCACGCGATAACCCGTGTTAGTCTGCATCACATCATCCAGCAATTCAAAGAAGCTGCTATGCTTCTTTTTATATAGATTAGCAAAGGTAACATTTGATCTCCAAACCAATTGAGCATGAGGACAGAGCCAAAGACAATGCAATAATGTTTCAGAGTAATCATCACATCGCACAGGTGTCATCCAAAGGAATATGCTTGGCCTTCAAATTTTGCTTGGTTGGTAGCCGCACAGGTGTCATCCAAAGGAATTTGCTTTGCCTTCAAATTTTGCTTGGTTGGTAGCAAGTCCTCAGCAGCTCTCTAGACAAAATGAAGAATTTTATTTGGGGACTTGATCTTCCATATCCCCTTCCACACCTTCTCAGCTTCAATTGGAGAGAATGAACTCAGGTTGTGGCTATTTCCCTCAACAGCCAACAAACGATATGCGTTCCTCACACCGTAATTACAATTCGAGGTAAGTGACCAAACCAATACATAATCCCCACCTGCTTCATTCACATATATTCATTTGATCATCTTTTCTTCCCACGATAAGAAACACCTCTCCTGCAAACCCGGATCCCACACTCTTCTGTTTGGATAAAACAGTTCATGCACTCTACTAACCTTTGCATCTTGTCGGGGAGAAATAATCTTGCTCTATGCAGGTTCAGGCAGCCATCTGTGATTCCATACGTAAATCGAAAACCCATTTCACACTCTCCATACAGCACCTCTATTGATAACCTCACGGGCTTGTAAAATACTTCTCTATGCAAATGAGCACTTTGGGTGGATCGAAGCATCAAAATATTACCATCAGGAAAGTATTAGATATGTAAGACTAGGTAAAGCAAAGTCTCGTTGTTATGAAGTAATCGCCTAACCTGTTTTGCCAGCAATGCATTATTAAATTTCTGAATATTTTTAAAATCCATTCCTCCAACAGATTTGGAAGAACACAGGAAGCTCCAGTTAACCAAGTGAATTTTCTTTGAATCCCCTTGCCCCCACCAAAACTCGAGAATTATGGCCTCGACATCTTTACACAGGCTCAATGGCAATTTGAAAACACTCATAGAGTAAGTAGGTATGGATTGAACCACTGCCTTGATCATGACCTCCTTTCCCACCTGTGAGAGAAGCTTCTCTTTCCACCATTGCATTCTCCCCCATATTCTCTCTTTAATCTGTGTGAAGCAAGCTTTCTTTGCCCTACCAATAAATGAAGGAAGCCCTAGATATTTCTCATAATGTTGAATAGCTAGAATATTTAGAGATATTTTGATTGCCTCCTGCAGCTGAACATCAGTATTCCTGCTAAAGAATAGGGCTGTTTTATCTTTATTAATAACTTGACCTAAAGCTACATCATAACAAGCTAAGATCTCTTGAATTTTCACACACTCCTTCAGGGTGGATCTGCAAAATAACAAACAATCATCTACAAAAAAGAAATGAGTGCTTTTTGGTCCATTCCTGTAGATAGAAAATCCTTGAATATCCCCATGAGATGTTGCAATCTTAATAATGGCATTAAGTCCTTCTGCACAAAACAAAAATAGATATGGCAAGAGGGGATCTCCTTGTCTCAACCCAACCCTTAGTAGGGTGAGATAAACCTTTTGGCTCACCATTAACTAGGATAGAATATGAAACTGGACTAATACATTCCATAATCAAAGCCACCCAAGACTCATAAAAACCCATCTTCAAAAGAATTTCTTAAAGAAAAATCCACTCCACCCTATCATATGCTTTGCTCATATATAATTTAGTACCATAAAACCTTTCTTCCCCGTACAACTAGACTTCATGTAGTGCAGAGATTCAAAAACAATAAGAATATTATCTGTAATCAATCTATTTGCAGTGAAAGCACTCTGAATTTCTGAGATAATAGAGTTTAACAAAGGCTTAAGACGGTTAGCAATGACCTTACTAACTATCTTATAAATTACATTACAAAGACTAATGGGTCTAAACTCAGTTACTCTCTCCAGATTTTTAACTTTGGGAATCAAAATAATAAAAGTATGGTTAACAGATTTTAGAAGTGAACCATTATTTAAGCTTGATAAAACAGCTTGAGAGACGTCCATACTTACATCAGTCCAATTTGTCTGATAGAATAAAGGAGCCATACCATCCGGCCCAAGTACTTTTAGAGGTGCCATCTCCATTATAGCGCAGTCAACTTCTTCAACTATGTATGGTCTAGCTAGATCTACCCTCATCTCCTCGGTAACAACCTCTTGAACCCCATCTAGAATCTGCTCCAAGTCATGAGGATTAGAAGAAGTAAAGAGCTCATCATAAAATCTGTTAAAAATCCATAAAAACACCGTTTCGTCCTCCTACCACACCCCATTCTCATCCCTCAAACTCTTAATAAAAATTTTCCATTTCCTTTGAGTAGTAGTATCGTGGAAGAATTTTGTATTCTAGTTCCCACTTTTTAACCACTGAGGGTGTGACCTTTGCTACCACATCTTCTCTTCTTTATCATACAAACTATTAAGCTCCAACTTCAATCTCTCCATGTCATCCGAGCACCCAGTCTTAGCCGCAACTTCCTCAGCTTTCCTCAACAATTCTTTTGCTCATTTAATCTGCTACACTACATTCCCAAAATGATCTCTACTCCAAGCTTTCAACAGTTTCTTACACCTTTTCAATTTTTTTGTTGCCACATACATTGGTGTACCATCTGGCCTACACTCCCATGCTTTTGAAACAACACCATTACAAGCTGGCTCCATCAATCACATGGCCTCGAATCTAAACAATTTTCTTCTCCACCCCTGCCTCTCACCATTTAACACAAGAGACACCACTATGGGGCGGTTATTAGTTCTGAAACTATTTAAGTGTCTAACCCAGCTTGTTGGAAACTTTGATAGCCATTCATAGTTTGCTACACCTTGATCCAATCTCTCCCAAATCACCTCCCCACCTTGACGCCCATGCCATGTGAAATCTGATCTTGTATAGCCTAGATCAACAAACCTGCAAAAGTCCAAAGTATCTCGAAAAGCCTGCATGAAATTATGAGCTTGTGGTGCCCCTCCCTGTTTATCATGGACCTGCAATAACTCATTAAAATCACTAAAACAGCACCAAGGCAATTTTGGTTTAGAGCTTAGCAACTGGAGAATAGCCCAACCTTCACTTCTTCTGCTTGTTTCGGGTTTCACCATAAAAGGCAGTCAATATCCAAGCATTTTCTGAACCACCATGAACAATCACATCTATATGGTATCTCAAAAAACTATCCACCCAAACATTCTCCCTTGCTTTCCACAAAAGAGCCAATCCACCACCCTTTCCATCACTCGGGATTGTAAAACACCCCTCAAAATCTAATTTGTCACATATGCGCTCCATTTGATCCTTTGTTGACCAAGTCTCAAACAAGAACAAAATCCTGGGATCTTGTGCTTGGATAATATCACCAAGCTCATCAACTACACGGCATGGTTCCCAAGGTCTGGCAGTTCCATGCTAAAAGATTCATTGATTTCGTTGGGGCTGAGACCCAGCCTCCACCGCTAAATTCTTATCTTCATACCCTTTTCTCTTCTTTCCCTCTACTGTATCTTCTAGTCTCTCATCAAAGTCTCATTGATTTCTTTTTGTTAGCACAGTGGACCTCACTTCTCTGGGCTGTCCCTCATTCTCCACGTTGCATGCATTTCCCATTAGTTTGGGAATGTTCCTCACAATCCTGACCTTGCCTCTAGTATTCATAACCGGCCCATCTATTTCAACCAAACGTACTAGCCTCGAAGTAGAAATTTCTCCCTGCAAGCCCACTTCACCTAGTTGTTGGGGATAGCTTAGAGCCAATTCCACCAACCCTACCAATCGGGTCCTTAAATCTAGCAATCTCATCATCAATCTCAACTAGCTGCTCCTCAAACAATGAAGCGTGATTTTCTGCTATCACAGGTTTAGTTCCTGTCCTAGGTGAATCTAATCCCCGAAAACCTTAAGGTATATCCTCAGTCTGCGTGATGTTATCGCTTTCCATAACATGCTCCGCGTAGTCAACTCTCTCAACCCCACCAGCAGGTCCCTCTTGTCTCTCCTCTCTGGCAAAGTGTCATTCCCCTTATTCCATGCATTAAAATCGCTTATATTTTGCTCCTCATCCCCACTGTCCTCCTTACAGAAGCCTGAAACCCGTACCACCATTTTCAGAGATAAATTCAGTGCAAAAGCCCGAAGCCATGGACCAAATTGCGCTTATCATCCTCTTTGAGAAGCCTTTTGCTTTTCAGGCAAATAGGAAAACTGCCATAGTAGGTTGAACGTATACTAGCGGTTGTAAACAGCCGCTTTAGGCATTTTTATATTTTTCTAATTGTATTAGGTCTCCTATAGTGGTGGTTTTCAAAATCCCTGGGAAAAAAAAAAAACACAACCATAGAATGAGTTTTTTGTAGTGATTGTCATTTTCTCTCTCCAAACTTAGGCAAAAAAAAAAAAAAAACACCCTTTACACAATCATAGTATCAAATTATTAACTATATCCCATGCTCTAACTCCCACCCCAACCAAACCAATCTTACAGAGAAATAATGAGCTAGAGAAAGAGGACCCTTGCTTTGTCCATGGCAATAGCCATAGAGATTTTTTTTTTTTTTTTTTTTTTTAACTATTTGGTGAAAAAAGTTCAAATAGACAATGAATGGATAAAAGAGGTCTATATCAAATTATATGTACTTAATCAACAGGGAAAAAAAAAAAAAAGTGGTTCATGGATCTAATTATAATAGAATAAAAGTTTAGCGGGTCTTAAGAACTGAAATTTTAAAAGAGTTGAAAAATTGGAGAGGGTCAAGGTTTAATTTGAGGATGAACTAGGATTCAAGAGGAGGTTGAGCAATGATATCATAATTAATTTAGTAATTTTTTAAGTACAAATAAAATTATTAAATTTAAATATAGAAAAATTGAGTAAATATATCTAAATATATTTTTAAAAAATTCAAATGAATTTCTCAATTTTTTATAAGATTAATAGAAAATAATAAATTTTAAAAAATCATAAAAATATTATTATGTATATTAATCCTTCACATATAAAGTATTTAATCTAGAGCAAGATCAATTTAAAATGAACGTTAAATAAAATAAATGGATTAAATTTAAAAATTTAGATTAAAATATCTAAGGATATTTATACTGCTTCAATTGAATTTTTCAATCTTTCATTAGGTTAATAGAAAATAATAAACTATAAACAATTATAATTTTTTTTTTATGTACACTAATCCCTTTACATAGAAAAAATTTGATCTAAACTAAGGAAAATTTTAAAATAAATTCATTAATTGAACATTCACCATACAAAAGCACAATTCTTAAACCATAAATAAATTTAGCAAAGAAAACAAAACCAATTACATTAATAAAATTTTTTTAATAAGAAATTATTTAACATTTTTTTTTTTTTGAGAAACAAGAAATTATATTAATAGATTGAAAGAAAGGTAATAGTAGTATAATTGTTTAATATATAATATATATATATATATATATATATATATATAAAATATATAAAAGGCTGTGGTTAATATATGTTACATTTTATACATAGGTTAGTTCAGGAATGCCACCTCAAAAAAAAAAAAAAAAAAAAAAAAAAAAAGAAAAAGAAAAAGAAGGTTAGTCCAAGAATGAATTGTGTGGAGGCTACTCTTAGTGAGTGTTTGGATCCGGATGAAAGCCATATTTTGCGTTTTGCGTTTTACTTTTTCTTCTTTTTTTTTTTTTCCTACACGCGTTTCTGCTTTAGGGGACAAGAGTACTGTTCATGCACTGTTGAGCACTGTTCATACACTGTTTAACACTGTTCACAGGTTAAAAAATATTAAAAATGGGTTTCACGATACTATTTACACATTTAAAAATTATTTTGCTACAATATTTTCAGTTTTCAATTTCAGTAAAAATAAGTTGTATCCAAATGGACCCCTAATACAAGAAAGAATTATCTTTTTTCTCAAAACGTGTACACTGGTTTTTCCTTTGCACTGAGAGAGTTTCCGGCCGCTGCATATCAAAGTTATAGAAGAAGAAGATGGTGTTTGAAACGAAGCAAAAGAGAAGAAATCTCCATGATCATGCTCCGCTGGTGCGTGTTGATGCTTTGGATCGAATATCCTAGTTTCCAGAACACATTATACATCTCTTCCTCTTCTTCATGCCCCCAAAAGATGCTGCACGTACCAGTGCCCTGTCCAAGACATGGAGACGAGCATGGAATTCAGTCCATAGGTCTTATTTCACATTCTCTTATTACTGCAATAGATTTGTTTTAGAAAAGCGTGGAGCGGAATTTTCGAAGTTTGTTAAGTCTGTTGATGAAGCTTTGTTACCACTCCGTGAGCACAAGACAATAATTCAATGTTTTAGGTTGAGCATGACAGTTTGTGATGATAAATATGCGTCTTGTATCGATAACTGGATGGAATTGGCTAACAGAAATCATATGGAAACGCTATACCTTGACTTGACTAGAATGGAAAGAGTGAAAAGTTATGTTTTGCCCAAGACAACTTTTTCTGTTGGATCTTTAGCCGAATTTGTTGGAAAAATAGATGTGCGCAGCGGAAAATTAAACGGATCTACTTCATTAGAAAATGATAACATGTTCTATGTAAGTTTCAGAATTAGAGAACAAGAATGCGTACCTTGGTGCGGTGAAATTCAAAACCAAAGATCGAAGCACTTGGGAATACTTTTAATCTTCACTCCAATTCCACTAACGCCCAAGAAGTGTGGACTCTCAATTGGTTACAAAGGAAGAATTTGAGAGTGACATATACTCACATACACCATTTCACAATGATGTTTTTCATGCATAAACTTCTGTACATTTTTTTCCCTTTGTATCTAACCAATTATCTAAGTGGGCTGACTTTTTGGGCCTTTCCAATTGGGCTTAAGTGTGTGGCTTGAAGTGGGACCAAAAGGGACCAATAAGACACTAGCTCCAATGGGCCTTGGACTTTTCTGTCAACTCTTGACAAGTCCAAAGTTACCATTAACTATATTTAATACCACTATATAAATATAGTTGCACTCTAGGCCTTATCTATGAATTATACCCCAAGACTTTATTGTACATGCAACCCCTTCATTAAAATATTCGTAGTAATACAAAGTCATGAATGTTGACTGCCACTTTGAAGATTACTACATCTTAATCCTTGAGTACCCGGTTTAATCCTTTATGTTATTCATCATATATTTATGAAATCCAATTTCATAAATATATACTTTAGTAACACCTTACTAAAGTGGTTGGGCCCAACACTCTGAATAATCAAACTCATTAAACTTATTTCAAGGGAATATTTTATATCTCCGTTAAGAGATTATGAATTCTATCTTGAGAATATATGTTTCATCAACACTAAATGCGGCTGCCCAACATACTGAGGTTTTGACCGTATCTTATAGATCTCACTCCTGATATATCAAAGCAACATACATCTCATGATCAGGTTCATTATTCTCTTAGGATTTAGAGTTGATGTAAATAGAAGTCGTGAGATTTATTATTCATTTGACAGTCTTTACGAGAATAATAAATCTCACAGCGGTCCAGTTCAATATGTCTTAACTCTTAAAACATATCAACATACCAACTAGAAGTCTCCACTTCCATGATCAAGACAAATCATCGTAGTTGATATGTTATAATCTTCGCAGATGAAATGCCCAATTTCATCACCGACTACGAACAAAAATTCTAAGTTTACAAAGAACTTGTGATTTATATTTTCTGTGACTTTTCACATAAATCACATACTATGCATCTCATGGACTAAGATAATGTCCCATTAGTTCATTTATAGATAGTCTCATATAATTAAACTATTTAATTATTTATGACATGCCAATAAATTGGATTTTAGGGCATAAATCCCAACAGAATTAACGTTGAAGGGTTGTATACTGTTGGTAGACAATTTTGGTGATAATATGAATAAGTTTATTTGTTTGCGAAAGCTGACTCTTGAGAGTGTTGAAGTTGACGATTTGACAGTAAAAAAGATTCTATGTTGCTGCCCTTTGCTCGAGGAATTTACTCTGTCATGGTGCATGAAAGCGGAGTTTGTTCACATTGGTTATGCTCCCAAGCTTAAGACGGCTATGTTATATGGAATCAAAAGGATTAAGATTGAAGCCCCTAATCTTGAACAACTATACTGTTCAAGACTTTGGCGTCCAGCTGGAGAATTGGACTTGGATTCGTTTGATTGCAACAATGTGAAAACACTGTACATTAGACTGTTCAAATTTTCTAAACAATTGTTGCAGGAGTTCAATTCTAAGTTTCTTCTTCTTGAGACCTTAACCTTAGACTCGAACTTCTACGACGATGAACTCAAAATTTCCGGTAATGGACTTAAGAGTTTAAGATTGTTAGGTTGTGGGGCAAAGCCAATACTTCAGGTCAATTGTGAAAATCTTCATTCCTTCAAATGTTATTGGCATGCAATACTATCCTCATTTACTATCACCCCTTGTTGTCTATTAAAAATTGAAAATACACTTTACCTACACAATCATCTAGACACTTTCAGCTTTCTAACACTCAGACAATATCTTGGAAATTTTAAGGAGTACCAAACTTTGAAGTTGCTGCTTTTCTCTTCCACGGTAAGCCCATAAATTGAAGCCTATTTACATATTTTGTTTCTACATTTTTAACGTACATATAGCGGAGATTATATGTACATAGTCCAATTCCATGATTCCAGTTACCAGACATTGTTTCTTTACGGATTTTAATGAGAGTGTACTGGTTAATTTTATACTTTTCTGCCTTGATCAATTTAAAGAAAACTGGTTCCTAATTAGAATTACAAAATGAAACAAGCAAGCCCTGGATTAATTTTTGAGTAGTGCGAGCTGATTAATTTCATGTCTCTGAATTGAAATTGTCTAAACATATCATATACATATGCTCGTCTATTTGTTTGCCATTTACCTCAACCAATTGCGCATTTATTTTAAAGTTTCAATCACTCTATTATTCATTAAAAATACAGGTTGTGCCTTGTTGTTCAAATTTGTAATACAGCCAATATACCAAATTGATTTAGTGAATAAGTTCAAGATACTGAAGTTTAGTTAACATTTTTGCTGTCTTATTCCGATTTCCTTTACTTTAGAGGAGTTAAGTAAAGATCTACCAATTTCTCCTGTAGCAAATGTTCAGCAATTGGAGTTGGGCCATGTTCCAATAATGCAAGACTACACAGATCTTTTAGATGGCATATTATGGAGTTGTCATCCAAAATTTCTGTTGATACATGCAAATTCAGAAGACAAGGAATTCATAAAGGTGAGTAAAAATTTCTGAACGAGGAGCAAAGGGCTTTAAATGTACAATTGAGAGGTTTTTATTCTTGGACTGTGTAACTAATTGGCTTACTTTTATGTGTTGTGTACTGTAGTTCTTAGGTGAGACACTACTTAACGGAGATGAAGCGGCAAAATGTTGCGGTGACAGTCAAATGAAGTGTTGGAGGCATTACTTAAGAGCTGTTAAGTCAGAATCGTACTTCCACCCTGGGATAAGGAAGTATGTAAACTTTCGTCATTGCGATGCCTTTTTTGATTCATTGTTAATTCGTGGAATAAAAGAGTTTAATTTAGAATTGTCATGGGAGGCGTGAAAATACCACTCTTTAGAAGCCTACAAAGATCACAAATATTGATCCTTGATAATATTCAAGTACAATATTCCCAAGTCTTGTTAAGGGTTTGTTCCAAGTTTTTATGGATGAATGGAAAATAGAGACAATGAATAATAAGGGTTATTTTTAGAATTTTGGCTTATGAGAAGAAAAAAAAAAAAAAGATTTCTCCTTGTTAAATTCTTATTCTTCGGGATTTCAATAGGTAGCTAGTTTGTTTTTTTTTCTCTCTCTTACGCTCTATTTGTTTCACTGGAAAACCTTCTGTAAAGATAGTTTTCCACATTTTCCAATGTTTGGTAGCACAAAAAAAAAAATTGGTCAACGGAAAACTATCTTTAGTCAATGGAAAATCTTAATAAAAATAAGGCTTGTTTTTTATAGGTTGTTTTCCAAAAAAAAAAAATTTGGAAAACAACCTCTCTCTCATGGTACACTCTCTCACTCTTTCTCTCTTCCCTTTTCTTTTTCTTTCCTCACACCCTCACTATCACTAACTCTGGTCTCCCTTCTTCCATAGATCTCTCCCTCTCTCTCTCTCTCTCTCTCTCTCTCCATGTTTCTCTTCCCCTTTATAACACAGTTCTCTGATTAGATTTTTCTTTTTCCCCTCATTACTCAATAATTATTTCATTCCTCTCTACCAACTTGCTAAGGAGAACATATTTGCAGCGGTAATTATTTCATTCTTTTCTACCAAAATCTCAATTCTTTACTTTGAATTTCAAACTTGATTTTATTTTTTTCTCTAAGAAATTTTTGGTTTGATGGATTGCAGGTAGTTCTTTTTTGCACATAAAAGTGCTAAAAAAAATATAAAAAAATAAAAAATTAAAAAAGAAGAAGAAAGAATGAATAAAGTAAAAGACGAAAATTTTAAACATAGTGCCTATACGACTCCAAATTGCTTTTACATAAGATAATCTTTACAGTAAATTAATAATATTGTTATATAATAAATGATAATTGTTCAGGGGAATTGTATTTGTTGGTAGATACATTATGCAGATACTATACAGTGATAATATATTATGTAGATACATTATATAAATACATAATTTCGAGTAATATTAAAGACGTGGTTGACCATAGTAGACAATTAGTGTACCAGCAAAAAGAATAGACAATTAAAAGTTATTCTTATTTGTACTTATTAAAGATGTATTCCTATGTCAATTTTATGTATATAGACAAATGGTTGATATATATATATGTATGTATGTATGTATGTATGGACGTTACTGTCCATATATATGAGCAAGATGAGTGGTAGAGATCATGAAAATTTGACAACTAATTTTGATTGTATCTATTGTCAAAATTTTAGTATGAAAACCAAATTCATTCTTGTTTTTTTTTTTTAATTTTTTTTTTTTTATATATTGATTACATTAGTTGGTTTACATAATACACATGTTTTAAATTACACAAGAAATATAAAAAATAAAAAATAAAAAAATTGCATACCAAACACTAGAAAACATTCTCAAGCTCATTTTCAAGGTCGTTACCAAATACTGGAAAATGATATAGTTTTCTAGAAAATGCTCTTTGGAAAATGAACTAATTTCCAGAAAACGTTTATGCTGAAACAAACAGAGCTATAATAAAATTCCTAAATTATATAGTTAGCAATCTACAACACAAAATTTTCAAGTTTAAAAATCAAATAATTGAAAGTGCTTCACAAATGTTTTTTTTTTTTTTTTTTTTTGGTATTTATTGAATGAATGAGTACAATTCTCTGTATTTTATTCTTTTATCTTCTTGTAATTTTGGCTCGAATAAGAGATATTTTTAACTTTGGTTGGAAGATGGGATCAAACTATTTTCACAAAATCTCTAGCTTTGAGCTTGTTAGAGATTCGCTGTTCTTCAAATTCTTCAAGTTCTTTGAAGATTTTTCAAATTGGAAGGCTTTTGAGTGTAAGTTCTTTGGAGCTTTAGAGGCTTGATTCGTTAAGTTTCAATTGAAGTTCTTCAAGTTTTGGAAGAAGGATTCGAATGAATTTTTGGAATGAGAGGAGGTGCGCTCTATTAGGGCACGTTTGTTACATTGTAATGACAATTACAATGTAATAGGAATTATTATTACAAGTAATTCAAGTAGTCGGAATGACATAACTATTTCCATTCATTTGTTTGGTGACAACATAGGAATAGAATCCTAGGTATAATAGAATGAAATCATATTTAAGTAAGATTGCCTAATATACTCTTTTGTATAAATTGAACCATAAATATTTACACAATTGATAATTAGCCCAAATTTATTTAGAGTTTTGACATAAAAACTTTGGTGGAGAATAAAAGAGGAGGTGCTCTCTATTTAGGGCACATTTGTTACACTGTAATGACAATTACAATGTAATAGGAATTATTATTACAAGTAATTTAAGTAGTCGGAATGACATAACTATTCCCATTAATTTGTTTGGTGACAATATAGGAATAGAATCCTAGATATAATAGAATGAAATCATATTTAAGTAAGTTTGCCTAATATACTCTTTTGTATAAGTTGAACCATAAATATTTACAAAATTGATAATTAGTTATGAACAATCAACTGCTATTGACCTCCTTCTCAAGAAAAAAAAAAACTGCTATTGACCTGTCAAAACGTATCCATGGCCAAGTGTGATTTGTAATCTTTAACTATTGATTCAAAATATATAAAAATTCATGGCATTGTTTGTAATATCATACTACTAATATTAGTATAAATAAAGATTTAAAAAAGATGATTTCTTCCAATATATAAATTGATCAAAGATACAATATTCAACATTGATATTACCTAGGAACAACACATTTTTAACACCAATAGAGATCATTTATAATTCCATATATAAGATTCCCTGTAGCAATATCTGTTTCATGGACCTGGTTCATGGGTCTAATATGGTAGAAAAAAGCGTAAAAAATAGTGAGAACATTAAGGGGTTGTTTAGATAGCCAATTTCCATAACTCAATTCTCTGTTTCCATAACTCATAACTCAAAAATGGTGGGACTCATAGCAAAAAGGTTGTTTGGCAAACGATAACTCTGTTTCTATAACTCTGTTTCCATCACTCAATTCTCTGATTTTTGAGTTATGAGTTATGGAAACTGAAAATACATTTTGGCTGTTTTCAGTTTCCATAACTCATAACTCAATGGTATTTTTGTAATTAAACACACATGAGGGACCCACAAAGAGTACCAGCCGTACCTTTTGACCACTTTTGACTTCTTTTTTTTTCCTTTCTTCTCTTGGGTTGGCTGTTCGGTTTTTTTTTTTTTTTTTTCTTCTTCTTCTTTTTTCATTGGTTCGGTCTGTTCTGGGTTTTTTTTTTCTTTTTTCTTTTTTCTTTTTTCTTCTTTCACTAGTTCGGTCTTCAATTATGGGTTATATATTAGCTTCGGTGAGTTTGGGTACTGAAAACAAAAACAAAAAAAACAAAAAAAAACAAAAAAAAGCTGCACCGGGTGACAGGTATGGGCCCACAAATAGTGTAAAAAATATTGAGTAATGGAAATTGGGTGATGATGCAAAACGGATGTGAAAAATTGAGTGATGAGTAACGAGTGATGAGTTATGAGTGATGAGTGATAAGTGATGGAAATTGTGTGAAAGGAAATTGAGTGATGAAATTTTCTTATCCAAACAGCCCCTAAGTGTTCTTTAAGCAACGGAGAAGATGAGAGAGCCTGTAGATGTGACAGTGGTAGAGATGAGAGACAGACTTCATATAGATACGACCGTGGCAAAAATATGAAGAGAGCCAAAAGATCTGATAGCGGCAAAGATGAGAAAGGGAAAACGTCCAATGGGGTTTTAGTAATTTTATTTTAAACAGTATTTGGTGGTTCAAGCAATAGATTTTACACCACCTTTAATAATGAATAATTATTCCTCATTTAAAGAATAATTATTCATAAAAAATTACTAATCTTTGTCATAAAAAAAAAAAAAAACAATTGAATAGATAATGTGGGTTTCAGTTAGCTTAACTAGTAAAGTCTCTGATGGTTAAATAAGAGAATTAGAGTTCAATCCCCAACTACACCAAAAACCGATTGGTTTCTTGATCTAATGATAAATGGGTAATCATCAGAAGTGGACGTCATAAATTAAAACTCTATAAAAAAAAGGCATAAAAATAATTATTATATTATAGTGTCTATTACAGTCTACCAAATGTACCTACCTCTTATAGTGGTTTTAGGGAATGTTTCTGATGGTGCATGATAATCACCTAACTCCAGACTCGTCCACGATGGTCGTCCAAGGGAAACTATACAAATAGACCGCGAGTAGAAAAGATGCTTCATGCTAATACAACATACTCATCCAAGAGGAGGTCGTCTGTCCAAGACGGGTTTGGACGACCTCCTTACATTCCAAGAACGTCTTTCCCATACGAGCTTAGGACGAGCTCCATACTTGGCACGAAACATAATGATCAAAGTCCTTTACCATAAACCATTTCCAAATAACGGTTACAGAGAACAAGTTCATGTAACTTCCATAGCAGTTAAGGAAGTTACCTCCGAGTCTTCCGAACTCCTCAATAATAGGAGCAGTTGCTAAACCAGTAACTATCCCAACTATGTGCTATATAAGCATTCATCTACGAAAGGATAAGTCTTTCAAACACTTCCACACAAATTGGAATTCCAAAAATACCGACTTTACCATCGGAGGATTCTTGGCCGGTCTTCCCCGGTCTCCTCTGATTTTGTGTTTACTTTTTCAGGACATTCCAAGTAACCCTGAGATCATCAACGCCCGAGACATTCAACCTACTGATTTCCTTGTGTTTATCAGTTTCCACTTCAAATTGAAATTGATCTTCTTAAGAATAAGTAATGGATTCTGATTGCTCTAAAGTCAAAAAAATCCAACTATTACTTGTTATAGAATTGATAGCTCTCTCTCTCTCTCTCTCTCTCTCTCTCTCTCTCTCTCTCTCTTTATATATATATATATATATATATATATATATATATATATATATATATATATATTAAAAGCCAAAGTTCAGCGAAAATCCAATTAGATTTCAATTTGATTCTCAATTTTGCGCCACATGTCCCATCCAATTTTTAATTTTTGTACCAAGTAAATTATTGAGTGTAAAAATTGAAGATTCCAAATTCAATTAGATTCTAAATTGGAGTCCAATTTTATGCCACGTGTCCATCAAATTTTTAATTTTGTGGCAAATAAATTATTGGGTTCAAAAACCAAAAATTCTAAATCCAATTAAATTCTAAATCATTTTAGAAATACCATGTATAATTTGAACATTTTCTTTAAAAAAATGTATAATTTGAACTGTGTAATTGTAATTTTTTTCAATTGTACCTATCTATATGTACGAGATTACACACTAGTATATATTTAAAATTAAAGCTAAAAGAAAATCCAATTAGATTTTAAATTAGATTTCAATTGGAGTTTAATTTTGCGTAAAGTGTCTCATCTAATTATTGAGAGAAAAAATTGAAGAGTCCAAATTCAATTAAATTCTAAATAAGATTTCACTTTGTGTCTAATTTTGTAACATGTGTATCATCTAATTTTTTTAATTTTTGTGTCAATTAATTTTTTGAGTAGGAAAACCAAAGAGTCCGAATCTAATTAGATTTTAAATTATATATATAAATAATGAGAAATCATTAAATATTTTAGAAATCTATGGCTTCAAGTTATAACTCTTCACTAGGTTTAAACCGTGTAATTGTGATTGTTTTTAATTGTACATATGCATATGCACGGGTTAGGCACTAATTTTTATAAAGATAATAATCAATAAAGATTTTCTCCATAATTTTTTACTTGCAAATAATTATCTCTATTCTTATTATTTTAATAAAAATTATTATCCATTAATTCTAAATAGAAAAAAAAAAAATTCTTTATTTTATGGCCCAAATTGCAAATTTTAACTCACCCATGTAACGTTAATTTAAATAATGCAGTTGTATCTGACATGACATATTGTAATCGGCTTAATTAAAATAAAAAAAATTTGACTCCTACTATTGCAATTTATTTTTTTCAAAATTCAAATTCATGAGCCAAATTTAATTTTATTTACCGTGTTTAATCATTAATGTAATTTTTTTTTTTTTTTTTGGCTGAATAATCATTAATGTAATTTGATTAGGAGTTGTTTGCCTTTCCTTATAGGTTACGAAATTATTTCCTTTCCCTATGCTAATTATTGAATAACATTGGAACTTGGAAACCTGTTGCATATATATAAAAATAAAGAAAAGTCACTTTATAAACTAGGTTTTGCTTGTTGGCAGACATCTGCGACTATTACTTCACTCCTAACCCATCAAAACCCTGAATCGCCGCCGCAACCATCACAACTCAACTCAACAAAGCAAAGCCGCCGCCGCCGCCGAGATATAATCATTCATCTTTGAGAAGATGGTGTTTGAAAGGAAGCAGAAGAGAAGAAATCTAGATGGTGTTGATGCTCTGGATCGTATATCCCAATTGCCAGAACATATTATACACCACATCCTCTTCCTCATGCCCCATAAAGATGCTGCTCGTACCACTGTTTTGTCCAAGTCATGGAAACAAGTGTGGAACTCACTGCCCAGGTATGATTTCACATTCTGTGATGGAACGTATTATGATAATAGCCCAGCTCACTTTGAGAAGAAAATCGAGAAATTTGTTAGGTCTGTTGATGAAGATTTGTTACCACTCCGTGAGCACAAGACAACAATCCAAATTGTCCAACAGTTTAGGTTGAGGATGACCCTTTGTCATCACAAATATGCCTCTCGTATTGATAACTGGATTGAATTGGCTAATAGAAATCTCATGGAATCGCTATACCTTGAGTTGACCAGCATGAACAAAGTGGGAAGGTATGTTTTGCCTAAGACAACCTTTTTTGTTGAATCTTTAGCCGAATTAACGTTGAAGGGTTGTAAAGTGTTGGGAAACTATTTTGGTGACGATATGATTAAGTCTATTTATTTGCGAAAGCTGACTGTAGAGAGAGTTGATGTTGATTATTTGACAATAACAAAGATCCTACGTTGCTGCCCTTTGCTTGAGGAATTCACTCAATCGAATTGTTGCGTGAAAGCGAAACGTGTTCACATAAATTATGCTCCCAAGCTTAAGAAGGCTAAATTATATGGAGTCAAAAAGATTAAGATTGAAGCTCCTAATCTTGAAGAACTATACTGTAGGGGTGATCCTGGACGATTGGACTCAGATTCGTTTGCTTGCAACAATGTAAAGAAACTGAAAATATCAATGTTCGAAACTTCTAAATTGTTTGAGGACCTTAATTCTAAGTTTCCCCTACTTGAGACCTTGGACTTGCAATTCTACGACTCCAAACTTAAAATTTCCAGTGATAGACTTAAGAGTTTAAGTTTGTTATCTCCTAATAAACAGTTGCTGATGCTTCAGGTTGATTGTGCAAATCTTCATTCCTTTGAATATAATTGCAGTGCAATACCGTCCTCATTTTCCATCACTTCTTGTTTTCTATTAAAAACTGAAAATACACTTCGGCTAGACAGTCATCTAGACACTTTCAGGTTTATAACACTCAGACAATATCTTCGAAATTTTATGGAGCACCAAACTTTGACGTTGTGGTTTATCCCTAATTGCACGGTAAGCCCAAAAATATATTGAAGTCTAATTTCTTATTTTGTTTTTCCATTTTCAATATTCATATAGTGACGATATTATGTGCATAGTCTATTCCATGATTCCAGTGCCAGTTCTTTTTTCTTTTTTCCATTTTGATGTTCATATAGTGATGATATTAAGCACATAGTCTAATTCCATGATTCCAATAAACAAGTTCTATTTTCTTACTTTATATACGGGTATTTTTTTTTATTGAGTGTTTACAGGTTAATTATATACTTTTCTGCCTTGATCAATTAATAGAAACCTGTTTCCTATCATGACTTACAAAATGAAACAAGCAAACCCTTAATCTTAGTTTTGAGTAGTGCAAGCAGATTAATCTCATGTCTATGAATTGTGATAGAAATACTAAATGAATAGTATTATATTTCCCAAATAATAAAATATATATGAGTGCATTTATATAAGAGGCAGAGTATACAATATAAATATATGTACTATACAAGTAAATACAGTGGGTCTAAAGTTCATAGTCTATTACACGTTAGCAAATTGAAATTGTGTACATATCATATACATGTGCTTGTGTATTTTTTTGCCTTTTGCCTCAACCAATTTTTTTTTTCTTAAATGTTTCTATCACTCTATTAGTCTTTAAAAATACAGGTTGTGCCTTCTTGTTCAAGTTTGTGATACAGCATTTATACAAAATTAATTTCGTGAATAAGTTCAAGATGCTAAAGTTTACGTTTTTGCTTTCTTACTCAGATTTCCTTTACTCCCGAGGAGTTAAGTAAAGATCTACCAATTCCTCCAATTGCAACTGTTGAGCATTTGGAGTTGGGAAATGTTCCTATAATGCAAGACTATACAGCTCTTTTAGATGGCTTATTATGGATTTGTCATCCAAAAGTTCTGTTGATACGTGCAGATTCAGAAAGCAAGGAATTCGTAAATGTGAGTAAAAATTTCCTAGCGAGGAGAAAAGGGCTTTAAATGTATAATTGAGAAATTTTTTACTTGGGACCGTGTAACTGTTTTGCTTAGTGTTATTTCTGTTTTTCTCATCATTTTATGTATTGTGCGTTGTAGTTCTTATCTGAGACACTAGTTATCAGAGAAGAAGAGCCAAAATGCTGCGGTGATAGTCACATGAAGTGTTGGAGGCATTACTTAAAAGCTGTGAAGTCAGAACCATACTTGGATGGGATGGAGTATGTAAAGGTTTGTCATTGTGATGCTTTATCTGATTCAATTTCAGCACTTGAAATATGCCACGGAATATTGTTTAATTTTAGAATGGATATTGTTGACACAGGAGTGCACATGGGACATGTAAAAAAGACCATTCTATAGAAGCCTACAAAGATCACTAATATCGATCTAAATCCAAAGAAGTTGGAGTCAGCATTTTTTGGGTCATTTTCAAAGTTAGTTCTCAAACTGTGTATCTATTTGGTTTCCCAAAGTGTATTTTTTCAATTCCGAAATTTGTTAATGTGTTTGTTCCAAGTTGGAGGATCAAGCTTAGGTCCAGCATCCAATAGTACTAGACTCATTGAGATAATGATATTTGTTCATTTTTAGACACATGTCGTCATCTGACTGGGTCCAATGCATTTTGTGCACTGGACCTAAACCAAGTCTCTAAGTTTGTAACCTTGTGTGGATGAAAAGTAGAGAAAATGAAAATTTAGTGTTATTTTTAGTATTTGGTTTGTGAGAAGAAGGATGTCTTCTTGTCGAACTCCTAAGTCCTATCCTTCGGTGGATTCCGATAGATGGCAGTTTCTTTCTTTGTATCTCTTAATTGGATTCCTTGAAGTGGTAAAAGTTTTTATCCATTACTTTGTATCCCTTAGTGGATTCTTTTATGTGGTGAACTTATCTATACCTTGTCAGTGTGTACTTCGTCTTTCCCTTTTACTCTTCAAAACAAATCTAGCATTAATTGCTAGCCGGTCCAGTGACTTGTTCAACTCTTTCAATTGGGGTTGAATCCTCTACAGTTGTAAGGAAGAAAAAAAAAAAGGTTTGCGCGGTAAGTTAATGACCAACCTGCATTTGTTTTTGCATATAATATTTTTTAAGAAATTAATCTTTAGAATTTTTTTTTTTTTTTTTTTTTTTTTTTTTTGAAGAGGATAACATCCTCAGAATTCATTCAACAGAAACAGAATCAAAGTACAAAGCCTCCACAACTGGGGGGTGAATCTTCAATCCATACAATATCCTCCACTAAGTACTTGGCATATCTAGCTAGTACATGGGCAACATTGTTTGTGCTTCTTTTAACAAAAACAACCTGCACCCAACTAAGCCTATCAAGCATACACAACACATCCTGGAGAATATGACCCAGCCAAGACGACAACCCCTTCCTCGTGCTCAATGCATCCATGAGAGCTTGGTTATCTCCTTCAAGAACCAACTCTGAAAAACCACACTCTACCACAAACTCCACTGCTCTACGACAAGCAAAAATCTCCGCCTCTTCACTACCCGTCACAGGTGGACCCTTTGTCAATAAAGCCGCCATAACTTCTCCTCTATCATTTCGGATAATGGCTCCAACCCCGGAAGTTCCACCATCCAGAAAGATTGACGCGTCAAAGTTCAACTTGAAACGATCTACAGGTGGTGGTCTCCATCTCGACGGACTCGGTATATTGGGTGAGGCGGATAGCTGAACGTTGGCTTGCCAAAACTCCACCAGAAAATCTTGCGCACGCTTGATTAACACCTCAGGTGGTTGTAGCTACTTCCCATGTATTATACCATTTCTTTGGTTCCAAATGATCCATGCTTGGACAAGGAAAAGCTCAAGGTCATCAGGAGACAAGCGAGCAATAAGCAACTCCATAAGCTGAAGCATATCACCTTGTTCTCCAGTGCATTTCTACAAACGAACCGAACACCCTGCCCAAATGTCCCGCGCCACACCACAATTCCAGAGAGCATGTATACCCATTTCTGCTTCAAATTTGCACACCTCACACCTATTATCCTGTATTATCTTTTTGTGCACCAAATTTACCCGAGTGGGTAGTATATTGCAACATGCACGCCAACCAAACACTTTGATTTTGTTTGGCACTTTCAGCTTCCACAGAACCTTCCATACAGCACCTCCCACCACTCCGTTGGAACACTCTGCCCAATCCGCTTCCTTATGCAATTGCTGAGCTACATGATACCCGGACCTCACAGTGTAATCCCCTGACTTGGTGAAGGTCCAAAAAAGAGAATCATGAATAACTCTTCTGCTTAGCAGCACACGCAGTATAGCTTCCCCATCTTCACGGTTGAAATGTTGCATGACAAACTCTCTGTCCCACCACCTTGTATCTGGGTCTATGAGGTCAGCAACCATACAATCTTCTTCAACATTATGAGCTGGATGTAAAACTTTATTGGTAGGGTAGTTGGGAATCCATGCATCCCTTAGAGCCCGGACTGAAGTTCCATTACCCACCCTCCAACAAGACCCCCTCTGAATCAATGGCTTGGCTGCTAAAATGCTCTTCCAAGTGAAAGAACTATTGGGAGAATCAGTGGCCTCCAAAAAACTGCATCTAGGAAAATATCGTGTTTTAAGGCAACGGCAAAGTAAGGACTCTTGATCTTGTACCAATCTCCACCCTTGTTTGGCAAGCATGGCCAGGTTGAATTGCCGTAAATTCTTGAACCCCATTCCCCCATCCGCCTTTGGTCTAGTTAATTTTTCCCAACTCAACCAATGGATCTTCCTTTCATTTCCAACTTGCCCCCACCAAAACCGAGCACATAGAGCTTGAAGTTCTTCACACAACTTGTTCGGCAATTGAAAAACACTCATCGTATAAGTTGGGATTAATTGAGCCACAGCTTTAATAAGTATCTCCTTACCTGCTCTTGAAAGCATTTTCCCTTTCCACCCTTGAAGCTTTTTCCACACTCTATCTTTTATAAACAAAAAAGTATGGTATTTCTTCCGGCCCACTAGAGTAAGGAGGCCAAGGTATGATTCAAATCTGTCCACTTCACTCACTCCCAACAAAGCTTTGATTACATCTCTATGTTGAAATGAAGTATTACTGCTGAAATAGACTGACAATTTATCCATGTTTATGCATTGGCCCGACGCTTTTGCATACAATTTCAAAATCTCCATAATTGCCTTTATCTCCTTGTCTTTGGCTTGGCAAAATAGAAAGGAATCATCTGCAAACAACAAGTGTGAAATACTAGGAGCTCACCTACAAATGGAAACACCATGAATAATCCCTTCTAATTCAGCCTTCTGCAAAAGAGATGTAAATCCTTCTGCACATAAAAGAAACAGGTAAGGTGATAGAGGGTCTCCTTGACGAATTCCTCTAGATGGATGAATCAAACCATATGACTTTCCATTAATCAAGACTGAAAATGAAGGAGATGAGACACAACTCATAACCCTATCAACCCAAACATCTGGAAATCCCATCTTGATCATAATCCTTTTTAAAAAATCTCATTCTATCCTGTCATAAGCTTTACTAACATCCAGCTTCAAGGCAAGTGTTCCAGTTTTGCCTTTCTTTCTTCCCTGCATCGTATGTAGGGTTTCATAGGCAACCAGCACATTATCTGTAATTAATCTTCCTAGCACAAATGCACTCTGGGTTGGAGATATAATTTGGGGCAGAATTTGCTTCAAGCTGTTAGCTAGCTGCAATAATTTTATAAATGACATTACAAAGGCTAATAGGCCTGAAATCAGAGACCTTAACAGGATTTTTAATTTTTGGAATAAGCACAATAAAAGTATGATTAAGGGCAGGAGGCATATAACCAGTATTGAGAAATTCAAGAACAACAGACACAACATTATCACCAACAATATGCCAAAACTTTTGATAAAAAAGTGCATTCATACCATCTGGTTCAGGAGCCTTTGTAGATCCTATTTGGAACAAAGCTGCTTTAATTTCATCTACAGTATATTCACTGGACAATGTTTGTTGCATTTCAATGGACACCTTTTGTTGTACTGCTTCTAGACACTCATCAATCCGAGTACATGAACCTGTGGAAAACATATTATTAAAATAGTCCACAGCTACTCCTGCCACTTCTTCTATGTCCTCACGCCAATTACCCTGTGGGTCCAAGATCCCTTTAATATAATTTCTCTGCCTTCTCTGAGATGCATTTAAGTGAAAAAAGCTTGTATTTTTATCCCCATGTTTGATCCAATTTACATGAGACCGTTGAGCCCAGTAAACTTCCTGCTTTCTTAGCTATTCATCTAGCTCCTTGCTTGCTTGTATAGTGGGAGGAGCACAAGTCAACCATTCAATTTGCTTTTGCAAAGCCTTTATCTCATTTGTGCCAGGATGGGTTTTAGCAGCTCCCCAAGCCTTCAACTCTAAACTACAACCATTTATCTTCAATTTGACCGTCTCCAATGCCGTCTCACCAACCCCACTGTTTTCCCAAGCCTCTTGAACTACCTTGGTGCAGTCATCCCACAACAGCCATGCTTCTTCAAATTTGAAACCACGTTCTCTCCTTGCATGTCGTCTCAGAGCTACATGGTTCTGGAGGATCAATGGGAGATGATCCAATGCATGCAAAATAATGTGTGTAACTATAGTTTCAGGGAACTTTAACTTCCAAGCTTCGTTAGCTACAACCCTGTCCAGTCGTTCCTTGGTATTTGCCGCCCTAAGTCTCCTATTATTCCAAGTATAAGGGTAGCCAATGAACCCTAGATCAGCAAGATGACAAAGCTCCAATGCTTCTCGGAAAGCATCAAGTTGTCTAGATGAAACTGGTTGGCTACTTAACTTCTCCGTCGAACACAACATCTCATTAAAATCTCCAATGCACATCCAAACACCATCAACATATGAAGAAATATGAGAAAGAAGGATCCAAGACTTAAAGTGGTGTTTTGTTTCTGGCCACCCATAGAATCCGGTAAGCAACCATCTAAACCCATCACTTTCGGTCACCCAAGCAGAGATTTGGTTATCCGAAAATTTAAACACATCCAACCTTATATCTTCCTTCCATAGCATAGCAAGTCCACCACCCAACCCCGGTTTTTTAACAGCAAACTTATTCTTGTACGGTAACTCACTACACCATTGTTTTATACCTTCGATATCGAGACGAGTTTCCATGAGGAAACAGATTTCAGGAGCTTGATCCTTCACTATTTTGTGAAGACTACGAACTGTCCAAGGATTCCCAAGACCTTGGCAGTTCCAACTCAGAAGTTTCATTGCTCCCGGCAAGGGTGGTCATCCACCCCCGCCGATGTGTCTTCTGCTTTGCCATCTTCCTTATCTCCCTTAGTACATTTATGATACGTAGGTTTTGCATCTCTATTACAATCTATATTCATAACATCTTCCAGCCCTCTTTTACCCGTTGTGGACTTCATTTTATTGTTAGCTAACACTATTGGCCCAACATCCATTCTATTCAGCCTGGTCCACGTTGATTTTGGCTTATTGAGCTTTACCTCCGCATGGCCCAAACTAGAATTAGTTATGTTGGACGTACCGTTAGCCTCATCATTTAAGTTTTGGTGCACAACTCCATTTGACGAAAATAACGGCAAAAGATCAGCCATGTTTGAATTTTGAGCAGCATTAACTACCGAGATTTTTTCCGGAATTTTTGAAACGCTCCCTCCAACCACGCAGTTTCCATTCTGAGATTCTTGGCCTGCCCTGTAGTCTGGAACCCTAGCCACCACCGTCATCACTTCTATCCCCTCATCATTCTCCGTTGTCGGTGTATCAATGCTACCCACCGATTCAGACCTCATTGGATTCTCTTTGCTTCGATGTGGCGGAGATTTACTCCTTCCACTATCTGCTTTCAGCCACTCTCCATATTGGTATTCAACATTGTCAATCTCCTTAGATGCTGCAAAATGCGCCAGGCAATAACGAAGATCGTGACCAAGGATCCCACAGTAATGACAAAACATAGGCAACCTTTCATACTTATACGTAACCCAATGACGTTTGCCATCCGATCCCAATAGAAAGCCACCTCTCCGAACTAGTTTGGAAATAGGAAGGGCTACCCTAACTCTCAAGAAAATCTTCTGGTCATCTGTGCGCCGTTGACGTTCCACATCCTCGACCACCCCCATTTTATTCCCCACCTCCGACACCACCTTTGGGGACATCATATCAAAAGGCACCCCCCAAATTTGGACCCACAGTGAAGCATGCTCTAAGGCTACATTGTTAGCGCTCATACCCGCCCTCCATCGAGTAAGCATTAGGAGTTGATTATCGAATGTCCACGGACCACCCCTCAAGATCCGATTTAGTTCATACTTTGACTGAAACTTAAACTAAAAAAGATTACTGCCCACCTCAGAGATCTGCAAACCTTTCTCTAGCCCCCACGCTCGCCGAAGCGTATTCTTTGCTGCCTTCCTATTATAAGGTTTGCAAGTTAAGAACTTTCCTATCAAACTCAAGACACAGCCCTCAAGCTCATCCAACCTTCCCTCTTCGGAGACCTGAATATCTTCTTCCTCTTCAGACGTTAGCTTTAGACTGGTCATTCGGTCAACTACATCCTCATCCATAGTTCAACTTCTATCACTTAAACGTTTAGAGCAAACTAAGAAAGAAAGAGCCCTTGGACATACCAAGGGAGGCAAGGCTCGTTGTCACGAGAGAGAGAGAGCTCCTACCCGAGGACGGAGTGAGATAATTATTATGACACAAAAGGAATGGAGGGAAAGATTAGAGTACAAAGCTATATTGTAGAAAATGTTTTTTTCATTGAAAAGGTGGAAATATATATTTTTTAATCTCTTTTTGGATTTTTCCGTTCCAAATTATTAATTCTCTTACCAAATATTTCCACAATACTAAAAATTGGAAAATTAAAAAATTATAAATAAATAAAAAATAAATAAATAAAACATCTAAACAAACTTTCAAATTTTATTTATCAAATTTAAATGATGAACGTAAACTTTGCTGTTATGTCTTTTTTCTCTGTAATGTGAAAATCCAAAAAGAAAGACCTTATTTTTAATATTAAGTGATGCATTTGTCATGTTGCAATATCAAGTGATATATAGAGAGCATCCTATCAAAAAAAAAAAAAAAAAAAAAAAAAAAAAACAAGTGACAGAGAACACATGAGACTCTCCCTGCAATGTATTCTATCTTTTACGCTGTCAGCATTAAGAATAAAAAATTTCAGCTTGTTGATGCAAAATTTAATTTGTTCAGCAGTTTTACACGGCTAGATGATGGTGGAATATATCACGCCTTTCACATAATTCAAACACTAGAGTCACTAATTAAATTTGTGTTTGGCCTAGTTGCTCTAATGAGAAATTGTTGTTGGTTAGTTTCTTAAAGTACTTCAAGTCAGTTTGTGTTGGGAAACACATGGAAAAATACAATTTTGTATCTCATACAAAAACACGTAGCGGAATATAAATGGATCTACTTCATTCATGTGAGATAACATGAACATCTAAATTTTAGAAACAAAGAATTAATACGAAGGCATATCTTGGTACAGTGAAATTCAAAACAAATGAAGATTGAACTTGGGAAGTCTTTCAATCTTCACTCCAATTCCACAATGTGCCCAAGATGTGTGGTCTCTCAATTAGTTCTATACATATTTGTTCAAGAGAAATAACCAAGAGTCTCTTTAGAAAAGACTCTGAATCTTTCTCTTTTTAATCATATGTATTTTTTTTGCACTTAACAGTTACTTTATTTAATAACTCTTATTAAATAAATAACTGATTATCTAATTGGGTTGGCCTTTTGGGCCAGCCCAATTGGGCTTTATTGTGTGGCTTGGAGTGAGACCAAAATTGACAAATAAAACTATAACTCCAATGGACTTTGGACTTATCTGTCAACTCTTAATAAGTCCAAAGTTATCATTAATTATATTTAATATCACTATATAAATATAACTGCACTCTAGGCTTTATTAATAAATTATATCCCAAGACTTTATTAAATATTTAAGCTCTTCATGAAAATATTCGTAGTAATACAAAGTTATAATATTTAATTGTCACTTTGAAAATTATTACCTCTTGATACTTGTGTACTCGGTTTAATCTTTTAAGTTATTCATATATATTTTTTATATATTTTATGAAATCTAATTTCATAAAATATAAACTTTAGTAACTCTTTTCTAAAGTGATTAGGCCTAACACTCTAAATAACCAAACTCATTAAACTTATCTCAAGGGAATATTTTATATCTCTATAAAGAGACTATAAATTTCATCTTAAGAATATGTGTTCCTTCAACATTATGTGTGATTGTCCAACATACTGAGGTTTTGACTATTTGTTTAGATCTCACTTCTGATATATTAAAGTAACCTACATTTCATGATCAGGTTCACTATTCCCTCAAGATTGAGAGTTTATGTAAATGAAAATCGTGAGATTTATTATTTATTTGACAGTCGTTAATAGAATAATAAATCTCACAGCGGTCCAGTTCAATATGTCTTATACACTTAAAACATATTAATATATCAATTAGAAGTCTTCACTTCCATGATTAAGACAAATCATCTTAATTGACATATTATAGTCTTCGCAGATGAAATGCCCAATTTCATCACTAATTACGAACTAAGATTTTAAGTTTACAAAGAACTTGTGATTTATATTTTCTGTGACTAAATCACATAAATCTCATACTATGCATCTCAAAGACTATATGATAATGTCCAAATATTCATGCTATCATTATTTTAGATAATAATAAAACAAATTTATTACATAGAACATAATGTCATACATAGCATACAATAAGATTTTAGGGAACTAATCCTGAGAGTTTGAAGTTGGATAGGACCATTACCATATAACAATGTTGACAATCACATAGCAGGATTATTAATTCTAGTCTTCTTTATTTTATGTTTTTTTCCTAATAATAAATGGGGATTATTATTTCTACTTGATGCTGAAAAATACACAACAAGTTATGAAACTTTGTATGTATAAAAAAAAAAAAAGTTATGAAACTATTTTCTGATTTTTTTTTTAAATCAAATATTTTAAAGTGGTGAGTTCTAGTTAGTTCGACTAGTAAAATCTTTGATAATTGAATAAGAGATTTGAGATTCAATCCTCACCTGCACCAAAAACCAATTGGTATTTTGATCTGATGATAAAGAGCTATTATTAGGAACGAATGCTATAGATTAAAACTCTCTCAAAATATTTTGAAATGAATTTATGTACTTGAGAAATTAATTAAATATTGTGGGTGATCATTGCATCTACAAATATTTTTGCTTGAAAAATTTGAAGCCCAAAAGTCATTTGAATACCTTTGGTGCATACCACCAGACTGACCTTTGTATTATGTACTGAAAATCTACGATTTATCATTTTGGTTAAAAGGACTGCGTAAAATGCATGATATCATTCTTACTAGAAATAGTTCAGACTGAATAAACTTTTTATGACATTGGCTTTGTACATTATTTTTTCATATACAATTGAACTTGTTGAAGTGAAAAAATATACCGCCATCAAGCCAGCCCATCAAACTACACTTGCTAATTTATTTATTTATTCTATTTTTCCCAACTAGCCTAACGGCCCTAACTTGTTGAAAAATTTGTTCAAGAAAAAAAAAAAGTAGATCAAGCATGAAACCTAAGCCACCCCCTTCTTGAAAAGCAAGCTATTCTAGAGAGAAAAGTCTAGATTCAATGTATCTCAGAATTGTATTATTGATTCACTAACTAATAAGATTACAAGCAATGAGATATTTATACATGAGCATTTCCCTAACAAACTCTAACTAACTCAGCGGGAAATACTCTTGGAATAACAGAACTTCTAATCACTAATCACCATAGGACACGTGGCATCTTAACCATACCAAAATTGGCACTAATCATCCCTTACTAAACTACATGTTGTGTGACTCAACTTCCTTAGACAAGCTGCATGTCGTTTGCTCTATTGTTGCACCACCAGAATGCTTTCTGCAGAACCAAAACCAATTGCACTAAGCCTGTTGTGGCTTTACATCCCCCCTCAAGCTAAGGGGAGGAACTCCCATTAGATTGGTGAGCAAAGCATGAAATCGAGGAGTAGGAAAAGCCTTATTTGTAAACAAATCATCCAATTGATCATGAGTAGAGATGAACTTAACAAGCATGTCCCTATTAATAACATTTTCATGAATAAAATGATAATCAACTTCTATGTGTTTTGATCAAGCATGAAAAACAGGATTAGAGGCCAAAGAGAGGACAGAGACATTATCACACCATAAATTGGGAGATGATGTAAATAAACCCCTAAATCCTTCAAAAGCATTCTTAACCAATAGAGCTTAGCTGCAATAATAGCAAGAGCTCTATACTCAGCCTTAATTTGTAGAACTTCTAGAAATAGTTGGTTGCTTTTTGGCTGACCATGTAATTGGAGAATTGCCTAAGAACAACAACCATCACTATAATAGACCTCCTGTCAATAAGGTCCCCTGCCCAATCAATTATAAAGGAAAAGTGGAATCTGATGCATGTTTAGGAACAGAAATCTTGTGCATTTTAGCACTTATACAAGCTGGACATTGTGAACAAATGTCATTATTAACAGGAACATGAACAGACTTAAAATTAGATAAAGTAGAATGAAGAACCTTGGAGCAAGGATTACCAAGCCTCTTGTGCCAAAGAAATGCTTGATCAAACACAGCAACAAAGCCAGTGGAGCTGACTAGTGAAGAAGAAAGAGTGGACAAAGGAGGAATAGGATATACTCCATCTTTACTCAATCCTTTGTAAAGAATTTTCCCCGTAGGTAAATCTTGAATTGAGAACTATTATGCATCAATATAACAAAAGACATCATTTTGAAGGCACAACTTATGAACAGAAAGCAAGTTTGATGCAAGTTGGGGAACACAAAGAATATTATCAAGCTTGAAATTATGAGGTGGCGTAACTAGCTTACCATTGCCAATATGAGTCACTAGTAATTCTTGCCCATTGCCAGCTGTGATTGATTCATTACCATCTATTGGTTGCTGATGAAGAGAGAGTTGAGCCAAATCAGGAGTAACATGATCAGATGCTCCAATATCAATGAGCCACTATGAATTCTAATTAGAGTTATCAGCAACAGCCATAGAACTTGCAACCATTAAAGCAAGTTTGGCTGAAGCATGCCTTTCTTGATAAGCAAAGTTCATTCTATGATAACAATCAAGGACAGTATGGCCATTCTTGCCACAAATTTGACAAGTTGGCCTCTGATTCTATGAGGTTTGTGAACCAGGTTTAGACTGAAATTGTGATGAACTTGAACCACTAAGAGGTCCAAAGAATGAACCTTGACCATTGCCAAAAGATCCATAAGCTTGACCACCACTACCAGGACCAAAATTCCCATGAAATTGAGCATTACCATTAACTCTACCATTGCCACGATCTCTGTTGCTATTGTTCTTGCCTTTGCCTCGATTATTGAAGTTATTATTGAAGTGATTCATAGCCATAGCTAGTGATGTAGATTCCTATAATCAGATCGTTTCTTGATGGATCTTTCTTCATCATTTAATAGAGTATTCAATTCTTCAAGACTAAACACATCGTTCCTAGTCCTGATTGCAGAGCAGAATGCATCATACTTAGGAGGAAGTGCCTTAAGTGCTAGATGAATTAACTCTTCTTCATCTACACAAACAACAACAGCACTCAATTTGTCATGAATTTCTTTAATCCTCTGAAAGAAACTATCAATTGGCTCAGTTCCTTTCTTGAGACTCATCTACTCATTCCTCAAATCAAGAATATAAGAACAAGAAACAGAGGCAAAACATTTCTCGAGAATCTTCCATACTCCTCTACCTGATTTCTGCCCCACTGTAAGAGCAAGAATTGGTGGAGAGAGTAGAATTGATGAACATAAATAGTGCTTGTTCATGAATCTTCCAGTGAACATATTCAGGATTTGCTTCAGTGGTATAATTCCCTGAGCTGTCCTTCATGAATGGATCAAGAGCTCCATTAGAGTCTTCGATGAAACTGATCAAAGAGTAGGCTTCCAAGATTACTTCGATCTGGTGCCTCCAAACCAAATAGCTATTGTAGTCTAGCTTCATAATCATCATACTCACCATGTTAGAGAGAAGCAACAATGACGGATTGATGCCATGATTAGAAGTAGTGGACTTGTAGAACCTATAGTAGCACAAGTTGAACTTGTAAAGGACGTCATTGATGGCTCTGATACCATGAAAAGCAAGCTATTCTAGAGAGAAAATTCTAGATTCAATGTATCTCTGAATTGTATTATTAATTCACTAACTAATAAGATTACAAGCAATGAGATATTTATACATGAGAATTTCCCTAACAAACTTTAACTAACTCAGCGAGAAATGCTCTTGGAATAATAGAATTTCTACTCACTAATCACCACAGGACACGTGGCATCTTAACCATACTAGAATTGGCACCACCAGAATGCTTTCTGCAAAACCAACACCAATTGCACTAAGCCTGCTGTGGCTTTACACTTCTTTCCCCACCTCCAAAAAGGAAGAATGTAAAATTATTTTGGCCGTTTGCAACATCAGCAATTTCCATTTAAGAGATAATGGCAGTGACTAAATTGACACAATACTGAAAGGTTAAGGACCAAATTGACACAATTGAAAGATTAGGGACCCAATTGAAATTTGGTATAAAGGATAGGGACCAAATATGTAGTTTACCTATTTATTTTCTGTGCATAATATAGCTATTGGTCTTTGATATTTTGAAAATTTTCCAAGCATGGAGGGTATAATAAGAAAATGTAATCCAATGGTGAATTTATCAAAATTCACAGTCAATAAAGAGATATTAAGTGGAGTTGTAGACAAACTTTTTCATAAAAATATTATTGAATCATGCACAATACCATGTAAAGAGGGGGTGCTAACAGAAGGAAGATATATGGAAATTAACATCCGACCAAAAAACATAAAGAAGATTGGTTAGGGCAACAGTGACTACATTGACATGAGAACAGTGGCATAAGTTATGACACAAGACACATACATGTTCTAATTGACAAGAAAATATTTATTGGTAAAGTCAGAAGTCGTAACATATGGACCATGATTCCATTTCATCCTCTTGTCACAAAACTTGGACAAGACAAAGTCTAGGGAGGGTTTTGACTCAAATCGATGGGTATGGATAATCGAGGTTCTCAACTCCTAGAATCCCTAAACCAACAGCTACCACACCTAGACTAATGATAGAGTGAGTCTTACCTCAAACATAGACACTAAATGTGTTCTCCATAGAATCATAATTCACGAGGTTAGAGTAAAATGTGTACATGATAGGAGACTGAAAACTATGGAGGACCAAGGACAACAGTCAAATCTCTTACTCAGAGAAGAAATGACGATTGGAGTCAACCTCAAAGTAAATGATCTTCAAGTCTACATTACGGAACTAAGTCATATCAAAGTTATTGGCAGGAGGATCGGGACAACTTAAGGATGATACGGGTTTGGACAGGTAGACTTGTGAGGGGTAGGCTTGATGGATTTCTTGGGTGCCATGGGATCAAGAATATCTATTAAAAAAAAAAAAAAACAAGCCAAACACAAGGCACATGAAAGCCCAAACTGCAAAATTGAAGAGGTTGAAGACAAAGACACTATTCCAACGATAATTGTGAAAAACAATGTTGTTGAAGACTAAGCTAAATGCGTGTATTTGATTAAAAGGAAATGGTGTCGTTTCTCATAAGTGGAATGCTATTGTTTTAATACTTTGTATGTAAATCTATTAGTGCTCGTTCGTGTGCACGTGAGAGAGACGGTTACAAGAATCATAACTGATTCCAGATATTTCTTCTTTGTTCGCTGGTGTATATATATTGTATATTACAATCATTTTGTAACTTAAGCAATATAACATAGATTTCAATCATATAGAGAAACTCTCTTCCTTTCTTTTCTCTCTGTGTTTTCTCTGTGTATTTACATGGTATCAGAGCTTCGATCTGCATCAATAGCTTCCATAAATTCATCTTCAACTTCAAGTTCAATTTCTACTATGGCTAGTACAGCTGTACCTGCGAATGCCTCACTACTTCTGCTATCCAACATGTCTTCGATGATGACTGTCAAGCTTGACTATGGCAATTACTTCATTTGGAAGAATCAAATTGAGGTAATTCTAGAAACTTACTCAATGATTGATGTTCTTAATGATTCAATTCTAGCTCCAAATCGTTATCAAAAGGATTCCTCTGGTAATTTTACCACTGAGATTAACTTTAATTTCATTTCTTGGAAAAATCGTGAACAAGCTATGTTCACATTTATCAATTCAACTTTGTCTCCCACTATTCTTGCTCTCACTGTAGGGCAAAAGTCTGCCAAGGGAGTATGGAAAGTGCTAGAAAAGAGGTTTTCCTCAATTTCAAAATCTCATGTTATGAGTCTTCGTAATGAATTGAATGCAGTCAAGAAAGGTGCTGACAATATTGATGGATATTTCCAAAAGATCAAACAAGTTAGTGATAAATTGGCTGTTGTTTCTATGTTTCTTGATGATGAAGAGCTTCTACATATAGCTCTTGATACATTTCCTTTAGAATATGATTCTTTTAGTTATGTAATCAGGACTCGTAGTGATGTTCTTTCTGTGGAAGAGTTGAAAACCTTACTCAATGTCGAGGAAAGGGTAATCAAGAAGAGATCCACTACTGTTGACCCTAATTCAATAGCTATGGCTATGAACTTTCAACCTCAAGGTCAAGGCTTTTCTCAAGGAAAAGGAGGCAGGAATAATAATCAAAGAGGAAGAGGTGGTCAAGGTAACTACAATGGTGGTTATAATTCCAATAGTGGTTACAATTCTGGGGGATATGGTAATTCTAGCCATAATTCCAATTCAAGACCACCATACAATCAACCTAAGTCATAAGGAGTTCAAGGTCAACCCCAATCCAATAGGCCAACTTGTCAAATTTGTGGCAAGAATGGTCATTTAACAATAGATTGCTATCATAAAATGGATTTTGCATACCAAAGGAAGCATGCCTCTGCTAAGTTGGCTTCAATGGTGGCTAACTCCTCTCAAGTGCAAAGCTACAATGGATGGCTCACTGATACTGGATGTTGTGGACGCAAGGGAGGGGTTGAAAGAGTTGCCACCTAATTTTTGCAATGGTCTAGGAACTATATGTATAGTGTCCTCTCGATGAAGGACCTTTTGATCTTACTACTAGAGATATGGTTCGGAATTAAGGTATGGTCTTAGGAAGGTGTTAGGCACCCAAAACCGCCCAACCCTAAGGTTGGCTTCCCATCATTGTATCTTATGTCTTAACTATATTAAAGGCATACTCAATACTTGTATCTAACCCACACACACACTAACATACATCTAATAATCAACATGGCATCAAACATCTTACAAACAAAGTCTACCATACATATAACATGGCATCTCTTAACATACATCTAACATGGCATCCCCTATCATACATATAGCATACATGTCACTTCATCCTAGCATTCATCTAATCATGGCATAACATATTATAATAAACCCTTGCATTCATCTAATCATGGCATCAAGGGATTCATCACATCACAAACCCCATCATATCATATCACATCCATCCAAGGCAAAAACATGTAAGCATTAAATCAAGATGGAAACAAAACCAACCAAACATGTCATCATCCAAGGCATCAAGATCACAATCGTAAAACCTAAGCAAGATCATATCACAAATGCATGTACATTACAAATGCATGACTTACGTTTTACTTACCTTGCAGCAACTCACCACCTATGGCATCATGCATGAGCATGTGAATGCATTTTCATAACATTAAAATAAAACAACATAAGATAAACCCTAATTCTAACATGTGAGAACAAACAAGTAATTAAACATGTGAAACGGAAACTTTGAAAGCATAAAAATACGGAAAATAGGCTATACAGAAGCATACATGTGAAAGCAAAAGCAAAAACAAATAAATAAAAACTAGGGTTTCTAGGCAAGTTCATGCGCACACAGGAACTTCCCTGCATTCGCATAATCAAGCTTGTGTGCGTAGGCAATATTATGCATACGTAGGTTTCTGCCCAAAAACCCTAGAAACACAGTAGATACAATAAACTTCAAAACAAGAAATCTTACATCCTAACATGCTTTTAAAATATACAATTGCATAAACCTAAGCTAGATAAACACATTAAAGCATAAAACAACAAATAACTAAAGCAGACAGAAAGATTAAAGATCAGAAAAGAAAGGAAAAGAAAAGGAAATGTTTGAAACTAATACCTCAAAGAAAAGCTCTTTAAGATTGATTTTTGACTGTTCCCCTCAGCCAAATCTATTCACAGTTCAATAAAAGAGTGATTAGTAATCTTAAACTCAAAGATCAAGGCCAAAAAAGGCCCTAATCAAAAGAAAATTGACTCGAGGATGTTTTGTGAAAAACTCCTTCTTTGATTCACTATTTCTAGTGAATCTTAGTGTTTTCTCATGAGATTTTTGTGTGTTTTGAAAATATACCGTGTAAGGCTACTTATAGTGTGAAAATAGGGGTTTGGAACGACTCCCAAGCGATGTGGAATTTGTTCCAAACCTCAACATTAATGCAGAAAACTTGTCTTGTTTAGGTTTTTGGAATTCGCTATGCATGGGCAAGATCGGGCCTATGTGCGCATTTCGAGGGTTTTCTTGGCCTTATTTTTTCAAAAATAGATTTATTTGCTCATTAAAAGTTATATTTTTTATTTTAACAATTCTTAAGTCAATTTAACCTCTGATTAGGCCCTAAACCAACCTTGGGTCTTAGAATTTAGCATCATTAGGGAACGGGGGCCCGAGTTGTAAGGGATACAAAATGCGATGTCTATAGATGCTCAAATCATGTCACTCCTAACTTGTCTTAGCTGTCACTACATCAGCAACCAATTCAAGGGAATGAAACAATCACTGTGGGCAATGGTCAAGAGCTTCTTGTCATACACATAGGTCATGGTGAGCTTCAAACCTCAACTCATAACTTTAGGTTTAGTAATATACTTAGAGTTCCTAATCTTGCTTCTAATATTTTGTCTGTGCATAAATTGTCTTTAAAATAATGCCTTCTGTTATTTTGATGCTCAAAAGTTCTCAATTCAGGATTTGCCTTCAGGAAGGATCCTCTACAAAGGGTTGAGTAAGGATGGGGTGTATCCTATTCCCTCATCCTCAACACTTTCTTCTTCTGCTACTTTCAATTCTAATTCTAGTGTATCTACTTTCACTTCTACAAAATCTGATCAACTTCTGCTTTGGCATCACAGACTTGGACATCCTAGTTCTAAGCTTTTGTTTTCTGCTCTTAAGCATGTAATAAAATTTGTTTCCTTGTCTCAAATTGATGACATTTTCTCTTTATGTGAATATTGTATAAGTGCTAAAATGCACAGATACCCTTTGAATAAAACTTCTGTTGTTTCCAATTCTATTCTTGACATTGTTCATAGCGATGTTTGGGGTCTTGCTCCTCTCACTTTTGTTCTTGGTTTCAACTATTATGTCATTTTTGTTGATGATTGCACTAGATTTACTTGGTTCTTTATGTTGAAACATAAAAATGAAGTTTTATTTTTTTTCAAGCATTTTAAAGCTCTTGTTGAGAACCAATATTCTACCAAAATCAAGGTTCTTAGAACAGATAATGGTTCTAAATATACCAATACTACTTTTCAAGCTTTTTGTTCCTCAAATAGCATTCTTCATCAGACCTCCTGTCCTCATACACCTCAGTAGAATGGTGTTTCTGAAAGGAAACACAAACATTTAGTTGAAACTGGTATTTCCCTTCTATATGAGTCCCATCTGCCTTATACCTTCTAGTCTATGCCTTTTCCATTGCTGCATATCTCATCAATCATTTACCATCCTCTGTGTTAAACTTCAAGTCTCCTTGGGAATCTCTTTATTCTAGACCACCACCTCTTCAAGCCCTTAAAACCTTTGGTTGTGCTTGTTATCCATATCTAAGACCTTATAATAAGAATAAATTACAACCCAGGTCACAAGAATGCATTTTTCTTGGATATCCTCCTCTATCAAAAGGTTACATTTGTCTTGATCCCACCTCTAATAAAATCTATATTGCTTGCTATGCTTTATTCAATGAATCCCTTTTTCCATTTGCTAATTCTTCTTTATATACTGATCCTAACATATCATTCACATCTGATTTCTCACATTGGTTTTCTAAATCCTCTCCTCTCATTTCTGAGATGCCTGATGTCTCTAATTCTATTGATAATTCTTCATCTCCTTCACCTCCTCTAGATCTTACCACTTCCTTTTTACCATCACTTCTCACTACCTCTACACCTATTCCAACTGTTCCCCCTCCATCTGATGTTCCTTCTCTTCCTACACTTGCCTCTATTTCTAGTCCTCCTATTGTTTCTAATTCTACTATTCCTATCACTCACAATAATCATCCAATGATTACAAGATCAAAGCATGGTATATATAAGCCTAAAGCATTGCAGATTCATCATGACTATATTGTGACAGAACCTCCATCATTTGCTATTGTTGCTAAATACCCTCAATGGGTGGCTGCCATGGATTCTGAGTTCTAATCTTTGTAGAAACAAAAAATATGGCCTTTAGTGCCTCTTCCTGCCAATAAGAATGTTGTTACTTGTATATGGGTGTACAAGTTAAAAAGAAACAGTGATAGGACTATTGATAGGTACAAAGCTAGACTAGTTGCTAGAGGATTTCTTCAATAGTTTGGCTTAGACTATAAGGAAACCTTTAGTCCAGTTGTTAAACCTGCTACTATGAGGTTGCTTTTGGCTTTAGCTATGAAAAATCATTGGGAATTGAGGCAACTGGATGTAAGTAATGCCATTTTGCATGGGATTTTGAAGGAAGAGGTATATATGGTGCAGCATCAGGGTTATGTTGATCCTAAATTTCGTAAACATGTCTGTTTACTTCATAAGGCTCTTTATGGTCTCAAACAAGCTCCTAGGGCCTGGTTTGAGAGGTTTACTACTTAGTTATTTCATATTGGTTTCTCAGCTTCAGGGGTAGATGGAAATTTATTCATTTACAAGAATGGTTCTCATCTGGTTTTCCTGTTACTCTATGTGGATAATATTATTATCACAGGGAATAATGCTACCTTCACTGCCTCTTTTATTACTCAGCTCAGTTCTGAGTTTGATCTCAAAGACCTTGGTCTGCTTCATTACTTCCTTGGGCTGCAAATTGACTATACACTTACTGGTTTGTTTGTTCATCAAACTAAGTATGCCTCTGATTTACTGTCTAAGTTTGCTATGACAGATTCTATGCCCTGTAGCCCTGTAAGACTCCTTGCTTTCCAAATCAGCATCTTCTTCCCAATTATAACCCTCTCTTATTTGATCCAACTTCTTATAGAAGTCTCGTAGGGGCACTTCAATATCTCACATTTACCAGACTAGATCTTTCATTTGCAGTTCAGCATGCATGTTAGTATATGAGCACTCCTACTTAGAATCATCTTCAAGCTGCTAAACATATTTTGAGGTATCTTCAAGGCACTCTTCATTATGGTCTTGCCTTCTCCCCTAGCAATCATTCTTTCTCTACTTATAGCGATGTTGATTGGGCTGGAGATCTAGTGGATCGCAAAAACATCACTAGCATTATTGTTTTCTTTGGTAATTGTCCTATTACCTAGTCAACTAAAAAGCAGGCTATTGTTTCAAGGTCCTCTACTGAGGCTGAATACAGACATTGGCCTCTTCAGCAACTGAATTGTGTTGGATTTTCATGCTTCTTCGAGATTTGGGCATTTTCCCTTCATAACCACCTCTCCTGTGGTGTGATAATGTTAGTGCTTTGGCTATAGCTTTGAATCTTGTCTTCCATCCTCGTACAAAGCACATTGAGGTGGACTACCATTTTGTTCGTGAAAGGGTTCTCAAACGTGATTTACAAGTGAAGTTTATTTCTTCCCATGATCAGCTTGCTGATATCTTTATTGAAGACTTTCCATCTCCTCGGTTTCATTGGCTTAATGGAACTCATGTGGAAATTCCCCTTTCATTTCATGGGGGATGAAAGCCCAATCTACAGAATTGAAGAGGTTGAAAACAAAGACATTGTCCCGACGGTAACTGTGAAAAAAGATGTCGTTGAAGACTAAGCTAAACATGTGTGTTTGATTAAAAGGAAACGGTGCCATTTCTCGTAAGTGGAACGCTGTCGTTTTAATACTTTGTATGTAAAATGTGTTTGTGCTCATACGTGTGCACGTAAGAGAGATGGTTACAGGAATCATAACTTATTCTAGATATTTCTTCTTCCTTTGCTAGTGTATATATATTGTATATTACAATCATTTTGTAACTTAAGTAATATAACACAGATTTCATTCATATAAAGAAACTCTCTTCCTCTCTTTTCTCTCTATGTTTTCTATGTGTCTTTACAGAACAAAGAAAACTTTAAGTACTTGAGATATCCAATGAATATGTAATCAAAAGACAAAACCAAAAAATGCAATTCTAATGATGAACGATGCAATGCATGACCTACTCTACATGAGGTAAGCAATTAGACACTAAAACTTGGTTAAAAACCAACAAACACTCATTCAAGCATTTTTACAAACACTTGATGCGCAACTCAAACGCATGCCAATTCAATTAAAGTGGGACTCCATAATTTTGCCAATTAGTACACCTATTAACCATGATGGTATAAACCATCATTTTATAACCCTAATTGCCCAAATTAACAAATCCCTAAATTAGTTTCCCCATATCTCACCTCCCATAAAATGATAACTATTTTACATTGACCTCCTTTGAATGGCTGAAAAATGTTTTACAAATTCATTAAAAAAAAAATTCTTGAATTTCTCATTTAAAGAGGATTTGCAGGCTCTTGGGCAAGGCCACTTAAGCCATTGCCTAGAGTCCCCAATTGGAAAATAAGCAAAAAAAATTTCAATTGATATTTAGTTCTTTTAATAATAAAAAATTTTGGTGAGTCATGTTTTTCTTCTAACAAAAATGGTGACTTCCCTAATTTCAAGAAGGTCCCCAAAATTATGTAGTAATAGAAATTCAACTCATTTGAAATCCTAAATTGTTTAACAAAAATAAAATTATGTGAATCTACAAAACTATCATTAATGATTAATTTCCTATAATGACTTCAAATTCCAATTTATTATATGTATATTTTTGACATAATGAATTGTCAATTTTAGTAATCCAGCCTCGCACATGACACACAATTTATACACAGAAGAAGACCCCCACAAATTTTGAATTAATATTTAGTTTTATAAAAAATAAAATAAAAGATAAAATTTGTAAGTTATTTCTTCTTCTAAAAAAATGGCGAGTTCCCTCAATTCAAGAAAGCCCCCAAAATTGTGTGGTAATAGAAATTCATCTTATTTGAAATCCTAAATTTTTTGGCAAAAATAAAATTATGTAAGTTTACCAAATTATCATTAATGATTAATTTGCCATAACAACTTCAAATTTCAATTTTTTATATGTATATTTCTCACAATAGATTGTCAATTTTAGTAATCCAATCTCTCAGAGATGACCACACCTCTCTCTCTCTCTCTCTCTCTCTCTCTCTTAAGACTGTAAATGAGCCGAGTTTTGTCGAGTGAATGTTCAAGCTCGGTTCGACAACAAAAGTAGAATCTTCAAGCTTGGCTTGAACTTGATACGAGTCTAAAAATAATATTCAAGCTTGAGCTCGTTATAAAGTATAAAAGCTTGAACTCGGCTTGGATTGGCTTGATTCATTAGTCAAGCCAAGCTCAAGCTCAATATCAAGCCCAAACTCAAGCTCAATATCATGCTTTTGAGCTTGAGATCCAAAACAAGTATATTATCAAGCCTATATCAAGTTTATTATCTAGTTTATTTAGTTTGGATGAGTGGTCTCAACTTATAATTAATTAAAGTCTTAGAAGAATATGAGTTTACTTGTCAAGCTCATATCAATTTTATTACCAAACTCGTAAATAAGCCTAGGCTCAACTTATTTTTATACTTTTATAACGAGCCTTGGTGTTCACGAGCTTGTTCATGAACAATATTTTTTACTCGGGCTCAGCTCGTTTATTAAATAAGCCTAAAACTAAAGCTTAAGCTTGACTTGTTTATAAACAAACAAACATGAACGAGCTTTTCATCTAGTCAAGTCTAAGCTGTTTATGAACGGTTTGGTTCTCTCTCTCTCTCTCTCTCTCTCTCTCTCTCTCTCTCTCTCTCTCTCTTTCTATGAAGACCCCCAAAATTTTGGAAAATTAAGATTGTTTAATGATTATGTTATTAAATGAAGTTATAGTGCCTTTGTGTACATGAGAGACCGCACCCCCCAGCCCATTTTGGAATTGGGCCAAACTCATATGAATAGGTGGAGTCATGTTATTGTCTCTCAAAATGAAGGCTCAACTGTTATATTTTTTTCCCTTTAAATTAAGGGTTGTGCAATGAAATCGCCACTTATTTAATTGTTGGAATAAATAAGAAAACTATAATTAAAAATTTCATCATTTTATTTATTTGAGAATAAATGTACATTGATCATAGAAAATTACATGGTTTTGGTCCTAAATACAATCTAAGATAATTAAATACATGGCTTTGTTTCCTAGTTACAATCTAGAAATTGAAAATTACATAGATAAGCATTGATCTATTAACCCTTGATCTAAGCTTGAAGGCTATGTTACAAGATGGGAATGTTTTAGGCACCCACCTTGCCCGATGAAACCGATCTCCTAGACTATGTTGGCCAACATTCATATCATATCATATAACATATTATCAATCCATGTTCATTGCTTTGCTTGAATTTAATGTGTGTGCATGTGATAAATCCTAATTCCATTTATTCATCATTATATTTGAATTGAAAAATAAAATCTAGTGATGATGTGTGTGAATGGTGATATCCTAGATTCAAGGATTTGAGAGAATTATGAAACTAACATGTTTTTCATATTTTAGATGTGGATTTCATATCAAAGCTAGTGTCATGCATGAACATGTGATGAACAATCAAGAACAAATGAAGAACGCATATGAACACTTAAGAATATCAACAACATTCAAACATATTTAAGGAATTTAAATAATTACTAGCATCCTTTAATATAAAATTCTCATCGTAGAAACGTAAAAAAAACAAGTTAGGGAAAGGAATTATACCTGCATGCAAGATCCACACGGCGGAGAAAAAGGCTCTTGGTAGAGGTCCTAAGGGTGGAGTAGAGAAGAAGAGCTAGGAGAGGGAGAGTGAGTCTCACTCAATATCTTGAGTCTCAGGAAGACCAAAATATGAAAAGACTAACTCTACTTCACTAGAACTCAAGAGGGGAGAAGAGATGATGTTTCTATGTCCTTTGGAATGGAGGAGAGGGGAGTTTATATAGTAATGGGGGAGAAAATATGAATGGAATGGCATTTAATGAGGATTAACAAAGGATCAAAGAGAATCATGAACCTAGACCCTATTTCAGTATTTAGAGAAAACTGGTGCATCAAATTTGGAGGTTGGTGGGAGTGATGAGCAAGCAAAATGACTAAAACCTTGGTTCTTCCCATAGCTCCTGTAACAGTTCTCAAAGCTAACTTAGAAAAATCATATATTTCTCAATTTTGATCATAATTACCTCATTCTTGTGCTCAAATTGAAGTCCTAAATGTCTAGTTTCTAGAAACATTAACCACACTTACAGATTCAAAATATTTTAAGAGATATCAACAAAATGGTGAGCAGATGTCATTTATTGGAAAATAGTTTCAGCACTATATATATATATATATATATATATAGGCAAAGTTTAGAGAAAGTTCAATTAGAATTTGAAATTAGAATACAATTTTGCACCATGTGTCTAAATTTATGTGGGGACCACACCATAATTATCTACTTAAGTTTGTGTCATGTGTCCACTTAAGTTTTTTAATCTTTGTGCCAAGAAAGTTAATGAGTGCAAATACTAAGAATCTAATATTAATGAACTATAAAATTAAATAAATAAATAAAAACTAATCACATATACTCAATAAAAATCACCACACATTCTATCTTATTAAAAATTAGAAAAAAAAAAATTGATCATAAGTAGTATTAAATTTAGGTAAGAATTTTAATATGTGGCTAATGACATTTACTTTTTAAAAAAAAAATAATTTGACTAATTATTTATATTTTTATTATAATAATTGTGTTTAATTTTAAATGTATCTATACGTATGCATGTGTTACATGCTATTTTTTAAAATAATTTGACTAATTATTTATATTTTTATGATAAAAATTGTGTTTAATTTTAAATGCATCCATGCATTTGTATGAGTTACATGCTAGTTAACATTAATAACCCCCAAATTAGTTTCCAATTAACATTAATAGGTTCCAATTACTTCTATTTCAAAATTAGTCAGTTCCAAATTTACCCCAATTAAAAAGATAATTGTACAAATTACTCATTAAATAATTAATATATGATTATCTAATTAATCAAGTGTGCGCAGTCTTATTATAAGCTATAGTTCTAGCCAATCAAATTATGACACATCATTAATTTCAAATTGATTATAATTATAACCAATTGGAATCAATTGTTCAAAATCACATATTGTCGGACTCAATTTGTGATAGTGCCTTTCGACCATTAAAACTTGATTTGATAATAACTTTCAATCTGATGATCCGATTAAGGTTTATGACCAGTCAATTTGATCGTTATAACATCATGATCAGTTAGGTGAAATGAAGTTAAGGATCTAGTTGCCATAATTAAGATGCCTATTTCCAAGGTGAAATTACTCTTTTGCCCTTTATGTGAGGTTAAATGCAGGTTGTAAAATAGGCTGTCAACACTTTAATAAAGTAAACTATGTTTTTTGTTTTAAAACTTATTATATTTTTGTCATATTATAATTTTATGTTACAGATAGTTTTTCTTTTGTTTGTTAATATTTTTTTTTTTAAATTAGAAATCTATACAAAAAATCTCTCTCTCTCTCTCTCTCTCTCTCTCTCTCTCTCTCTCTCTCTCTCTCTCTCTCTCTCTCTCTCTCTCTCTCTCTCTCACACACACACACATGTATATAGCCAAAGTTGAGAGAAATTCCAATTATATCTCAATATAGAGTCTAATTTTATGTCATATGTCTCATCTAATTTTCTTAATTTTGGTGCAACTATATACTACTTTCCAAAAAACAAGAGGTCCATTTTAATCTTCTTAATTTTTGTGCTAATTGATTTATTAAGTGAAAAAACCATAAAATTAAAATTAATAAACCTTAAAAAATCACCCTCATTGATTTTTATTATTATTATACAAATAATAGCTGCTGGACAAACAAAAATCAAGAAATTCATGGATAAAAATTTAAATAATTTTTTTATTTGTTTCAAATAAACTTATATTTATTTTATTAGTGGCTATTTTATATTTTCAAATATAACAACATTATATTTATTGTATATAAACTTGGTAAAATTTGAATACGCATTTACCTATACTTATTTGTAGTATCTCATGCATATGCATAGAATTACAAGCTAGTTAGATTTATGTTTATAACCATGTGTGTCATTACATGTGTATGCATATATAAGGGTAATAAACAAATAACTGCAAAAAAACATATAACTAAATGTCAATATAAAAATAAACATGTCTATAACCATGAACATGGACAAATATACAATAACATAATAAAAAAAGAAAATTACCCATTAATTATTATGTGTGAATACCTAATTGGATTTACATGTTTTCTTTGAAATCCATAATTGAATAGAGAATTGGATTTATTATTTATAAGGTTATTGTTAACCATGAACCCTCCAAAGAAAATTTGATGGCTCTACCACAAATTCAAAACACAACTTTTAATGCAATCACAATATTGTTTTCTACAAGATTGTTTCAAAAAACAAAAATTCAATTAGAGAATTAAATACATAATTCCAAATATTAAAAACATTGCAATTTCTTTTAAATGATAGTTGACATTTTTTTTCTAAACATTTTAATAATATGAATCCAACATCAGTTGGACTCCATCACAGATGCTAGTTAAAAAATAAAAGGTAAAAAGCACTAAAGACCAAATACATGGAATGTAATAAAAAAAAAAAAAAATCTATTAAAGAATTGGAATCAATGGAAAAGAATGAAAAATTTTACTTTGTAAAAAAAAATGTTGTAAAAAGTTTTCCAACGTAGTTTGTAATAGAAATACTTGAGAGCATAGAGTTGGTAAAAAACTTGATCAAGAAAAAGATTCTAATCAATTATCTGTTTTACCGATCCCTACCACAACTACAAGCAAAATTAATAAAAATCTGTATAGAAAAACACGTTGAAATTATATATGATAAAAGAATCCAACATATGTGACTCTTAACGGTTTATTTATTTTTGGGGTCCTCTTTATTTTTCTTCAGCTATATGTCGCCTGATGACTAAGTTTAGGCTCGACAAAATGCAAACCCATACTGTTGTAACCTTATAAGACAAACTCGTCATTAAGGTTTTCATGCCTAATACAATTGCACATAATACATAAACAAACAAGAATATATAAAACCATCAAAAACCTTCTTTGATGGAGTTTAACGTAAACATAAATATAAATATAAATATAAAAAATTATTTTAATAAAATAACAAAAAGGAAAACTATAAATCATATATATATATATATATATATTCAAATTTGAGAGAAATTCCAATTAGATTCCGAAATTGGAGTCTAATTTTATGTCATGTATCAAATTAAGTTTTAATTTTGCTTCCGGTATTTATCACTCATTGCGACAATCGAGGATTTTGTTAGTTTCATATTAAATGTGGCACCACTCTCAATAAGAGTTATTTATTTTTTAAATATAAGAATTCTATAGCATACCGATCCATTAGTTTTAAGTTGAGTAAGATAATTAAAGAATAAAATCTTTCTACAACTATACTAAAAAAAAAAAAAACTTAAATCATAACTATAATTAACATAACTGATAATTTTGTGTAAAAATTATGAGAAATGATATGTGTACAACATTTTTACAACAAATTCGAAGTGGTAGATTATTACTGGTTGTTATTTTTGGGACAAAAAAGTAATCTTAGTGTAAGGTTCAAATTTGAACCAATAACAACTAATCACCTATGATTTGTTGTAAAAATGTTGTAGACGTAGTACCTCTAAAAAATTATACTATAAGAATATAATTTGAAAGGAAAAATTGTTAGCCTCTAAAAATTGAACTCTTTTTTTTCTCCCCAAAGCTCCCACCAAGAATAAACATGTAATGATCAAAACCATAGTTTATAAAAGTGATTCTAAAACATAACACAAAAACCAAAGTCGTAAATTTCTTTAAAAAAAAACCAGAGTCGTAAAGTAGCCATAATAAAAGAAAATGAAATACAACAAAGGCCAAACTATGGTAGTCCAAAAACCAAAAATATAAAACAAACGAACAAAATAAAATGTGAATTTCTGAAAAAAAAAAAAAAAAATGAAATAGTAATACTAATAAACTACTACCATATAACTAGAGTTCGAGTTACGTGATATCAAATATGAGATGCCAAAGATATACTAGACAAGTGATTTGATGCCAACTATCCTATATTTTAAATGGGTTTCAATATGAGCTAAGTGTCATTCTATCTCATTTGTAAATTTTGAACATATAATACTTCCAACCTATTTAAAAATATTTTAAGTCCATCTAAAATTACTTAATCTAAAACTACTTCTAACTCATTTTATTTAGACCCCATTTGAAATTACTTCTAATCTATTTAAAGCCTAGAATTTCTTACAAAAACTTATTATAGTTCAAATATAAATTAAATGAAAAAGTATGTTATGTTCTAGAAGTTAATTGCTCATATCTTATTTAAAAAAATACACACACAAAATAATTTATTGCATTACAATAACAAAAATTAAGTTAAAAAGTAAAATAATATTTTTTTTTTTACTAAAATAAAATACAAAGGCATGAACAATTTGCATTTTCTACTAAATAATATACTTACAAGTTTTTTTTTAAGAGTTAACAAAATGTAATAATTATCATATTTAGCTTAGATAGGAAATATAAAATCCATTTAAATATTTTAAAATGTACCCGTGCATGGGATTACCAGCTAGTATATTATAAAAGTCGGGTCCTACAACTGGTGGATGCACACAACAATGACAATCTTCTATTTAGCTAGAATGATGTGGACAAATAGTGCTACATGGCAAAGTAGCAATTTGTCCATAACATAACACACCTGACATATGGTAATACATTGATCTATCTATAATATATTATAAAAGTTGGATCTCATAATTAGTAGATGCACATAACTAAGGGAGTTCATAATGTGATTCAGTGCAGTTTTGGCCAAAACCATCACCGCACCATACCTCAATTTCACAGTCACATGAGCGATGTAGTGTATCACAATGCGGTTTGGTCGATTTTGGGCTGTGACATTTTTCAAAAATTTTGACTGGTTTTTCTTTCTTTTAGGCTAATTAAGAGTAGCCCAACAAGTTTTTAGGTGTGAAAGGGCTTATATTTTATGATAGTATTACTTCATATATATATATATATATATATATATATATATATAGATGGGTGTGGTGTGGTTTTTTCACCGCAACTTGCAGTGAGGTGCGGTAACTCCATTTTGCACGCAGTTTTGGTCAACTTAGGTGCAATCGTGCGATTTGATGAACACCCCTACACACAACAATAACAAGTGGCGCAATCTTCTATCTATTTAGAGTGATGTGGACAAATAGTATTGCATGGTAAGTAGCAATTTGTCCATAACAAAACACATCTGACATGAGGCAATACATTTAATCTTGAATTTATGATTAGTTACAAATATTTTATATTTAATACTCCTAAAGGTGACGGAGCATGTATATGTGTGTGTGTATATATATATATATTTTAGAGTGATATATATTATTTACTATTTACTATTTAATACTTCTAATGTAATATACAAATTAAAAGAAAAAAAAAATACCTTCTAAATATGTGGACCATAAAAAAAATGTTAAGTTTAAATATTATATCTAGGACAAAGTTTAGTTACAAAATTAGTTGTAGCATAAGGTTACAAAAGTATTAAATATCTTTTTATTAGAGATGAAATTTGATAAATCTACCATTGGATTACATCTTGTTGATTTTTCTCCATGTGCAAAATTTTTAGAAAATTAAAGATCAATAACTCTGTCATCAATAAATTGTTTACATTGCAAGTTTTTAAAGTTTAAAATTATGTATAAAATATAATTTTATAGATCATATAGTAAATAATATATAATTGACACAAAATTTGAAATGTGTATTGAAAGCATAAAAAACTTGCAATTCAATTGTTAGATTTTCAAAAAATGTAGTAAAGTTTATTTTATTGAGTAAGGTTGTAGCCTTGACTACAATCAATTTTGTAGTTAAACTTTGTCCTTATATCTAAATATCTAGACAAAGTTTGGCTACAAAATATTAATTGTAGCCTTAGGCTACAACGTTATTCAATATCTTTTTATTGGAGATGAATTTTGACAAATCTACCATTGAATTACATTTTCTTCTTATATCTTTATGCTTGAAAAATTTTTAGAAAATTAAAAATCAATAGCTATGTCATCAAAAAATTGTTTAAATTACAAGTTTTTGTAGTTTAAAATTATGTATAAAATATAAGCTTATAGTTCATATAGTAAATAATATATAATTGGCACAAAATTTAACATGTGTATTAGGAACGTAAAGAACATGCAATTTGATGGTTAGATTTTCAAAATATGTTGTAATGTTAATTTTTTTTTTTTTTAAAAGGAAGTTCTAATTTTAGGTTACAATCAATTTTATAGCTAAATTTTGTCCAATATCTAATTTAATGTTAAGTAGATAGCTTAAATGAGAATAGGAATCGAAATAGAAGACAAAAAGGTTCAAGAGAAGACATTTTCTTTATAAGGGAGATTTTTTTTTTGGAGTAATTTAATTGGAGTAATATAAGGAGACCAATTTGTTATATATAACTTGATATTGTATATAATTAGATATTTATTTTATTTTTATAAAGTTTCAATCTATGATGTCCTCCATTTTATTGGTTGTTTTCTAGAACTGTTTGAGATTCATATTCGACATTGTTGCTTGCGCTATCTAAATCCCACTCAATTTGATGAACAATGAAATTTTGGCAAGCCAACATAAACTTGTGATAGTTGTGGGGCTATCCTATGGTATGAGGAGAGGATTGTGAAGTCAAAACGACCATCACAACCAAAGTTTTCCTTGTGCATTTCGGAAGGACTAATTAATTTAGTTTTGTTAAATTGCGCACCTCCAATTCTCAAAGACTAGCTTGTAACCTCGTGCATATATATGGATATACTTAAAAATATACAATAACATGCATAATGTAATTCTTATATATATAATTTAAATACTATTGATAGTCATTTTTATATTTTGTTAACTCTTTAAAAAATTTTGTAAGGATATTGTTAAGTATAAAATGTAAATTGTTCATTTTTTTTTTTCTTAAATTATTGTGATGCACTTTTTTTTTTCTTTTTTTTTTTTTACGATTCATTCATTCTAGACTCTTTGGTTTTTGTACTTAATAACTCACTTGGATGAATATTTATGATGTGGTCTCACATTTGATTCTAAAATTAAGAAATAAAACTCTTTAAGAATAAATAATTTGGGACACATGACGCAAAATTGGAACTCTAATTTGAAATTTTAATTTGAGTTTCTCTCAGTTTCACCTGTTATTATATATATATAGATATATAGATTTTTTGAGTTACGTGGACCTTCATTTGTGCATTCCCATGATAATCCTCATCAACATAATGCAATGATTGCAAAGAAAAACCATTCTAGTAACTTCAAATGTCTTATTATTATTATTATTATTATTGTAGGGATATTGGGCCCAAGAGCTCATTATCCATGTATGTATTGGGCCTAAAGCCCAAGCCGAGAACTAAAGACCATCTGAGAAGGAGTAAACATTATCAAGGGAGCCCGTGTTAGTAGATGACGAGGTCAGTTTTGGTCATAATGCCACAAGAGGGTAGACTGAGGACAAATATCACCTCGGCTAACCAAAGCCGAGGTCCGAGCAGGTGGTCTGCCGTCGAAGGGGATGTTCCAGGAAGTTTTGCTGGCATGAATAAGCATTGCAAAAACAGAAGTACAGAGGGGAGTCCTAAAATATCTAAGGAGAAAGCTACTACCACCGCATTAATTGCTTTACAGCTAACTCTCTGGTCGCAATAATGTAGAGGTGATACCTGAACAGTGGTTCTCAGCCTTACAGCTACTATCTAAAAACTTTAGGAAGGTGCTGATAGGACAAGTATCAAGACTAACCATCTGGCCTGCACGTGGAGGGTGGAGATGAAAGGAGAAAAGAGTATAAAAGAAGAAGGAAGCAATGAGTGAAGGGGATCGGAAATTTGTAAGAGAAAGCACTATAACAAGTTGAACCATATCTGTAACCGTTCTTAATCAATATATATTAGAACAGACCTCCTCAAATTGTGCCGAGGATAAATTTACTTAGACAACTCCAGTCCATTTCTGTTTAATTGTATGTTAAATTCCATTCTAACTGTTATCCCATTCATTAGAGCCTAATTCTCTAACCCATTCTCTACAAATTCATTGTATTGGGCTTATTGGGCTTGGATCCAATTATTCTTTGGGTCTAGTGTCCAAAATGCGTCCCTACAGTTATTATTATTATTATTATTATGAACTTTTGGGATAACAAATTCAAGAAAGTATTATATTTTCACTAACATACATTTCTCATTATTTATTCAACTTTATATTGTAGAACATAACTACTATATAAAACAAAATTCTTGGTTAAACTAATGTCCTATATGTTTAATAACCCAAATTTAACATCAATAGTACCACTACAATTCAAACTTTTAGGTAATCCAAAGAGAAAGCTAGCAACATGCATAGAATCTCGTTGTTTCTTCATTGTTTTAATATCAGAGGAGATGGGCTGATAAATATTGAGTTCTTCACATACACCCTTAAACTTGTTATAATAGTCTTCCAAAGACAAATCACTCAAACTCAAGGAGAAATAATTTTGATGAAGATCATAAATCCACTTCAAATTGTTAACACCAAAGTATAGTTCCTTGGCCTATTCCCAAACAAGTTTAGCAGTTGGTAAGAAAACCAAACTACAACTAATCTTAGACTCCATGCTATTCCACAAGCAACTTTTAATTTGTGCATCTTCAGCTCTCTAATCAGCAAATTTAGATAGGGGGTTCACTAGTCATGTAATCAAACTTCTTTCTACCAAAAAGAAACACTTCAACTACCTGGGCCCACTGAGCATAATTACTTCCATTAAGACAAATGTAAGTAATAGATAACATATAAGGAGATAAGAAATAATTAGGGGATTGAACACTATCTTTGGTCTCCATAATAACAATCTGAAGAACAAACTAACACTAAATAAATATACTAGTGAACCCGGGAAAAAAAAAAGAACCACACTTACAAATTCAACACCAATATACTACAACCAGTCATCAAATCCAATAGCAACACACACAATTCCAATAAGGCAACAATCAATCCATACCAACAGTAACATGCCTAATCCACCACTAAACATCAACCAACAAAATTCGAGTCCAACAAATCAACCCAAAGTTGCCTAAACTGAGAATCAGAATGTAGGGAAGAAAAATAATAAAATCAAACCAAATCAATCAATGGCCGAAACCTCGTTTCGAAAACTCCGGCAGTGGCGCTAGGGCACAGAAGCGACAACGCAAGGGTCGGTGAGTGGGCTAGGGTGGGTCACTGGAGGAAGGTGAGTAAAACCATGCCTCTTTCGTGTTCAAGTGACGTCAATCTGGTGTCGCGAGATAAAACCATGCCTCTTTCTTGTTTAGGTGACGTCAGTCTGGTGTCGCGAGACCCAAGAGATCACTAGCGCTGGGTAACTCCTCCAGCCACTAAATCAAAGTCGTCAAAGCTAAGGATCATATTATGGTGTCAGAGCGTAGCTTAGGTTCATCAGGACTATGGATCGACTATTATGGTGACCGGCAAAGGTGATAGCCGTAGGTGGTGGTCAGAGTGTTAACGGCAGTGGGTTGGACACTTCGATATCAAGTTTAATTATTTAACCACACAATTCTAACAAATATATTGAAATAAATGCAATAGAAATATAATTTTTCAAGACTAAAATTGATAAAAATCTAAATAAAATCGATTATATCATATATAAGCAAATTTAGAAGATTAATCATATTGTCAATTGAAATGAAAATGTTAGAAAACTTGAATTTGAAAACATGATTAGTTTACATGAAAATTGAATTATTTTAATTATATGAATTAAAAATTAGATGAATAACATTTCACTTAAAAACTCTTCAATGAAAACACTACAAAAAACAAGGGCTATAGTGGTGTTTTTTTTAGTGGTTTATAAAAAAACGTTGCTATAGGGTGTAGATGACAATTTAAGAGTAGAGTAAAATAAGAATTTGAATATTTTTTAAAACTTATTTTAAGTTTTTTAAAAAAAAAAAGTGAGATGTGAATACCTTTCCTTTTAGGAGAGATAAGTCATAAGTGAGATGATAATAGAAAATCTCAAGAGTGAAATTTCAAGGTAAAGGAGTAAAGAGTCGTAGTTCAAGAAATAAATCCTTTATAAAAAAAATTAAATTAAATTAAATAACGTGTATACCTAGGGTTTTTCCCTACGAACAAAAAAATTGGGGAAGCGTTAGCGCCACACTAATAATACGGTTACGAGTATATAACTCAAAGAGAGGTTCCAACTGTTGCATATCAAATCTAAACAAGCAAAAAAAAAAAAAAAAAAAAAAAAAAAAACAAGAAGAAGAAGAAGAAGAGATGGATATTGAAAAATGGGTGATTAAAAGGAAGCAAGAGAGAAGAAATCTAGATTATTGTGCTCCGCTGCTACATGTTGATGGTTTGGATCATATATCCCAATTGCTAGAACATATTATACACCACATCCTCTTCTTCACGCCCCATAAAGATGCTCTTTGTACCACTTTTTTGTCCAGGTATGATTTCTCATTCTATAATAGAATTCATAGAAATGATTATTGTAACGACCCAAAGAAAAGCGCTAGCCACATCTGTGCTATATCGCAAAAGGACTAGTCACAATTGAGGCTCCTTGTAGTTGTTAATAAAGCCTAGATCTACCCAATAAATACCCAATGTGAGACTCATCACACACCCACACACATCATACAATCAATCAAATTGAGGCATCACAATCTCCCCCACTTAAATCTCTAACGTCCTCGTTAGGGCCCACTTTGTAGGGTAGTGTCTCTGAGCCCGCACAAGGTTACCAAGCTAGCTTTGATATCATATGCAACGACCCAAGGAAAAGCACTAGCCACATCTACGCTATACATCAAAAGGACTAGTCACAATTGAGGCTCCTTGTAGTTGTTAATAAAACCCAGATCTACCCAATAAATACCCGATGTGGGATTCATCACACACCCACACACATCACACAATCAATCAAATTAGGGCATCACAATAAAAATTTGGACTATTTCTCGATTTATGCATGTCATCCTTGCGTAGGGGCCATGCGTGTCATATTGTAATACCCCAATTTGATTGATTGTGTGATGTGTGTGGATGTGTGATAAGTCCCACATCGGGTATTTATTAGGTAGATCTGGGTTTTATTAACAACCACAAGAGGCCTCAATTGTGACTAGTCCTTTTGAGGTATAGCGCAAATGTGGCTAGCGTTTTTCTTTAGGTCGTTACATATAGTATCAGAGCTGGCCCAGTAACCTTGTATAAGCTCAAAGACACTACCCCACAGAGTGGGCCCTAACGAGGACGTTAAGGATTTAAGTGGTATTTATTAGGTAGATCTGGGTTTTATTAACAACCACAAGAGGCCTCAATTGTGACTAGTCCTTTTGAGGTATAGCGCAAATGTGGCTAGCGTTTTTCTTTAGGTCGTTACATATGGTATCAGAGCTGGCCCAGTAACCTTGTATAAGCTCAAAGACACTACCCCACAGAGTGGGCCCTAATGAGGACGTTAAGGATTTAAGTGGAAGAGATTGTGATACCCCAATTTGATTGATTGTGTGATGTGTGTGGGTGTGTGATGAGTCCCACATCGAGTATTTACTAGGTAGATCTGGGTTTTATTAACACCTACAAGGAGCCTCAATTGTAACTAATCCTTTTTAGGTATAGCGCAAATGTGGCTAGCGCTTTTCCTTGGGTCGTTTCAATTATCTTATCATAAACCAGTTTGGGAAAAGCAAAGTGGTGGGGCTGACTTAGAGGAGAAAATAAAAGTTTGTTAAGTCTGTTGATGAAGTTTTGTTACCACTCCGTGATCATAAGACGATAATTCAATGTTTTAGGTTGAGCATGACCCTTTGTGATGATAAATATAAGTCTTGTATCAAAACCTGGATGGAATTGGCTAACAAAAATCATATGGAAACCCTATACCTTAACTTGATTAGTGTTAAATATATTAGCAACGTGATGTGTTATACTATGTTGTATATGCTAGAGTGAATACGGAAGAGGAAGCATAGAATAGGAACACTGAGAACATAAGGGTTTATGTGATTCAGCCTTGCTGGCCTACATCCACGAAGGAATCCCTTAAGGGCTACATCTTTATTATGTAAGAGTGTAGTACAAAACCTGTATTACAATGAACGCTAACATGAGTATATATAGGCAACTAAACCCTAAACTACTAGTACAAATAGGAGTGGGCTTGGGCCTATTACATTGGGCTAATATGTCTAATATTTCTCTAACAACCTCCCTCAAACTTAAGGTGGAAGCTCGATGAAGACTTGAGGTTGGATAAGCACGAGAAGATCACTTGGAGATGTCTTGAAGAACACCTTTGAAGAAACCACAATGAAGAATGTGCCAATTGACCAATTTTGGAGATTCAAATGAAGAAACGGAATCCAAAATCGGAATCTACGCGAAAAACTAAGCAAGATAGGTCATTTCAGAAATTTTGACTTTTGGTCTAAGGTCAACGCAAAGTCAAAGTCAACGATTTCGTCAAATTCAACGGTTAAGCAAAGTCAACAGGCTATACAGTCCGCGCCAGTTCTGAGTTTTCGGGTCGGGTTACAAATCGAACCGCAGAGTCGCTAACGTTATACGATGACATTTCAATGAAGTGGACAAGGGCTGACGTGGATGTGCTTGCATGGCTGCTGACCTAGTGATGACATCATTCGGTGACGTCAGATGACATCAGCAGGGGTCTTTCGGTGCATACTGGAGCATACAATGTCCACCGACACGTGAAGGAGAAGCCAGAAACCCAGGCAACGCGTGTGATGTCATATAAGTGCCAGATTCTCGATCTAAGCAGATTGGAGGACGACAAGGCCTTTATAGCACGCATGTTGCCAAAATCCTATATGGGAGTCAAGAATCTTTGGCGACACATGGGAGGAGATGTAGAAGTCTGTGTCCGCGCGTGGAGGCGCCTGCGACTGCCTATGGGGGCCAAACTTCTAGGTTTTTCTTGCGAGAGGTCGAGGAGCATGTCTATGTGGTTCTTTTTGTTAGGCAAAGGCTTGATGTGCACAAATCTAAGAAGTTAAGTCACGGCTTGCTTGGCTGTTGGATTTTGACACAACATGGAGTTATGGTGGCTACGAGATGCCATGGAGTCTAGATCCAGCAGGCAAGCATGTGTGACTTCAGATGGTGGTGTGCACGTGATAATCTTCTTTTCTTGCTAGAGACGTTTGTTTGACGCTAAGAACGAAGTTTGGTTCTGATACTATGTTAAATATATTAGCAACACGATGTGTTATACCATATTGTATATGCTAAAATAGATGCGGAAGAGAAAGCATAGAATAGGAACATTGAGAATACAAGGTTTAGTTTTGTCGGCTTACATCCACGGAGGAATCCCTTAAGGGCTACATCTTTATTATGTAAAAGTGTAGTACAATAACCTGTGTTACAATGAACCCTAACATGAATATATATAGGCGACTAAACCCTAGACTACTAGTACAAGCAGGAGTGGGTTTGGGCCTATTACATTGGGCTAATATGTCTAATATATCTCTAACACCCTCCCTCAAACTCAAGGCGGAAGCTCAATGAAGGCTTGAAATTGGATAAGCATGAAAAGATCACTTGAAGATGCCTTGAAAGAATGCCTTAATAGAAACCACAATGAAGAATGTGCCAATTAATCGATTTTAGAGTTTCAAATGAAGAAACGGAGTCCAAAATTGGAATCTATGCGAAAAACTGAGCAAGATAGGCTCTTTCGGAAATTTTAACTTTTCGCCAAACGTTAACACAAAATTCAAAGTCAACGAAGGTCAAAGTCAATGGTCAAGATGGTTAGTCAATGTCTACACGGTCCAAGACGGTTTAGGGTTTTCCAGGTCGGGTCACGGATCAAGCTGCAGATCCACTGACGTCATCCTGATGACGTGGACTAGTTTTGATGATGTGGATGTGCTTGCGTGGCTAATGACATGGAGTGATGACGTCATGATGACAACATTAGAGGTTTTTCGGTGTGTGGCAGCACGTGCGTTATATTTCGGCGCATGAAGGCGAGGCCAAATATCTAGGAGGCATATAAAGGAGCGTGATAGGTCAGATGAAGGCTGGAATCTCGCGTTCCATAGATTGGCAGATGAGGAGGCCGACAAGGCAGCACATGTGTCTAATTAAGATCTGCAAGTAAGAATTCCAATGCGGTGCATAGGAGATTTTCCAAAGCCAACTATGGCACGTGGAGGCGCGTGGCTGGGCTTCAGGTGACCAAATTTCTGGGTTTTCCTCATGGGAGGCCAAAAAGCACGTCTGTGGGGTTGGTTTCGTTAGGCGAAGGCTTGATTTGCACAGATCTGAAAGGGGAGGCACAGATTGCTTGGGCTTGAGGATCTTGACACAACAGTGAATCATGGCAGCTACATGATGCCATGGAGTCTAGATCTGAAGTTAAGTAGGGACACTATGAATCTATGCTATGCATGTATGAATCTTCTTTACTGTGTAGAGATGTTTGTTTGATGCCAAGAACAAATTTTGGCTCTGATACCATGTTAAATATATTAGCAACGTGATGTGTTATACCATATTGTATATGCTAGAGCGAATATGAAAGGGGAAGCATAGAATAGTTATACTGAGAACACGAGGGTTATGTGGTTCCGCCTTGTCGGCCTACATCTACGGAGAAATCCCATAAGGGCTACATTATGTAAGAGTGTAGTACAAAACTTGTGTTATAATGAACCCTAACATGAGTATATATAGGCGCCTAAACCCTAAACTACTAGTACAAATAGGAGTGGGTTTGGGCCTATTACATTGGGCTAATATGTCTAATATATCTACTTTAGAAGGGAGAAGTAAGAGCTGGAATTTACAATTCCGTCAAGCTTCTCAGGATTGGGAGCTAGAAAATATTTATTCTTTTTTTGAGTTTCTTTATTCCTCTATGCCAAAGGGTGAGGGGGATGATAATATGACTTAGAAGTTGACTAAGATTGGTGTATTTGATATGCACTCTTACTATAAGATGTTATCTGGTCCTCTAACCAATGTATTTCCTTTGGAGTGTATTTGGTGTGCACAGGTGCCTAAATGGGTGTCCTTTTTATGGACAACAGCTAGGGATGGGATACTCACCATTGATAATCTAGTTAAGAGAGGTCAGTCCCTAACTAATAGTTGTTGTTTATGTTGTTGTGATGGGGAATCTGTTGATCATCTTCTAATCCATTGTCGAGTGCAGTTTTTGAGGTGTTTCAGATTTAGTGAGTACTACCGAAGACAATTAGCTCTCTTCTTTTTGCTCAGAGAAATTGGTTTGGAAAGCACCTAGCAACTGTATCAAATATGATCTTGACATGTTTAATGTGGTTGGTTTGGAAGGAAAGTAATACAAGCATCTTTGAAGACAACGAGAGGCCCTTAGACCTCTTAAAATCTTTTTTTTTCAATACTCTGTTTCAATGAACTTGTATTTGGGGTTTTACGAATTGTAGTTCAATTTCTAAATTGTTACAATCTTTTAGCTTAATTTCTTGAACTTGTTGTATTTGTTTCTTGTTCAGAATGTTAACCATCGTGAACATGATGTATAGTTCTTTGAATTAAAGTTTTATTACCTATAAAAAATAGCCTAGAGACATGGTGTGTCTCACTTTCTATACCACTTTATCTCTCTTAAAACCTCTCTCTCTCTCTCTCTCTCTCAAGTTGATAAAAAATTATGAAGGTTGAGACTTGAGACTCGGGAGAAAAAGAAGAAAGAAGAAATAAAAAGGAAAGGCGAAGAAGAAAGAATAAGAAGGCAGAATTGGGTGCAGTGAAGAAAAGGAAAGAAGGAAGAAGAAGGAAGAAAGAAAAATAGATATGTTGGTGAGTAATAAGTGTAATTTGACTTGATGAAACAAGTCACTAACTAGGTCCCACACATGTAATTAAATTTACAAAAATACCATGGTAACTCATAACTCATCCCCCTAAAACTAGAAAAACTTGTTCTTAATTTTCATCACTCAAACTTTTGAGTTATGGAAATTAAGTTATGAGAACAAAACCAAACAAGTTGAATTGTGGTGGGGCCTATGATTTTTGAGAATTGGGTGATAAAAATTGAGTTTTGAGTGATGATTTTGCCCAAACCAAACACCCTCTAACCTAGGACAACTTAATACTCATGGTTGAATCAAAGGGTCGATCAACTATAAATCAAGAAAAGTGTGATTTCTATGAAAAAAATTGATGAACATGATCAATTGACAGTGTATTAAGACTTGTGTGGAGATGCCTAGAATGATCAAGAAAGATGTCGAAGGGGCATCAAGAAAGGCTCTAAACTACTAAATTATGCAAAAAATGCAAATATTCAATAACAAAAAATGCATTACAAAAATTGACACTTAAAGCTAAGTATCATGATGTTAACCCCACAACTCTCTCAAAAAAAACTTTCAAGACGCAAATTATATGGCTTTCACATTAATGCTCAAAGAGACACACTAGTATATGTATCATTAGTTGGCCAATTACAAGACATAAATGCAATTTTAGGACTATAAACAAGCTGAGCATAGCAGAGTATTAAAAGTTTATCCTTGTTCATTAATTTTATTTCGAACACAAGTTGAGCTTGAGTTTATCACCAACAAGATTACATGTTCAAGCTTGATTAATTTCTTTGTCAAACAAACTCGAGTTTGTTCACAAGTTGCTTGAACAACCTTTTTTCCCCCATATATTGTAAAAATATGATTAAAGTGTTTTACATCTTCACGAATCTATGAATTTTATTATGAATGGATTGTTTATATTATCGATAAAATATAAATAATATTTTAATATCATATGAATCTATTTAGAAAGTTATACAATGCAATCTCTAGTCTATATAAGTATATTTTTAAACAAGTATATACACATTAAAGTATAATATTATATGTTGTTAAATCAAGCCCTCATGTTTGTGAGCTCATTCACGAACACAATATTATGTTTGAGTTGGCTATTTAATAGTCAAACCTAAACTTAAGCCTGAGTTTGGCTTGTTTACTATTTTAACATAAACAAGCTTTTTTCTTGAGTTGAGCTCAAGCTGTTATAAACAACTTAGTTCATTTACGGCCCTAAATGCAATGTACGTGTAACAAAACTAAACTTGTAGTGAGGGAAGCAACTTTGAAAGAAAGTTGCAAAATATTTTGGTATCAAATCATGAATTACATAGTTTACACTAATTTACTTTACAAGCATCACTATTTCATCTTAGGAGTGGGTAGGAAAAGTTATATTCGTAGTAATACTATCAAACCCACACAATTCGATTGTCCTTTTGAACCTAAATCTAATTAACAAAACTTAGTTTTCCATACACGTGATAAGATTTCAAAGAACAAAACTATGATAGGGTTGCTTTACATGTCTATTTAAACTTCTAACTCAGATTTCAAACTTCTAACTCTACTAATAGCATATCTATTAGGAAATTGCCTTAAATCCTAATTGTGACTTAGAAAGGTAATAGGGGTTCCTTTGTGAAGAAGGAAAATTTTGTTTGGTTATTTTTTTGGATTATATTTGTGTGGAAGACTATTACTTAAAGTGGAAGGAAAGCCTATTGCTTATTAAATAATTAATTTATTCCTTGTCCATCAAGGAATAGGAATTAAGTATTATAAATAGACAATGCTACAAAGAATTTGGTGGTTTTGGCCCAGAAGCCTTCCCTTGTGGGGAGAGGAGAAAGAATCATAGAATTAAGTGTGAAAGCAAGAAAGAAAAAGAAAGATTTTAGCTTGTGAAGTAAGGCAAGGAAAAGGACAACAATATTTGAATTTTTTTTTACAAAGGGTTTTTTGAGAGTGCACAAATCAAGGAGAATTTGTAAAGCAAAAAGAAAGAGAGCTCACAGTGAGCATTGTGGTGAAGAAAGAAAAAGGCATTGTCGCAATGTGAGTGAAGTGAGAAGAAAATAATGTGTGTAAGAGCAAAGAAAACAGTGAAATTTTCTTTAGTCGTGAGACAAACAGAAGAGAACATAAAATTTGGGGTTTTTCTCTAAGGGAGAGGTTTTTTGGGAGCTACAATCACAAAGAGCTATTGTATTCAAAGTGAGTGAAGATTTCTTGTAAGTTCACATAAATTCCTAGAGAGAGATATTATTGTATATAGTGTGGATATCGAATTAGGCATAAACTTTTTATAAAAAATAAAAGTATTTTAATTAATTTGATACTAGTGGATTTATTCAGAATTTGTCCTTCGATTTTTAACCTTCAAGGAGAAAGGGTCTCCCACAGTAATTTTTGTGTTTTTACGTGTGATTGATATTTCGACTTGGTAATTTAGTAATAATGTTTTTTTAGTGATTGGTTAAAATTGTTAGTTTTTTTTTTTAATTCACACAGATATAAATTGGGACCCAACATAATTAGCACGTCACCAACTATGCCATCTAAAGAAATAAGTAGCATTTTTTTTTTTTGGTTTCTTCTTAACCTCACTAAGCAGCTGCAGAAATCTCCAAGCAAAATTTGATACTCCCAACTCATTAAAACTTCAAATACATTGACTGATTACAGGGCGAAAGAGAGAGCTCCAAAATTGCACCCTTATGATTTGTTATCATAACCCAGAACCACCCTGGCCACGTCTAGTAAGATAGCCACCAACTATCTGCGAGTCAGATCGGGCTTCATGCCTAAGATTGCTTGCTCATTTGGGACATTACCAACTTATCAGCTACACAAACATAGGTCAAGTGAAATAGTTGGATTTGTTTTTCTTTGCTAGGTAGAGAAGTAGTTGGACTAATTGCTTCTAAATCTAGGCTTTCTTTCTCGTTATTTTTCCAAGCAACTTTCATTTTCCAACAGAAACAGAGGTGGAGTATTGCACTGCTGGGATGAATAGATTTAAGATGAGAAATTATAATCAATTTAATATTCAACTGATACAAATATTTATACGTAATTAATTGATAAAAGATAGTGCAAGAATATTTGTATTCACAAAGAGTGAGCATATGATATTTTGTGGTAAACGTCAACTAGCAAATATTATTTTGTATACAAATCTGAGGAAAATTTTGTCTAAACAGAATTATTATTTTTTTTTCAATAGTTTCTCACTAATAAATCCTAGATAACATCTAAAAACATCAAAAAATAATTGTTATGTGAAAAAAAGAGGATGACAGAACATAAAAGTATACAGGATTTTACTTTATAGTCATGTTTTTCCAAATTGGAGAGGATAAGTTCAAATAATTCGCAATCAGGGACAATGGAATTTTTTAAAGACACTGCAATTTAAAGTTTGGGGATGCTTGTTACAAATTTTAAACGGGGGATTACTATTTCCTCATCTATAACGGTAAAGAAATTTGTTGTTTTCCATTGCTATATTTGAAATCTCATTTTCTTTATCGGATTATGTGTTTGTGTAAGACTGTTTATGTAATTGTGTCTAAGAACAACCAGTGTCATTGTAAACATTCAAAACAAAATTATTGAGAACCAGGGCAGGCATTGTTAGTGACCAAGGTACTCATTGATTAAACCATGAAGATTAATGCATTGTTGATAAATAAATCACTTTTGTAGTAAAGTGCAGAATATGAACAGCAAGATGAAGTTACAATGGTCAGATATCAGCATTTATTAAATCATCATTCGCTGCAATACATTCTGGTGTTTATCGTTCACAGAAATCTATAGAAACAGTAAACCATTGTCACCACTATCCCAGAATTTTAAGAATAAAAATAAAAAGATGTGGAGTACTGGAACCAAGTTGACACAAGTATATCAAAGGGAAAGATCAGCCAAGTCAAAAGTTCTGGAAACAGCTTTGCACCAAGAATCGAGCTTTTTCTTCCTCGACTCCTCATCTAATATAGGATTGAAAATGGTAGCACTCTCAACCTTTTCAGCAAAAATATCATCTTCCGTCCAAACCCCAACTGCTAATCCAGCAGCATAAGCTGCTCCAAGAGCGGTTGTTTCTATGTCAGCCGGCCTCACCACTGGGCTTCCCAACAAGTCCGCCTACAAAACAGTAAGAAATGCAAGCTCTGCAGCTAAGAAACCGAAGGAGGACAATGAAAAGGAATTTGCATAAATTAGATTACATCACTAACTTTTGAGAAAGCATACCACCAACACAGAATAGGATACTTAGCCATGAAAGATCTTCACAAAATTAACACAAGATCGCTGACAATATTCATAATAAATTAATATTGACCATAGCTATAAACATATCGAAAGGGAAAGGATTTTTTGTATGGACAAAAGCTTTCCAAAGTCAATTCATTTACATCTTCAAAAAAGGTTACATTTGTGGAAGTGAAAAGCAGATTCAGGACGCGGCTCTAAGAAACTCAACTAGCATCATTTTGCAGCAAAATAAAAGGTTACAAACAAGTTCCTTGATTCTATGGGGAAGCATATTGCAGTATTTTCCAAGCAATGTCTGATAGAAATGAATTATGTGAATCATATTAATAAGAATCATGATACACGCTTCAAGATTTCACTTTCAAATTTACATATTCTTTCTGTTTCCTATCAAGACGCATACAACCAAAGACATACAGTAGCACCAAAAAGTTGGTTTGGTAAACATTCACCATAAATATGTCATAAAATGAAAAACTCAAGAAAATGCATATATAAATCTTTATAGCCACTTCTGTGATATTAGACCACTATGAGGTCCTCATTCTGGCATGAGACAACATAGCCAACAGAACTTTCAAGGAAAGCAAATTTGTTAAAGACATAGAAAGGAATTCAAATCATATTTTTTAAGGAAGAAACACAAAGTAAAGAAGAATCAGCAAAGATTTTTTAGAGGGGCGTAAAGAAGAAAAAAGGTTTACAAAAAACAACAGCTGCATTGGTAATTTTGAACAATAAACTAACAGAGGAAAAAGTATAACAAAGGAAACGTAGAATCCCAAACCTGTATCTGCATCAAAAGATTGTTAACAGTAGCACCACCATCCACCCTAAGCACAAATTCCCCCTTGTTATTCTTAACCTCTCCCTTCTCTCCTGCATCTTTGTGCATTGAATCCAACACATCTTTGACTTGGAAACACATGCTCTCAAGCACAGCTCGAGCAATGTGAGCCTTGCCTGTAAACCTTGTGATTCCAATACAAACTCCACGAGCATCATCACGCCACCAAGGAGCAAATAGTCCATTAAACGCAGGCACAAAATAAACCCCACCTGTGGACTCAACCTCTGATGCCAATCCCTCGATCTCACTTGCAGTTTTAATAACTCCAAGACTGTCTCTGAGCCACTGAACTGCAGCTCCAGCAATAGCAATTGATCCCTCCAGAGCATAATTTGTAGGAGCTTTAGGGCCAAGCTTGAATGCTAAAGTGGTCAGAAGCCCATGCTTCGACTGAGTTATCTCTTCACCTGTGTTGAGAAGTATGAAAGCACCAGTTCCGTAAGTGCTCTTAGCCTCACCTCTCTGGCAAGCCTGCCCCAGCATTGCTGCATGTTGGTCACCCAAACATCCAGAAATTGGAACATCAGAAACTGTCCATCCACTGCAGATTTTTCCAATAACCTCAGAATTGCTGACAATTTTGGGCAGAATTCCGGGCGCAATCCCTAGGGTTTTTAATGTGGGTTGATCCCAATCAAGTGTTTTAAGATTCATGAGCATTGTTCTTGATGCATTAGAGACATCAGTGACATGCAGTCCTCCATTCAATCCACCAGTTAAATTCCAAATTAACCAAGAGTCTATAGTTCCAAATAGAGCATCCCCTGCTTTCACTGCCTCCTTAACCTTATCAACATTTTCCATCAACCATAGAAGCTTTGTTGCACTGAAATAGGGGTTGATGGGCAGACCACATGTCTCCACAAAATGAGTTCTTCCACCTGGCAAATCCTTCTCCAATTTTCTGTGATAAATAAAAACATTGAAATTGAAACAATGGTATTCCCCAATAAAAAAATTTACTGATGTGATAAAAATATGGAAACCCCATACACAATCAGAAACTACAACAGATGGGTATAAATCAAATTCATAGATAACTGCCAAGGGCGGAGCTATAGCAAGGCATGCCCCCCCCCCCCCCCCCCCCCCCAAAATTTTAAAAAACTATTTTATATTATGTGTAAGTATTAAAAACTTTAAATATTTAGCTACAAAAATAGAAGTTGACCCCCCAAATGTTTGAGTTAGTCCAATGATGCTCTTAAAAACCAATAGAATTTGTCAATTGGTCTAGTAGTTATAGAGACAAGATAGTTTTTGTTTTCTTTAATTCATTTTTTGTACATGTTTAATATCAAACTAGACAACTGTTGTATACTCGTTGGAGTTTAAAAGATGATAAATTCTCCTAAAAAATTATCTTGCAAATATACATATGTGAAAGTTAATTTTATATACAATATATTTATAAATTATGACCTACTCTAGTATCAAAATATTAATGTCTATATTTGTGTATGTGCATTTACGCATGTGTGTGATGGTTTATTTTGACTCAAGACTAATATATTAGTACCAAAATTTGGCCCCCCAAACAAAAAATCCTAGCTCCGCCCCAATAACTGCAACCAATTTCTTGTTTTGATGAATGAAACTGAAACCCAATTCATAATAACAATTAATACAATCCACGAAGAAATTTCAAGAAATTTGCCTTCAATGAAAAGATTAGAAATTCATAAGTAGGTGACATAACCCAAGAATTATGCATCCTTCAAAAACCAAAAACAACAAACACCTAGCACAAATAAGAACCGATCAAAATCCAAAAACAAAAACCACCCAATTGAGAATCAAAGTATGCAAGACCTGGGAACTAAAAACCAATACCAAACGGATAAAGAAAAGAAATGGGACCTGCAAATAGCACTGGTACGAACATCCATCCAAACAATGGCGTTGTGGAGAGGACGACCAGTGGTTTTGCTCCAAAGCATAGTAGTCTCTCTCTGGTTAGTCAACCCAATTGCCTTCAGCCCTTTGTGCACGTCGTGGCCATCCTTTGTTGCCTTTTCCACTGCCTTTGCAATACAAGTCCTCACACTCTCCAGAATCTCCATTGGATCATGCTCCACCCATCTGTAATTGTAAAAAAATAAATAAATAAATAAATAAACTTTTTCTAAGACACACAGAGAAAACTGAAAAGGGTGTGGATGATATTTGATTATTAATATTATTTACCCGGCTTCTGGGTAGAACTGAGTGAACTCAACCTGGTGAGACCCAACTATGCGAGCTGAGTGGTCATAGATTAAGAATCTGGTGCTGCTGGTTCCTTGGTCAATTGAGCCAACATACACTTGTGGTGGCTTCGAATCCTTGCCCTTTGCTCCACTCATCATGCTTTTTTTTTTTGTGTTGTGGATACTCAGAACTGAAAAATAGACCAAAACTGAGAAAACAATGTTGTATGTTTAAATGTTTGAGATTGAAGATGTCAGTAAGACTGGAGTTTATATAGTCAACATGTGGATTGGGAGATAAATACGTTTCTGTTTGGAATTTCTTTTACCTGACTGGCAGACAATGTCTATCCACCCAATTAACCGTTATTAGAATATGAAAGAGTCCAGTTTACTGTATTCTTAGAGTTTTTTCTTTTAAAAAAAAATATATTGTATTATTAGATAATTTATTAATAGACATTTAAAAAAATTATTAGAACATGAATGAGTCCAGTTTATTATATTTTTAGGACATTTATTAATAGGTCATTTTTTTTTATAAAAAAAAAATTATTAGAATATGAAAGGGTCCAATTTACTATATTCTTAAAAAAAAAAATTATTAATGGACCATTTTTAAAAAAATTAAAAAATTAAAAAATTTGTAAAAAAACGTTAGTTTTTATTTTTCAATTATAAATAGTAGTTCCTATCTGTTAACTTTTCCCAAATAGAAATAGTAACAATTAATAAATTGGATTGGATAATCTCAGCTTTTATTTTTTTTTAATTTTCACTATCTAATTTGTTAGTTTCTTACCATTTTTTTCTTACATATTTTAGATTTTTTTTCTTTTTATTTTATTATAAATCGATAATTAGGTGGGAGGATTTGTAATCTAAATGTTTTTGTTAGAAACATCAAATACCACTTCAATTATCATAAATTAAAATTTTAAAAAAATAAATATCACTTCAGTTACAAAATTTTTGAAATACATATTTGGAATATCTAAATATTTTATTTGATAATAAAATATTTTATTAATTGAACTAATTTAAACCAGTTAATTCTAAATGCCTTGTTGAAAATACAAAAAATGAACTCTTAAAATATATAATTTTAGAATATTCAGATCTCTAATTCCATAATATATAAATATAATAATAAATAAATAAAACTTTATCAGAAGGCAGTAAAGTTTGATAGTTATTTCCAAGAAAATTGTAGATAGGCGTAACAAGTTTTGTCCTTTTCGAAAAGTCTTATCTATCTATATATCCATTTTGAAGAGGCGGCTGAGATAAAACAATCATAATCCGAACCCCAATGTTGCTATTAATTAATAAACTCACTCCTTGCCGTAAAAGTAGCTGCACTTGCAGCAAACCAACCACATCAATGTGCTTATTTATTAGTAAGACAAACCAATGACTGAGTTACACGTTTACGAAATAAATAGCTACATATTCAGCAAACAAATATAAATAAATAGCCACATCAAGTTATCAACGTAATAAATAGTCACATCAAATTATCAATATAATTATTAAATTGATCTAAAATTAACTTATTTTTGACAAATTGTACTCTCTCTCTCTCTCACATATCCAAATTACCCAAGTGTATTCAATATTCATACATGCTCAGGGTCATATTTATCATGTCTCAAAATTTTCATTTTATGGCCTGCACTATTCCTTTCTTCCTCTCTTTTTATCGCCCATTATTAATTTAATAATTCATTATGTGTCTTGGGTTTTAACTTTTACCTTAAAAAAAATAAGTAATTGCTAGTACACTCGGAAATCGGAATATAAAGAAAATGCAATGAGGCATAAAATTAGCTTCTTTATTCCTCGTTACCTCAGTTGGTATCTTCTTCATTTTTTTTTTTAGAAAACACTGAAGGACGTTTTTATTGTTAAACTAAATAATTACAAACGTGCTGAGTTCAAAGGACTAAGTTGACAAACTGTGACCTTGTGTAACCAACATTAGGAATATTAGTATATTTTGAGTGTGTTTGAAGTCAAGTTCAAGTACAAGACAAGCTAAGGCTTAAGTAACAAAAGATCCAAAGTCTTTGAAATCTCAACTCAATTTCACCTCGACCCATTGAGATACACTAATCTCAACCCATCAAAGCCTAAATCTTGACCTGTTGAGATTCATGTGGTTTCAATTTTTTGGTTCTATTTTCATTTAACCATTTGATCTAGAGTTTTATGGTTTGCAAGTCAAGTATAAAAGCAATATTAGGGTAAATTTTTCAAGACTTTTGGAGGGTCATGTTTCGTATACAAGCATTGGAGATTTTCCAACTACCTTGAAGCATCAACCGGAGTTCCAATTCAAATTCTAAAGTTGCAATGATTAAACAGAAATTGCTACAACCCAATCACATTAAAATTGTCATTTCAAATCTTCAAGTGTGTACTTGAAGTCGTGAGCAGGAGGTTACATTCAACAAAGTCTAGAATAGAAGAGTCCATAGGATACGGAGTAACGTGGAGTCACATTAATAAGTACTACATAAGGTAATGGTAGATTTGGGATTAAACCTATTGTAAAACTTCCTCTCTAGTTTAATGGATTTTGTTTTACCTTAGGGTTGATTGGTTAAACCTTACCAATAGTTTTTAATGTGGGACATGTAGTTCCATTAACCTTCCCTAGGCTACTACATCATTGTCTCTACATATTTTACTTAATTTTTTTGATGGTGTATTTTACTTGGTGTGGTATGGTGTTTGAGTTAATCAATTGCAAACAGACACATAATTGGAACCTTCAAATAAATTCATAGAATTCTCTGTATTTGCTATATGTAGAATTCTGGCTTAGTTTTTTTTTTTTTTTTTGAGAAACATTTCTGGCTTAGTTATGCACGGGAAACGCTTTGGCTATAACTCTTTAATAAATTCATTCCAAGGGAGGGGGGGGGGGGGGGGGGGTGATGTTGGCAAATATTTGTCTTGAAAATTAAAAAGTGATTACTGTGCCCTTCCAAGCCTACTTCAATTCATTCTTCTTCCTTGGTTTCTCTCCGTTTTCCAACATGTGGTCCAAAGGTAAGTAGCAAACTTCCAATTAAACTTGAATTTATGTTTTTTATAGTTGAAATAAAAATTAATACTAGTTTCCAAAAAAAAATTTGACATATAAAGATGTTTATATATTAAAGAAATTTTTATATTTGGATTACAATGAATGGACAATGGTTAGTCAAAAATATTGCCTTTTTAAAATGAAAGAAAGTAACATTAGCATTTTTTTCAAGATGCATGCCTCTCATTCATAGATTATTCAAGAATGATTTGCAAAGGTACTTATCCAATTGATCCGGCATCATTCTCATTTGTTTTTCTTTTCAATAGAGAATGAGTCTTCTTTGACTTTTCGATACGTGGTGAGCTCTTATTTTCATGGCTCCATATATTCTAAATCAACTACAATTGTTGTTTATTATAGGGTCGTAGAAGTCCATGAAACACAGATTGTTATGATTAGAGAAGCTTTGGGTTAGGGATTTCAGCTTTCCATCATCTAAACAATTCTGTTTTGATGGATGAATGGGAACCAACTTATGCAGGCATTTAAGAGGATGGTTTTTTTTTTTTTTTTTTTTTTTTTTTTAAGAAAATGAGTTTCCTAACATCCAAGGTTAGACTCGAGCATTTAATACTGAAAAGTTTGAATGAAAGCATACCGACCATTGAAATTATGGATACAGATGATTAACAACTGTACCAAATTATTGCCAAAAGAAAAAATAAATAAATATATATTCCCAAATTCCCTCCAGCAATATTGTTTCATTATCTTAGGTGATGGCAGGTTGCCAACTTTCATTGTTTGTGAGTATGGGTCATGTGTGTACGCGAACAAGTGTTTCACCTCCATCTAATCTGATTTTTCTTGTAGGGTACCACAAGTTTAACCAAGACCCTCAATTTGATCCAAGCAGAAACATCGGTTCAAGAACTTTCTTGGAAATATTTCACAAAATAATTTACTCTTCTAATTCTATGAACAATAACAACAAACAACTTATGTTCAATGCATAAATACTTATAAACAATTAAATATACTCACAAACACAAGCGGCTTATTTTAGGGCCTAAGGCAAAAATTAATATGAGACCTTTTATATATGTAAATTTATTTTTTTTTTTTTTCAAAAAAGCTCTATCTATATAATTATAATAACTAAATTTAAAAATAAAATAAATAAAATAAAAAACTTGAAGCATAGAGCAAAAGAACCTAATTTATAAAATGTACTATTGTAGCCCTATTTAACTATGAAAGTATCTCATTCTCAAAAAAAAAAAAAAAAAACTATGAAAGTATCTTATAGTCTCAACCTACATAAATAAAAACAATAAAAGTGTATTCATCACATCACTTAATAAATTAAATTTTATAATATAATACTACTAAAAGGAACAACACTATTAAAAATCTAAATAATAAAAAATTATAATGAAATTATATTTTTCTTAAGTTAATTTGATTAGAAATTTATTTAGTAGTAATTAATTATATAATATATTTATCTGATACACAATTATTTGTTGTTGTCAACAACTAGTATAAACAAAGTAAGTGGGTAATGGGTATCATATTATTTAAATTAAATTAAATATATAAAATAGAATAAAATAAAAAGAGACAAAGAGATAATAAAACGCCAACCACATCCTATCAAAAATAAAAATAAAAATAAAAACAAAAACAAAAACAAAAACGCCAACCACATATTTCACTTGAACCTTAAAAAAAATAAAATAAAATAAAATAAAAATTAAGTGCCCGTGTGTACCACATATTTCGGACTCCATTGCCAGATAAACTCATAAAGTAAAGTTGAACACGACATCAATAAAGTCATAGAAACACCAAAACCAATAATGGCAACGCAACACAAGCAGAAACAGTCAAACAAGTTAAAAGTAGTTTAGCAAATGTGAAAGAATTTTTTAAGGCAAACCTCAAACCTAAAGGGAATGGCTAGAATGGAGAGTTTGACGCAAAGCAGATTCATCAAATACAAAGAAAGATTAAAAGAAAAGACAATTTTTCTAGCGATATTGACCAAAAAAATAAATTAAATAAATGAGGTTTTTTTTTTTTTTTTTTTAGGGATTTTATGTTTTGATCTATTTTGTTGAGTGGGAAAGAAAGGCGTAGAGATTTAAGCTTATGGGACGCAAAGAGAATTAATATATTCTTTTTTTTTTAATAATATTTTTTTATCTATGTTAATCTTTCTAGGATATAATTTATTACTCCTAAATTGGAACGTTCTTTCCCAATTTTCTTATCTTTAATTTGTTTTTTTTATTTATTGGCTATTATTTGGGGTTTAATTAATACATTTTACAAAATAAACTATTTTTAATCAAAGAACTAACCTAATTGTTTAAAATTTTAGGGCCTAAACTTGACGCCAAACTTGCCTATGGCAAAAGCCAGCCCTATTCACAAACGGGATGAATTCAGAATAATAAATGTAAATATGATCGAAGCTACTGTTTGGACATTATCTTCTTAAGATAAATTTTACCCATCACACTATTTCATCAACGATACTTTGAGACTCTTATGAACATTTGTTTCCTAAAATACAATAATGAACAGGACACAAAAGAAGCATTATAATCTTTGTGCACTGCAAAAAAACTCTCTCTCTCTCTCTCTCTCTCTCTCAATGAAAAGAGGGACTCCCTATTTATAGAAATATTTGCACCAATTTAGAAAATGTGCAACAGAAAACATACACATTGTTCCACTGTTCGGACTTGCATAGTAAACATACACAAAATAAAGATTTGATACTGGATGGACTCGCCCAAAGATACCCAGCCCAACTTGCTTCAACATGCTAAGGAGTAAGGACAATAAGTGCGTGTGTAGAACGCCCATGGGGTAGGTCTTTCTCCCTCCACTAAAATGGGTACCCCTTAGCCCCAACTCAGTAACCAAATTATATATAAATCCACAGAAAGTCAAATTCATTAACTATTTGAAACTCAAGGATTTTACTACTTTAATACTTTAAAGGTATTATAAGAGTTTAATTTCTCATTCACTCCTTAATGGTTTTGGGTAAGTAATTAATTGACGTTAATTTCTATACATAGGAGAACACATCCCAACTCAAACCCTTAAAGGACATGTAGGTTTCACTTTGATATTGGTTAAAAATAGCCACCCAAACATGTGTGAAAACCAATGTCCAACAATTTTCAATTCCTTTTATTTCATACTTCATAATAAGAAATCTAATAGCAAAAGTAATCTTTCTCAAATATGTAGATTTTCCAAAATAAATTTAAATAAAAAAACGTAAATTTTTCACACAACATAGTCTCATAGGTAATGGGGGAGTCAAGATTTGATTCCAAGGAGGTGGACAAAATTCATATACATACATAATGTGTGTTTACACTTTACACACATGCGTGCACATACTCACACACACACACAAAAACACATGCACGTGTGTATGTGTGTATGCATGTATGTATAAACTTTATTCAAATTATATAAAACACATTTGATAAAATTATGTGTGCACACATGTGTGTCTGTATTTAAAAAATTATCATATATACAACAAATTACTTAGCATAATAAAATATTAAGATATTGTTAGGAATATTAAAATTTAGAAAATTTTCGGTATTTTGAATAAATATTATAATTAAAAATTTAGTGCATGTTTTATATTTTAATTATAAAAGTAGATATATATATATATATTAGATTGTTTTTGTTTCGTGTAACAAATAAGAACTAAAAAAAATGTATGTATGTGTACGTGTATAATGCTATACAATATGCATCTTTTATTTACTGATTCTATAAAAATAAATTAAAAAAAAAAAAAAAAAAACATGCTTCTTTTACTGTATAGATCGGGTACACAAGTGACATAAGTTTTCTAGTTCTTACTCTTCCTAGTTCCTACCCCAAAAATAATGAGAAACTTTGATTTTCATGGTAAAAGAAAAAAAAAATTTATAGGAATTTTGGTTGAAGTCAATAGAAGTTATTAGTTGATTATTTTTTTTCCCCTTGATGCGGAAAATTATGTTAGCATTAACATTTTTCTTATTTATGATATAGCAATTTTTTTTTTTTCTGACCATTTATTGAATAGGATTTGATTATATAATTTTTTTTTTTTTTTTTTGGATATGAAAACGTCAACTTTCATTCATCATGAAATTGAAAAGAGATTAAATTCTAGAAGGACGTGATGTAAAACTCATATTTTACCCATCCAATCTTAACATGCCACATCATCTTATCACATATTTAAGAATAAACACAATCACACTCAATCAATTATAATACCCATATATAAATCCAACCAAATTGGGAATTTATTGAGATGTTATTAGGTGTGGTAGGAAGTATTGAATTTTAAGTAAAATACTGACGTGACAATCATTTATTGGATGGTGTAAAATATGGGTTTTACACCCCATCCTTATAGAATTTACTCTCAGTTGAAAAACAACAGAGAGTACAACCAGCTCAGGTTCACAGCTTGCTTTGCTTAACTGTTATGATTCCCGTGATTATGTGAAATATATAATTAAAGTATGCTTGGGTGATCTTGTAAAATTCTTCACGTGCATTTTTAATGTACTTCTGTTTTTATTCACCGACCTTGGATATCCCATTATCCAGTTGCTTTAAAAGCTCAGGTTCACAGCTTGCTTTGCTTAACTGTTATGATTCCCGTGATTATGTGAAATCTATCTTAACATGACAAAAGAAATCGAGCTGACAATGATCAATTGATTGTAGGACCTTAATCTTTTTTGCCAAAATTGTAATGTGATAAGTGGTTGTGTATCAATTACAACTTTGGAATAATTAGTAGGTGTTCTCAAAACACGATGACATAATGCTTCTTTCTTTCACATTTATAGTAGATCCTATTAATTAAATTCATTGATAGATTTACCATGAATGTGAGATAAATTAGCATCATGTCACTGTGCTCCGAGAGCACCCAATAATTATTAGTTCTGAGTTCCTTATGTTCCACCAATCATAATTTGTTAAATATCATTTTTTTTTTCCTTAAAAAATAACAAGACTCTAAAATGAAAAAACAATTTATGTGTGTGTGAAATAAAACATATTGCATTTAATAAAGCATAAAATGAGTCAGTAAATTTGTATTCATAGTTAAGCTATTTGTTATTTGAAACTAACCAAAGCCTTAAATATGGATTCTATAAAACCTAATGAATACTATCATAGGCTCTAAGGGGAAAAGGTTTGTCTCCAAACTAGTTTGGAGAGAAACTCTTCATACTCCTCCTATATCTTTTTATTGAATCTGAATTTTGAAAATCCTAACCGTTAGATTGCATATTCTTATTATATCATTCATGCTTGAAAATTTTCAAAAAGATCAAAGATCAATAACTATGGTATTAATGACATATTTAAATTTCAAGTTTTTGTGGTAAAAAATTATGCATAAAAAATAAGTTCACTGATCGAATAGTAAATAACATCCAATTTGAATGAAATTTGACAAGTGTGTTAAGAATATAAAAAACATACAGTCCAACGGTTAGATTTTCAAAATTCACATCCAATAAAAATATATAAGGGAAGTTGAAGAGTTCTTATCCAAATTAATTTGGAGATAAACTTTGTTCGCTCTGAAGTCCTTTATCTCTCATTGAAAATGCACTCATACTTTCTCATTTTTATTCGAATGTAAGATAGATGTTAGACAAAGAACCTAAAGGCCCAAAATGCAACATCAAAACTAACTCTCTCTCTCTCTCTCTCTCTCTCTCTCACACACACACACATTTGAATTGTGGCTAGTTTCTTTGTGTGTTGGAAAAGTTGTTAAATTTTGTTCCGTAGTTAATCCTAACATAGATGGATCTTCCATTGGGAACCTAGGCTTGGCCTTTAAGAGCTTTGTTAGGATAGTGGGATCGGCCAAAATTGTGAGTAATGAGGAATTGGTTTCATGTTACAGCTAATCTTAATCTTCGTATTAAAAATTGGGAAAAAGTTAATGGATGTCTTAAGGGCATTGATTTAGAAAACATTTTTAGAAACATTTTATGGGAAAAGAAAAAGTAACTTTTTTTTTTTGACAATTTTTTATATTTCCTATAAAGTAGTATCAAAACATTCCTAAAATGATCAATTAATAAATGTCTTAAGAGCATTTGTCAACCAAACCCTTTGGAGGTTGAGTTGGATGTGAAAATATCGTCTATTTGTTAACTAGTAATGGATATAAGCTGAATTCTCCTTTGAGCCCATATTAATGATGCAATTCTATGTTTACTTGAATCACATCAATGACTGGGTACTTCATCACTCATATTGGGAAACTAAGTGCCTGTTTAGTAAGAGATTTCTACTAAAGTTGTTTGTATTTTTTGGAAATACGTATAGGTGAAAAAGTGTGTGAAAATACGTATAATATTGTTTAAACACTAAAAACTGTTGTTTAAACAACGGTAACAAACGAGCCCTAAATGTGCTAACACACTGCTAAAAACCTTATAGTTCAATTAGTTAACATTTCTTAGTGTTTCTAATGGAGATATCTAGGGTGAAATCACTCATATCCCACTATAACCATTGAATTGTGATATATAAAAAATGCGTTGACTCACTAGGAAAAAAAAAGCAGCTTTTCTCGTAATGATTCATTAGGAATTTTTCTTAAAAAAATCATTTGGATTTTTTTATAAGCTCTCCAACCGTTTTTACTTCACTTTCTGTGCTAATAATAAATTTATTTACTAATTATTATTTTATATTGAGATTAAAAAATAACACATTAATTTATAAAATCTCTCTCTCTCTCTCTCTCTCTCTCTCTCTCTCTGTTTATATATAAAATTGGTAATTAATTTATAATGTAACATCACTCTTAAATTTTTTTTTATATAGACCTACAATTATTTTTAGTTTAATATTATCCTTAAGCACCTAAAACAAAATATTCTAAAAATATAAATACCTAAAACAAAACAAAACAAAAAATGAAACAAAATGTTTGAAATTGTGGAAAGATACCACCAGATGAAAATTGTCAAGTTTAAGAGAGGTTGATGGCTCTGTAGCCTTCAATGCTTGGATTATATAAGGTTTTTATTAAAATAATTAGGAAGTTTCTAATATCAATAATTATTTTATACATTTACTATATACTGTACATCCTTCTTTTTATAGTACATGGATCTCATGGTCATGTGAAAATCTCTTCTAAGATTGATTTGAAACAGCTCCGTGAAGATTGCACTTTGGGCTTCTTGATAAATTGGGTTTAGGCCCAGGATATAACATATATAGAGAATTCAAACTGAACTCACCCTGATTTCTAACGCCAATACTCTTTGATCGAAGTTCTATATGGACAGACCCTCTCCACAACACCAAAAAAGAAAAAGGAGTTCTATACAGATTATAGATAGATCTTCAACAACAGAAAATTGTTTTGTGCAATTTATTCTTCAAGCCACTTGAAAGCTTAACCAAAAATGATAGAAATCTATGCTTCAAACTATATATCACTCTATTCAAATTTTTTAACCACACAATTATTAATAGGAATTGAGTCAAACCTGTACAGAACCAGGTTAATTTAATTGAATTGTGATGCTGCTCTCTGGAAAGTAAATTCAGTTATAATTGCAGTGGCTAGAGATTGGAGAGGAACGCTTGGTGTTTGTTATTAAGGAGTCTCAGCTGGTTGGATAGGCTGAGTCTCTCCTTTTTGTTGTTATAATAAAATTTTTCCTTTCATAATAATAATAATTTATCAAAATTCTTCTAACTATTATCATTATCACTATTGAATTCAAAATTATTGATAATTATTGTCAAAAGCTTTGATTTTTTTCCCCTAAAGTAATACTACCACTACAAACTATTTTACAACATTTTTACAACTCTTGATGTAACTAATTTCTTATTGGTTTTCATTTAGGCTCACAATTAACATCACTTTTTTATTTATCAATAATCACTCACCACATCAGCAATTTGTAAATTTTTTTGTAAAAAAATTTGTATCTCTAGTATTACTCTTCCCCCTAATGTCAGTGGAAACTTCAAGATTATTTTTTATGGGTTCAATAAAAAACATAAATTATACAAAATTTAAAACAAAAGAGAATTTGAATATATCGACATCACAAAAAAACAAAAAACAAAAATATAAAGCTAAAAACACATTGCTTTCTACAATGTTTGATATTTTGAAATTGTTGCATGACGTCTTCATTATTAATCCTACAAGTTACATCTCTTTCAATGTACACAGCCAAGCTATCATTCATCCATTGATCTCCCATTTGATTGATTTATTTCAAATTTATTAATATCTAAATGTGCTTTTTCTAAGGTTTAAGATTAGCAAATTTCCACTTTTGTTGTTAGGCTTATTAATTTTTTTCAAGATTTTAGATCAAATTGGTTTGTTATTGGCCTTTTTTATGTGTTTAAAAAGACTAAGATATTGTTATGAGAATCATATTCAAACTTATTTTAGCTAGGTTTAAAAAAAAATTAGGGTCAATGTATTCAAATTTTAATTTTAGGGGGTCAAAACCAAAAAAAAAAAAAAAAAAAAAAAAAAAAGAAGAAGAAGAAAAAGTAAAACATATTAGGATAAACTACATATTTAGTCCCTGTTCTTTTTGCTAAATGTCAATTTAGTTCTTAACCTTTCGTTATTGGGTCAAATTAGTCCTTACAGTTAAGTGATGGATGAAAAATGCTGACGTGGCTAACAGTTAAAATGAAAAATAATTTTTATGATAACTCAAATGCCAAGTGTGCTGATTAGATTTAAAAAAATGAAAATAAAAACTAAGGGGTCTCACATTTGGATCAAAATCCCTAAATCAATCACACCCCAAACCCAATCTGTTTCACCCACACCAATAGTACCCATACCTTGTAGATAAAAATCCCATAAAGGCAAACATTTGAGTTGGAGATAAAAGAGTTTAATAGAGGGCTCTAATCATAACCATCCAAAGAAGTCATTTGCAACTCAATTCCCTTCTTTCATGTCCTAAATCTCTCCAAGCGTGAGCTTGTCTGGCATTGTTTGAGCATATCTGCTAAATGTGTTTTCAAGATTCACGTTCTCCTCTCTAGACCAAAACATGTAGTAGATTGGGGATGGGGCCATGGGCGTGATTGATTTAAGGATTTTGATCCCAACGCGAAACCTTTATTAAGCTGGTTTTTTATATATAAAAAATAATAATAATAATCTTAATAAGTCGTACATGTGACAATCTGATCTTGTTTAGGACCACAACATTGAACTAGTTCCTGTGCAAGCTGAACTAAAAATTATTGATATTCCAATATAGTAGCTTATTAAGAGGGAAAAAATTATCTGAGAGCTTCAGGATAGTATCTTAAAACAACAGTTTATAAAATAAATAAATAATGGGAAATGTTAACAAATGCCATAAGGATATTGGTTTAGGAACTATTTTTAGAAACATTTTATGGAAAAATGATAAAGCAATTAATTTTTTTTTGACAACTTTTTATACTTCCCATTAAAGTGGTGTTAAAAACTTTCATAATATAATTTATTAAAAATTTTCTTAAAGGCACCCCATTAACATGACCCATAAAAAATTTAATAGTTGGGGGTAGGGATGGCAATTTTTCCCTGCCCCGCTTCACCCCACACGAGTTTTCCTTGCCCCGCAAAGGTGGTGAGGTGGGGATGGGGCAAGATTTTAGCCCTGCACCACCGGGTAGGGCGGGGATGGGTTTAGACTTTTTAGACCCACCCCACCCCGCCCCGCCCGTCTTAGTCTCGTCCCCGCCCCACCCCACGTTGCTGAGGGTAATAATTGTAAATTTTTCATACCCTAAAACTCTACTATTTAAACAACCATGTCAATATTAGCTTATTTTATTCTACCCAATGTGATTATTTTCCTTTATTTTGTTATGTGTTATACTATAAGATTTTTTTTTTTTTTTTTTTTTTTTTTTTTTTTTTTTTTATAATTGTCTTGTTAAACACTTGGATATATTATTCAATTTTTTCTAAAAATTGATTTGATTTGATAGGATAAATTTAGTTTTAATTTCAAGTATATTTTTACTAATGAAATAGGTTATATTAAAAAAATTGTATTAGTTATAGGGCAAATTAACAAAAAGTAAAACTTTACGGGGAGTGGCAGGGCTTCGTAGGGCCCCAAGGGGCGGAAAATTTTTCCCCATCATACGGGGCAGGGCGGAGATGGGGCAAGACAAAACCATACGGGGCGGAGACGAAGACCCCATCCTTCGACCCCACCCCACCCCGCCCCGCCCCATTGCCATCCCTAGTTGGGGGTAGGGGTATTTGAACCCTAGACATCTCAATTGGAAATACCTGGAAGTACTAGTTGAGTTACAAGGCTTTTAGTTACAAAAACAAATGGTCAAATTCAGTCTATTTCAAGAAAATATCAAGCCATACAGCCCATACCTAATCAATTTAATTTTCTAATTTAGACTGTTTCAACTAAGAAATCCACTCAGTTATGCAGTTAGATCTTTTCCCTTAAAGTCTACCCAAGCTGGCCTTGATGACTTGAGTACATGCAAGAGAATCACCCAATACCAAACCACACCTAAAAGATCAAGCTTTTGGTAAAATATCCAGCATAATTCACTAGAAAATTTTATTATTTAGACATAGATCGGGCTTAAATAAAACATCTGGAGTATTTCACAAGATAATTTTTATTTGGCAAAAATGCAAAACTGACCCTCTAACTTTCATTGTTTTTCATTTCAGTCCTCTAACTTTCAGTTTTGTCAATTCAGTCTTCTAACTTTCAATTTTTGTCAATTCAAGGCTCCATTACAACTCAGTTAGTGCTGCCGCTAGATATGCTTGAAACAACGTCGTTTTACTCTTCTTCTTCTTTTTAATAAATTCGGAATTAAAAAAAAAAAAAAAAACATTAAGTGAACGACGTCGTCGTTCCCCTTCCCCAATGAAGTCAGCAAAATCTCCATGGCCAATTCAAGTAAGCTCTCTCTCTCTCTCTCTTTGTGTTCATTTTCAGCTCAGGATCCAAATCTTATCTCCGTTAATCTAACATATCTGTGAGTTTCGGATCTATATCTGTTTGAATCAGATCAATAATCCAATACTGTATACCTTTTCATTTTCGTTTTATATGCTAATGTTTTTCATTTTCGTTTTATATGCTAATGTAATTAGGACTTTTGGATTGTCAAATTTCTGGGTACAGTACTAGTGCTATTCATCCTCTTGGTGGTATATTGATTTCAAGATAATATGGTTGTAATGAGTCATATTATTAAAATCCTAATTGAGAATTAACTTGTAATTATTATCCCTATTGTAAGGACCCGTTTTGTGTTCCTAGCCCAACATGTTGATGGACCTAGGCCCAAAAAGCCCAAAAACAATGAATTTGTAGAGAATGGGTTAGAAAACTGGGCTTTAGTTAACTGAACAACGAGTTAGATAGGTTTGATGACAAAAGAATGAAAATACACAAGTGTAAGCTGAAGAAAAAGACGTCCTCGACGGAATTCGAGGACACTGGTTCTTATATAAAGTTCTATGGTAATGTTACAAATTTGATTGTAGACTGCTATAGTATTTCTTTCCTGAATTTTCTGATCCCCCTATCTTACCCCCTCCTTCTCATTTTATACTGTCTTCCTCTTTCATTTTCACCTTCCACGTGCATTCTAGACGGTTGGTTTGGATACTTGTCCCATCAGCACTCCCCATAAGTCCTCATGTAGCAGCTGTAAGGCTGAAATCCACTGTTCAGGCATCACCTCCACATTAATGCGGCCAGAGAGTTAGCTGCTATGCATTTCATGCGGAGGCAACAGCTTTCTTCTAAGATATTTTGGGACTCCTCCTTATCTGATGTCTCTACAACGCTTGTCTGCTCCAACTGAATTTCTAAGATCGTCACCCTTACTAATAAACCATCTCTTAGGACCTTAGCTTTGTCTAGCCGAGGACTCCTTCATCCTCAACACACTCTCTTGAGCTATTATGACCAAATCCCACCTTTTATTCATCAACACAGTCTCATCTGACGAAGACTTCTCCTCCTCGGGCAGATCCTTGTTTTCGGCTTGGGCCACAAGCCCAATATACAGGTAGATAATGAACTTCTGAGCCCAAATGCCCTACAATAGCCCCTCGAGATTCTTCTTTCTGGCTCCTCGGGAAGAAAGGAGGATTTCGATGTCCCTAAATTAGCTCTGTGCCCATTTCGCCCTTCCTCTGCTTTTGAAGACGCCTTTTTGACTGCCCAAGACACGCTCCTGGCACTGCAGCATTCAAGACACGTCCTCATTAAATTCTTACGGCTCTTTGTTCCCCACATTCTACGGCGTGATGCGAATCCTACGGTTGAGGGCTTCATTGGGAATTGAGCGGGAACTTTCCCGCTCTCTGCTCTCTCCTTGGTATAAATATCGCTCAAATCAAACCTTCTTTTTACTTTTAGCATTCACTTAGCTTTAACACACATACACTGAATCTGCCAACCTTTCCATTTCATTTGTGATCTCTACAAATATCTAAAGTCTGTCCAAGGAGACCTTCTTTATTTCTGTAAGTCTTCACAAATCTCTACACTCTACTTTTCCATATATTTTTCTGTTTTTCATACATTTTCCCTTCTCGGCCATCTTTTTTCCTTCCAACCTTTCAAGTTCCCTCCAAACCCTTATAGAAATGGGTAGATTTAAGTGTCTGGTAGATTCCGAGAAAGGGATAGAAAACTTTAGGGCTCGTTATAAGATTCCCCCAGGAGTAGGCATTAGGTATTGTAGTGAGGGTCAATGGCATGAGGATAGGCAAGTTGGGGAGGTAGTAATCCCGATAATTTCCTTCATAGAGGGAGGGATGAAAATCCCTATGGGTGGAGTCACTAGAGATTATCTTAGAGCTCATAGGCTGGTTCCCACTCAATGTGCCCCCAATATGTTTAGGATCTTACGCTCCATGGATGCCCTCAACGAAAAGATAGGTTTAGGTCTAACCCACCACGATGTTAATTGGGTCTATAATCTTCACCGTCTAAAGGGGCAGGGATACTACTTGAAATCAAGGTATCCCGAGGTTAGGCTCATCCAATGCCTTCCCGAATCCAACAAGGGGCTAAACAAAGATTTCCTGATCTTGTCAGGGGAATGGAGTGATGGTCTCCCTTGCCCGACGAGAGAGAGAGAACCAGGTGGGGTACTAGGTCTAGGGTACTTATTTATAAGTCCTTTCTTTGATTCGTTGTATTTTCATATCTAATAAAATTTTATTTCCCTAATGAATTTGCAGACAAACGCACTGCTGAACCGAATTTTAGCTTGGTCAACAAGGAAAGCTTAGATAAAATACTCTGCGCCGAGGTCTTTGTACACAACGACGGCCAATTACGAGCAGCTCACATAATCCTAGGGTACAAGCCAATCTCGTCTGGCTTTCAGGCACCGAAGTGTGTGATCAGAGCCAGAGACCCCCGTCTTCACCGCATAAATGTAGCTGTCCCTAGCTTTCTCCTTCCCGAAGGTGTCCCCGTTCCAGAAGGCACCTTCTCCACCCAACCTGTCCAGGAAAGTGATATTTTCATTCAATAGATCCCGGAGGGGATTCCTAGAGCAGATCTTCCCTTCCAACACGCTACTGGTGCATCTGGTTCTTCTAAACCTACCGATAAAGAAGAAGAAGTAATTGAAGTATTAGAGTCCAAGGACGAATTTGAAGCCTTCAACCGACCTTTGTCCCCAGAAGCTTCAACCCCTAATCTCGGCCCACCATTCTCACCAATACTTGACGAAATGGGGATACAACGAAAACCAAAATCCAGCCTGATGGACTTGATAGAGTCCTAGCCGGGGAGGGATGCACTAGTGAAGACTGCCCAGACTAAGCCCCCCACTCCTCCACCTGCTTTGCCCTTCCCGCCTAAACCTGCTGACCTGAAGAGGAAGAGGGAGAGCAAAGGCAAGGAAGGGGTGGATGCTAGCAAATCCCTCCCCCCTCAAGAGGACGAGGCTCAAAGGGTGGCCAAGTAGGCCAAAGTGGGGCAGAGGGGTGCCGAAAGGAGAGGCGACATCCAGGCCAAGCCCTCTACTTGGCTTCCTGCGCCAATGCTAGATCGGGCCCCTCTATTAGCCGACGCCTCCATTAGGGACTTCCAAGGAGGAAAAGCCGGCTATGTGGTCGATGCAGTGGAGCAGGCTTTACTGCTCCCTGGGGACATGGCCGAGCTGCGGTCCATGAGGAGGCATGAGATCTTCCTCAGCCTCAAGAGATACCTGGCCATGGTATGATCTCTTCTTTTCTTTTCCTTCTTAGTTTGCAACTATCGTTTCTCTCTTTGGAAGGCTATTCAAGCCTCCTTCCAGGAAGAAGAGATGGCCAACTACTGCCATCAGCAGATGAAAAAGGAGGAAGAAAGGTGTATCACCGCTGTGGAGGCCTTTCAGGTGGCCGACAAGAGCCTCTAAGAGCACAAGAAGAGGCTGCAGGAGGAGGAAAAGGAAAGAAAATACGCAGCAGCCGCCCTTGAAAACGGTGAAAAGCAAGCTAAGAGCCAAAGGCTGCTGCTGCGCAACGCCAAGGACCAGCTGGCTTCCTCCAAGAACCAAATTGCCGCACTGAAAAAGAAATTGGAGGAGGTTGAGAAAGCCAAGGCTTTAGCCGAGAAAGCCAGGGATAAGGCAGAGAAGGCCAAGGATGAAGCTGAGCAGCATGGGTATGATGTTGGGGTGGCCGAGACCAAGGATGCCCTTAGGGCCGAGGTCCCTGCCGTATGTAGGACGTACTGCGCCCTGGTATGGGATGAAGCCTTCAACCAAGCCGGGGTTAAGGCTTCTTCCGTATTTAGGAAAGCAGAAAACGTCTACTACCCCCCAACCATACGCCCTTCAAGCTCTTCAAACTCTATAGCCAACCCAGCGTCCTCGAAGGCAGGTGACATTCAAGGCGGCCTACCCAAAGTACCTCCTGTAGCCAACACTCCTTCAGAAGGGGCACAGCAGGCTGAGGACATTTCAAAGACAAGGGAGATTAATAAGGATATAGTCCAAGGCTCTGGCTCACCCCCAATTGCTTCAAAGGATCCCTCAAAGGAAAAAGAAACTTCCTAAAGTATGGAGCTGGTATTGGCAACTCTCACCATACCCCCAAAAGAGGATCCTAAGGATAAGGCCAAAGTGTCCTCCACGGTAGCAAGAACACAACCTCCCAAGGGCTCAAAAGAAAAACTTGTAATAAAGATGAAGCAATAGGCTGTCTTTTTTTTTTTTTTTTTTTACCAATTGTAATCAACTTGCCTTTTTGCATTTGATCTGCCTTGTTTTAAGGCTATTGTTAATGAAAATTATGGGCGTTTTCTTTCTTCTTCTCTGTGGCTTATATATTGAAGTCAATATGATTTTTGTTTTATCTAACATTTAACGAAAGTAGTGATAAAATAGAGCTTCTCTCACTAATCTACTCGAGTGACAGAAGATTTCTCCCATTTCACATGATCTGCAGCAATAATAAGTAAAATTTACTAAGTCCACCACCTCGGCAAGGGGCAATTCCAATTTCAAGAACATACTCTACCACAATACTTGCATGTAGTTTCAAATATGATATGTTCCCTACTTATTGGTAATTTTAAAGGAGCAAAAGGATAATTATCTCTTGAACAAATATAAGTAATCCTGTAAATGTTTTAAGTGATGCTCATGAGCATTTCATTGTGACTCTTGTTGTAGTGAAAATCATTGCTGTTTGAAGTGGTTTTACTTGACATTGAAGTCATCAATAAGGGATACTAACTTACCTTAAATTTGTAATCCAAGAAGTCTTCAATAACTAAGGCTTTGCCCTGACCCTTAGCAATTTAATAGAAAACATTGATTCAACCGAAGTGTGTGGTCCGAGGATCCAGGCACGGGCAAGGTCTGGTTCAATACTTAGAACAATGATTGAAAGTTATTTTTTTTCTCAAGGCATGTGATCCGAGGATCTAAGCATGACCAAGGTTCTGTTTGATACTTAGGTAGATGGTAAGAAGTATTAATTTTCCCCAAAGCAGGTGGTTCGAGGAACCAAGCATAGCTAAGGTTCTGTTTAATACTTAAAACAAATGAATAAAAGTTATCAATTTTCCCAAGGCATGTGGTTCGAGGATCCAGACATGACCAAGGTTCTATTTGATATTTAGGTAGATGTCAAGGAGTATTAATTTTCCCAAAGCAGATGGTCCGAGAAACCAGGCATAGCTAAGGTTCTGTTTAATACTTAAAACAATGAATAAAAGTTATCAATTTTCCCAAGACATGTGGTCCGAGGATTCAGGCATGATCAAGGTTCTGTTTGATACTTAGGTAGATGTCAAGGAGTATTAATTTTCCCAAAGTAAATGGTCCGAGGAACCAATTATAGTTAAGATTCTGTTTAATACTTAAAACAATGAATAAAAGTTATCAATTTTCCCAAGGCATGTGGTCTGAGGATCCAAGCATGACCAAGGTTCTGTTTGATACTTAGGTAGATGTCAAAGAGTATTAATTTTCCCAAAGCAGATGGTCCAAGGAACCAAGCATAGCTAAGGTTCTGTTTAATACTTAAAACAATGAATAAAAGTTATCAATTTTCCCAAGGCATGTGGTCCGAGGATCCAAGCATGACCAAGGTTCTGTTTAATACTTAGGTAGATGTCAAGGACACATGACAAGCAATATAACAAACCCAAAATAGGGTGAAGAAAATCTTCATTAATAATAATATCTCCTGAGGTTATATACATTCCAGGGGCGTGGTATAGCCCTTTCCTCTAGATCTTCTAGATAATATGCTTAAATCCCAGCCACTGATGTGATACGATAGGGCCCCTCCCAGTTGGGTCCCAACTTCCCCCATGCTGGGTTCTTGGTAGTCCCCATAACCTTTCTTAGAACCAAGTCTCCAATGGCCAGTGGCCTTAGCTTCACGTTAGCATCATATCCTTGTTTGAGCTAGTGTTGATAGTGAGCCAATTAGACCCTGGCATTTTCTCTCCGTTCTTCAATTAAATCTAAGCTCCTTTCCAATAGCCCATCGTTGCCGCTCGGAGCGAAAGAACTTGTTCTAAGTGTGGGGAACCCAGTTTCCAAAGGAATGACAGCCTCGGCACCATAGGTCATTGAGAAAGGCGTCTCCCCAGTAGATCTACGAGGTGTAGTCCGGTATGTCCAGAGGACGTGTGGCAGTTCTTCCACCCACTTCCTCTTTGCGTCATCTAGTCTTTTTTTGAGTCCACTCACTATAACCTTGTTGACAGCCTCGGCCTGCCCATTTCCTTGTGGATAGGCCGGAGTGGAATACCTATTCTTTATTCCCAGATCACAGAAATTCCTCTTAAAGGTTTTACTATCAAATTGAAGTCCATTGTCCGAGATGAGGGTATGAGGAATTCCAAACCGAATGACAATATTCTTCCAAACAAATTTTTTGGCGTCCATGTCCCTGATGTTTGCCAGGGGTTCAGCTTCGACTCATTTGGTGAAGTAATCCGTGCCAACCAACAGATACCTCTTATTCCCTGCTGCCTTAGGGAAAGGCCCCATAATATCCAAGCCCCATTGAGCGAAAGGCCAAGGACTGGTCAAGGGATTAAGGACTCCTCCAGGTTGGTGAATGTTTGGTGCAAATCTTTGGCATTGGTCACACTTCTTTACATAGTCTTGTGCTTCCCTTTGCATGTTTGGCCACCAGTAGCCTTGTAGCCCCACTGAGCGAAAGGCCAAGGACTGGTCAAGGGATTAAGGACTCCTCTAGGTTAGTGAATGTTTGGTGCAAATCTTTGGCATTGGTCACACTTCTTTACATAGTCTTGTGCTTCCCTTTGCATGTTTGGCCACCAGTAGCCTTGTGTGAGGGCCCTGTGAGACAGATATCTACCTCCCGTGTGGCTTCCACAAATTCCTTCGTGCAATTCTTCCAGGAGCAGCTCAACTGCTTCAGGGTGCACGCACAGCAGATACGGGCCAAAAAAAGATCTCTTATACAGTTTCTGGTCCTCAGACAGCCAAAACCAAGGAGCTTTTCTTCGCACCTTGTCAACCTCGGATTTATTCTCGGGCAAAACATCTTCCTTAAGGAATAGCATAATAGGGTCCATCCAACTAGGCCCCACCCTTATTTGGTGAACATGAACCACACTCCTTCCCACTTCAAAAGGTTTGCACAAGTCCTCCACAAGGATTACCCGAGGTAAGCCCTATGTCGAGGAGGTTGCTAGTGTGGCGAGAAAGTCCGCATGTGCATTCCTACTTCTAGGAACTTGTGATAAAACAAAAGACTTAATTCCAAATTGTAAGTGTCTAACCTGGCTCAAATATTCCTGCATTCTGGGATCTCTTACCTCCAACTCCCCTTGGACTTAGCCTACTACCAGCCTTGAATCAGAGAATATCTCCACTGCTTTTCCACCCATTTTCTGAACCATGGTCATCCCTACCAAGAGAGCTTCGTATTTGGCCTAATTGTTTGTAGCCGAGAATCCCAATCTCAAGGATTTCTCGATTGTGATCTTTTCTAGGGATACTAGGACTAGCTCCACTCCAAATTCTCTATGATTAGCTGCACCATCAGCGTAAACCTTTTAAGACAAAGGCTCTTGCAAGGAGATTACGCCAACCGATTTTTCATCCATGTTTTGCTCCTCTAATTTATCCTCTGATGGGGTCTCGGCGAACTCAACCACCAGATCAGCGAGGACCTGACCTTTGACAGAGGTGCGAGGCATATATTTGATATCAAAAGCCCCTAGGATCATGCTCCACTTTGCAATTCTCCCTGTGTAGTCGACACTCTAAAGTAGAGATCTGAGCGGGAGCTGAGTCAAGACAACAACCGTGTGTGATTAGAAATAATGGGGGAGCTTACATGTGCCATGCACCACTGCCAAAATGGCCTTCTCAAGTGGTAAGTACCGGACCTTTATATAATGACTTGCTTATGTAATAGACTGGCCTCTACACGCCATTATCAACACGGATCAAAACTAAACTTACTGCATGGGAGGCCATAGCGATGTAAGCAAACAGAACCTCGTCTACCTCGGGCCTTAACATAATTGGTGGCCGAGAAAGGTACTCTTTCAACTGCTAGAAAGCCAGGGCACACTCCTTGGTCCATTCAAAACCCTTCCATTTGTTCAACAGTTGAAAGAAAGGCCTACACCTGTCTGTTGACCGAGAAATGAACCGGTTTAAAGCAGCAGTTATCCCAGTTAACCTTTGGACTTCTTTGGGATTCCGAGGTGGTTGCAGATTGTTGATTGCCTTGATTTGGTCAAGGTTGACCTCAATCCCATGGTGTGTGACCATGTAGCCCAAGAACTTCCCTGATCTAACGCCAAAAGAACACTTAGAAGCATTAAGTCGCAACTTATGTTTCCTCAAGATAGCAAAGATATTTTCGAGGTCACTAACATGCTCGAATTCTGCCGTGCTTTTTACCACCATATCATCGATATAAATTTCAATGTTTTTTCCTAACTGTGGCTCAAATATCCTGGTCATCATCCTCTGGTAAGTAGCCCCTACATTCTTCAAACCAAAGGGCATCACCTTGTAATGGTAGTTTCCAACAGGAGTAACAAAAGCCATCCTCTCTTGGTCGTCCAGGGCTAAAGGTATCTGATGGCACCCCTGAAAAGCGTCCAAAATACTCATCCGAGGATGGCCCACCGTTGCGTCCACCAGTTGGTCAATCTGAGGCATAGGGAAAGGGTCCTTTGGGCAGGCTTTGATCAGGTCTGTGAAATCTACGCATACACGCCACTTCCCAGTCTTTTTCTTTACCACTACGGTCTTGGCTAACCATTCAAGGTAAAAAACTTCCTTAATTGCCCCAGCCTGCTTAAACTTCGTCACCTTGTCTCTAACAGCATCTGAGTGTTCCTTGGACAAACACCGAGGTGGTTGCCTCCTGGGGGTGACCATTGGATTGACATTTAGATGATGGCAAATGAAGCTTGAATCCACTCCTGGAGCTTCATAAGCATTCCAAGCGAAAACATCAACGTTCTCCTTGAGAAAAATCACCAACTCCTCCTTCTCCTGAGGTGGTAGCTGAGCTCTGACCTGAAAAATTTTTTCCGGATCATCACCTATGGTGAATTTCTCTAAATCTTCACATTTGGCTTCCTCGGCCGGCCTCTTTGCAGATAATTCCAGAGACTTTGATTGCTATAAACCTTTCTTGATCATGGCCGAGGACTCAGCTACTGATTGATGCAAAATTGCAGACACGAGGCACTGCCTAGTGTGAGAGACCGCGCCCCCGGCCCGTTTTTATAGGATTTTGGGCCAAACCCACGTGAATGGGTGGAGTCGTGTTATTGCCTCTCAAAATGGAGGTTCGACTGATTATATTTTTCCCTTTAGATTAAAGGTTTTACAATGGAGTCGCCACTTATTTAATTATTGGAAAAACAAGAAAATCATAATTGAAAAATTCCTCATTTTATTAAATTGAAATTGAATTTACATTGATCATAGGAAAATTACATGGCTTTGGTCCTAGATACAATCTAAGATAAAGTACATAGCTTTGTATCCTAGTTACAATCTAAAAATCAAAAATTACATGGATAAGCATTTGATCTACTAACCCTTAATCTAAGCTCGGAGACTATGTTACAAGGTGGGAAGGTGTTAGGCACCCACCTTACCCGGTGAAACCGGTCTTCTAGACTATGGTGGCCAACATTCATATCATATCATCCAATATGTCAATCAATTTGCATGTTGAATTTAATGTGTGTGCATGTGATAAACCCTAATTCAATTTATTAAGCATTGCATTTGGATTGAAAAGTAAATTCTAGTGAATGTGTGTGTATGGTGCTATCCTAGATTCAAAGATTTGAAAGAATTATGAAACAAACATATTTTTCATATTTTTGATATGGATTTAGGATCAAAACTAGTGTTTATGCATGAACATGTGATAAACAACCAAGAACATGTGAAGAACACATAAGAACATTTAAGAACATTCAAATATATTCAAGAGAATTATCCTGCTTTAATCTTAAATTCTCATCATGGAAACATAAACAAACAGTTAGGGAAGGGGATTATACCTTCATGCATGATCTATATGGTGGAGGAGGGGACTCTTGATGGAAGTTATAAGGGTGGAGGAAAAGAAGAGTTAGGAGAGGAAGAGTGAGTCTCACTCAATACCTTGAGTCTCAAGAAGACCAAGATATGACAAGACTACTCAACTTCACTAAAACTCAAAAGAAGAGAAGAGAGGGGTTTTTTTTTTGTGTCTTGGAATGAAAGAGATGGGGGGTTTATATAGTAGTGGTGGAGGAAATATGAATGGAAGGCCATTTAATGAGGGTTGACAAAGAATCATGAACCTAGACCTCATTTTAGCCTTAGGGAAAATCTGGTGCATTAAATGGAAAGATTGGTGGGAGTGAGGAGCAAGCCAAAATTCGGTTTTCTCGTAGCTGCTGTAACAGCTTATAGAGCCAACTTTAAAAAATCATATCTGCCTCAATTCTGATCGTAATTGTCTCATTCTTGTGCTCAAATTGAAGCCCCGGATGTCTAGTTTCTGGGAAAATTAACCTCATTCACAGATTCAAAATATTCTGAGAGATATCGATGAAATGGTGAGCAGAGGTCATTTGTTAGAAAATGGTTTCAGCACAATTAACACCAATAGGTCCCAAATTAGCTCCCAATTAATATTAAATGGCTCCAATCACTCCCATTTCAGACTTAATTGGTTTCAAATTTACTCTAATTAAAAGATAATTGCACAAATTACTCATTGAATAATTAATGTTTAACTATCTCGTTAATTAGGTGTGTGTAACCCTACCATAAAATGTAGTCCTAACCAATCAAATTATGACACATCATCGATCTCAAATTTATTATACTTATAACCAATTGAAATCAATTGTTCATAATCACATATAGTCGGACTCAATTTGTGATAGTACATCTCAGCCATTAAAACTTGATTTGATGATAACTTTCAATCTAATGGTCCGATTAAGGCTCATGACCAGTCGATTTAATCGTTACAATATCAAGATCACTTTGGTGAAATGAGATTAAGGATCTAATGACCAGAATCAAGATGCATATTTTCAATGTGAAATTACCCTTTTACCCTCCATGTCAAGTTAAATACGGGTTGCAAAATAGGGTGTCAACTCCTAGCCATAGATTGGTTCCCTACCAGCTCCTCAACCTGGTCTCCGGACAGATACTTAACCTTCTGATGTAGAGTTGAAGAAACAACACCCAAGGTATGAAGCCAGGGTCTGGCGACAATGGCCGTGTAAGGGAAGTATGCATCCACCACTATGAAGTCCACTTCCACCACCTCTGAGCCGGCCTGTACGGGCAACCTAATCTGGCCCTTCGGGGCAAAAAGCTTCCCATCAAAGCTTACCAAAGGTGAATCGTAGGTTGTGAGGTCTTCAGGTTTTAAGTTTAGTCCTCTGTACAAGTCAGGATACATGACTTCTACACAACTGCCCTGGTCCACCATTACCCTCTTCACATCATACCCCCTTATTTTAAGGGTGACCACTAAAGCGTCATCATGTGGTTGGATAGTTCCAATCTCATCTTCGTCCAAGAAACTCAATGAAAATCGGATTTCCAATCTAACTCTCTTCAGCTCGGAGTTGGGGTCCTCGGCTGGTGACCTGGCCACAGACATCACCCTGGCAGGTTGAGAACTAGTTCTCCCAGGCGCAACAAAAATGACATTAATTATACCTAACGAGGGCTTTGAAGAAGCATTCCCCTGAGCCCCTGATCTTGACTGGTCCCCCTATCCGTTGGGTTTGTACAAAAATTGTTGCAACTTCCCCTCCTTAACCAGTTGCTCCAGATGGTTCCACAATATTCGACAATCCTCGGTGGTATGTCCTCGGTCTTGGTGGTACTGGCAATGGAGGCTTTGGTTGCGCCTCAAAGGATCTCCACTCATCTTATTCGGCCATTTGAAATACGGCTCGTTCTTAATCTTCTTTAAAACTTGATGCACCGGTTCTCAGAACACGGTGTACCACTTGAGGGGCTGTAGGTCCAGATTGTCCAGCAAAATCTCTCCGGGGTCTGTTATTATTGTAGCGGTCCGACCTAAAATCCCTCCTCTCCTGAGGGATAACCTTGCCCTTCCCCATATCTTGCTGCTGGTCTTTCTCAACCCTTTTATACTTGTCAATCTGATCCATAAGTTGACGTATACTAGTAACAGGTTTCCCCGTCAAAGACTTCCTTAGGCCGTGCTCGGCAGGTAGGTCGAGCTTGAAGGTACTGATGGCTACATCCTCAAAATCACCATCTATCTCGTTGAACATTTCCCAATATCGGTCCGAGTATGTTTTCAAAGTTTCTCCTTCTCTCATGGACAAAGATAGCAAGGAAGCCAAAGGACGAGGAGCTCTGCTCCACGTAATGAAACGGGACCCAAACGTTTGGGTGAGTTCCTTAAAGGAATCAATGGAACCTGTCTTCAGACCGTCAAACCACCTCATCGCCACAGGCCCCAAATTGGATGGGAAAACCTTGCACATCAAGGCTTCATTCTTGGAATGTACAACCATCTTTTGATTAAAGTGGCTAACATGTTCAACAGGGTCTATTCTGCCATTATACAAGGTGAAAGTGGGTTAAGTGAACCACCAAGGAAGTCTCATTTCCTCAATCCAACGGGTGAAGGGCGATTTGGAAATTTGGTTGAGTGCTTTACTTATAGCGTCATTTACCAGGCCTCTCGAAGATGAATTATTGTTTTTGCGTTCATGGCGGTAGTCTTCATTGTATGAGAAAGATTCGCTGGGGGAGTTCTTGACCTTTGTCTGTAGTCTTTGTCCTTCTCATCACCGAAAGAGTAGTCAGAGTTAGAAGGAGCTCGCCTTCTGCGCTCGTGGCGTAAGCTTCTCTTTAGGTGATTAATTTCCTTCTGCATGTTTCTGGCATTCTCCTTATGAGAGAGATAGTTTTTATCCACAGAAATGATCTTGATGTTGAGACCCCAAAGATTCTGCTTGATTTGGACCTGAACCTACCATCGTTCAACGTCTAACTTACTATCGCACCAGTAATTCTCACAGACGATGCCAATTGTAAGGACTCGTTTTGTGTTCCTAGCCCAACACGTGGATGGATTTAGGCTCAAAAAGCCCAAAAACAATGAATTTGTAGAGAATGGGTTAGAAAACTAGACTTTAGTTAACCGAACAACGAGTTAGATAGGTTTGATGACAAAGAATGAAAATACACAAGTGTAAGCTGAAGAAAAAGAAATCCTCGGCGAAATCCGAGGACACTGGTTCTTATATAAAGTTCTATGTTAATGTTACAAATTTGATTGTAAACTGCTACAGTATTTCTTTCCTGAATTTTTCGATCCCCCTATCTTACCCCCTCCTTCTCGTTTTACACTGTCTTCCTCTTTCATTTTCACCTTCCACGTGCATTCTAGACAGTTGGTTTGGATACTTGTCCCATCAGCACTCCCTATAAGTCCTCATGTAGGAGCTGTAAGGCTGAAATCCACTGCAAGGTTGTTAAATCCGAACCGGACCGGACGGTCCAACCCAGGTACCCGGGACCCGAACCCCAATCCGGTTCTTTAGCAAGAGAAAACGGGTCCTGAAATTTAATTAGGAAAAACGCATGCTCCAGGTATAGAACTAGCGACCTCCTACGAGTTTTGGACTTTTGTCCAACACGCTACCCACCGGACTAGTAGACTTCCTTGTGTCCTTCTTGACATTTATATTTTATTTATTTTAATTTTACAAGATTAATAGTTTTGGATTTAATTTTATCACTATTTACTTAATAGTATTTTCTTTTTCTTTTTTTTTGTTCAAGAATTATTCTTTCACATCAATAAATATGAATATGAAAATTGTAAATTTATGTTAAGAATGATTTTATTTTAAATTAAAATGCATTTTTTATTTGAAAGATTAATAAATACAATTTTTTAAAGCTTGTTTATATTTATTATTTTCTATTCACTTTATAAAAATAACGAAAATACATTTAAAAGTTTTTTTAATTGCATAATATTTTTTTAAGGGTAAATTTTCATATTTTTACACATTTAATACATTTATTTGTATTTTAATTAATATTAAATTAATTTTGACGTCATCACGGTTCGACCTCGGTTGGACCTCGGTCCGACCTTAAAAACCTTGAACCTCTCCCTTCTCCGGTTCTTTGAACGGTCCGGGTCTAAAAATCATGATCCACTGTTCAGGCATCACCTCCACATTAATGCGGCTAGAGAGTTAGCTGCAGTGCATTTAATGCGGAGGCAGCAGCTTTCTTCTAAGATATTTTGAGACTCCTCCTTATCTGATGTTTCTGCAGTGCTTGTCTGCTCCAACTGAATTTCCGAAATCGTCACCCTTACTGATAAACCATCTCTTAGGACCTCGGCTTTGTCTAGCCGAGGACTCCTTCATCCTTGGCACACTCTCTTGAGCTATTATGACCAAATCCCACCTTTTATTCATCAACACAGTCTCCTCTGACGAAGACTTCTCCTCCTCGAGCAGATCCTTGTTCTCGGCTTGGGCCACAGGCCCAATATACGGGTAGATAATGAACTTCTGAGCCCAAGGGCCCTACACCTATATATAGCTCCCTGTATAGTGATAAGTTTGGTACTGAAATTGTTCATTTCTGACTTGATTGTTTGTTATGTTATTTGTGGCTTAACGTGGTGTAGTTTGGTTTGCTTGATTTTGGTGCATTTGTTCCTGTTTTGTCTACAAAATGTTATTGGCATTTGTTTTGATTCAAGGCAGGGGAACGACAACGTCGTTCCCTTAATTTTTTTTTTTTTTTTTTTTTAGATTTTTCTTATTTTATTTTAATTTCGAATTTATAAAAATAAATAAATAAATAAAAGAGAGCAAAACGGCGTCGTTTCAAGCATATCTAACGGCAGCACTAACTGAGTTGTAACGAAGCCTTGAATTGACAAAAATTGAAAGTTAGAGAACTGAATTGACAAAACTGAAAGTTAGAGGATTGAAATGAAAAACAGTGAAAGTTAGAGGATCAGTTTTGCATTTTTGCCTTTTTATTTTAAACAACGGTTTAAACAAGTGGGGGTCACTTTCCCCTTTTTCTGAGAAGAGCTTAAAATAGATCATGGAGATTATGAACAAATCCATGATAAAAGACAGGTGCCTCGCATTTTTGTCTATAGCTTGCTTCTTCTCCTTTTTTTTTTTCCTTTTTTAATTCTTTTTCAGTCTATACCTTGCTTCTACAACATAGTAAGAAGTGTTAAATGTCCTGACTCAAAAAGGAGGTATAACGAACCCACATGTACTATTCCAATTCCAATCATCATTGGGAAACAACAGAAGCAATCATTATGAATCATATATTATATAATATTAATTAAAAAAGGGGGGGGGGGGGGGGGGGGGGGTGGGGGACTCGTAGTACATATGGAATACGTGTAAGATATTGTTCGAAAACTGAGGTTGTTAGATGCAAAAGACCTATAATTCAACTCAAGGCCAATCAAGCATTATCCCAACATGACCAACATCTCCTGGCATGAACGGAGATAAAAGTTTTTTTATAATAATACCCCCAAATTTGCAACTTTTGATGGACGTACTTATAAAAAAATTTATTTTAGTTAGCCCACAGAAAAAATCTCTTAATAAGTGGTCATGTTAAACCTACATCATCACATCTTTAACATGGAGAATCCTGACCAGCCAGCATCCTAGGAAAGATGAGAGCTTTCTCTTTTCTGTTTTGAAAAATAAGGTATTTTATTCAAAAGAAGGAGAGCTCAAAATGGTAAGCTTCCTAAAGAATGTAACAAAAAGAGGGATGAGAGCTTTCTCAAAATTACCTAACATATTTATTGGTCATGCTTGTTTGAGTTCTCGCCTAATCTTAGCAGCATTTCTCATCTTCATTACAAAAAAATCCATCACTAGAAATCAGACTGAAATATCATCACCAATAATCTCCACAAGAGCATGCTCCTTCCTTAAAATGGTGAAATCGATGAGCATCTCTAACAATGATTTCCCTTTCTGTAACCTTAGAGATAAACTTGGTAGCCGTATGACAGTCCCCACAAACTCTAAGATTCTTCTTTATTCTAATGACACTATCAGGTCTTGTATTTAATAGCCCAAAAACAATTGCCAGCTTCTCACTATGCACATTTAACATCTTCTCCTTCATCTCTTCCTCCACATCATGCAATACAAAGTTCAGATCAGGCACGTACCCAACTTCTCGAATTCTATTTATCATCTTCTCCAACTCTGTATAGATCAAATTAGTTTGGGGGTTTGACTGATCCCCAGCCACAAAAGTATAGACCTTGTTTTCAATCTCTATAATTGTATGGCCAGCAATTTTCCTCACCCCTCTTCGTTTCATTAGAGCTCTAACCCTATCAGCATCATTTCTTTTGCCTGATGATGAGTAAATATTGGACAAGAGAACATACCGACCAGGGTTATCTGCATCTAACTCAAATAAATATTTTGCAGCAACTTCAGCTAGTTCTACATTTAAATGAATTCTACATGCCCCAAGCAAGGCTCCCCAAACACCAGCATCTGGCCTCGTAGGCATTCTCTCAATAAAATCACGGGCTTCATTTAGTCGACCAGCTCGACCCAAGAGGTCAACCATACATGCATAATGTTCAGGTCTTGGTGTAACCTGAAAATCTCTACTCATGGAATTGAAGCATTCCCATCCTTCGACAATCAATCCACCATGACTGCAAGCAGACAAGACCGACAAAAATGCAACATGGTCTGGCTTTATTGAGGCCTTCATCTGATCAAATAGGTAGAGCGCTTCTCTACCATTGCCATGTATTCCATATCCTGAAATTAATGTACTCCATGAGACTATATTTCTTTCCTGCATCTTATCAAAATATTTTCTAGCATATACCAAACTTCCACATTTTACATAGAGATCGATTAGAGAAGTTTCAAGTGCTATTTGGTTTTTGTAAAATCTACGAGTAATGATCCCATGAACGCAGCGTGCATGCTGGAAAGATGCTAAATTTGAACAAGCATGAATCACACTCAAAAGGGTCACCGAATCAAGTAAAATTCTTTGTAATATCATCTGTTTAAAGAGCTTTAAGGCTTCAAGAGACAAATCAGCTTGAGCATAAGCTTCAATCATGGATGCCCAAGACACCAAATCCTTCTCAAGGATTCCATCAAAGAATCTTCGAGCAATGTCAATTCTCCCACATCGTGCATACATTACCATTGCTGCATTTTGGACAGATCGATCAAAATCAAGTCCATTATCTATCACAACTCTACATATATCATCAGCCTCATTTCCTCTATTTACACATGCCATAACATTTAATATAACAGCCCTGTTTGGCCTGATTCCTTCACCCAACATCTGTGAGAACAGCAACACTCCTTCTTCATAATGCCCATTTTGCGCATATGCACCAATCATTGAACTCCAAGAGACTATATTTTTTTGGGGCATTTTGTCAAAAACTAGCCAAGAAGTATCAAGACGCTCACACTTACCATACATGGAAATGAGTGAATTACCAACATAAACATCTGATACATAGCCAGATGCCATCACGTTGCCATGAACTATAACCCCAAATTTGACATCCTTAACACATCCACACGCCTTGAGAACAAAAGGAAAAGTAAAATTGTCAGGTTGAATTCCCAGTTCTTGCATTTGGCTGTATAGAAGCATGGAACGGTAATATAGGCCATTGTCAACAAAGCCTTGGATCATTACATTCCAAAGGAAGACATCATTGGATTGGAAGGTTGAGAAAAGGGTGTAGGCATGAGACATGGATCCTAGAGAGGCATAACGGGCAATGAGGTTGGTTGAAAAAAAGAGGTTTAGGTGAAGATGTGATTTGAGCATGGAAGTGTGGACAGATTGCAAAGATCGAAAGGTCCTGCATTGCTTGATCAATGAGACACACGTGTCCGGCTCAATTGGTTGGAGAACAAACTTGGTTTGTGCTTCTGCATGGTAGAAGACGAAACGTAACTGACAGTGTGGAGGATTCAATGCAGCTAGCTTCTGCATAAAAATAAGGTCCTTAGGATCAATGATTTATATGTTCCTGTTATTTCTCCAGCATTATTAAGACTATCATATTCATTTATGTTTTATTATCTTCACTTTAAAATTATCTTTAAGAGAACAAGATAATAATAGGGTTTTAGAAGGAAGATGAAGCTTGCTAACAAAATAACAAGCATTGCTTTTCTTTCAGTGATCATGTTCAAGATTCAAATTGTGTATTAGGGACTTTCAATTAAGCACCATTTGTTTACATTTGTTTTTCCAGAACTACTATCATTTTTTTCTGAATTCATTACTTTATTTACTTTAATTAATTACTCAACTCCTGTATGACTTATTCATCCTTTCACTGCCCCAAGAGAAGGAATTGAAAGAACTGTGTTAAGGGATGCACTTGTCGAAAATCCAGACTATTTTATCCAATCTACCAAAACATTTATGCTATGATAATAATAGATTGGTGAGAGATGTGGGAATTATATGCCTTAGTAAATTTACAACTGCTCACTAATAGGCTTCATATACAACATGAGACTTATTGGCATAAGAAAGATACATAAAAGAGCAATTTACTTTCAGTGTGCTCAAGAACCTCCCATACCTTTACACAAATTCGCATATAGAGTTCTGGAAATAGTGGTCTATGCAGAAAATCAGCAATGTTAACGCCAAAACATCCCCTAAAAACAAAGGAAGAAAAACATTTAAGACAATAAATATGTAACCACTCGCTCCCAAATTTAGGAAAGCAGTTGATCAATTATCTCACAATTCACTTTTAATTGGTGAGTAAGCAAATTCTATTGTCATAAAAACATGACTTTAAGCCCTATACACTTCTTTTTTCTTTTCTTTTTTGAGAAGGAAGCCCTATGCACTTTAGTAAATACAACAGAACTAGCACCAAACCTCATAAACTATATAGATCACACCCAAACATGACATGAAAGACAAACAAATTCTTTTTTTGTTGCAATACTTCTTATTAGAATTCTTTTTATTTTTAAAATCCTTATTACACTATCATTTCATTGCTTAAATTATTCTCTTTTCTAGCTTCTTCTTTTTCTTCAACTTCATAAGTCATTGGAATCCAGTTCTTTTCTCTCCTCGTCTTCAGTTTTTTCAAAGGTCATACCCTGTGCACAACACTCTTGCTTATGCCAAGTCAAGAAAAGGTGATTGGTATGCAGCCTTACCCTCAACTTTTAGAGAGGCTAATTCCCAAACTTGAGTCAGTACTTATATCTTGGTCCAAATTAGTAGCACTATAGCTAACTCATGATTAAGAATTATCACTCAACTTAAATTTTCAGTGAAGAAACTAATTAGTTTCAATATATCAAATTGTGAAAAAATAAATAAATAAATAAAAAACAATAAATAAAAACCTCCATGCATTCCAATGCATCATTGAGCTTAGGTATTGGGGAAATAACACCTTGGGAAGCCTCAAACATATATGGACACCACCTTTGAGTTTGGGCCCAATTATGCTACATTAATCATTCACTCATGTTATTCTTATTCAATGTGAGACTTCACTCACACATGTATTCTCAACATTAGGTTATAATGAACATCTCAAGAACTTCTTGCACCACATCACCCAACAAATCAGCATGAAACCATGTTTTACTTCCCACTCTTCATGCAAGCTGAAGATAATACCCCCCTCAACAAGACAAAATACTCCATACAAGCAGACAATTGAAAAAAGAGAACACATTAATTTCATTAACTACATAAATAAATAAAAATTAACAGAAACATTGAAATAATTAGACTTCCCAGTAATGGATACAAACAAAATTCAAATTTTAATAATTCATTTATTTCTTCTCTTTTTCCCCTCTTTTTGTTTTTCTAGGGAAAGTAACACAAATCATGGGCAACATATGTAAATAACTTAAACAAACACAAACAACTAGAAGAAAATTCAAAGGTTGAACTTTTCCTTTCTTTTTCTTATTCGCTCCATTTGTTTCGATGTAAAATATTTGCAAAGGTAAAATATTTTACATGTAAAATATTTGCAAGAAAATATTTTCATTTTACAGTATTTGGCAGTGTATATGAAAATGTTGTGTAAAATATTTTCCAGAGTTTGGCACAACGTAAAATCGAAATAAAAAAAACCGGTAAAACTTTAAAATTGTATTGAGACATCACCACCAATGGCTAAGGTTGAATCTACTTATACAAGTTCAAAATAATGAATAACATTGATTATGATCGTTTAAGGGATACTATGATAAATTGTACTGAGACATCACCAATAATTAAAAAGGTTAATCTACTTATAGTACCACTTCTTTGAGCTTTAGCTGAAGCTTGTAAATCATCTTGTAAACTTCTTTTGTTGTAGAAAGCTGTGTAGAGAAAATGTGTAATTAGCTAGTGCACAGAATTTTGTGCAATAAGCAATTGACCAAAACAAGGAGACAAGCACACAATTATATTAAGCATATCACTAATTAACCTTTCAATGAATATATATATATATATATATATTCATTGATTTAGGCAAAAATGTGTAAGTTTCAGGCTAGCACCCAGGTTTGTATCATACAATCAAAACAATGACCACAAAATGACCATTAACTATTGGATCCTTGCATCATCATAATTCCAGCCACATTTTTTATTTGAGTGGTATAGCAATAAGAAATTGGAGTTGGCTGGATAAATTCTTTACTTATAAAAAATGAATAGTTCAGCTCAACTGATGCTGTAGCAATGGGCTGGTCAGAGAAGAATTATGCACAATTGTACCCCAAAACTAGTCTTTTGGCCCCTACTCAATTCAATAAGACTATTTGGTCCAATAAACCTCCAAGGTAACTGACTGTATGTGGTAGATAGATTATTGAGAATTGACAGCTCAGGGTATCATATGATTTCCTTACCATCTCTCTATTACTCTGACTTGCCCCTTTAATCTTTCTCTCTCTCATCAATATAAAGATTATATTAAATCAGATCTGTGAATAAATTATAAGTCAATTAAACTCTTAATTTTATTCCGGATAATTTCCACTAGCAAACTGTAATTGTCTCTAGCCCTTTCTATATCAGACCCAAACCCCGATTTCCCCAGATTAAAGGCGGAAGTGGCAGAGTTCAGCTGCTATTCTGCGTGATGAACTTAGCAAAATCATCACTTTGGCATAATTCCAATACATGTAGCCTCTGGAACAATGTTTATTCCTGCTGCTTTGGTAAGATAAGAGAAGACGGAAGGAAAAAGTTAAATCCCTTTGAGTTTTGACTCCCACCCTTAAGTCAAACTACTTCACTCATTCCATTCCAGTTTCGACCTTCACCCCCTACACCATAACAGTATTCAATACTAACTCTACAGTCTACAGACCATGAACCAGCAGAATTCAACTCAATATAATTGTTGCTTGGCAAAGGCATTCCATTCCAGGTACAAGCCCCTCCATAAAGGTTTCCTCCTCCTACTTTTGTCGAAGGTAAGTGACAAATCACCAAAACCACAAAAATTAATAAAGCAGTAGTAAAGAAGAGAGAGAGAGAGAATCTGTTAGTATTTTCATTTAACAATCACCCCATTGTTAAATGAAAGCTCAAAACACATATATCAGAATACTCTCCCAACTTCATAACTCAGCAAGTTGAGGTATAAAAATACTCTAACTGACCCTGCTGCTTTATTGTCAAGTAGCCCTAAACTAAGGAGTAACTAATTAACCAATAATTATGGTTGTATAAAATATAAACAGTGGATTAACTCAGACCCACCTGATTGATATGACCTATTTTGGATTATTTTAGCTAATGCTTTGGTTGGTATAAAATATAAACAACAGCCTTTAATCCAAGGAACAAAGTGCAAACATGGCCTCAAAGGGAATCAAACACTGAATTCATATCAGATCTGCTACTTCAAATTCTAACAAGGAATCTTGGATCTCAAACGTATATCATAAACTAGTATACAATAAGTTCATCACAAATTATCATACTGCCTGCACACACACATTTTGCATTATCTCAGATAATGTTTTCAATCTTTCCTTAGACAGCCTATATCGATGTTTGTGATGACACAACCTATGCATGGCATGCTAAGTCCCACAAGACTAGAGCAGTAGCTGCTATTATTCCAGCTATTACAACGGCTGGAATTTACCCAGGAGTGAACAAGGGTGCTGTCATATTCATTATTTTGATGTAATCAATAGTTTTCACACCCTTGTGCATACATTCTGGAAAATAAATAAAACTAAACAAAAATAATTGACCAAGATAAGAACTATTAGTATTTTTTACATAAACTGATTAACATGATTATGATCTCATATACAAATATACAGTGCTTCAGGGCCATTAGTTAAACATGGTTGTGGGGAATTGTTTTAAACAATCATCGAGTCCCTGTGTCCCACAATTCTAATCAGCATTTTTTTTTTGTTTATGTTAAAGTCACAGCTCCCAATGAATAGGCCAAGTATACGAGAACTCCTATCAATACATACATTGTGAGACAAAGTGCAAACATGGCCTCAAAGGGAATCAAACATTGGATTCATATCAGATCTGCTACTTCAAATTCTAACTAGGAATCTTGGATCTCAAACATATATCATAAACTAGTATACAATAAGTTCATCACAAATTATCATAATGCCACACATAAATAAAACCCCCCAAAAAAAAACCCAGATCTGAAAATCATAAACCCTAACTCATATCAAACAACCAATGTCAAAATCATCAAAAAAAATAAATAAATCTCACACAACCAAATCAACACCGAAAAACCCTTATGAAAAATGATAAGAAATCAAATATGTGTAAAAAATTATGATTCATCAAAATTAAAACCTGAAACTTTGAGTTGTTTTTCCAGCGAGGAGTAGAAATCGAACCTAAGAAAAACCAGAGAAGGGTTAGAGATGAAGAAAAACGAAAAGAAAAGGAGAAATCTAATAAAAAAAGGCAGAAAAGTACCTGGTTTGCCGGCGATGGGCGGCGCCGGCGGAAGTTGGAGCTGGCCGGTGGTGCCTTGGACCTTGGAGCTGAAGATTGGCGGGAGAGGGTGGCTGGATTTTTTTGGAAAGATATACGAGAGGGAGAGTTTTAGCGCGAAAGTGCGAGAGTGATAAGTATCGGGCTGTTGACAAAATGTAAAATGTTTTCCCAAAATTTTAAGCTTAAAATATTGTACGTAAATTTGTTTTAGTTAATTTGGTTGGCTGAAAATATTAAGGCCCTTTAGTAAGTATGTTCAAATATATGTTCTCAGTTTTTAAATAACATTATATTTATTTTCATATATTTTTTTACATACATGTATTTTTAAAAAATATAAACAACGTTATTAGAATAACATTACCAAACAAGCCCTATATTTTTTATCAAATATTTTACTGCAAAATAAACACTATAAAATTGAAAAATATTTTTCTGAAAATATTTTATGTAAGGACTCGATTTGTAGCGACCCCCAAATGGGTATATGGGGTTCGAACGTTAAAGGCCCAGACAATAAAATTTGTAGAGAGTGGGCTAAAAGGCTAGACCTTGGTGAACGGACAACCGTTAGTCATGATGTTCGTGATGATCGTACAGAGATGAACTGTGCTTGTCCAAGAAGATTTTTCTCTTGGCACGGCTTGGGAGGCTCTCTTTCTTGGCCTTCGTCCCCCCCCCCCCCCCCTTTTTTTTGGATTGCTTCCTTCTCCTTTCATACTAGCCTTTACCCTCTTCCCAACGTCCACGTGTAGGTTCAGTTTTCGAGAGCTGATACTTGTCCTATCAGCCCATACCCAAAGTGGTTGGGGGCGGTTGTAAAAGCTGAAAAGTATTGCTCTGTCAGGCGCAGAGTACTTAATTACAGTAATTGCAACATTTCCCTTGTCTTTTGTCAACACACTGTTCAGGGATCCTTTCCCCATCAATGCGGAGGTGTTTAGCTTTTCCTTGAACCGCTCCTACACCGTACTCGCCCTTTCTTCCAGGAGCGATTTAGGATGCCGAGGACAGAATCATTCTCGGCTATATCTCTAGGCCATTTGGACTTTCGTTGCATGTCCTCGACAACGCCTCTCCTCGACGTGGGCCTTAGGCCCTAATGTAAAGTGGGCCTGGATCACAAATTCTCTGACCCCACAATAGCCCCTCAAAATCCTACTGTCCGGCTCCTCGGACGGAGAGGAGGGTTTTGATGACATCGGGCCTATGTCATGGTTTGCTAAGACTTATCCTTCATCAATGCCGGAGCCTCGTCGTTTGCCTGGGACATGCCCCTAGTTGTAAAAGATTCTTTTGGTTTACCCACGCTGTGCTCCTGCCGTTTCAGTACACGAGGCGCGCCTTTAATAAAGTCTCTTTACGAGGCGGCACAAATCAAACGGCTGAAGACTGCTTTTGGAATTAAGTGGGACTTACCTCGTTTGTAGTTTTTCTTGGAAATTTGTACAGATTAAATGCCGCCAGGCTTGCCCTCCATATAAGAAGCACGGTGGGAAGTCATTTCCTTTATGTACGGACCCTTTAAGCTTTTTAAATCTCTAACCCTCCAGTTGTGCTCAAAGTCCCCACTACCAGTGTGACTAAGCCCTAGGGAGTGATATGGTCAAGTCTAGGATGAGGGCAAAAGGACCACACCTTCACCAGAAGCATTGGGTTTCTCCGAGACTCAAGATGGCCCAGTCAGGGCAAGGAAGTCAAAGACTCAAGACACTTATTCCCCTTGATATGGCAAGAAAGGAGCCTCTTCTTCCTTCAGCCAAAATCCGAAGCAGGTGGAGGTCGCATCAGATTTTTGGTGCGACAGCACTGAGGTTTCTCACCGTCGGTACCATCCGCTCTCACTCGATTGCTGCTAATATGATACTTGCTCGATTGCAGTCAGAGCTGGTACGGGGATTAGGCATCCCCGCTTCTTCCTCTCTTCCATCACTAGTGCCGCCTAGGTGCCTCCGCTTCTTCTTCTCTTCCATCACTGGTGCCACCCAGGTGCCTCTACTTCTTCTTCTCTTCCATCACTGGTGTCATCCTAACGTGCTTAGTCGCTGCTAGAACAAAATTGAAGGATTTATCGTTCCCCTGTATCTTTTTGTTTTTCTTTTTCTTTTTGCTTCTGTAGTTAGCTTCTGGTATAGGCTTGTTTAAGCCCCTTATTATACGCTGTACTACTTCTTTGTCTAATAAAAGATGACTTTATCCCATTTTGCGTGTTCTTTCTTTTTTGCAATAATTGTTTTGCGAATGGATGTGCTGGTGTCTCTTTCTATTGAACAGTACTTAGGGCCAATGCCTTTGTTTAGCAAAAAAGTTACCTCTTTGAATTTATCAAAACCGACGGGCACAACAATGCCGACTTAGGATAGGTTAATCATACGAGACTAACCGAAATAATAACTAAATGTTTTGTATGGCGTATGAAACAATCATCCGAGGATGTATAGCCAAAAATGAACCGTCCGAGGGAATCGCCGGGCACTAGAGTGCTTTGCCTCGCTTCGGATAGTATTCATAGCCTTAAGTTCTGTCCAAAACTTAGGTTTTCTTTTGGGAGTACTTGGTTTCCCCATAGGTATGAGTCCGAGGACCATGTAATACCTTGGTTCTGTCCAAAACTTAGGTTTTCTTTTGGGAGTACTTGGTTTCCCCATACGTTTGAGTCCGAGGACCATGCAATAACTTGGTTCTGTCCAAAACTTAGGTTTTCTTTTTAAAGTACTTGGTTTCCCCATAGGTTTGAGTCTGAAGACCATGCAATACCTTGGTTCTGTCCAAAACTTAGGTTTTCTTTTCAAGTACTTGGTTTCCACATAGGTTTAAGTCCGAGGACCATCCAATACCTTGATTCTGTCCAAAACTTAGGTTTTCTTTTTGAAGTACTTGGTTTTCCCATAGGTTTCAGTCCGAGGACCATGCAATACCTTGGTTCTGTCCAAAACTTAGGTTTTCTTTTGAAGTACTTGGTTTCTCCATAGGTTTGAGTCCGAGGACCATGCAATACCTTGGTTATGTCCAAAACTTAGGTTTTCTTTTGAAGTACTTGGTTTCCCCATAGGTTTGAATCCGAGGACCATGCAATACCTTAGTTCTGTCCAAAACTTAGGTTTTCTTTTTGAAGTACTTGGTTTCCCCATAGGTTTGAGTCCGAGGACCATGCAATACCTTAGTTCTGTCCAAAACTTAGGTTCTCTTTTTGAAGTATTTGGTTTCCCCATAGGTTTGAGTCCGAGGACCATGCAATACCTTAGTTCTGTCCAAAACTTAGGTTTTCTTTTGAAGTACTTGGTTTCCCCATAGGTTTGAGTTCGAGGACCATGAAATACCTTGGTTCTGTCCAAAATTTAGGTTATCTTTTTGAAGTACTTGGTTTCCCCATAAGTTTGAGTCCGAGAACCATGCAATACCTTGGTTCTGTCCAAAACTTAGGTTTTCTTTTTGAAGTACTTGGTTTCCCCATAGATTTGAGTCCAAGGACCATGCAATACCTTGATTCTGTCCAAAACTTAGGTTTTCTTTTTGAAGTACTTGGTTTCCCCATAGGTTTGAGTCCGAGGACCATGCAATACCTTGGTTCTGTCCAAAACTTAGGTTTTCTTTTGAAGTACTTGGTTTCCCCATAGGTTTGAGTCCGATGACCATGCAATACCTTGGTTCTATCCAAAACATAGGTTTTCTTTTGAAGTACTTGGTTTCCCCATAGGTTTGAGTCCGAGGACCATGCAATACCTTGGTTCTGTCCAAAACTTAGGTTCTCTTTTTGAAGTACTTGGTTTACCCATAGGTTTGAGTCTGAGGACCATGCAATACCTTGGTTCTATCCAAAACTTAGGTTCTCTTTTTGAGGTACTTGGTTTCCCCATAGGTTTGAGTCCGAGGACCATGCAATACCTTGGTTCTGTCCAAAACTTAGGTTATCTTTTTGAAGTACTTGGTTTCCCCATAGGTTTGAGTCCGAGGACCATGCAATACCTTGGTTCTGTCCAAAACTTAGGTTATCCTTTTAAAGTACTTGGTTTCCCCATAGGTTTGAGTCCGAGGACCATGCAATACCTTGGTTCTGTCCAAAACTTAGGTTATCTTTTTGAAGTACTTGGTTTCCCCATAGGTTTGAGTCCGAGGACCATGCAATACCTTGGTTCTGTCCAAAACTTAGGTTTTCTTTTTGAAGTACTTGGTTTCCCCATAGATTTGAGTCCGAGGACCATGCAATACCTTGGTTCTGTCCAAAACTTAGGTTATCTTTTTGAAGTACTTGGTTTCGCCATAGGTTTGAGTCCGAAGACCATGCAATACCTTGGTTCTGTCCAAAACTTAGGTTATCTTTTTCAAGTACTTGGTTTCCCCATAGGTTTGAGTCCGAGGACCATGCAATACCTTGGTTCTGTCCAAAACTTAGGTTATCTTTTTGAAGTACTTGGTTTCCCCATAGGTTTGAGTCCGAGGACCATGCAATACCTTGGTTCTGTCCAAAACTTAGGTTATCTTTTTGAAGTACTTGGTTTCCCCATAGGTTTGAATCCGAGGACCATGCAATACCTTGGTTCTGTCCAAAACTTAGGTTTTCTTTTTGAAGTACTTGGTTTCCCCATAGGTTTGAGTCCGAGGACCATGCAATACCTTGGTTCTGTCCAAAACTTAGGTTTTCTTTTGAAGTACTTGGTTTCCCCATAGATTTGAGTCCAAGGACCATGCAATACCTTGGTTCTGTCCAAAACTTAGTTTATCTTTTTGAAGTACATGGTTTCCCCATAGGTTTGAGTCCGAGGACCATGCAATACCTTGGTTCTGTCCATAACTTAGGTTTTCTTTTTGAAGTACTTGGTTTCCCCATAGATTTGAGTCCAAGGACCATGCAATACCTTGATTCTGTCCAAAACTTAGGTTTTCTTTTTGAAGTACTTGGTTTCCCCATAGGTTTGAGTCCGAGGACCATGCAATACCTTGGTTCTGTCCAAAACTTAGGTTTTCTTTTGAAGTACTTGGTTTCCCCATAGGTTTGAGTCCGAGGACCATGCAATACCTTGGTTTTGTCCAAAACTTAGGTTCTCTTTTTGAAGTACTTGGTTTCCCCATAGGTTTGAGTCCGAGGACCATGCAATACCTTGGTTCTATCCAAAACTTAGGTTCTCTTTTTGAAGTACTTGGTTTCCCCATAGGTTTGAGTCCGAGGACCATGCAATACCTTGGTTCTGTCCAAAACTTAGGTTTTCTTTTGAAGTACTTGGTTTCCCCATAGGTTTGAGTTCGAGGACCATGCAATACCTTGGTTTTGTCCAAAATTTAGGTTATCTTTTTGAAGTGCTTGGTTTCCCCATAAGTTTGAGTCCGAGGACCATGCAATACCTTGGTTCTGTCCAAAACTTAGGTTTTCTTTTTGAAGTACTTGGTTTCCCCATAGATTTGAGTCCGAGGACCATGCAATACCTTGGTTCTGTCCAAAACTTAGGTTATCTTTTTGAAGTACTTGGTTTCGCCATAGGTTTGAGTCCGAAGACCATGCAATACCTTGGTTCTGTCCAAAACTTAGGTTATCTTTTTAAAGTACTTGGTTTCCCCATAGGTTTGAGTCCGAGGACCATGCAATACCTTGGTTCTGTCCAAAACTTAGGTTATCTTTTTGAAGTACTTGGTTTCCCCATAGGTTTGAGTCCGAGGACCATGCAATACCTTGGTTCTGTCCAAAACTTAGGTTATCTTTTTGAAGTACTTGGTTTCCCCATAGGTTTGAATCCGAGGACCATGCAATACCTTGGTTCTGTCCAAAACTTAGGTTTTCTTTTTGAAGTACTTGGTTTCCCCATAGGTTTGAGTCCGAGGACCATGCAATACCTTGGTTCTGTCCAAAACTTAGGTTTTCTTTTGAAGTACTTGGTTTCCCCATAGATTTGAGTCCAAGGACCATGCAATACCTTGGTTCTGTCCAAAACTTTGGTTATCTTTTTGAAGTACTTGGTTTCCCCATAGGTTTGAGTCCGAGGACCATGCAATACCTTGGTTCTGTCCAAAACTTAGGTTTTCTTTTTGAAGTACTTGGTTTCCCCATAGGTTTGAGTCCGAGGACCATGCAATACCTTGGTTCTATCCAAAACTTAGGTTATCTTTTTGAAGTACTTGGTTTCCCCATAGGTTTGAGTCCGAGGACCATGCAATACCTTGGTTCTGTCCAAAACTAAGGGACCATGCAATACCTTGGTTCTGTCCAAAACTTAGGTTATCTTTTTGAAGTACTTGGTTTCCCCATAAGTTTGAGTTCGAGGACCATGCAATACCTTGGTTCTGTCCAAAACTTAGGTTATCTTTTTAAAGTACTTGGTTTCCCCATAGGTTTGAGTCCGAGGACCATGCAATACCTTGGTTCTGTCCAAAACTTAGGTTATCTTTTTGAAGTACTTGGTTTCCCCATAGGTTTGAATTCGAGGACCATGCAATACCTTGGTTCTGTCCAAAACTTAGGTTTTCTTTTTGAAGTACTTGGTTTCCCCATAGGTTTGAGTCCGAGTACCATGCAATACCTTGGTTCTGTCCAAAACTTAGGTTTTCTTTTTGAAGTACTTGGTTTGCCCATAGATTTGAGTCCAAGGACCATGCAATACCTTGATTCTGTCCAAAACTTAGGTTTTCTTTTTGAAGTACTTGGTTTCCCCATAGGTTTGAGTCCGAGGACCATGCAATACCTTGGTTCTGTCCAAAACTTAGGTTTTCTTTTGAAGTACTTGGTTTCCCCATAGGTTTGAGTCCGAGGACCATGCAATACCTTGGTTTTGTCCAAAACTTAGGTTCTCTTTTTGAAGTACTTGGTTTCCCCATAGGTTTGAGTCCGAGGACCATGCAATACCTTGGTTCTATCCAAAACTTAGGTTCTCTTTTTGAAGTACTTGGTTTCCCCATAGGTTTGAGTCCGAGGACCATGCAATACCTTGGTTCTGTCCAAAACTTAGGTTTTCTTTTGAAGTACTTGGTTTCCCCATAGGTTTGAGTTCGAGGACCATGCAATACCTTGGTTCTGTCCAAAATTTAGGTTTTCTTTTGAAGTACTTGGTTTCCCCATAGGTTTGAGTCCGAGGACCATGCAATACCTTGGTTTTGTCCAAAACTTAGGTTCTCTTTTTGAAGTACTTGGTTTCCCCATAGGTTTGAGTCCGAGGACCATGCAATACCTTGGTTCTGTCCAAAACTTAGGTTATCTTTTTGAAGTACTTGGTTTCCCCATAGGTTTGAATTCGAGGACCATGCAATACCTTGGTTCTGTCCAAAACTTAGGTTTTCTTTTTGAAGTACTTGGTTTCCCCATAGGTTTGAGTCCGAGGACCATGCAATACCTTGGTTCTGTCCAAAACTTAGGTTTTCTTTTTGAAGTACTTGGTTTCCCCATAGATTTGAGTCCAAGGACCATGCAATACCTTGATTCTGTCCAAAACTTAGGTTTTCTTTTTGAAGTACTTGGTTTCCCCATAGGTTTGAGTCCGAGGACCATGCAATACCTTGGTTCTGTCCAAAACTTAGGTTTTCTTTTGAAGTACTTGGTTTCCCCATAGGTTTGAGTCCGAGGACCATGCAATACCTTGGTTTTGTCCAAAACTTAGGTTCTCTTTTTGAAGTACTTGGTTTCCCCATAGGTTTGAGTCCGAGGACCATGCAATACCTTGGTTCTATCCAAAACTTAGGTTCTCTTTTTGAAGTACTTGGTTTCCCCATAGGTTTGAGTCCGAGGACCATGCAATACCTTGGTTCTGTCCAAAACTTAGGTTTTCTTTTGAAGTACTTGGTTTCCCCATAGGTTTGAGTTCGAGGACCATGCAATACCTTGGTTCTGTCCAAAATTTAGGTTATCTTTTTGAAGTACTTGGTTTCCCCATAAGTTTGAGTCCGAGGACCATGCAATACCTTGGTTCTGTCCAAAACATAGGTTTTCTTTTTGAAGTACTTGGTTTCCCCATAGATTTGAGTCCGAGGACCATGCAATACCTTGGTTCTGTCCAAAACTTAGGTTATCTTTTTGAAGTACTTGGTTTCGCCATAGGTTTGAGTCCGAAGACCATGCAATACCTTGGTTCTGTCCAAAACTTAGGTTATCTTTTTAAAGTACTTGGTTTCCCCATAGGTTTGAGTCCGAGGACCATGCAATACCTTGGTTCTGTCCAAAACTTAGGTTATCTTTTTGAAGTACTTGGTTTCCCCATAGGTTTGAGTCCGAGGACCATGCAATACCTTGGTTCTGTCCAAAACTTAGGTTATCTTTTTGAAGTACTTGGTTTCCCCATAGGTTTGAATCCGAGGACCATGCAATACCTTGGTTCTGTCCAAAACTTAGGTTTTCTTTTTGAAGTACTTTGTTTCCCCATAGGTTTGAGTCCGAGGACCATGCAATACCTTGGTTCTGTCCAAAACTTAGGTTTTCTTTTGAAGTACTTGGTTTCCCCATAGATTTGAGTCCAAGGACCATGCAATACCTTGGTTCTGTCCAAAACTTAGGTTATCTTTTTGAAGTACTTGGTTTCCCCATAGGTTTGAGTCCGAGGACCATGCAATACCTTGGTTCTGTCCAAAACTTAGGTTTTCTTTTTGAAGTACTTGGTTTCCCCATAGGTTTGAGTCCGAGGACCATGCAATACCTTGGTTCTATCCAAAACTTAGGTTATCTTTTTGAAGTACTTGGTTTCCCCATAGGTTTGAGTCCGAGGACCATGCAATACCTTGGTTCTGTCCAAAACTAAGGGACCATGCAATACCTTGGTTCTGTCCAAAACTTAGGTTATCTTTTTGAAGTACTTGGTTTCCCCATAAGTTTGAGTTCGAGGACCATGCAATACCTTGGTTCTGTCCAAAACTTAGGTTATCTTTTTAAAGTACTTGGTTTCCCCATAGGTTTGAGTCCGAGGACCATGCAATACCTTGGTTCTGTCCAAAACTTAGGTTATCTTTTTGAAGTACTTGGTTTCCCCATAGGTTTGAATTCGAGGACCATGCAATACCTTGGTTCTGTCCAAAACTTAGGTTTTCTTTTTGAAGTACTTGGTTTCCCCATAGGTTTGAGTCCGAGGACCATGCAATACCTTGGTTCTGTCCAAAACTTAGGTTTTCTTTTTGAAGTACTTGGTTTCCCCATAGATTTGAGTCCAAGGACCATGCAATACCTTGATTCTGTCCAAAACTTAGGTTTTCTTTTTGAAGTACTTGGTTTCCCCATAGGTTTGAGTCCGAGGACCATGCAATACCTTGGTTCTGTCCAAATCTTAGGTTTTCTTTTGAAGTACTTGGTTTCCCCATAGGTTTGAGTCCGAGGACCATGCAATACCTTGGTTTTGTCCAAAACTTAGGTTCTCTTTTTGAAGTACTTGGTTTCCCCATAGGTTTGAGTCCGAGGACCATGCAATACCTTGGTTCTATCCAAAACTTAGGTTCTCTTTTTGAAGTACTTGGTTTCCCCATAGGTTTGAGTCCGAGGACCATGCAATACCTTGGTTCTGTCCAAAACTTAGGTTTTCTTTTGAAGTACTTGGTTTCCCCATAGGTTTGAGTTCGAGGACCATGCAATACCTTGGTTCTGTCCAAAATTTAGGTTATCTTTTTGAAGTACTTGGTTTCCCCATAAGTTTGAGTCCGAGGACCATGCAATACCTTGGTTCTGTCCAAAACTTAGGTTTTCTTTTTGATGTACTTGGTTTCCCCATAGATTTGAGTCCGAGGACCATGCAATACCTTGGTTCTGTCCAAAACTTAGGTTATCTTTTTGAAGTACTTGGTTTCCCCATAGGTTTGAGTCCGAAGACCATGCAATACCTTGGTTCTGTCCAAAACTTAGGTTATCTTTTTAAAGTACTTGGTTTCCCCATAGGTTTGAGTCCGAGGACCATGCAATACCTTGGTTCTGTCCAAAACTTAGGTTATCTTTTTGAAGTACTTGGTTTCCCCATAGGTTTGAGTCCGAGGACCATGCAATACCTTGGTTCTGTCCAAAACTTAGGTTATCTTTTTGAAGTACTTGGTTTCCCCATAGGTTTGAATCCGAGGACCATGCAATACCTTGGTTCTGTCCAAAACTTAGGTTTTCTTTTTGAAGTACTTGGTTTCCCCATAGGTTTGAGTCCGAGGACCATGCAATACCTTGGTTCTGTCCAAAACTTAGGTTTTCTTTTGAAGTACTTGGTTTCCCCATAGATTTGAGTCCAAGGACCATGCAATACCTTGGTTCTGTCCAAAACTTAGGTTATCTTTTTGAAGTACTTGGTTTCCCCATAGGTTTGAGTCCGAGGACCATGCAATACCTTGGTTCTATCCAAAACTTAGGTTATCTTTTTGAAGTACTTGGTTTCCCCATAGGTTTGAGTCCGAGGACCATGCAATACCTTGGTTCTGTCCAAAACTAAGGGACCATGCAATACCTTGGTTCTGTCCAAAACTTAGGTTATCTTTTTGAAGTACTTGGTTTCCCCATAAGTTTGAGTTCGAGGACCATGCAATACCTTGGTTCTGTCCAAAACTTAGGTTATCTTTTTAAAGTACTTGGTTTCCCCATAGGTTTGAGTCCGAGGACCATGCAATACCTTGGTTCTGTCCAAAACTTAGGTTATCTTTTTGAAGTACTTGGTTTCCCCATAGGTTTGAATTCGAGGACCATGCAATACCTTGGTTCTGTCCAAAACTTAGGTTTTCTTTTTGAAGTACTTGGTTTCCCCATAGGTTTGAGTCCGAGGACCATGCAATACCTTGGTTCTGTCCAAAACTTAGGTTTTCTTTTTGAAGTACTTGGTTTCCCCATAGATTTGAGTCCAAGGACCATGCAATACCTTGATTCTGTCCAAAACTTAGGTTTTCTTTTTGAAGTACTTGGTTTCCCCATAGGTTTGAGTCCGAGGACCATGCAATACCTTGGTTCTGTCCAAATCTTAGGTTTTCTTTTGAAGTACTTGGTTTCCCCATAGGTTTGAGTCCGAGGACCATGCAATACCTTGGTTTTGTCCAAAACTTAGGTTCTCTTTTTGAAGTACTTGGTTTCCCCATAGGTTTGAGTCCGAGGACCATGCAATACCTTGGTTCTATCCAAAACTTAGGTTCTCTTTTTGAAGTACTTGGTTTCCCCATAGGTTTGAGTCCGAGGACCATGCAATACCTTGGTTCTGTCCAAAACTTAGGTTTTCTTTTGAAGTACTTGGTTTCCCCATAGGTTTGAGTTCGAGGACCATGCAATACCTTGGTTCTGTCCAAAATTTAGGTTATCTTTTTGAAGTACTTGGTTTCCCCATAAGTTTGAGTCCGAGGACCATGCAATACCTTGGTTCTGTCCAAAACTTAGGTTTTCTTTTTGATGTACTTGGTTTCCCCATAGATTTGAGTCCGAGGACCATGCAATACCTTGGTTCTGTCCAAAACTTAGGTTATCTTTTTGAAGTACTTGGTTTCCCCATAGGTTTGAGTCCGAAGACCATGCAATACCTTGGTTCTGTCCAAAACTTAGGTTATCTTTTTAAAGTACTTGGTTTCCCCATAGGTTTGAGTCCGAGGACCATGCAATACCTTGGTTCTGTCCAAAACTTAGGTTATCTTTTTGAAGTACTTGGTTTCCCCATAGGTTTGAGTCCGAGGACCATGCAATACCTTGGTTCTGTCCAAAACTTAGGTTATCTTTTTGAAGTACTTGGTTTCCCCATAGGTTTGAATCCGAGGACCATGCAATACCTTGGTTCTGTCCAAAACTTAGGTTTTCTTTTTGAAGTACTTGGTTTCCCCATAGGTTTGAGTCCGAGGACCATGCAATACCTTGGTTCTGTCCAAAACTTAGGTTTTCTTTTGAAGTACTTGGTTTCCCCATAGATTTGAGTCCAAGGACCATGCAATACCTTGGTTCTGTCCAAAACTTAGGTTATCTTTTTGAAGTACTTGGTTTCCCCATAGGTTTGAGTCCGAGGACCATGCAATACCTTGGTTCTGTCCAAAACTTAGGTTTTCTTTTTGAAGTACTTGGTTTCCCCATAGGTTTGAGTCCGAGGACCATGCAATACCTTGGTTCTATCCAAAACTTAGGTTATCTTTTTGAAGTACTTGGTTTCCCCATAGGTTTGAGTCCGAGGACCATGCAATACCTTGGTTCTGTCCAAAACTAAGGGACCATGCAATACCTTGGTTCTGTCCAAAACTTAGGTTATCTTTTTGAAGTACTTGGTTTCCCCATAAGTTTGAGTTCGAGGACCATGCAATACCTTGGTTCTGTCCAAAACTTAGGTTATCTTTTTAAAGTACTTGGTTTCCCCATAGGTTTGAGTCCGAGGACCATGCAATACCTTGGTTCTGTCCAAAACTTAGGTTATCTTTTTGAAGTACTTGGTTTCCCCATAGGTTTGAATTCGAGGACCATGCAATACCTTGGTTCTGTCCAAAACTTAGGTTTTCTTTTTGAAGTACTTGGTTTCCCCATAGGTTTGAGTCCGAGGACCATGCAATACCTTGGTTCTGTCCAAAACTTAGGTTTTCTTTTTGAAGTACTTGGTTTCCCCATAGGTTTGAGTCCGAGGACCATGCAATACCTTGGTTCTGTCCAAAACTTAGGTTTTCTTTTGAAGTACTTGGTTTCCCCATAGGTTTGAGTCCGATGACCATGCAATACCTTGGTTCTATCCAAAACATAGGTTTTCTTTTGAAGTACTTGGTTTCCCCATAGGTTTGAGTCCGAGGACCATGCAATACCTTGGTTCTGTCCAAAACTTAGGTTCTCTTTTTGAAGTACTTGGTTTCCCCATAGGTTTGAGTCTGAGGACCATGCAATACCTTGGTTCTATCCAAAACTTAGGTTCTCTTTTTGAGGTACTTGGTTTCCCCATAGGTTTGAGTCCGAGGACCATGCAATACCTTGGTTCTGTCCAAAACTGAGGTTATCTTTTTGAAGTACTTGGTTTCCCCATAGGTTTGAGTCCGAGGACCATGCAATACCTTGGTTCTGTCCAAAACTTAGGTTATCTTTTTGAAGTACTTGGTTTCCCCATAGGTTTGAGTCCGAGGACCATGCAATACCTTGGTTCTGTCCAAAACTTAGGTTATCTTTTTGAAGTACTTGGTTTCCCCATAGGTTTGAGTCCGAGGACCATGCAATACCTTGGTTCTGTCCAAAACTTAGGTTATCTTTTTAAAGTACTTGGTTTCCCCATAGGTTTGAGTCCGAGGACCATGCAATACCTTGGTTCTGACCAAAACTTAGGTTATCTTTTTGAAGTACTTGGTTTCCCCATAGGTTTGAGTCCGAGGACCATGCAATACCTTGGTTCTGTCCAAATCTTAGGTTTTCTTTTGAAGTACTTGGTTTCCCCATAGGTTTGAGTCCGAGGACCATGCAATACCTTGGTTTTGTCCAAAACTTAGGTTCTCTTTTTGAAGTACTTGGTTTCCCCATAGGTTTGAGTCCGAGGACCATGCAATACCTTGGTTCTATCCAAAACTTAGGTTCTCTTTTTGAAGTACTTGGTTTCCCCATAGGTTTGAGTCCGAGGACCATGCAATACCTTGGTTCTGTCCAAAACTTAGGTTTTCTTTTGAAGTACTTGGTTTCCCCATAGGTTTGAGTTCGAGGACCATGCAATACCTTGGTTCTGTCCAAAATTTAGGTTATCTTTTTGAAGTACTTGGTTTCCCCATAAGTTTGAGTCCGAGGACCATGCAATACCTTGGTTCTGTCCAAAACTTAGGTTTTCTTTTTGATGTACTTGGTTTCCCCATAGATTTGAGTCCGAGGACCATGCAATACCTTGGTTCTGTCCAAAACTTAGGTTATCTTTTTGAAGTACTTGGTTTCCCCATAGGTTTGAGTCCGAAGACCATGCAATACCTTGGTTCTGTCCAAAACTTAGGTTATCTTTTTAAAGTACTTGGTTTCCCCATAGGTTTGAGTCCGAGGACCATGCAATACCTTGGTTCTGTCCAAAACTTAGGTTATCTTTTTGAAGTACTTGGTTTCCCCATAGGTTTGAGTCCGAGGACCATGCAATACCTTGGTTCTGTCCAAAACTTAGGTTATCTTTTTGAAGTACTTGGTTTCCCCATAGGTTTGAATCCGAGGACCATGCAATACCTTGGTTCTGTCCAAAACTTAGGTTTTCTTTTTGAAGTACTTGGTTTCCCCATAGGTTTGAGTCCGAGGACCATGCAATACCTTGGTTCTGTCCAAAACTTAGGTTTTCTTTTGAAGTACTTGGTTTCCCCATAGATTTGAGTCCAAGGACCATGCAATACCTTGGTTCTGTCCAAAACTTAGGTTATCTTTTTGAAGTACTTGGTTTCCCCATAGGTTTGAGTCCGAGGACCATGCAATACCTTGGTTCTATCCAAAACTTAGGTTATCTTTTTGAAGTACTTGGTTTCCCCATAGGTTTGAGTCCGAGGACCATGCAATACCTTGGTTCTGTCCAAAACTAAGGGACCATGCAATACCTTGGTTCTGTCCAAAACTTAGGTTATCTTTTTGAAGTACTTGGTTTCCCCATAAGTTTGAGTTCGAGGACCATGCAATACCTTGGTTCTGTCCAAAACTTAGGTTATCTTTTTAAAGTACTTGGTTTCCCCATAGGTTTGAGTCCGAGGACCATGCAATACCTTGGTTCTGTCCAAAACTTAGGTTATCTTTTTGAAGTACTTGGTTTCCCCATAGGTTTGAATTCGAGGACCATGCAATACCTTGGTTCTGTCCAAAACTTAGGTTTTCTTTTTGAAGTACTTGGTTTCCCCATAGGTTTGAGTCCGAGGACCATGCAATACCTTGGTTCTGTCCAAAACTTAGGTTTTCTTTTTGAAGTACTTGGTTTCCCCATAGATTTGAGTCCAAGGACCATGCAATACCTTGATTCTGTCCAAAACTTAGGTTTTCTTTTTGAAGTACTTGGTTTCCCCATAGGTTTGAGTCCGAGGACCATGCAATACCTTGGTTCTGTCCAAATCTTAGGTTTTCTTTTGAAGTACTTGGTTTCCCCATAGGTTTGAGTCCGAGGACCATGCAATACCTTGGTTTTGTCCAAAACTTAGGTTCTCTTTTTGAAGTACTTGGTTTCCCCATAGGTTTGAGTCCGAGGACCATGCAATACCTTGGTTCTATCCAAAACTTAGGTTCTCTTTTTGAAGTACTTGGTTTCCCCATAGGTTTGAGTCCGAGGACCATGCAATACCTTGGTTCTGTCCAAAACTTAGGTTTTCTTTTGAAGTACTTGGTTTCCCCATAGGTTTGAGTTCGAGGACCATGCAATACCTTGGTTCTGTCCAAAATTTAGGTTATCTTTTTGAAGTACTTGGTTTCCCCATAAGTTTGAGTCCGAGGACCATGCAATACCTTGGTTCTGTCCAAAACTTAGGTTTTCTTTTTGATGTACTTGGTTTCCCCATAGATTTGAGTCCGAGGACCATGCAATACCTTGGTTCTGTCCAAAACTTAGGTTATCTTTTTGAAGTACTTGGTTTCCCCATAGGTTTGAGTCCGAAGACCATGCAATACCTTGGTTCTGTCCAAAACTTAGGTTATCTTTTTAAAGTACTTGGTTTCCCCATAGGTTTGAGTCCGAGGACCATGCAATACCTTGGTTCTGTCCAAAACTTAGGTTATCTTTTTGAAGTACTTGGTTTCCCCATAGGTTTGAGTCCGAGGACCATGCAATACCTTGGTTCTGTCCAAAACTTAGGTTATCTTTTTGAAGTACTTGGTTTCCCCATAGGTTTGAATCCGAGGACCATGCAATACCTTGGTTCTGTCCAAAACTTAGGTTTTCTTTTTGAAGTACTTGGTTTCCCCATAGGTTTGAGTCCGAGGACCATGCAATACCTTGGTTCTGTCCAAAACTTAGGTTTTCTTTTGAAGTACTTGGTTTCCCCATAGATTTGAGTCCAAGGACCATGCAATACCTTGGTTCTGTCCAAAACTTAGGTTATCTTTTTGAAGTACTTGGTTTCCCCATAGGTTTGAGTCCGAGGACCATGCAATACCTTGGTTCTGTCCAAAACTTAGGTTTTCGTTTTGAAGTACTTGGTTTCCCCATAGGTTTGAGTCCGAGGACCATGCAATACCTTGGTTCTATCCAAAACTTAGGTTATCTTTTTGAAGTACTTGGTTTCCCCATAGGTTTGAGTCCGAGGACCATGCAATACCTTGGTTCTGTCCAAAACTAAGGGACCATGCAATACCTTGGTTCTGTCCAAAACTTAGGTTATCTTTTTGAAGTACTTGGTTTCCCCATAAGTTTGAGTTCGAGGACCATGCAATACCTTGGTTCTGTCCAAAACTTAGGTTATCTTTTTAAAGTACTTGGTTTCCCCATAGGTTTGAGTCCGAGGACCATGCAATACCTTGGTTCTGTCCAAAACTTAGGTTATCTTTTTGAAGTACTTGGTTTCCCCATAGGTTTGAATTCGAGGACCATGCAATACCTTGGTTCTGTCCAAAACTTAGGTTTTCTTTTTGAAGTACTTGGTTTCCCCATAGGTTTGAGTCCGAGGACCATGCAATACCTTGGTTCTGTCCAAAACTTAGGTTTTCTTTTTGAAGTACTTGGTTTCCCCATAGGTTTGAGTCCGAGGACCATGCAATACCTTGGTTCTGTCCAAAACTTAGGTTTTCTTTTGAAGTACTTGGTTTCCCCATAGGTTTGAGTCCGATGACCATGCAATACCTTGGTTCTATCCAAAACATAGGTTTTCTTTTGAAGTACTTGGTTTCCCCATAGGTTTGAGTCCGAGGACCATGCAATACCTTGGTTCTGTCCAAAACTTAGGTTCTCTTTTTGAAGTACTTGGTTTCCCCATAGGTTTGAGTCTGAGGACCATGCAATACCTTGGTTCTATCCAAAACTTAGGTTCTCTTTTTGAGGTACTTGGTTTCCCCATAGGTTTGAGTCCGAGGACCATGCAATACCTTGGTTCTGTCCAAAACTGAGGTTATCTTTTTGAAGTACTTGGTTTCCCCATAGGTTTGAGTCCGAGGACCATGCAATACCTTGGTTCTGTCCAAAACTTAGGTTATCTTTTTGAAGTACTTGGTTTCCCCATAGGTTTGAGTCCGAGGACCATGCAATACCTTGGTTCTGTCCAAAACTTAGGTTATCTTTTTGAAGTACTTGGTTTCCCCATAGGTTTGAGTCCGAGGACCATGCAATACCTTGGTTCTGTCCAAAACTTAGGTTATCTTTTTAAAGTACTTGGTTTCCCCATAGGTTTGAGTCCGAGGACCATGCAATACCTTGGTTCTGACCAAAACTTAGGTTATCTTTTTGAAGTACTTGGTTTCCCCATAGGTTTGAATCCGAGGACCATGCAATACCTTGGTTCTGTCCAAAACTTAGGTTTTCTTTTTGAAGTACTTGGTTTCCCCATAGGTTTGAGTCCGAGGACCATGCAATACCTTGGTTCTGTCCAAAACTTAGGTTTTCTTTTTGAAGTACTTGGTTTCCCCATAGATTTGAGTCCAAGGACCATGCAATACCTTGATTCTGTCCAAAACATAGGTTTTCTTTTTGAAGTACTTGGTTTCCCCATAGGTTTGAGTCTGAGGACCATGCAATACCTTGGTTCTGTCCAAAACTAAGGGACCATGCAATACCTTGGTTCTGTCCAAAACTTAGGTTATCTTTTTGAAGTACTTGGTTTCCCCATAAGTTTGAGTTCGAGGACCATGCAATACCTTGGTTCTGTCCAAAACTTAGGTTATCTTTTTAAAGTACTTGGTTTCCCCATAGGTTTGAGTCCGAGGACCATGCAATACCTTGGTTCTGTCCAAAACTTAGGTTATCTTTTTGAAGTACTTGGTTTCCCCATAGGTTTGAATTCGAGGACCATGCAATACCTTGGTTCTGTCCAAAACTTAGGTTTTCTTTTTGAAGTACTTGGTTTCCCCATAGGTTTGAGTCCGAGGACCATGCAATACCTTCGTTCTGTCCAAAACTTAGGTTTTCTTTTTGAAGTACTTGGTTTCCCCATAGATTTGAGTCCAAGGACCATGCAATACCTTGATTCTGTCCAAAACTTAGGTTTTCTTTTTGAAGTACTTGGTTTCCCCATAGGTTTGAGTCCGAGGACCATGCAATACCTTGGTTCTGTCCAAATCTTAGGTTTTCTTTTGAAGTACTTGGTTTCCCCATAGGTTTGAGTCCGAGGACCATGCAATACCTTGGTTTTGTCCAAAACTTAGGTTCTCTTTTTGAAGTACTTGGTTTCCCCATAGGTTTGAGTCCGAGGACCATGCAATACCTTGGTTCTATCCAAAACTTAGGTTCTCTTTTTGAAGTACTTGGTTTCCCCATAGGTTTGAGTCCGAGGACCATGCAATACCTTGGTTCTGTCCAAAACTTAGGTTTTCTTTTGAAGTACTTGGTTTCCCCATAGGTTTGAGTTCGAGGACCATGCAATACCTTGGTTCTGTCCAAAATTTAGGTTATCTTTTTGAAGTACTTGGTTTCCCCATAAGTTTGAGTCCGAGGACCATGCAATACCTTGGTTCTGTCCAAAACTTAGGTTTTCTTTTTGATGTACTTGGTTTCCCCATAGATTTGAGTCCGAGGACCATGCAATACCTTGGTTCTGTCCAAAACTTAGGTTATCTTTTTGAAGTACTTGGTTTCCCCATAGGTTTGAGTCCGAAGACCATGCAATACCTTGGTTCTGTCCAAAACTTAGGTTATCTTTTTAAAGTACTTGGTTTCCCCATAGGTTTGAGTCCGAGGACCATGCAATACCTTGGTTCTGTCCAAAACTTAGGTTATCTTTTTGAAGTACTTGGTTTCCCCATAGGTTTGAGTCCGAGGACCATGCAATACCTTGGTTCTGTCCAAAACTTAGGTTATCTTTTTGAAGTACTTGGTTTCCCCATAGGTTTGAATCCGAGGACCATGCAATACCTTGGTTCTGTCCAAAACTTAGGTTTTCTTTTTGAAGTACTTGGTTTCCCCATAGGTTTGAGTCCGAGGACCATGCAATACCTTGGTTCTGTCCAAAACTTAGGTTTTCTTTTGAAGTACTTGGTTTCCCCATAGATTTGAGTCCAAGGACCATGCAATACCTTGGTTCTGTCCAAAACTTAGGTTATCTTTTTGAAGTACTTGGTTTCCCCATAGGTTTGAGTCCGAGGACCATGCAATACCTTGGTTCTGTCCAAAACTTAGGTTTTCTTTTTGAAGTACTTGGTTTCCCCATAGGTTTGAGTCCGAGGACCATGCAATACCTTGGTTCTATCCAAAACTTAGGTTATCTTTTTGAAGTACTTGGTTTCCCCATAGGTTTGAGTCCGAGGACCATGCAATACCTTGGTTCTGTCCAAAACTAAGGGACCATGCAATACCTTGGTTCTGTCCAAAACTTAGGTTATCTTTTTGAAGTACTTGGTTTCCCCATAAGTTTGAGTTCGAGGACCATGCAATACCTTGGTTCTGTCCAAAACTTAGGTTATCTTTTTAAAGTACTTGGTTTCCCCATAGGTTTGAGTCCGAGGACCATGCAATACCTTGGTTCTGTCCAAAACTTAGGTTATCTTTTTGAAGTACTTGGTTTCCCCATAGGTTTGAATTCGAGGACCATGCAATACCTTGGTTCTGTCCAAAACTTAGGTTTTCTTTTTGAAGTACTTGGTTTCCCCATAGGTTTGAGTCCGAGGACCATGCAATACCTTGGTTCTGTCCAAAACTTAGGTTTTCTTTTTGAAGTACTTGGTTTCCCCATAGATTTGAGTCCAAGGACCATGCAATACCTTGATTCTGTCCAAAACTTAGGTTTTCTTTTTGAAGTACTTGGTTTCCCCATAGGTTTGAGTCCGAGGACCATGCAATACCTTGGTTCTGTCCAAAACTTAGGTTTTCTTTTGAAGTACTTGGTTTCCCCATAGGTTTGAGTCCGATGACCATGCAATACCTTGGTTCTATCCAAAACATAGGTTTTCTTTTGAAGTACTTGGTTTCCCCATAGGTTTGAGTCCGAGGACCATGCAATACCTTGGTTCTGTCCAAAACTTAGGTACTCTTTTTGAAGTACTTGGTTTCCCCATAGGTTTGAGTCTGAGGACCATGCAATACCTTGGTTCTATCCAAAACTTAGGTTCTCTTTTTGAGGTACTTGGTTTCCCCATAGGTTTGAGTCCGAGGACCATGCAATACCTTGGTTCTGTCCAAAACTGAGGTTATCTTTTTGAAGTACTTGGTTTCCCCATAGGTTTGAGTCCGAGGACCATGCAATACCTTGGTTCTGTCCAAAACTTAGGTTATCTTTTTGAAGTACTTGGTTTCCCCATAGGTTTGAGTCCGAGGACCATGCAATACCTTGGTTCTGTCCAAAACTTAGGTTATCTTTTTGAAGTACTTGGTTTCCCCATAGGTTTGAGTCCGAGGACCATGCAATACCTTGGTTCTGTCCAAAACTTAGGTTATCTTTTTAAAGTACTTGGTTTCCCCATAGGTTTGAGTCCGAGGACCATGCAATACCTTGGTTCTGACCAAAACTTAGGTTATCTTTTTGAAGTACTTGGTTTCCCCATAGGTTTGAATCCGAGGACCATGCAATACCTTGGTTCTGTCCAAAACTTAGGTTTTCTTTTTGAAGTACTTGGTTTCCCCATAGGTTTGAGTCCGAGGACCATGCAATACCTTGGTTCTGTCCAAAACTTAGGTTTTCTTTTTGAAGTACTTGGTTTCCCCATAGCTTTGAGTCCAAGGACCATGCAATACCTTGATTCTGTCCAAAACATAGGTTTTCTTTTTGAAGTACTTGGTTTCCCCATAGGTTTGAGTCTGAGGACCATGCAATACCTTGGTTCTGTCCAAAACTTAGGTTTTCTTTTGAAGTACTTGGTTTCCCCATAGGTTTGAGTCCGATGACCATGCAATACCTTGGTTCTGTCCAAAACTTAGGTTTTCTTTTGAAGTACTTGGTTTCCCCATAGGTTTGAGTCCGAGGACCATGCAATACCTTGGTTCTGTCCAAAACTTAGGTTCTCTTTTTGAAGTACTTGGTTTCCCCATAGGTTTGAGTCCGAGGACCATGCAATACCTTGGTTCTATCCAAAACTTAGGTTATCTTTTTGAAGTACTTGGTTTCCCCATAGGTTTGAGCCCGAGGACCATGCAATACCTTGGTTCTGTCCAAAACTAAGGGACCGTGCAATACCTTGGTTTTGTCCAAAACTTAAGTTATCTTTTTGAAGTACTTGGTTTCCCCATAAGTTTGAGTTCGAGGACCATGCAATACCTTGGTTCTGTCCAAAACTTAGGTTATCTTTTTAAAGTACTTGGTTTCCCCATAGGTTTGAGTCCGAGGACCATGCAATACCTTGGTTCTGTCCAAAACTTAGGTTATCTTTTTGAAGTACTTGGTTTCCCCATAGGTTTGAATCCGAGGACCATGCAATACCTTGGTTCTGTCCAAAACTTAGGTTTTCTTTTTGAAGTACATGGTTTCCCCATAGGTTTGAGTCCGAGGACCATGCAATACCTTGGTTCTGTCCATAACTTACATTTTCTTTTTGAAGTACTTGGTTTCCCCATAGATTTGAGTCCAAGGACCATGCAATACCTTGATTCTGTCCAAAACTTAGGTTTTCTTTTTGAAGTACTTGGTTTCCCCATAGGTTTGAGTCCGAGGACCATGCAATACCTTGGTTCTGTCCAAAACTTAGGTTTTCTTTTGAAGTACTTGGTTTCCCCATAGGTTTGAGTCCGAGGACCATGCAATTCCTTGGTTTTGTCCAAAACTTAGGTTCTCTTTTTGAAGTACTTGGTTTCCCCATAGGTTTGAGTCCGAGGACCATGCAATACCTTGGTTCTATCCAAAACTTAGGTTCTCTTTTTGAAGTACTTGGTTTTCCCATAGGTTTGAGTCCGAGGACCATGCAATACCTTGGTTCTGTCCAAAACTTAGGTTTTCTTTTGAAGTACTTGGTTTCCCCATAGGTTTGAGTTCGAGGACCATGCAATACCTTGGTTCTGTCCAAAATTTAGGTTATCTTTTTGAAGTGCTTGGTTTCCCCATAAGTTTGAGTCCGAGGACCATGCAATACCTTGGTTCTGTCCAAAACTTAGGTTTTCTTTTTGAAGTACTTGGTTTCCCCATAGATTTGAGTCCGAGGACCATGCAATACCTTGGTTCTGTCCAAAACTTAGGTTATCTTTTTGAAGTACTTGGTTTCGCCATAGGTTTGAGTCCGAAGACCATGCAATACCTTGGTTCTGTCCAAAACTTAGGTTATCTTTTTCAAGTACTTGGTTTCCCCATAGGTTTGAGTCCGAGGACCATGCAATACCTTGGTTCTATCCAAAACTTAGGTTATCTTTTTGAAGTACTTGGTTTCCCCATAGGTTTGAGTCCGAGGACCATGCAATACCTTGGTTCTGTCCAAAACTTAGGTTATCTTTTTGAAGTACTTGGTTTCCCCATAGGTTTGAATCCGAGGACCATGCAATACCTTGGTTCTGTCCAAAACTTAGGTTTTCTTTTTGAAGTACTTGGTTTCCCCATAGGTTTGAGTCCGAGGACCATGCAATACCTTGGTTCTGTCCAAAACTTAGGTTTTCTTTTGAAGTACTTGGTTTCCCCATAGATTTGAGTCCAAGGACCATGCAATACCTTGGTTCTGTCCAAAACTTAGGTTATCGTTTTGAAGTACTTGGTTTCCCCATAGGTTTGAGTCCGAGGACCATGCAATACCTTGGTTCTGTCCAAAACTTAGGTTTTCTTTTTGAAGTACTTGGTTTCCCCATAGGTTTGAGTCCGAGGACCATGCAATACCTTGGTTCTATCCAAAACTTAGGTTATCTTTTTGAAGTACTTGGTTTCCCCATAGGTTTGAGTCCGAGGACCATGCAATACCTTGGTTCTGTCCAAAACTAAGGGACCATGCAATACCTTGGTTCTGTCCAAAACTTAGGTTATCTTTTTGAAGTACTTGGTTTCCCCATAAGTTTGAGTTCGAGGACCATGCAATACCTTGGTTCTGTCCAAAACTTAGGTTATCTTTTTAAAGTACTTGGTTTCCCCATAGGTTTGAGTCCGAGGACCATGCAATACCTTGGTTCTATCCAAAACTTAGGTTATCTTTTTGAAGTACTTGGTTTCCCCATAGGTTTGAGCCCGAGGACCATGCAATACCTTGGTTCTGTCCAAAACTAAGGGACCGTGCAATACCTTGGTTTTGTCCAAAACTTAAGTTATCTTTTTGAAGTACTTGGTTTCCCCATAAGTTTGAGTTCGAGGACCATGCAATACCTTGGTTCTGTCCAAAACTTAGGTTATCTTTTTAAAGTACTTGGTTTCCCCATAGGTTTGAGTCCGAGGACCATGCAATACCTTGGTTCTGTCCAAAACTTAGGTTATCTTTTTGAAGTACTTGGTTTCCCCATAGGTTTGAATCCGAGGACCATGCAATACCTTGGTTCTGTCCAAAACTTAGGTTTTCTTTTTGAAGTACATGGTTTCCCCATAGGTTTGAGTCCGAGGACCATGCAATACCTTGGTTCTGTCCATAACTTACATTTTCTTTTTGAAGTACTTGGTTTCCCCATAGATTTGAGTCCAAGGACCATGCAATACCTTGATTCTGTCCAAAACTTAGGTTTTCTTTTTGAAGTACTTGGTTTCCCCATAGGTTTGAGTCCGAGGACCATGCAATACCTTGGTTCTGTCCAAAACTTAGGTTTTCTTTTGAAGTACTTGGTTTCCCCATAGGTTTGAGTCCGAGGACCATGCAATACCTTGGTTTTGTCCAAAACTTAGGTTCTCTTTTTGAAGTACTTGGTTTCCCCATAGGTTTGAGTCCGAGGACCATGCAATACCTTGGTTCTATCCAAAACTTAGGTTCTCTTTTTGAAGTACTTGGTTTTCCCATAGGTTTGAGTCCGAGGACCATGCAATACCTTGGTTCTGTCCAAAACTTAGGTTTTCTTTTGAAGTACTTGGTTTCCCCATAGGTTTGAGTTCGAGGACCATGCAATACCTTGGTTCTGTCCAAAATTTAGGTTATCTTTTTGAAGTGCTTGGTTTCCCCATAAGTTTGAGTCCGAGGACCATGCAATACCTTGGTTCTGTCCAAAACTTAGGTTTTCTTTTTGAAGTACTTGGTTTCCCCATAGATTTGAGTCCGAGGACCATGCAATACCTTGGTTCTGTCCAAAACTTAGGTTATCTTTTTGAAGTACTTGGTTTCGCCATAGGTTTGAGTCCGAAGACCATGCAATACCTTGGTTCTGTCCAAAACTTAGGTTATCTTTTTCAAGTACTTGGTTTCCCCATAGGTTTGAGTCCGAGGACCATGCAATACCTTGGTTCTATCCAAAACTTAGGTTATCTTTTTGAAGTACTTGGTTTCCCCATAGGTTTGAGTCCGAGGACCATGCAATACCTTGGTTCTGTCCAAAACTTAGGTTATCTTTTTGAAGTACTTGGTTTCCCCATAGGTTTGAATCCGAGGACCATGCAATACCTTGGTTCTGTCCAAAACTTAGGTTTTCTTTTTGAAGTACTTGGTTTCCCCATAGGTTTGAGTCCGAGGACCATGCAATACCTTGGTTCTGTCCAAAACTTAGGTTTTCTTTTGAAGTACTTGGTTTCCCCATAGATTTGAGTCCAAGGACCATGCAATACCTTGGTTCTGTCCAAAACTTAGGTTATCGTTTTGAAGTACTTGGTTTCCCCATAGGTTTGAGTCCGAGGACCATGCAATACCTTGGTTCTGTCCAAAACTTAGGTTTTCTTTTTGAAGTACTTGGTTTCCCCATAGGTTTGAGTCCGAGGACCATGCAATACCTTGGTTCTATCCAAAACTTAGGTTATCTTTTTGAAGTACTTGGTTTCCCCATAGGTTTGAGTCCGAGGACCATGCAATACCTTGGTTCTGTCCAAAACTAAGGGACCATGCAATACCTTGGTTCTGTCCAAAACTTAGGTTATCTTTTTGAAGTACTTGGTTTCCCCATAAGTTTGAGTTCGAGGACCATGCAATACCTTGGTTCTGTCCAAAACTTAGGTTATCTTTTTAAAGTACTTGGTTTCCCCATAGGTTTGAGTCCGAGGACCATGCAATACCTTGGTTCTGTCCAAAACTTAGGTTATCTTTTTGAAGTACTTGGTTTCCCCATAGGTTTGAATTCGAGGACCATGCAATACCTTGGTTCTGTCCAAAACTTAGGTTTTCTTTTTGAAGTACTTGGTTTCCCCATAGGTTTGAGTCCGAGGACCATGCAATACCTTGGTTCTGTCCAAAACTTAGGTTTTCTTTTTGAAGTACTTGGTTTCCCCATAGATTTGAGTCCAAGGACCATGCAATACCTTGATTCTGTCCAAAACTTAGGTTTTCTTTTTGAAGTACTTGGTTTCCCCATAGGTTTGAGTCCGAGGACCATGCAATACCTTGGTTCTGTCCAAATCTTAGGTTTTCTTTTGAAGTACTTGGTTTCCCCATAGGTTTGAGTCCGAGGATCATGCAATACCTTGGTTTTGTCCAAAACTTAGGTTCTCTTTTTGAAGTACTTGGTTTCCCCATAGGTTTGAGTCCGAGGACCATGCAATACCTTGGTTCTATCCAAAACTTAGGTTCTCTTTTTGAAGTACTTGGTTTCCCCATAGGTTTGAGTCCGAGGACCATGCAATACCTTGGTTCTGTCCAAAACTTAGGTTTTCTTTTGAAGTACTTGGTTTCCCCATAGGTTTGAGTTCGAGGACCATGCAATACCTTGGTTCTGTCCAAAATTTAGGTTATCTTTTTGAAGTACTTGGTTTCCCCATAAGTTTGAGTCCGAGGACCATGCAATACCTTGGTTCTGTCCAAAACTTAGGTTTTCTTTTTGATGTACTTGGTTTCCCCATAGATTTGAGTCCGAGGACCATGCAATACCTTGGTTCTGTCCAAAACTTAGGTTATCTTTTTGAAATACTTGGTTTCCCCATAGGTTTGAGTCCGAAGACCATGCAATACCTTGGTTCTGTCCAAAACTTAGGTTATCTTTTTAAAGTACTTGGTTTCCCCATAGGTTTGAGTCCGAGGACCATGCAATACCTTGGTTCTGTCCAAAACTTAGGTTATCTTTTTGAAGTACTTGGTTTCCCCATAGGTTTGAGTCCGAGGACCATGCAATACCTTGGTTCTGTCCAAAACTTAGGTTATCTTTTTGAAGTACTTGGTTTCCCCATAGGTTTGAATCCGAGGACCATGCAATACCTTGGTTCTGTCCAAAACTTAGGTTTTCTTTTTGAAGTACTTGGTTTCCCCATAGGTTTGAGTCCGAGGACCATGCAATACCTTGGTTCTGTCCAAAACTTAGGTTTTCTTTTGAAGTACTTGGTTTCCCCATAGGTTTGAGTCCGAAGACCATGCAATACCTTGGTTCTGTCCAAAACTTAGGTTATCTTTTTAAAGTACTTGGTTTCCCCATAGGTTTGAGTCCGAGGACCATGCAATACCTTGGTTCTGTCCAAAACTTAGGTTATCTTTTTGAAGTACTTGGTTTCCCCATAGGTTTGAGTCCGAGGACCATGCAATACCTTGGTTCTGTCCAAAACTTAGGTTATCTTTTTGAAGTACTTGGTTTCCCCATAGGTTTGAATCCGAGGACCATGCAATACCTTGGTTCTGTCCAAAACTTAGGTTTTCTTTTTGAAGTACTTGGTTTCCCCATAGGTTTGAGTCCGAGGACCATGCAATACCTTGGTTCTGTCCAAAACTTAGGTTTTCTTTTGAAGTACTTGGTTTCCCCATAGATTTGAGTCCAAGGACCATGCAATACCTTGGTTCTGTCCAAAACTTAGGTTATCTTTTTGAAGTACTTGGTTTCCCCATAGGTTTGAGTCCGAGGACCATGCAATACCTTGGTTCTATCCAAAACTTAGGTTATCTTTTTGAAGTACTTGGTTTCCCCATAGGTTTGAGTCCGAGGACCATGCAATACCTTGGTTCTGTCCAAAACTAAGGGACCATGCAATACCTTGGTTCTGTCCAAAACTTAGGTTATCTTTTTGAAGTACTTGGTTTCCCCATAAGTTTGAGTTCGAGGACCATGCAATACCTTGGTTCTGTCCAAAACTTAGGTTATCTTTTTAAAGTACTTGGTTTCCCCATAGGTTTGAGTCCGAGGACCATGCAATACCTTGGTTCTGTCCAAAACTTAGGTTATCTTTTTGAAGTACTTGGTTTCCCCATAGGTTTGAATTCGAGGACCATGCAATACCTTGGTTCTGTCCAAAACTTAGGTTTTCTTTTTGAAGTACTTGGTTTCGCCATAGGTTTGAGTCCGAGGACCATGCAATACCTTGGTTCTGTCCAAAACTTAGGTTTTCTTTTTGAAGTACTTGGTTTCCCCATAGATTTGAGTCCAAGGACCATGCAATACCTTGATTCTGTCCAAAACTTAGGTTTTCTTTTTGAAGTACTTGGTTTCCCCATAGGTTTGAGTCCGAGGACCATGCAATACCTTGGTTCTGTCCAAATCTTAGGTTTTCTTTTGAAGTACTTGGTTTCCCCATAGGTTTGAGTCCGAGGACCATGCAATACCTTGGTTTTGTCCAAAACTTAGGTTCTCTTTTTGAAGTACTTGGTTTCCCCATAGGTTTGAGTCCGAGGACCATGCAATACCTTGGTTCTATCCAAAACTTAGGTTCTCTTTTTGAAGTACTTGGTTTCCCCATAGGTTTGAGTCCGAGGACCATGCAATACCTTGGTTCTGTCCAAAACTTAGGTTTTCTTTTGAAGTACTTGGTTTCCCCATAGGTTTGAGTTCGAGGACCATGCAATACCTTGGTTCTGTCCAAAATTTAGGTTATCTTTTTGAAGTACTTGGTTTCCCCATAAGTTTGAGTCCGAGGACCATGCAATACCTTGGTTCTGTCCAAAACTTAGGTTTTCTTTTTGATGTACTTGGTTTCCCCATAGATTTGAGTCCGAGGACCATGCAATACCTTGGTTCTGTCCAAAACTTAGGTTTTCTTTTTGAAGTACTTGGTTTCCCCATAGGTTTGAGTCCGAGGACCATGCAATACCTTGGTTCTGTCCAAAACTTAGGTTATCTTTTTGAAGTACTTGGTTTCCCCATAGGTTTGAATCCGAGGACCATGCAATACCTTGGTTCTGTCCAAAACTTAGGTTTTCTTTTTGAAGTACTTGGTTTCCCCATAGGTTTGAGTCCGAGGACCATGCAATACCTTGGTTCTGTCCAAAACTTAGGTTTTCTTTTGAAGTACTTGGTTTCCCCATAGATTTGAGTCCAAGGACCATGCAATACCTTGGTTCTGTCCAAAACTTAGGTTATCTTTTTGAAGTACTTGGTTTCCCCATAGGTTTGAGTCCGAGGACCATGCAATACCTTGGTTCTGTCCAAAACTTAGGTTTTCTTTTTGAAGTACTTGGTTTCCCCATAGGTTTGAGTCCGAGGACCATGCAATACCTTGGTTCTATCCAAAACTTAGGTTATCTTTTTGAAGTACTTGGTTTCCCCATAGGTTTGAGTCCGAGGACCATGCAATACCTTGGTTCTGTCCAAAACTAAGGGACCATGCAATACCTTGGTTCTGTCCAAAACTTAGGTTATCTTTTTGAAGTACTTGGTTTCCCCATAGGTTTGAGTCCGAGGACCATGCAATACCTTGGTTCTGTCCAAAACTAAGGGACCATGCAATACCTTGGTTCTGTCCAAAACTTAGGTTATCTTTTTGAAGTACTTGGTTTCCCCATAAGTTTGAGTTCGAGGACCATGCAATACCTTGGTTCTGTCCAAAACTTAGGTTATCTTTTTAAAGTACTTGGTTTCCCCATAGGTTTGAGTCCGAGGACCATGCAATACCTTGGTTCTGTCCAAAACTTAGGTTATCTTTTTGAAGTACTTGGTTTCCCCATAGGTTTGAATTCGAGGACCATGCAATACCTTGGTTCTGTCCAAAACTTAGGTTTTCTTTTTGAAGTACTTGGTTTCCCCATAGGTTTGAGTCCGAGGACCATGCAATACCTTGGTTCTGTCCAAAACTTAGGTTTTCTTTTTGAAGTACTTGGTTTCCCCATAGATTTGAGTCCAAGGACCATGCAATACCTTGATTCTGTCCAAAACTTAGGTTTTCTTTTTGAAGTACTTGGTTTCCCCATAGGTTTGAGTCCGAGGACCATGCAATACCTTGGTTCTGTCCAAATCTTAGGTTTTCTTTTGAAGTACTTGGTTTCCCCATAGGTTTGAGTCCGAGGATCATGCAATACCTTGGTTTTGTCCAAAACTTAGGTTCTCTTTTTGAAGTACTTGGTTTCCCCATAGGTTTGAGTCCGAGGACCATGCAATACCTTGGTTCTATCCAAAACTTAGGTTCTCTTTTTGAAGTACTTGGTTTCCCCATAGGTTTGAGTCCGAGGACCATGCAATACCTTGGTTCTGTCCAAAACTTAGGTTTTCTTTTGAAGTACTTGGTTTCCCCATAGGTTTGAGTTCGAGGACCATGCAATACCTTGGTTCTGTCCAAAATTTAGGTTATCTTTTTGAAGTACTTGGTTTCCCCATAAGTTTGAGTCCGAGGACCATGCAATACCTTGGTTCTGTCCAAAACTTAGGTTTTCTTTTTGATGTACTTGGTTTCCCCATAGATTTGAGTCCGAGGACCATGCAATACCTTGGTTCTGTCCAAAACTTAGGTTATCTTTTTGAAGTACTTGGTTTCCCCATAGGTTTGAGTCCGAAGACCATGCAATACCTTGGTTCTGTCCAAAACTTAGGTTATCTTTTTAAAGTACTTGGTTTCCCCATAGGTTTGAGTCCGAGGACCATGCAATACCTTGGTTCTGTCCAAAACTTAGGTTATCTTTTTGAAGTACTTGGTTTCCCCATAGGTTTGAGTCCGAGGACCATGCAATACCTTGGTTCTGTCCAAAACTTAGGTTATCTTTTTGAAGTACTTGGTTTCCCCATAGGTTTGAGTCCGAGGACCATGCAATACCTTGGTTCTGTCCAAAACTTAGGTTATCTTTTTCAAGTACTTGGTTTCCCCATAGGTTTGAGTCCGAGGACCATGCAATACCTTGGTTCTATCCAAAACTTAGGTTATCTTTTTGAAGTACTTGGTTTCCCCATAGGTTTGAGTCCGAGGACCATGCAATACCTTGGTTCTGTCCAAAACTAAGGGACCATGCAATACCTTGGTTCTGTCCAAAACTTAGGTTATCTTTTTGAAGTACTTGGTTTCCCCATAAGTTTGAGTTCGAGGACCATGCAATACCTTGGTTCTGTCCAAAACTTAGGTTATCTTTTTAAAGTACTTGGTTTCCCCATAGGTTTGAGTCCGAGGACCATGCAATACCTTGGTTCTGTCCAAAACTTAGGTTATCTTTTTGAAGTACTTGGTTTCCCCATAGGTTTGAATTCGAGGACCATGCAATACCTTGGTTCTGTCCAAAACTTAGGTTTTCTTTTTGAAGTACTTGGTTTCCCCATAGGTTTGAGTCCGAGGACCATGCAATACCTTGGTTCTGTCCAAAACTTAGGTTTTCTTTTTGAAGTACTTGGTTTCCCCATAGATTTGAGTCCAAGGACCATGCAATACCTTGATTCTGTCCAAAACTTAGGTTTTCTTTTTGAAGTACTTGGTTTCCCCATAGGTTTGAGTCCGAGGACCATGCAATACCTTGGTTCTGTCCAAATCTTAGGTTTTCTTTTGAAGTACTTGGTTTCCCCATAGGTTTGAGTCCGAGGACCATGCAATACCTTGGTTTTGTCCAAAACTTAGGTTCTCTTTTTGAAGTACTTGGTTTCCCCATAGGTTTGAGTCCGAGGACCATGCAATACCTTGGTTCTATCCAAAACTTAGGTTCTCTTTTTGAAGTACTTGGTTTCCCCATAGGTTTGAGTCCGAGGACCATGCAATACCTTGGTTCTGTCCAAAACTTAGGTTTTCTTTTGAAGTACTTGGTTTCCCCATAGGTTTGAGTTCGAGGACCATGCAATACCTTGGTTCTGTCCAAAATTTAGGTTATCTTTTTGAAGTACTTGGTTTCCCCATAAGTTTGAGTCCGAGGACCATGCAATACCTTGGTTCTGTCCAAAACTTAGGTTTTCTTTTTGATGTACTTGGTTTCCCCATAGATTTGAGTCCGAGGACCATGCAATACCTTGGTTCTGTCCAAAACTTAGGTTTTCTTTTTGAAGTACTTGGTTTCCCCATAGGTTTGAGTCCGAGGACCATGCAATACCTTGGTTCTGTCCAAAACTTAGGTTATCTTTTTGAAGTACTTGGTTTCCCCATAGGTTTGAATCCGAGGACCATGCAATACCTTGGTTCTGTCCAAAACTTAGGTTTTCTTTTTGAAGTACTTGGTTTCCCCATAGGTTTGAGTCCGAGGACCATGCAATACCTTGGTTCTGTCCAAAACTTAGGTTATCTTTTTGAAGTACTTGGTTTCCCCATAGGTTTGAATTCGAGGACCATGCAATACCTTGGTTCTGTCCAAAACTTAGGTTTTCTTTTTGAAGTACTTGGTTTCCCCATAGGTTTGAGTCCGAGGACCATGCAATACCTTCGTTCTGTCCAAAACTTAGGTTTTCTTTTTGAAGTACTTGGTTTCCCCATAGATTTGAGTCCAAGGACCATGCAATAACTTGATTCTGTCCAAAACTTAGGTTTTCTTTTTGAAGTACTTGGTTTCCCCATAGGTTTGAGTCCGAGGACCATGCAATACCTTGGTTCTGTCCAAATCTTAGGTTTTCTTTTGAAGTACTTGGTTTCCCCATAGGTTTGAGTCCGAGGATCATGCAATACCTTGGTTTTGTCCAAAACTTAGGTTCTCTTTTTGAAGTACTTGGTTTCCCCATAGGTTTGAGTCCGAGGACCATGCAATACCTTGGTTCTATCCAAAACTTAGGTTCTCTTTTTGAAGTACTTGGTTTCCCCATAGGTTTGAGTCCGAGGACCATGCAATACCTTGGTTCTGTCCAAAACTTAGGTTTTCTTTTGAAGTACTTGGTTTCCCCATAGGTTTGAGTTCGAGGACCATGCAATACCTTGGTTCTGTCCAAAATTTAGGTTATCTTTTTGAAGTACTTGGTTTCCCCATAAGTTTGAGTCCGAGGACCATGCAATACCTTGGTTCTGTCCAAAACTTAGGTTTTCTTTTTGATGTACTTGGTTTCCCCATAGATTTGAGTCCGAGGACCATGCAATACCTTGGTTCTGTCCAAAACTTAGGTTATCTTTTTGAAGTACTTGGTTTCCCCATAGGTTTGAGTCCGAAGACCATGCAATACCTTGGTTCTGTCCAAAACTTAGGTTATCTTTTTAAAGTACTTGGTTTCCCCATAGGTTTGAGTCCGAGGACCATGCAATACCTTGGTTCTGTCCAAAACTTAGGTTATCTTTTTGAAGTACTTGGTTTCCCCATAGGTTTGAGTCCGAGGACCATGCAATACCTTGGTTCTGTCCAAAACTTAGGTTATCTTTTTGAAGTACTTGGTTTCCCCATAGGTTTGAGTCCGAGGACCATGCAATACCTTGGTTCTGTCCAAAACTTAGGTTATCTTTTTCAAGTACTTGGTTTCCCCATAGGTTTGAGTCCGAGGACCATGCAATACCTTGGTTCTATCCAAAACTTAGGTTATCTTTTTGAAGTACTTGGTTTCCCCATAGGTTTGAGTCCGAGGACCATGCAATACCTTGGTTCTGTCCAAAACTAAGGGACCATGCAATACCTTGGTTCTGTCCAAAACTTAGGTTATCTTTTTGAAGTACTTGGTTTCCCCATAAGTTTGAGTTCGAGGACCATGCAATACCTTGGTTCTGTCCAAAACTTAGGTTATCTTTTTAAAGTACTTGGTTTCCCCATAGGTTTGAGTCCGAGGACCATGCAATACCTTGGTTCTGTCCAAAACTTAGGTTATCTTTTTGAAGTACTTGGTTTCCCCATAGGTTTGAATTCGAGGACCATGCAATACCTTGGTTCTGTCCAAAACTTAGGTTTTCTTTTTGAAGTACTTGGTTTCCCCATAGGTTTGAGTCCGAGGACCATGCAATACCTTGGTTCTGTCCAAAACTTAGGTTTTCTTTTTGAAGTACTTGGTTTCCCCATAGATTTGAGTCCAAGGACCATGCAATACCTTGATTCTGTCCAAAACTTAGGTTTTCTTTTTGAAGTACTTGGTTTCCCCATAGGTTTGAGTCCGAGGACCATGCAATACCTTGGTTCTGTCCAAATCTTAGGTTTTCTTTTGAAGTACTTGGTTTCCCCATAGGTTTGAGTCCGAGGACCATGCAATACCTTGGTTTTGTCCAAAACTTAGGTTCTCTTTTTGAAGTACTTGGTTTCCCCATAGGTTTGAGTCCGAGGACCATGCAATACCTTGGTTCTATCCAAAACTTAGGTTCTCTTTTTGAAGTACTTGGTTTCCCCATAGGTTTGAGTCCGAGGACCATGCAATACCTTGGTTCTGTCCAAAACTTAGGTTTTCTTTTGAAGTACTTGGTTTCCCCATAGGTTTGAGTTCGAGGACCATGCAATACCTTGGTTCTGTCCAAAATTTAGGTTATCTTTTTGAAGTACTTGGTTTCCCCATAAGTTTGAGTCCGAGGACCATGCAATACCTTGGTTCTGTCCAAAACTTAGGTTTTCTTTTTGATGTACTTGGTTTCCCCATAGATTTGAGTCCGAGGACCATGCAATACCTTGGTTCTGTCCAAAACTTAGGTTTTCTTTTTGAAGTACTTGGTTTCCCCATAGGTTTGAGTCCGAGGACCATGCAATACCTTGGTTCTGTCCAAAACTTAGGTTATCTTTTTGAAGTACTTGGTTTCCCCATAGGTTTGAATCCGAGGACCATGCAATACCTTGGTTCTGTCCAAAACTTAGGTTTTCTTTTTGAAGTACTTGGTTTCCCCATAGGTTTGAGTCCGAGGACCATGCAATACCTTGGTTCTGTCCAAAACTTAGGTTTTCTTTTGAAGTACTTGGTTTCCCCATAGGTTTGAGTTCGAGGACCATGCAATACCTTGGTTCTGTCCAAAATTTAGGTTATCTTTTTGAAGTACTTGGTTTCCCCATAAGTTTGAGTCCGAGGACCATGCAATACCTTGGTTCTGTCCAAAACTTAGGTTTTCTTTTTGATGTACTTGGTTTCCCCATAGATTTGAGTCCGAGGACCATGCAATACCTTGGTTCTGTCCAAAACTTAGGTTATCTTTTTGAAGTACTTGGTTTCCCCATAGGTTTGAGTCCGAAGACCATGCAATACCTTGGTTCTGTCCAAAACTTAGGTTATCTTTTTAAAGTACTTGGTTTCCCCATAGGTTTGAGTCCGAGGACCATGCAATACCTTGGTTCTGTCCAAAACTTAGGTTATCTTTTTGAAGTACTTGGTTTCCCCATAGGTTTGAGTCCGAGGACCATGCAATACCTTGGTTCTGTCCAAAACTTAGGTTATCTTTTTGAAGTACTTGGTTTCCCCATAGGTTTGAGTCCGAGGACCATGCAATACCTTGGTTCTGTCCAAAACTTAGGTTATCTTTTTCAAGTACTTGGTTTCCCCATAGGTTTGAGTCCGAGGACCATGCAATACCTTGGTTCTATCCAAAACTGAGGTTATCTTTTTGAAGTACTTGGTTTCCCCATAGGTTTGAGTCCGAGGACCATGCAATACCTTGGTTCTGTCCAAAACTAAGGGACCATGCAATACCTTGGTTCTGTCCAAAACTTAGGTTATCTTTTTGAAGTACTTGGTTTCCCCATAAGTTTGAGTTCGAGGACCATGCAATACCTTGGTTCTGTCCAAAACTTAGGTTATCTTTTTAAAGTACTTGGTTTCCCCATAGGTTTGAGTCCGAGGACCATGCAATACCTTGGTTCTGTCCAAAACTTAGGTTATCTTTTTGAAGTACTTGGTTTCCCCATAGGTTTGAATTCGAGGACCATGCAATACCTTGGTTCTGTCCAAAACTTAGGTTTTCTTTTTGAAGTACTTGGTTTCCCCATAGGTTTGAGTCCGAGGACCATGCAATACCTTGGTTCTGTCCAAAACTTAGGTTTTCTTTTTGAAGTACTTGGTTTCCCCATAGATTTGAGTCCAAGGACCATGCAATACCTTGATTCTGTCCAAAACTTAGGTTTTCTTTTTGAAGTACTTGGTTTCCCCATAGGTTTGAGTCCGAGGACCATGCAATACCTTGGTTCTGTCCAAATCTTAGGTTTTCTTTTGAAGTACTTGGTTTCCCCATAGGTTTGAGTCCGAGGACCATGCAATACCTTGGTTTTGTCCAAAACTTAGGTTCTCTTTTTGAAGTACTTGGTTTCCCCATAGGTTTGAGTCCGAGGACCATGCAATACCTTGGTTCTATCCAAAACTTAGGTTCTCTTTTTGAAGTACTTGGTTTCCCCATAGGTTTGAGTCCGAGGACCATGCAATACCTTGGTTCTGTCCAAAACTTAGGTTTTCTTTTGAAGTACTTGGTTTCCCCATAGGTTTGAGTTCGAGGACCATGCAATACCTTGGTTCTGTCCAAAATTTAGGTTATCTTTTTGAAGTACTTGGTTTCCCCATAAGTTTGAGTCCGAGGACCATGCAATACCTTGGTTCTGTCCAAAACTTAGGTTTTCTTTTTGATGTACTTGGTTTCCCCATAGATTTGAGTCCGAGGACCATGCAATACCTTGGTTCTGTCCAAAACTTAGGTTTTCTTTTTGAAGTACTTGGTTTCCCCATAGGTTTGAGTCCGAGGACCATGCAATACCTTGGTTCTGTCCAAAACTTAGGTTATCTTTTTGAAGTACTTGGTTTCCCCATAGGTTTGAATCCGAGGATCATGCAATACCTTGGTTCTGTCCAAAACTTAGGTTTTCTTTTTGAAGTACTTGGTTTCCCCATAGGTTTGAGTCCGAGGACCATGCAATACCTTGGTTCTGTCCAAAACTTAGGTTTTCTTTTGAAGTACTTGGTTTCCCCATAGATTTGAGTCCAAGGACCATGCAATACCTTGGTTCTGTCCAAAACTTAGGTTATCTTTTTGAAGTACTTGGTTTCCCCATAGGTTTGAGTCCGAGGACCATGCAATACCTTGGTTCTGTCCAAAACTTAGGTTTTCTTTTTGAAGTACTTGGTTTCCCCATAGGTTTGAGTCCGAGGACCATGCAATACCTTGGTTCTATCCAAAACTTAGGTTATCTTTTTGAAGTACTTGGTTTCCCCATAGGTTTGAGTCCGAGGACCATGCAATACCTTGGTTCTGTCCAAAACTAAGGGACCATGCAATACCTTGGTTCTGTCCAAAACTTAGGTTATCTTTTTGAAGTACTTGGTTTCCCCATAGGTTTGAGTCCGAGGACCATGCAATACCTTGGTTCTGTCCAAAACTAAGGGACCATGCAATACCTTGGTTCTGTCCAAAACTTAGGTTATCTTTTTGAAGTACTTGGTTTCCCCATAAGTTTGAGTTCGAGGACCATGCAATACCTTGGTTCTGTCCAAAACTTAGGTTATCTTTTTAAAGTACTTGGTTTCCCCATAGGTTTGAGTCCGAGGACCATGCAATACCTTGGTTCTGTCCAAAACTTAGGTTATCTTTTTGAAGTACTTGGTTTCCCCATAGGTTTGAATTCGAGGACCATGCAATACCTTGGTTCTGTCCAAAACTTAGGTTTTCTTTTTGAAGTACTTGGTTTCCCCATAGGTTTGAGTCCGAGGACCATGCAATACCTTGGTTCTGTCCAAAACTTAGGTTTTCTTTTTGAAGTACTTGGTTTCCCCATAGATTTGAGTCCAAGGACCATGCAATACCTTGATTCTGTCCAAAACTTAGGTTTTCTTTTTGAAGTACTTGGTTTCCCCATAGGTTTGAGTCCGAGGACCATGCAATACCTTGGTTCTGTCCAAATCTTAGGTTTTCTTTTGAAGTACTTGGTTTCCCCATAGGTTTGAGTCCGAGGATCATGCAATACCTTGGTTTTGTCCAAAACTTAGGTTCTCTTTTTGAAGTACTTGGTTTCCCCATAGGTTTGAGTCCGAGGACCATGCAATACCTTGGTTCTATCCAAAACTTAGGTTCTCTTTTTGAAGTACTTGGTTTCCCCATAGGTTTGAGTCCGAGGACCATGCAATACCTTGGTTCTGTCCAAAACTTAGGTTTTCTTTTGAAGTACTTGGTTTCCCCATAGGTTTGAGTTCGAGGACCATGCAATACCTTGGTTCTGTCCAAAATTTAGGTTATCTTTTTGAAGTACTTGGTTTCCCCATAAGTTTGAGTCCGAGGACCATGCAATACCTTGGTTCTGTCCAAAACTTAGGTTTTCTTTTTGATGTACTTGGTTTCCCCATAGATTTGAGTCCGAGGACCATGCAATACCTTGGTTCTGTCCAAAACTTAGGTTATCTTTTTGAAGTACTTGGTTTCCCCATAGGTTTGAGTCCGAAGACCATGCAATACCTTGGTTCTGTCCAAAACTTAGGTTATCTTTTTAAAGTACTTGGTTTCCCCATAGGTTTGAGTCCGAGGACCATGCAATACCTTGGTTCTGTCCAAAACTTAGGTTATCTTTTTGAAGTACTTGGTTTCCCCATAGGTTTGAGTCCGAGGACCATGCAATACCTTGGTTCTGTCCAAAACTTAGGTTATCTTTTTGAAGTACTTGGTTTCCCCATAGGTTTGAATCCGAGGACCATGCAATACCTTGGTTCTGTCCAAAACTTAGGTTTTCTTTTTGAAGTACTTGGTTTCCCCATAGGTTTGAGTCCGAGGACCATGCAATACCTTGGTTCTGTCCAAAACTTAGGTTTTCTTTTGAAGTACTTGGTTTCCCCATAGGTTTGAGTCCGAAGACCATGCAATACCTTGGTTCTGTCCAAAACTTAGGTTATCTTTTTAAAGTACTTGGTTTCCCCATAGGTTTGAGTCCGAGGACCATGCAATACCTTGGTTCTGTCCAAAACTTAGGTTATCTTTTTGAAGTACTTCGTTTCCCCATAGGTTTGAGTCCGAGGACCATGCAATACCTTTGTTCTGTCCAAAACTTAGGTTATCTTTTTGAAGTACTTGGTTTCCCCATAGGTTTGAATCCGAGGACCATGCAATACCTTGGTTCTGTCCAAAACTTAGGTTTTCTTTTTGAAGTACTTGGTTTCCCCATAGGTTTGAGTCCGAGGACCATGCAATACCTTGGTTCTGTCCAAAACTTAGGTTTTCTTTTGAAGTACTTGGTTTCCCCATAGATTTGAGTCCAAGGACCATGCAATACCTTGGTTCTGTCCAAAACTTAGGTTATCTTTTTGAAGTACTTGGTTTCCCCATAGGTTTGAGTCCGAGGACCATGCAATACCTTGGTTCTATCCAAAACTTAGGTTATCTTTTTGAAGTACTTGGTTTCCCCATAGGTTTGAGTCCGAGGACCATGCAATACCTTGGTTCTGTCCAAAACTAAGGGACCATGCAATACCTTGGTTCTGTCCAAAACTTAGGTTATCTTTTTGAAGTACTTGGTTTCCCCATAAGTTTGAGTTCGAGGACCATGCAATACCTTGGTTCTGTCCAAAACTTAGGTTATCTTTTTAAAGTACTTGGTTTCCCCATAGGTTTGAGTCCGAGGACCATGCAATACCTTGGTTCTGTCCAAAACTTAGGTTATCTTTTTGAAGTACTTGGTTTCCCCATAGGTTTGAATTCGAGGACCATGCAATACCTTGGTTCTGTCCAAAACTTAGGTTTTCTTTTTGAAGTACTTGGTTTCCCCATAGGTTTGAGTCCGAGGACCATGCAATACCTTGGTTCTGTCCAAAACTTAGGTTTTCTTTTTGAAGTACTTGGTTTCCCCATAGATTTGAGTCCAAGGACCATGCAATACCTTGATTCTGTCCAAAACTTAGGTTTTCTTTTTGAAGTACTTGGTTTCCCCATAGGTTTGAGTCCGAGGACCATGCAATACCTTGGTTCTGTCCAAATCTTAGGTTTTCTTTTGAAGTACTTGGTTTCCCCATAGGTTTGAGTCCGAGGACCATGCAATACCTTGGTTTTGTCCAAAACTTAGGTTCTCTTTTTGAAGTACTTGGTTTCCCCATAGGTTTGAGTCCGAGGACCATGCAATACCTTGGTTCTATCCAAAACTTAGGTTCTCTTTTTGAAGTACTTGGTTTCCCCATAGGTTTGAGTCCGAGGACCATGCAATACCTTGGTTCTGTCCAAAACTTAGGTTTTCTTTTGAAGTACTTGGTTTCCCCATAGGTTTGAGTTCGAGGACCATGCAATACCTTGGTTCTGTCCAAAATTTAGGTTATCTTTTTGAAGTACTTGGTTTCCCCATAAGTTTGAGTCCGAGGACCATGCAATACCTTGGTTCTGTCCAAAACTTAGGTTTTCTTTTTGATGTACTTGGTTTCCCCATAGATTTGAGTCCGAGGACCATGCAATACCTTGGTTCTGTCCAAAACTTAGGTTTTCTTTTTGAAGTACTTGGTTTCCCCATAGGTTTGAGTCCGAGGACCATGCAATACCTTGGTTCTGTCCAAAACTTAGGTTATCTTTTTGAAGTACTTGGTTTCCCCATAGGTTTGAATCCGAGGACCATGCAATACCTTGGTTCTGTCCAAAACTTAGGTTTTCTTTTTGAAGTACTTGGTTTCCCCATAGGTTTGAGTCCGAGGACCATGCAATACCTTGGTTCTGTCCAAAACTTAGGTTTTCTTTTGAAGTACTTGGTTTCCCCATAGATTTGAGTCCAAGGACCATGCAATACCTTGGTTCTGTCCAAAACTTAGGTTATCTTTTTGAAGTACTTGGTTTCCCCATAGGTTTGAGTCCGAGGACCATGCAATACCTTGGTTCTGTCCAAAACTTAGGTTTTCTTTTTGAAGTACTTGGTTTCCCCATAGGTTTGAGTCCGAGGACCATGCAATACCTTGGTTCTATCCAAAACTTAGGTTATCTTTTTGAAGTACTTGGTTTCCCCATAGGTTTGAGTCCGAGGACCATGCAATACCTTGGTTCTGTCCAAAACTAAGGGACCATGCAATACCTTGGTTCTGTCCAAAACTTAGGTTATCTTTTTGAAGTACTTGGTTTCCCCATAAGTTTGAGTTCGAGGACCATGCAATACCTTGGTTCTGTCCAAAACTTAGGTTATCTTTTTAAAGTACTTGGTTTCCCCATAGGTTTGAGTCCGAGGACCATGCAATACCTTGGTTCTGTCCAAAACTTAGGTTATCTTTTTGAAGTACTTGGTTTCCCCATAGGTTTGAATTCGAGGACCATGCAATACCTTGGTTCTGTCCAAAACTTAGGTTTTCTTTTTGAAGTACTTGGTTTCCCCATAGGTTTGAGTCCGAGGACCATGCAATACCTTGGTTCTGTCCAAAACTTAGGTTTTCTTTTTGAAGTACTTGGTTTCCCCATAGATTTGAGTCCAAGGACCATGCAATACCTTGATTCTGTCCAAAACTTAGGTTTTCTTTTTGAAGTACTTGGTTTCCCCATAGGTTTGAGTCCGAGGACCATGCAATACCTTGGTTCTGTCCAAAACTTAGGTTTTCTTTTGAAGTACTTGGTTTCCCCATAGGTTTGAGTCCGATGACCATGCAATACCTTGGTTCTATCCAAAACATAGGTTTTCTTTTGAAGTACTTGGTTTCCCCATAGGTTTGAGTCCGAGGACCATGCAATACCTTGGTTCTGTCCAAAACTTAGGTTCTCTTTTTGAAGTACTTGGTTTCCCCATAGGTTTGAGTCTGAGGACCATGCAATACCTTGGTTCTATCCAAAACTTAGGTTCTCTTTTTGAGGTACTTGGTTTCCCCATAGGTTTGAGTCCGAGGACCATGCAATACCTTGGTTCTGTCCAAAACTGAGGTTATCTTTTTGAAGTACTTGGTTTCCCCATAGGTTTGAGTCCGAGGACCATGCAATACCTTGGTTCTGTCCAAAACTTAGGTTATCTTTTTGAAGTACTTGGTTTCCCCATAGGTTTGAGTCCGAGGACCATGCAATACCTTGGTTCTGTCCAAAACTTAGGTTATCTTTTTGAAGTACTTGGTTTCCCCATAGGTTTGAGTCCGAGGACCATGCAATACCTTGGTTCTGTCCAAAACTTAGGTTATCTTTTTAAAGTACTTGGTTTCCCCATAGGTTTGAGTCCGAGGACCATGCAATACCTTGGTTCTGACCAAAACTTAGGTTATCTTTTTGAAGTACTTGGTTTCCCCATAGGTTTGAATCCGAGGACCATGCAATACCTTGGTTCTGTCCAAAACTTAGGTTTTCTTTTTGAAGTACTTGGTTTCCCCATAGGTTTGAGTCCGAGGACCATGCAATACCTTGGTTCTGTCCAAAACTTAGGTTTTCTTTTTGAAGTACTTGGTTTCCCCATAGATTTGAGTCCAAGGACCATGCAATACCTTGATTCTGTCCAAAACATAGGTTTTCTTTTTGAAGTACTTGGTTTCCCCATAGGTTTGAGTCTGAGGACCATGCAATACCTTGGTTCTGTCCAAAACTTAGGTTTTCTTTTGAAGTACTTGGTTTCCCCATAGGTTTGAGTCCGATGACCATGCAATACCATGGTTCTGTCCAAAACTTAGGTTTTCTTTTGAAGTACTTGGTTTCCCCATAGGTTTGAGTCCGAGGACCATGCAATACCTTGGTTCTGTCCAAAACTTAGGTTCTCTTTTTGAAGTACTTGGTTTCCCCATAGGTTTGAGTCCGAGGACCATGCAATACCTTGGTTCTATCCAAAACTTAGGTTATCTTTTTGAAGTACTTGGTTTCCCCATAGGTTTGAGTCCGAGGACCATGCAATACCTTGGTTCTGTCCAAAACTAAGGGACCGTGCAATACCTTGGTTTTGTCCAAAACTTAAGTTATCTTTTTGAAGTACTTGGTTTCCCCATAAGTTTGAGTTCGAGGACCATGCAATACCTTGGTTCTGTCCAAAACTTAGGTTATCTTTTTAAAGTACTTGGTTTCCCCATAGGTTTGAGTCCGAGGACCATGCAATACCTTGGTTCTGTCCAAAACTTAGGTTATCTTTTTAAAGTACTTGGTTTCCCCATAGGTTTGAGTCCGAGGACCATGCAATACCTTGGTTCTGTCCAAAACTTAGGTTATCTTTTTGAAGTACTTGGTTTCCCCATAGGTTTGAATCCGAGGACCATGCAATACCTTGGTTCTGTCCAAAACTTAGGTTTTCTTTTTGAAGTACATGGTTTCCCCATAGGTTTGAGTCCGAGGACCATGCAATACCTTGGTTCTGTCCATAACTTACGTTTTCTTTTTGAAGTACTTGGTTTCCCCATAGATTTGAGTCCAAGGACCATGCAATACCTTGATTCTGTCCAAAACTTAGGTTTTCTTTTTGAAGTACTTGGTTTCCCCATAGGTTTGAGTCCGAGGACCATGCAATACCTTGGTTCTGTCCAAAACTTAGGTTTTCTTTTGAAGTACTTGGTTTCCCCATAGGTTTGAGTCCGAGGACCATGCAATACCTTGGTTTTGTCCAAAACTTAGGTTCTCTTTTTGAAGTACTTGGTTTCCCCATAGGTTTGAGTCCGAGGACCATGCAATACCTTGGTTCTATCCAAAACTTAGGTTCTCTTTTTGAAGTACTTGGTTTCCCCATAGGTTTGAGTCCGAGGACCATGCAATACCTTGGTTCTGTCCAAAACTTAGGTTTTCTTTTGAAGTACTTGGTTTCCCCATAGGTTTGAGTTCGAGGACCATGCAATACCTTGGTTCTGTCCAAAATTTAGGTTATCTTTTTGAAGTGCTTGGTTTCCCCATAAGTTTGAGTCCGAGGACCATGCAATACCTTGGTTCTGTCCAAAACTTAGGTTTTCTTTTTGAAGTACTTGGTTTCCCCATAGATTTGAGTCCGAGGACCATGCAATACCTTGGTTCTGTCCAAAACTTAGGTTATCTTTTTGAAGTACTTGGTTTCGCCATAGGTTTGAGTCCGAAGACCATGCAATACCTTGGTTCTGTCCAAAACTTAGGTTATCTTTTTCAAGTACTTGGTTTCCCCATAGGTTTGAGTCCGAGGACCATGCAATACCTTGGTTCTGTCCAAAACTTAGGTTATCTTTTTGAAGTACTTGGTTTCCCCATAGGTTTGAGTCCGAGGACCATGCAATACCTTGGTTCTGTCCAAAACTTAGGTTATCTTTTTGAAGTACTTGGTTTCCCCATAGGTTTGAATCCGAGGACCATGCAATACCTTGGTTCTGTCCAAAACTTAGGTTTTCTTTTTGAAGTACTTGGTTTCCCCATAGGTTTGAGTCCGAGGACCATGCAATACCTTGGTTCTGTCCAAAACTTAGGTTTTCTTTTGAAGTACTTGGTTTCCCCATAGATTTGAGTCCAAGGACCATGCAATACCTTGGTTCTGTCCAAAACTTAGGTTATCTTTTTGAAGTACTTGGTTTCCCCATAGGTTTGAGTCCGAGGACCATGCAATACCTTGGTTCTGTCCAAAACTTAGGTTTTCTTTTTGAAGTACTTGGTTTCCCCATAGGTTTGAGTCCGAGGACCATGCAATACCTTGGTTCTATCCAAAACTTAGGTTATCTTTTTGAAGTACTTGGTTTCCCCATAGGTTTGAGTCCGAGGACCATGCAATACCTTGGTTCTGTCCAAAACTAAGGGACCATGCAATACCTTGGTTCTGTCCAAAACTTAGGTTATCTTTTTGAAGTACTTGGTTTCCCCATAAGTTTGAGTTCGAGGACCATGCAATACCTTGGTTCTGTCCAAAACTTAGGTTATCTTTTTAAAGTACTTGGTTTCCCCATAGGTTTGAGTCCGAGGACCATGCAATACCTTGGTTCTGTCCAAAACTTAGGTTATCTTTTTGAAGTACTTGGTTTCCCCATAGGTTTGAATTCGAGGACCATGCAATACCTTGGTTCTGTCCAAAACTTAGGTTTTCTTTTTGAAATACTTGGTTTCCCCATAGGTTTGAGTCCGAGTACCATGCAATACCTTGGTTCTGTCCAAAACTTAGGTTTTCTTTTTGAAGTACTTGGTTTGCCCATAGATTTGAGTCCAAGGACCATGCAATACCTTGATTCTGTCCAAAACTTAGGTTTTCTTTTTGAAGTACTTGGTTTCCCCATAGGTTTGAGTCCGAGGACCATGCAATACCTTGGTTCTGTCCAAAACTTAGGTTTTCTTTTGAAGTACTTGGTTTCCCCATAGGTTTGAGTCCGAGGACCATGCAATACCTTGGTTTTGTCCAAAACTTAGGTTCTCTTTTTGAAGTACTTGGTTTCCCCATAGGTTTGAGTCCGAGGACCATGCAATACCTTGGTTCTATCCAAAACTTAGGTTCTCTTTTTGAAGTACTTGGTTTCCCCATAGGTTTGAGTCCGAGGACCATGCAATACCTTGGTTCTGTCCAAAACTTAGGTTTTCTTTTGAAGTACTTGGTTTCCCCATAGGTTTGAGTTCGAGGAACATGCAATACCTTGGTTCTGTCCAAAATTTAGGTTATCTTTTTGAAGTACTTGGTTTCCCCATAAGTTTGAGTCCGAGGACCATGCAATACCTTGGTTCTGTCCAAAACTTAGGTTTTCTTTTTGATGTACTTGGTTTCCCCATAGATTTGAGTCCGAGGACCATGCAATACCTTGGTTCTGTCCAAAACTTAAGTTATCTTTTTGAAGTACTTGGTTTCCCCATAGGTTTGAGTCCGAAGACCATGCAATACCTTGGTTCTGTCCAAAACTTAGGTTATCTTTTTAAAGTACTTGGTTTCCCCATAGGTTTGAGTCCGAGGACCATGCAATACCTTGGTTCTGTCCAAAACTTAGGTTATCTTTTTGAAGTACTTGGTTTCCCCATAGGTTTGAGTCCGAGGACCATGCAATACCTTGGTTCTGTCCAAAACTTAGGTTATCTTTTTGAAGTACTTGGTTTCCCCATAGGTTTGAATCCGAGGACCATGCAATACCTTGGTTCTGTCCAAAACTTAGGTTTTCTTTTTGAAGTACTTGGTTTCCCCATAGGTTTGAGTCCGAGGACCATGCAATACCTTGGTTCTGTCCAAAACTTAGGTTTTCTTTTGAAGTACTTGGTTTCCCCATAGATTTGAGTCCAAGGACCATGCAATACCTTGGTTCTGTCCAAAACTTAGGTTATCTTTTTGAAGTACTTGGTTTCCCCATAGGTTTGAGTCCGAGGACCATGCAATACCTTGGTTCTGTCCAAAACTTAGGTTTTCTTTTTGAAGTACTTGGTTTCCCCATAGGTTTGAGTCCGAGGACCATGCAATACCTTGGTTCTATCCAAAACTTAGGTTATCTTTTTGAAGTACTTGGTTTCCCCATAGGTTTGAGTCCGAGGACCATGCAATACCTTGGTTCTGTCCAAAACTAAGGGACCATGCAATACCTTGGTTCTGTCCAAAACTTAGGTTATCTTTTTGAAGTACTTGGTTTCCCCATAAGTTTGAGTTCGAGGACCATGCAATACCTTGGTTCTGTCCAAAACTTAGGTTATCTTTTTAAAGTACTTGGTTTCCCCATAGGTTTGAGTCCGAGGACCATGCAATACCTTGGTTCTGTCCAAAACTTAGGTTATCTTTTTGAAGTACTTGGTTTCCCCATAGGTTTGAATTCGAGGACGATGCAATACCTTGGTTCTGTCCAAAACTTAGGTTTTCTTTTTGAAGTACTTGGTTTCCCCATAGGTTTGAGTCCGAGGACCATGCAATACCTTGGTTCTGTCCAAAACTTAGGTTTTCTTTTTGAAGTACTTGGTTTCCCCATAGATTTGAGTCCAAGGACCATGCAATACCTTGATTCTGTCCAAAACTTAGGTTTTCTTTTTGAAGTACTTGGTTTCCCCATAGGTTTGAGTCCGAGGACCATGCAATACCTTGGTTCTGTCCAAAACTTAGGTTTTCTTTTGAAGTACTTGGTTTCCCCATAGGTTTGAGTCCGAGGACCATGCAATACCTTGGTTTTGTCCAAAACTTAGGTTCTCTTTTTGAAGTACTTGGTTTCCCCATAGGTTTGAGTCCGAGGACCATGCAATACCTTGGTTCTATCCAAAACTTAGGTTCTCTTTTTGAAGTACTTGGTTTCCCCATAGGTTTGAGTCCGAGGACCATGCAATACCTTGGTTCTATCCAAAACTTAGGTTATCTTTTTGAAGTACTTGGTTTCCCCATAGGTTTGAGTCCGAGGACCATGCAATACCTTGGTTCTGTCCAAAACTAAGGGACCATGCAATACCTTGGTTCTGTCCAAAACTTAGGTTATCTTTTTGAAGTACTTGGTTTCCCCATAAGTTTGAGTTCGAGGACCATGCAATACCTTGGTTCTGTCCAAAACTTAGGTTATCTTTTTAAAGTACTTGGTTTCCCCATAGGTTTGAGTCCGAGGACCATGCAATACCTTGGTTCTGTCCAAAACTTAGGTTATCTTTTTGAAGTACTTGGTTTCCCCATAGGTTTGAATCCGAGGACCATGCAATACCTTGGTTCTGTCCAAAACTTAGGTTTTCTTTTTGAAGTACATGGTTTCCCCATAGGTTTGAGTCCGAGGACCATGCAATACCTTGGTTCTGTCCATAACTTACGTTTTCTTTTTGAAGTACTTGGTTTCCCCATAGATTTGAGTCCAAGGACCATGCAATACCTTGATTCTGTCCAAAACTTAGGTTTTCTTTTTGAAGTACTTGGTTTCCCAATAGGTTTGAGTCCGAGGACCATGCAATACCTTGGTTCTGTCCAAAACTTAGGTTTTCTTTTGAAGTACTTGGTTTCCCCATAGGTTTGAGTCCGAGGACCATGCAATACCTTGGTTTTGTCCAAAACTTAGGTTCTCTTTTTGAAGTACTTGGTTTCCCCATAGGTTTGAGTCCGAGGACCATGCAATACCTTGGTTCTATCCAAAACTTAGGTTCTCTTTTTGAAGTACTTGGTTTCCCCATAGGTTTGAGTCCGAGGACCATGCAATACCTTGGTTCTGTCCAAAACTTAGGTTTTCTTTTGAAGTACTTGGTTTCCCCATAGGTTTGAGTTCGAGGACCATGCAATACCTTGGTTCTGTCCAAAATTTAGGTTATCTTTTTGAAGTGCTTGGTTTCCCCATAAGTTTGAGTCCGAGGACCATGCAATACCTTGGTTCTGTCCAAAACTTAGGTTTTCTTTTTGAAGTACTTGGTTTCCCCATAGATTTGAGTCCGAGGACCATGCAATACCTTGGTTCTGTCCAAAACTTAGGTTATCTTTTTGAAGTACTTGGTTTCGCCATAGGTTTGAGTCCGAAGACCATGCAATACCTTGGTTCTGTCCAAAACTTAGGTTATCTTTTTCAAGTACTTGGTTTCCCCATAGGTTTGAGTCCGAGGACCATGCAATACCTTGGTTCTGTCCAAAACTTAGGTTATCTTTTTGAAGTACTTGGTTTCCCCATAGGTTTGAGTCCGAGGACCATGCAATACCTTGGTTCTGTCCAAAACTAAGGGACCATGCAATACCTTGGTTCTGTCCAAAACTTAGGTTATCTTTTTGAAGTACTTGGTTTCCCCATAAGTTTGAGTTCGAGGACCATGCAATACCTTGGTTCTGTCCAAAACTTAGGTTATCTTTTTAAAGTACTTGGTTTCCCCATAGGTTTGAGTCCGAGGACCATGCAATACCTTGGTTCTGTCCAAAACTTAGGTTATCTTTTTGAAGTACTTGGTTTCCCCATAGGTTTGAATTCGAGGACGATGCAATACCTTGGTTCTGTCCAAAACTTAGGTTTTCTTTTTGAAGTACTTGGTTTCCCCATAGGTTTGAGTCCGAGGACCATGCAATACCTTGGTTCTGTCCAAAACTTAGGTTTTCTTTTTGAAGTACTTGGTTTCCCCATAGATTTGAGTCCAAGGACCATGCAATACCTTGATTCTGTCCAAAACTTAGGTTTTCTTTTTGAAGTACTTGGTTTCCCCATAGGTTTGAGTCCGAGGACCATGCAATACCTTGGTTCTGTCCAAAACTTAGGTTTTCTTTTGAAGTACTTGGTTTCCCCATAGGTTTGAGTCCGAGGACCATGCAATACCTTGGTTTTGTCCAAAACTTAGGTTCTCTTTTTGAAGTACTTGGTTTCCCCATAGGTTTGAGTCCGAGGACCATGCAATACCTTGGTTCTATCCAAAACTTAGGTTCTCTTTTTGAAGTACTTGGTTTCCCCATAGGTTTGAGTCCGAGGACCATGCAATACCTTGGTTCTATCCAAAACTTAGGTTATCTTTTTGAAGTACTTGGTTTCCCCATAGGTTTGAGTCCGAGGACCATGCAATACCTTGGTTCTGTCCAAAACTAAGGGACCATGCAATACCTTGGTTCTGTCCAAAACTTAGGTTATCTTTTTGAAGTACTTGGTTTCCCCATAAGTTTGAGTTCGAGGACCATGCAATACCTTGGTTCTGTCCAAAACTTAGGTTATCTTTTTAAAGTACTTGGTTTCCCCATAGGTTTGAGTCCGAGGACCATGCAATACCTTGGTTCTGTCCAAAACTTAGGTTATCTTTTTGAAGTACTTGGTTTCCCCATAGGTTTGAATCCGAGGACCATGCAATACCTTGGTTCTGTCCAAAACTTAGGTTTTCTTTTTGAAGTACATGGTTTCCCCATAGGTTTGAGTCCGAGGACCATGCAATACCTTGGTTCTGTCCATAACTTACGTTTTCTTTTTGAAGTACTTGGTTTCCCCATAGATTTGAGTCCAAGGACCATGCAATACCTTGATTCTGTCCAAAACTTAGGTTTTCTTTTTGAAGTACTTGGTTTCCCAATAGGTTTGAGTCCGAGGACCATGCAATACCTTGGTTCTGTCCAAAACTTAGGTTTTCTTTTGAAGTACTTGGTTTCCCCATAGGTTTGAGTCCGAGGACCATGCAATACCTTGGTTTTGTCCAAAACTTAGGTTCTCTTTTTGAAGTACTTGGTTTCCCCATAGGTTTGAGTCCGAGGACCATGCAATACCTTGGTTCTATCCAAAACTTAGGTTCTCTTTTTGAAGTACTTGGTTTCCCCATAGGTTTGAGTCCGAGGACCATGCAATACCTTGGTTCTGTCCAAAACTTAGGTTTTCTTTTGAAGTACTTGGTTTCCCCATAGGTTTGAGTTCGAGGACCATGCAATACCTTGGTTCTGTCCAAAATTTAGGTTATCTTTTTGAAGTGCTTGGTTTCCCCATAAGTTTGAGTCCGAGGACCATGCAATACCTTGGTTCTGTCCAAAACTTAGGTTTTCTTTTTGAAGTACTTGGTTTCCCCATAGATTTGAGTCCGAGGACCATGCAATACCTTGGTTCTGTCCAAAACTTAGGTTATCTTTTTGAAGTACTTGGTTTCGCCATAGGTTTGAGTCCGAAGACCATGCAATACCTTGGTTCTGTCCAAAACTTAGGTTATCTTTTTCAAGTACTTGGTTTCCCCATAGGTTTGAGTCCGAGGACCATGCAATACCTTGGTTCTGTCCAAAACTTAGGTTATCTTTTTGAAGTACTTGGTTTCCCCATAGGTTTGAGTCCGAGGACCATGCAATACCTTGGTTCTGTCCAAAACTTAGGTTATCTTTTTGAAGTACTTGGTTTCCCCATAGGTTTGAATCCGAGGACCATGCAATACCTTGGTTCTGTCCAAAACTTAGGTTTTCTTTTTGAAGTACTTGGTTTCCCCATAGGTTTGAGTCCGAGGACCATGCAATACCTTGGTTCTGTCCAAAACTTAGGTTTTCTTTTGAAGTACTTGGTTTCCCCATAGATTTGAGTCCAAGGACCATGCAATACCTTGGTTCTGTCCAAAACTTAGGTTATCTTTTTGAAGTACTTGGTTTCCCCATAGGTTTGAGTCCGAGGACCATGCAATACCTTGGTTCTGTCCAAAACTTAGGTTTTCTTTTTGAAGTACTTGGTTTCCCCATAGGTTTGAGTCCGAGGACCATGCAATACCTTGGTTCTATCCAAAACTTAGGTTATCTTTTTGAAGTACTTGGTTTCCCCATAGGTTTGAGTCCGAGGACCATGCAATACCTTGGTTCTGTCCAAAACTAAGGGACCATGCAATACCTTGGTTCTGTCCAAAACTTAGGTTATCTTTTTGAAGTACTTGGTTTCCCCATAAGTTTGAGTTCGAGGACCATGCAATACCTTGGTTCTGTCCAAAACTTAGGTTATCTTTTTAAAGTACTTGGTTTCCCCATAGGTTTGAGTCCGAGGACCATGCAATACCTTGGTTCTGTCCAAAACTTAGGTTATCTTTTTGAAGTACTTGGTTTCCCCATAGGTTTGAATTCGAGGACCATGCAATACCTTGGTTCTGTCCAAAACTTAGGTTTTCTTTTTGAAATACTTGGTTTCCCCATAGGTTTGAGTCCGAGTACCATGCAATACCTTGGTTCTGTCCAAAACTTAGGTTTTCTTTTTGAAGTACTTGGTTTGCCCATAGATTTGAGTCCAAGGACCATGCAATACCTTGATTCTGTCCAAAACTTAGGTTTTCTTTTTGAAGTACTTGGTTTCCCCATAGGTTTGAGTCCGAGGACCATGCAATACCTTGGTTCTGTCCAAAACTTAGGTTTTCTTTTGAAGTACTTGGTTTCCCCATAGGTTTGAGTCCGAGGACCATGCAATACCTTGGTTTTGTCCAAAACTTAGGTTCTCTTTTTGAAGTACTTGGTTTCCCCATAGGTTTGAGTCCGAGGACCATGCAATACCTTGGTTCTATCCAAAACTTAGGTTCTCTTTTTGAAGTACTTGGTTTCCCCATAGGTTTGAGTCCGAGGACCATGCAATACCTTGGTTCTGTCCAAAACTTAGGTTTTCTTTTGAAGTACTTGGTTTCCCCATAGGTTTGAGTTCGAGGAACATGCAATACCTTGGTTCTGTCCAAAATTTAGGTTATCTTTTTGAAGTACTTGGTTTCCCCATAAGTTTGAGTCCGAGGACCATGCAATACCTTGGTTCTGTCCAAAACTTAGGTTTTCTTTTTGATGTACTTGGTTTCCCCATAGATTTGAGTCCGAGGACCATGCAATACCTTGGTTCTGTCCAAAACTTAAGTTATCTTTTTGAAGTACTTGGTTTCCCCATAGGTTTGAGTCCGAAGACCATGCAATACCTTGGTTCTGTCCAAAACTTAGGTTATCTTTTTAAAGTACTTGGTTTCCCCATAGGTTTGAGTCCGAGGACCATGCAATACCTTGGTTCTGTCCAAAACTTAGGTTATCTTTTTGAAGTACTTGGTTTCCCCATAGGTTTGAGTCCGAGGACCATGCAATACCTTGGTTCTGTCCAAAACTTAGGTTATCTTTTTGAAGTACTTGGTTTCCCCATAGGTTTGAATCCGAGGACCATGCAATACCTTGGTTCTGTCCAAAACTTAGGTTTTCTTTTTGAAGTACTTGGTTTCCCCATAGGTTTGAGTCCGAGGACCATGCAATACCTTGGTTCTGTCCAAAACTTAGGTTTTCTTTTGAAGTACTTGGTTTCCCCATAGATTTGAGTCCAAGGACCATGCAATACCTTGGTTCTGTCCAAAACTTAGGTTATCTTTTTGAAGTACTTGGTTTCCCCATAGGTTTGAGTCCGAGGACCATGCAATACCTTGGTTCTGTCCAAAACTTAGGTTTTCTTTTTGAAGTACTTGGTTTCCCCATAGGTTTGAGTCCGAGGACCATGCAATACCTTGGTTCTATCCAAAACTTAGGTTATCTTTTTGAAGTACTTGGTTTCCCCATAGGTTTGAGTCCGAGGACCATGCAATACCTTGGTTCTGTCCAAAACTAAGGGACCATGCAATACCTTGGTTCTGTCCAAAACTTAGGTTATCTTTTTGAAGTACTTGGTTTCCCCATAAGTTTGAGTTCGAGGACCATGCAATACCTTGGTTCTGTCCAAAACTTAGGTTATCTTTTTAAAGTACTTGGTTTCCCCATAGGTTTGAGTCCGAGGACCATGCAATACCTTGGTTCTGTCCAAAACTTAGGTTATCTTTTTGAAGTACTTGGTTTCCCCATAGGTTTGAATTCGAGGACGATGCAATACCTTGGTTCTGTCCAAAACTTAGGTTTTCTTTTTGAAGTACTTGGTTTCCCCATAGGTTTGAGTCCGAGGACCATGCAATACCTTGGTTCTGTCCAAAACTTAGGTTTTCTTTTTGAAGTACTTGGTTTCCCCATAGATTTGAGTCCAAGGACCATGCAATACCTTGATTCTGTCCAAAACTTAGGTTTTCTTTTTGAAGTACTTGGTTTCCCCATAGGTTTGAGTCCGAGGACCATGCAATACCTTGGTTCTGTCCAAAACTTAGGTTTTCTTTTGAAGTACTTGGTTTCCCCATAGGTTTGAGTCCGAGGACCATGCAATACCTTGGTTTTGTCCAAAACTTAGGTTCTCTTTTTGAAGTACTTGGTTTCCCCATAGGTTTGAGTCCGAGGACCATGCAATACCTTGGTTCTATCCAAAACTTAGGTTCTCTTTTTGAAGTACTTGGTTTCCCCATAGGTTTGAGTCCGAGGACCATGCAATACCTTGGTTCTGTCCAAAACTTAGGTTTTCTTTTGAAGTACTTGGTTTCCCCATAGGTTTGAGTTCGAGGAACATGCAATACCTTGGTTCTGTCCAAAATTTAGGTTATCTTTTTGAAGTACTTGGTTTCCCCATAAGTTTGAGTCCGAGGACCATGCAATACCTTGGTTCTGTCCAAAACTTAGGTTTTCTTTTTGATGTACTTGGTTTCCCCATAGATTTGAGTCCGAGGACCATGCAATACCTTGGTTCTGTCCAAAACTTAAGTTATCTTTTTGAAGTACTTGGTTTCCCCATAGGTTTGAGTCCGAAGACCATGCAATACCTTGGTTCTGTCCAAAACTTAGGTTATCTTTTTAAAGTACTTGGTTTCCCCATAGGTTTGAGTCCGAGGACCATGCAATACCTTGGTTCTGTCCAAAACTTAGGTTATCTTTTTGAAGTACTTGGTTTCCCCATAGGTTTGAGTCCGAGGACCATGCAATACCTTGGTTCTGTCCAAAACTTAGGTTATCTTTTTGAAGTACTTGGTTTCCCCATAGGTTTGAATCCGAGGACCATGCAATACCTTGGTTCTGTCCAAAACTTAGGTTTTCTTTTTGAAGTACTTGGTTTCCCCATAGGTTTGAGTCCGAGGACCATGCAATACCTTGGTTCTGTCCAAAACTTAGGTTTTCTTTTGAAGTACTTGGTTTCCCCATAGATTTGAGTCCAAGGACCATGCAATACCTTGGTTCTGTCCAAAACTTAGGTTATCTTTTTGAAGTACTTGGTTTCCCCATAGGTTTGAGTCCGAGGACCATGCAATACCTTGGTTCTGTCCAAAACTTAGGTTTTCTTTTTGAAGTACTTGGTTTCCCCATAGGTTTGAGTCCGAGGACCATGCAATACCTTGGTTCTATCCAAAACTTAGGTTATCTTTTTGAAGTACTTGGTTTCCCCATAGGTTTGAGTCCGAGGACCATGCAATACCTTGGTTCTGTCCAAAACTAAGGGACCATGCAATACCTTGGTTCTGTCCAAAACTTAGGTTATCTTTTTGAAGTACTTGGTTTCCCCATAAGTTTGAGTTCGAGGACCATGCAATACCTTGGTTCTGTCCAAAACTTAGGTTATCTTTTTAAAGTACTTGGTTTCCCCATAGGTTTGAGTCCGAGGACCATGCAATACCTTGGTTCTGTCCAAAACTTAGGTTATCTTTTTGAAGTACTTGGTTTCCCCATAGGTTTGAATTCGAGGACGATGCAATACCTTGGTTCTGTCCAAAACTTAGGTTTTCTTTTTGAAGTACTTGGTTTCCCCATAGGTTTGAGTCCGAGGACCATGCAATACCTTGGTTCTGTCCAAAACTTAGGTTTTCTTTTTGAAGTACTTGGTTTCCCCATAGATTTGAGTCCAAGGACCATGCAATACCTTGATTCTGTCCAAAACTTAGGTTTTCTTTTTGAAGTACTTGGTTTCCCCATAGGTTTGAGTCCGAGGACCATGCAATACCTTGGTTCTGTCCAAAACTTAGGTTTTCTTTTGAAGTACTTGGTTTCCCCATAGGTTTGAGTCCGAGGACCATGCAATACCTTGGTTTTGTCCAAAACTTAGGTTCTCTTTTTGAAGTACTTGGTTTCCCCATAGGTTTGAGTCCGAGGACCATGCAATACCTTGGTTCTATCCAAAACTTAGGTTCTCTTTTTGAAGTACTTGGTTTCCCCATAGGTTTGAGTCCGAGGACCATGCAATACCTTGGTTCTCTCCAAAACTTAGGTTTTCTTTTGAAGTACTTGGTTTCCCCATAGGTTTGAGTTCGAGGACCATGCAATACCTTGGTTCTGTCCAAAATTTAGGTTATCTTTTTGAAGTGCTTGGTTTCCCCATAAGTTTGAGTCCGAGGACCATGCAATACCTTGGTTCTGTCCAAAACTTAGGTTTTCTTTTTGAAGTACTTGGTTTCCCCATAGATTTGAGTCCGAGGACCATGCAATACCTTGGTTCTGTCCAAAACTTAGGTTATCTTTTTGAAGTACTTGGTTTCGCCATAGGTTTGAGTCCGAAGACCATGCAATACCTTGGTTCTGTCCAAAACTTAGGTTATCTTTTTCAAGTACTTGGTTTCCCCATAGGTTTGAGTCCGAGGACCATGCAATACCTTGGTTCTGTCCAAAACTTAGGTTATCTTTTTGAAGTACTTGGTTTCCCCATAGGTTTGAGTCCGAGGACCATGCAATACCTTGGTTCTGTCCAAAACTTAGGTTATCTTTTTGAAGTACTTGGTTTCCCCATAGGTTTGAATCCGAGGACCATGCAATACCTTGGTTCTGTCCAAAACTTAGGTTTTCTTTTTGAAGTACTTGGTTTCCCCATAGGTTTGAGTCCGAGGACCATGCAATACCTTGGTTCTGTCCAAAACTTAGGTTTTCTTTTGAAGTACTTGGTTTCCCCATAGATTTGAGTCCAAGGACCATGCAATACCTTGGTTCTGTCCAAAACTTAGGTTATCTTTTTGAAGTACTTGGTTTCCCCATAGGTTTGAGTCCGAGGACCATGCAATACCTTGGTTCTGTCCAAAACTTAGGTTTTCTTTTTGAAGTACTTGGTTTCCCTATAGGTTTGAGTCCGAGGACCATGCAATACCTTGGTTCTATCCAAAACTTAGGTTATCTTTTTGAAGTACTTGGTTTCCCCATAGGTTTGAGTCCGAGGACCATGCAATACCTTGGTTCTGTCCAAAACTAAGGGACCATGCAATACCTTGGTTCTGTCCAAAACTTAGGTTATCTTTTTGAAGTACTTGGTTTCCCCATAAGTTTGAGTTCGAGGACCATGCAATACCTTGGTTCTGTCCAAAACTTAGGTTATCTTTTTAAAGTACTTGGTTTCCCCATAGGTTTGAGTCCGAGGACCATGCAATACCTTGGTTCTGTCCAAAACTTAGGTTATCTTTTTGAAGTACTTGGTTTCCCCATAGGTTTGAATTCGAGGACCATGCAATACCTTGGTTCTGTCCAAAACTTAGGTTTTCTTTTTGAAGTACTTGGTTTCCCCATAGGTTTGAGTCCGAGTACCATGCAATACCTTGGTTCTGTCCAAAACTTAGGTTTTCTTTTTGAAGTACTTGGTTTGCCCATAGATTTGAGTCCAAGGACCATGCAATACCTTGATTCTGTCCAAAACTTAGGTTTTCTTTTTGAAGTACTTGGTTTCCCCATAGGTTTGAGTCCGAGGACCATGCAATACCTTGGTTCTGTCCAAAACTTAGGTTTTCTTTTGAAGTACTTGGTTTCCCCATAGGTTTGAGTCCGAGGACCATGCAATACCTTGGTTTTGTCCAAAACTTAGGTTCTCTTTTTGAAGTACTTGGTTTCCCCATAGGTTTGAGTCCGAGGACCATGCAATACCTTGGTTCTATCCAAAACTTAGGTTCTCTTTTTGAAGTACTTGGTTTCCCCATAGGTTTGAGTCCGAGGACCATGCAATACCTTGGTTCTGTCCAAAACTTAGGTTTTCTTTTGAAGTACTTGGTTTCCCCATAGGTTTGAGTTCGAGGACCATGCAATACCTTGGTTCTGTCCAAAATTTAGGTTATCTTTTTGAAGTACTTGGTTTCCCCATAAGTTTGAGTCCGAGGACCATGCAATACCTTGGTTCTGTCCAAAACTTAGGTTTTCTTTTTGATGTACTTGGTTTCCCCATAGATTTGAGTCCGAGGACCATGCAATACCTTGGTTCTGTCCAAAACTTAGGTTATCTTTTTGAAGTACTTGGTTTCCCCATAGGTTTGAGTCCGAAGACCATGCAATACCTTGGTTCTGTCCAAAACTTAGGTTATCTTTTTAAAGTACTTGGTTTCCCCATAGGTTTGAGTCCGAGGACCATGCAATACCTTGGTTCTGTCCAAAACTTAGGTTATCTTTTTGAAGTACTTGGTTTCCCCATAGGTTTGAGTCCGAGGACCATGCAATACCTTGGTTCTGTCCAAAACTTAGGTTATCTTTTTGAAGTACTTGGTTTCCCCATAGGTTTGAATCCGAGGACCATGCAATACCTTGGTTCTGTCCAAAACTTAGGTTTTCTTTTTGAAGTACTTGGTTTCCCCATAGGTTTGAGTCCGAGGACCATGCAATACCTTGGTTCTGTCCAAAACTTAGGTTTTCTTTTGAAGTACTTGGTTTCCCCATAGATTTGAGTCCAAGGACCATGCAATACCTTGGTTCTGTCCAAAACTTAGGTTATCTTTTTGAAGTACTTGGTTTCCCCATAGGTTTGAGTCCGAGGACCATGCAATACCTTGGTTCTGTCCAAAACTTAGGTTTTCTTTTTGAAGTACTTGGTTTCCCCATTGGTTTGAGTCCGAGGACCATGCAATACCTTGGTTCTATCCAAAACTTAGGTTATCTTTTTGAAGTACTTGGTTTCCCCATAGGTTTGAGTCCGAGGACCATGCAATACCTTGGTTCTGTCCAAAACTAAGGGACCATGCAATACCTTGGTTCTGTCCAAAACTTAGGTTATCTTTTTGAAGTACTTGGTTTCCCCATAAGTTTGAGTTCGAGGACCATGCAATACCTTGGTTCTGTCCAAAACTTAGGTTATCTTTTTAAAGTACTTGGTTTCCCCATAGGTTTGAGTCCGAGGACCATGCAATACCTTGGTTCTGTCCAAAACTTAGGTTATCTTTTTGAAGTACTTGGTTTCCCCATAGGTTTGAATTCGAGGACGATGCAATACCTTGGTTCTGTCCAAAACTTAGGTTTTCTTTTTGAAGTACTTGGTTTCCCCATAGGTTTGAGTCCGAGGACCATGCAATACCTTGGTTCTGTCCAAAACTTAGGTTTTCTTTTTGAAGTACTTGGTTTCCCCATAGATTTGAGTCCAAGGACCATGCAATACCTTGATTCTGTCCAAAACTTAGGTTTTCTTTTTGAAGTACTTGGTTTCCCCATAGGTTTGAGTCCGAGGACCATGCAATACCTTGGTTCTGTCCAAAACTTAGGTTTTCTTTTGAAGTACTTGGTTTCCCCATAGGTTTGAGTCCGAGGACCATGCAATACCTTGGTTTTGTCCAAAACTTAGGTTCTCTTTTTGAAGTACTTGGTTTCCCCATAGGTTTGAGTCCGAGGACCATGCAATACCTTGGTTCTATCCAAAACTTAGGTTCTCTTTTTGAAGTACTTGGTTTCCCCATAGGTTTGAGTCCGAGGACCATGCAATACCTTGGTTCTGTCCAAAACTTAGGTTTTCTTTTGAAGTACTTGGTTTCCCCATAGGTTTGAGTTCGAGGACCATGCAATACCTTGGTTCTGTCCAAAATTTAGGTTATCTTTTTGAAGTACTTGGTTTCCCCATAAGTTTGAGTCCGAGGACCATGCAATACCTTGGTTCTGTCCAAAACTTAGGTTTTCTTTTTGAAGTACTTGGTTTCCCCATAGATTTGAGTCCGAGGACCATGCAATACCTTGGTTCTGTCCAAAACTTAGGTTATCTTTTTGAAGTACTTGGTTTCCCCATAGGTTTGAGTCCGAAGACCATGCAATACCTTGGTTCTGTCCAAAACTTAGGTTATCTTTTTAAAGTACTTGGTTTCCCCATAGGTTTGAGTCCGAGGACCATGCAATACCTTGGTTCTGTCCAAAACTTAGGTTATCTTTTTGAAGTACTTGGTTTCCCCATAGGTTTGAGTCCGAGGACCATGCAATACCTTGGTTCTGTCCAAAACTTAGGTTATCTTTTTGAAGTACTTGGTTTCCCCATAGGTTTGAATCCGAGGACCATGCAATACCTTGGTTCTGTCCAAAACTTAGGTTTTCTTTTTGAAGTACTTGGTTTCCCCATAGGTTTGAGTCCGAGGACCATGCAATACCTTGGTTCTGTCCAAAACTTAGGTTTTCTTTTGAAGTACTTGGTTTCCCCATAGATTTGAGTCCAAGGACCATGCAATACCTTGGTTCTGTCCAAAACTTAGGTTATCTTTTTGAAGTACTTGGTTTCCCCATAGGTTTGAGTCCGAGGACCATGCAATACCTTGGTTCTGTCCAAAACTTAGGTTTTCTTTTTGAAGTACTTGGTTTCCCCATAGGTTTGAGTCCGAGGACCATGCAATACCTTGGTTCTGTCCAAAACTTAGGTTTTCTTTTGAAGTACTTGGTTTCCCCATAGGTTTGAGTCCGAGGACCATACAATACCTTGGTTCTGTCCAAAACTGAGGTTTTCTTTTGAAGTACTTGGTTTCCTCATAGGTTTGAGTCGGAGGACCATGCAATATCTTAGTTCTGTCCAAAACTTAGGTTATCTTTTTGAAATACTTGGTTTCCCCATAGGTTTGAGTCCGAGGACCATGCAATACCTTGGTTCTGTCCAAAACTTAGGTTATCTTTTTGAAGTACTTGGTTTCCCCATAGGTTTGAGTCCGAGGACCATGCAATAACTTGGTTACGTTTTCTTTTTGAGGTACTTGGTTTCCCCATAGGTTTGAGTCCGAGGACCATGCAATGCCTTGGTTCTGTCCAAAACTTAGGTTTTCTTTTGAAGTACTTGGTTTCCCCATAGGTTTGAGTCCGAGGACCATACAATACCTTGGTTCTGTCCAAAACTTAGGTTTTCTTTTGAAGTACTTGGTTTCCTCATAGGTTTGAGTCCGAGGACCATGCAATACCTTAGTTCTATCCAAAACTTAGGTTATCTTTTTGAAATACTTGGTTTCCCCATAGGTTTGAGTTCGAGGACCATGCAATACCTTGGTTCTGTCCAAAACTTAGGTTATCTTTTTGAAGTACCTAGTTTCCCCATAGGTTTGAGTCCGAGGACCATGCAATACCTTGGTTAGGTTTTCTTTTTGAGGTACTTGGTTTCCCCATAGGTTTGAGTCCGAGGACCATGCAATACCTTGGTTCTGTCCAAAACTTAGGTTTTCTTTTTCAAGTACTTGGTTTCCCCATAGGTTTGAGTCCGAGGACCATGTAATACCTTGGTTCTGTCCAAAACTTAGGTTTTCTTTTTGAAGTACTTGGTTTCCTTATAGGTTTAAGTCCGAGGACCATGCGATACCTTGGTTCTGTCCAAAACTTAGGTTATCTTTTTGACTCGAGGGTTAGCCCCTTGACAAAGGTATGAGGCATTGACTTGATGTGGGAAGCCTCTAGAACTACCCGTGCCACTGGCGCTTTGTAGGGTAGCCCTGAGTGGGAGCTGAGTTAGAACAACAACTGCTGGAAACGATGGAGAGGCTTTCGCCTAGCTAGCCCCATGACTAACTGCCGCCTGTGCCAACGCACAAGCCTTCCCACAAACGGCGCCAATTGTAAGGACTCGATTTGTAGCGACCCCCAAATGGGTATATGGGGTTCGAACGTTAAAGGCCCAGACAATAAAATTTGTAGAAAGTGGGCTAAAAGGCTAGGCCTTGGTGAACGGACAGCCGTTAGTCATGGTGTTCGTGATGATCGTACAGAGGTGAACTGTGCTTGCCCAAGAAGATTTTCCTCTTGGCACGGCTTGGGAGGCTCTCTTTCTTGGCCTTCGTCCCCCCCCCCCCCTTTTTTTAGATTGCTTTCTTCTTCTTTCATACTAGCCTTTACCCTCTCCCCAACGTCCACGTGTAGATTTAGCTTTCGAGGGCTGATACTTGTCCTATCAGCCCATACCCAAAGTGGTTGGGGGCGGTTGTAAATGCTGAAAAGTATTGCTCTGTCAGGCGCAGAGTACATAATTACAGTAATGGTAGTCTTTCCCTTGTCTTTTGTCAGCACACTATTCAGGGATCCTTTCCCCATCAATGCGGAGGTGTTTAGCTTTTCCTTGAACCGCTCCTACACCGTACTCGCCCTTTCTTCCAGGAGCGATTTAGGATGCCGAGGACAGAATCATTCTCGGCTATATTTCTACACCATTTGGACTTTCGTTGCATGTCCTCGACAACGCCTCTCCTCGGCGTGGGCCTTAGGCCCTAATGTAAAGTTGGCTTGGATCTCAAATTCTCTGGCCCCACATTTTACATTGAGGGTGCGTTTGTTTTGGCTTCAAACCACTTCCGGAAATGCTTTTCCGTAAAAGTGGGTGTTTGGTTGTTACTGAAAATTGGGTCAAACTGAAAATATTTTCAGTGTTGACTGTAAAACAAGAGTAATGGGGCGTAAAATATTTTATGTCGTTATTTTCACTTCAAATCATTTCCGGAGACGCGCAAAGAGATAAAGGACTCACAGACGCACAGACGCGCAAACACAGAGAGAGAGAGAGAGCTCGAGCACGAGCACACCCACAAAACCTAGATCACGCCTCACCTCAGCCAAGCTCCGACCAGCCCAGCCAAGCTCCGATCACGCCGGCCCGCTGCCTAGATCACGCACCGACCAAACACCCAAGACCCACAAACACCGGTCCACCCAGATCTCAGCCCACCCCTCCCTCATCACCGATCCACCTCTCTGATTGCCAGCCATGCACCGACAAGCTCCAATCTTGACAACCGACCACAGGCCGTGCTCCACCAGGCTCTCCAACGCACTGGCGACCACCATCGATCGCCGATCTGGCCGCCACCGACCACCAGCCCACTCCACTCCACCCCCAAACCCACCCGATCTGACCGCCACCGCCTCCATCCACTCCGATTCTCTCTTTCCCGATCTCTCTTTCCCTCAATCTCTCGCTCTTTCTTCCCCCTCTCACTGAGTTTGTGAATAAATGATGTTTTTGTTTTGATTTTTGTTTCTTGTGTTGTTTATATATTTTGATTCTCTGTAATAATATTTGTTTGGATCTTAACAAAATGTGAGAAACATGATAAAAATGGGTTTTCTAGAACATTTTCAGCAAAACAACCAAACACTAGAAAATATTTTCCAAAGCATTTTTTGGAATGCAACCAAACACTTGAAAATATTTTACATTCAACCAAACACAAACAGAGCAATAGTTCCCATCAACCCAAAAATAAAAAAATAAAAAATAAATAAAAAAAACCCGAAAGTTTAAAGACTAAACAAACCGTTATCCAACAAGAAATATACGAAATCTATCCGTGTCCATTCGGCAATCTTTGGGCTCCGTTTGGTTGGAGGAGTGGAAAAGTGGGAGGATGGGAAATTGTGAGAGGATGGAAAAATAGGAGGATGGAAAATATTTAGTTTTCCCCCTTGTGTGTTTGGTTGGAGGGGTGGAAAAGTGGGAGGGTGGAAAACTCTTTTGTTTGGTTGGAGAGAAAAAGGGAAGGATGAAGAATGTAATTTATATAAATTGACTATTATACCCTTGTTACATAATACGTAAGAAATAGATTTATTTGTACTCATTAAATAATATAAAATTTACCACATTATATATATATTAATTTATATTATTATTTTTATTATTATAATGTAAAAATTATCACAGTGTACATATAAATTTAATTGAAAAAAAAAAAAACCTGGACCGGCTTGACGTTGCTGTGCTGAAGGTAAGATGAGAATTTGGTTCAAGCAAAAGCTATCAGGTGGGGTAGGTGATAGAGTCATTGAGTCATTAGCTCATAAATGAGGGTAAGTGAGAGAGGGGTATTTGCGTAATAGTGCTTAGAGCACTTTTTCTTCCCTAGCTTTTCCTTCCAAATTGGAAGGAACAAAAATATGGGCCAGGGAGAGAAAATTTTCTCCCGGGTTTTCCGTCCTCTTCATTTTCCTTCACGAACCAAACGGGTGAAAACAGCATTTTTCACCTTATTTTCCTCCCTCTATTTTCCATCCACCCTATTTTCATTCCAACCAAACACACTGTTAAACTTACTTCAGTAGCAAAGACTTTATGTTTGGTTGGGGGGAAGAGTACAAAAGTGTTGTTTGCATTGTATTTAATTAAATAGGTTTATATGCGGTATTGGTGGAACAGAAGGATTGATTTGCATTCAGAAAATAGTGAAGGCTGTTTGCATTCAAATCTTGGAGGAGGAAGAGGAATGCAGAGAGGAAACTGTGGATTCTCAACAAAACGGCACTTTTTCGAACTGCTACTCCGTTGGCTTCTTCTTCTCCACCTGCTCGCTCACTATTCCACCTGGGATTAGCCCAATCCCCTGTCATGCTCCCAAAGGCAAACACCCAGGTTTGTTTCCTTAATTTCCTAATATTTCATTTTCATGTAGCCTAGGTTTATGCGCGAGGTAGCTACGTTATTATTAGACTAAAATGCAAAACTGGCCGTCTAACTTTTTTTAGATTTCATTTCAGTCATGTAACTTTACTTTTGTTCATTTCAATTCTCTAAGTTTCAGATTTTTTTAAATTAAGGTCTTTCCGTTAACTTTTGTTAAAAAATTTTGAAAAAAAAAATCTAGAAAATATTTGTCAATCATTAATTGATTTTTTTTAAATTAAAAAATTTGAAGAAAAATTTATAAAATTGAAAAATTAACCACAACATATTACAAAAGTTGATGAAAAGCCTTAATTGAATAAACTTGAAAGTTAGAGGACTGAACTGAATAAAAGCAAAATTAGAGGATTGAAATGAAATCTGAAGAAACTTAGAAAGTCAATTTTTCATTTTACCCTTATTATTATCAGTGAAGCACAGATGATATAATAACACTTTGTTTGGAAACAAGGGAAGAGGAGACATAAAGAAGGGATTAGAGCACTAACAATAGTGGTGCTAAAAAGCTAAAAAGCTATTTTTAGAACCACTACATATAAAAAAGAGGGTTGCAATAGTGGAGTTAAAGGTAAAATTTTTACCTTCATTGCTACAGTGCACAACTATATATGGCTATGCACTATAGTTGAGAGCTAAAAAGAAAAAATCATTTTTTATTTTCCAACCGATTATAATAATATTTGTTCCTTTGTCGACGTCACTGACCCATTTCAACTTATTCTCTTTCATTCAGAGACATAGAAATCCCCTCCTCTGTCAACGGCTCTCTTGCTCCTTTCCTCGGTGATGTCTCCACGGTCTCTTGAACCCTACCCACCGACTTGCTAGTTTTGCAAAGCCCGCACCACAGCCCATAGCAAAACACACTTCTCTCTTGTATGCACCATTCTTCTATATCCTTTTTTTTTTTCCTTCTTGCTAATTTGATGAAGGATTTTAGCTGAGATCTAAGAATCCTAGCCTGCATTAGTTTATTTCATATGGGTTTCTTCTCTTTTTATGATTTAGTGGTTTTGGAGTGTTCTTTGTTGTACATTTGCTGAATTTCAATCTGGGTCTTTTGTTTTTTTTTGGTTTCCTTGTCATGATTTGTCAATTTTTTAAGCTACATTGAATTCATTTGCTAATTGCTAATCTAGGTCTGCTTCATATAGAATAATTTATGATTGGTACATATATATATATATATATATATATATATATATATATATGTCATGTTCTATAAATAAATACTTCAAAAACTAAAATATAAAAATGAGGGCATGTTGTAGAATTGGTCAAATAGTTTGTGCATTTATTCATTTTCCGTGAAAGAGTGGGTGGCGGCAGTGACAGCGGTGGAAGAGTCAGTGGTGGTGGTGAAAGTGGCAGCGGTAACGGTTGCGGTGGTTGTGATTGTTGTTTATTGTAGTAGATATATTATTTTATTGTGATGTTTATATTATTTTATTGTGTTGAAAGCTAAAATAGATCCACTACTGCTGGATGTTTTGTAAAGTGAGTAGGAAAAATAGATAAAGTAACTTTTTGTAGCGCCACATAGCTAAATTTTTAGCTTTAGTGCTGTAGATGCTCTTAAGAAGGAAATAACCCAATAAAGTGAATGAATTTAATTTACTGAAATACCCTCTACCTTTTTAGAAGCAAATTTCAAAATTTAAACACTACTCTGTACTCTCTATGGAAATTCAAATAAGGTAAAAGTACACCAACTTTCTTTCACTTCCTTTTCTAAACCAAACAAATTCTATATAGGAAATTCTTTTCTTTTTTAGTAAGAAGTGAAAAAGTGGGAGGATAGAAGAGATTTTAGTTTCCCTCATTTGTGTTTAGTTAAGAGGATGGAAAAATTGAGGGATGAAATTTTTTTTTATTTGATTGAAAAGAAAAATGGGAAATTACACTTTGCTCACTTGCGGTTTGTCCAAAAAACACTTTGCCTACCTATGGTTTAAAAATTAGCACTTTACCTATCTGAGATTAGCTCTGTTTGTCTCCTATTACCCACCTCTGTTAAAATTAAGGGTAAATTTGTATTTTTATTGCCCTTTTATATCCCTCCTCTCTCAAAACATAAAAAAACTAAAAAATTAAGGAAAAGGAAGATCTTAAAACTAGGTTTTGTAAAAAATAAAATAAAACCTAACTTTTACATTTTCTTTTTATATATCAACTTTTAAATCTTTTATTTTAATACATTAAAAATTGAAATTATGCATTTCCTCACCTGAACCAGAGAAAGGAAAAAATCTGTTAAGTTCACCGCGATTTTTAATGTTAAGGCGTGACTTAATAAATGATGGATGGGATGATTGTCTGCTGTACCCATTGAGTTTAAATATAAGGCTTGTGGGGTGTATCATATGGCAGATGTGGTGCCACAGGACATTCAAAAATGCAATAATATATGAAGTAAAAAATCATTTCTAAAATTTTTTCTTGAAGGTAGAATCTACAGGTATTTACGTTTTTGTGCAGCCGGACTTTTCTGTCAATTACTGGCGGGTTCACTGCTGGAATTACGGGGTTCACAAGCTTGACTGGATTTATTTTTTATTTCCTAATAATGGCAATTACTTCAGTTGGGCTACTAGTGAAGGCAGGGTTTACCTTTCATTCATAATTTGGGAAAATTATTAGATACTCATGGAGTACTATAAATGCGTACTCCCCATTTTCACAGAGAAATTATAGAGTCCTTTAGTGGACCACGTCATTTGTTCACCATTCTACTAAAAAGCTTCCACTTGTTTAAAATTGCTTAGTCAGTAATTAATTTCTGTTTAAAAAAATTTTCTAACTAACAATTTTAAACAAGTGGAAGTTTTTTAGTAGAATAATGAACCATATCACTTGTCCACCATGTGGATCTTATAATTTCTCCTTCTCACATGAATGGTGGGTCCCACCATGAATTTAATTAGTGGATTCACCATTCATGTGAGAGAAGGGAGTACGCATTTATGGTACTCCGGGAATACACAATAATTTCCCCATACTTTGATAGCTGGAACTGGGTTTTACTTGAAGGCCTTTTGGGCGGGCTTATGGTATGGCTCTTTATTATTAGTTCTTGTCCATAATTTCAATTTTTAACGTGTGAAAAGAATATGTAAAAGTTAGGTTTTAGTTTTTACAAAACCTAGCTTTTAAATCTTCGTTTCTCTTGATTTGTTTTATTTTTTTATGTTTTGAGAAGAGAAAGACATAAAAAGGTAACAAAAATACAAATTTACTCTTATTTTTAATAGAGGTGGGTAATGGGAGGCCTACCCATTTCTTTTTCAACAAAAAAAATATGACATTATTGTATAATTTTCTAATCATGACAGTTATAGGATTATGCAAATCTCGAATAGTGCCAACCCAACCGACTGGCGTCAACAATTCCGTCCTGACATTGGCACCAACTGACTGAGCCGATGCTGGTAAGCGGAGGGCAAAGCCCATTCTGATGCTGGTGTGGTGCTGACACAGAACCAGTGATCCTTCACTAATGAACACCCGAACCGAACCAATGAGGAATAAAAGGTTTGGTTTTTATTTTTTAAAACGAAACACGTCATTTCACTTAGAGGTTAAATTTTAAAAGAAAAAAAAAAACACAAAACACAAAACGACGTCATTTTAAGCTAGGTTTTGTAGAATATAGATATGTTCTTTTCTCTCCAAACACCCTAACTCTCTCATACGGTCAGGCCTCAGTCTCTCTCTTAGCTCGCCACTCTCGGAACGACTGGCTCTTTGCCTCATCAGTCACCACAGCTGCTACCAACTCCTCTCTCTCTCTCTCTCTCTCTCTCTCTCTCTCTCTCTCTCTCTCTCTCTCTCTCTCTCTCTCTCTCTCTCTCTCTCTCTCTCTCTCCAAACAGTGAGTCTAGTAGTCTTTTAACTTCTTCTTTTTCAACCTTTTGATTTTTTAGGTAGATTGAGTTGAGAGAGTTCTCACTTTTCTTCAATCCTTCACCGAAAGGTAATCACTCTCTCTCTCTCTGAAAAGTACTTTTTTTTTTTTTTCTTGTATTTTAATTTTTTAGGAAGACTGAGATTGAGAGAGTTCTCACTCTTCTTCAATCCTTCTCCGAGAGGTAATCTCTAATCACTCACTATTCATAATTTTTAGTTTAATATTTAGTTACTACTGCTTTAAGATATATACTTGCGCTCACGTGCATGCTCAGAGGCTCCTCTATTTTTTGGGTAGAGATTACTTTTCATCGTGAAGAAGTAAAAAAAAAAAAAAAATTGAATACGTGGGGTGAGTTTTGTAGATTGAAGGAGTTTTAAAACTAACAAAATAGTTATCCTATTTTGTAGGGAGTTAATGAGTAGAAGTAGGAATTTAAATCAACGTAAAAGTAGGAGTTTATTAGTAGCAAGAAGACATTTCAACGTAGAAGTAAGAATTAATTATTTTTGCCAATTTACTATTTTAACCCCACTTTTAAGTTTTAGGTAGATGTGTTTTTGACAATAAAAAAAAGCAATATTTAACCTTCTTTTGCCAATTTATTATTTTAACCCCATTTTTAAGTTATTGGTTAATTAATTTAGGGGTATTTTTGATAGGAAAAAAAGTAATAACTAACTTTCTGAATCCTCTTAATATATACAGATAATTAGCTTTTATGTTATATTTATATTGAGAATAATATAATGAATTCCTTTTTAATTTATGTTATTGTGGGGCCCGAAATCTGAGGTCCCAGCCCACTTTGTGTTAAGGGCCCAAAGCCCAGGCCGAGGAGCCCTACCGCCGAGGACGATCTCACGTTCAACACCTCACAAAACGCCTGAAGAAAAGGACAAACTTAGTACAAGAGCAGTACAAGGAAGAAAGCTGTCAACACTGTAATGTGGAGCCCTGCGTCTGACAAGCCCATACTGCGGACCTTGCTATTTAACTTTTCCCAACCACCCCCAACCACTCTGATGTATGGATTGATAGGACAAGTCATTACGCCCAAAAAGGAAAAACTGACACGTAGATGAAGAACGAGAAGTAAACACTAGTATAAAAAGGAAAAGAGGGGGGGGGGGGGGGAGAGAGGAGAGGATGGGGAGAGAAAAAAGAATGGGGAGAGTATGATGCTCCTCGGACTAAGTCCGAGGAGTCAAACCCTTCAAGCCACATCGATGTAAGGCTTAGCTATTCAGGTCAAACCTACCTTTGTATGAGCTCCCATTGAATCAGGACCAGACCGTTGCCCAGCGACCAAGGGCAAGCTTTTCAAGCCCACCCTCTACAAATTATATTGTTTGGGCCTATTACACACGAACTCAATATCATTCTTGGGTCGTTAAGAATCGTGTCCTTACAATTGGCGCCGTCTGTGGGAAAGGCTTGTGCGTTGGCACAGGTGGCGGTGGAGTTGAGCCTCTATCAAGCAGAGGTCTGCGAAGGTTCCTCCATTTTCAGCAACATGCTGTTGTTGCACCAACATAAATTTTCGCTAGGGGCTACGCCTCGCAGTGCCAATGGCACGGGCAGCTCTAGGGGCTTCCAACATCAAGCTAATTCTCCCCACCTCGGTCGAGGGGCTAATCTTCGAAAAGTAAATAGACAGATGAAAAAATACAAGTTTTGGACAGAACCAAGGCCTTGCATGGTCCTCAGACTCAAGCCTCTGGGGAAACCAACTACTTAACAAAAAAAATACAAGTTTTGGACAGAACCAATGCCTTGTATGGTCCTCGGACTCAAGCCTCTGGGGAAACCAACTACTTAACAGAAAAACTACAAGTTTTGGACGGAACCAAGGCCTTGTATGGTCCTCAGACTCAAGCCTCTGGGGAAACCAACTACTTAACAGAAAAACTACAAGTTTTGGACGGAACCAAGGCCTTGTATGGTCCTCGGACTTAAGCCTCTGGGAAAACCAACTACTTAACAGAAAAACTACAAGTTTTGGACGGAACCAAGGCCTTGTATGGTCCTCGGACTCAAGCCTCTGGGGAAACCAACTACTTAACAGAAAAACTACAAGTTTTGGACAGAAACAAGGCCTTCATGGTCCTCGGACTCAAGCCACTGGGGAAACCAACTACTTAACAGAAAAAATACAAGTTTTGGACAGAACCAAGGCCTTACATGGTCCTCGGACTCAAGCCTCTGGGGAAACCAACTACTTAACAGAAAAAATACAAGTTTTGGACACAACCTGGACATTATATAACACTTAGAATCTACCCCGGAGGGGAGTTACCCCTTGATAGTAGGGTTAACCCATAGACTGAATGGGATCCCCAGTCTACCCTCGGATCTTCAATACCAAGGGAACTGATGCGACTATCATAGGGTCAGGTATTATCAAAAACACGGCCAATGTCCCCCACTGCTCGGCAACCCTTTCGGACGGTTTATTTAGGGCTTATCGTTCTCAGGCGGTCGCCTTGCACACGTTGCGGAGTACTCAGCTGTTATCTCGGTTAGTTTCAAGAGTTTAATCTACTGTGAGTTAGCCTTATTATACTTGATATTGTCGATAAGTTTAAATTAATAGGATTCTGTTTCAAGGTTTCCTGCTCTAAGTATCATTAAAGGAAAATACAAATGTTGTATCTCATTCACAAAGTAGTTGTTGCAGAAAAAGAAAAATATTTAAAAGGAAACAAATCCATTTCTTATTGAGATAAAGAAACAGTACAGCGTACAATGAAAGAGCTTAAATAAGCTCATACTGAAACTAACTACATAAGCGAAAAGAAAAGATACAGGGGAGTGAAGAAAGAGCCGAAGAAGAGGTGCAGAGAAGAGACGTGCTGCCATTCCAAAATTTTGTCTAAGGAAACCATTCCTCAATACTTTTACATGCCTATAACTCAGGCAGCAAAAGAGCCCAACTTGAGGCCAGCACCGTTGAAGAAAAGGTGCAGGGAGACGGAAGTTGATGAGCCTCCAGGTAACCACGCCTGCGATAGAGCAGACGGCGCTGATGGCGGAAAACCTTACTCCTGACGCACCAAGAATCTGGTGCGACCAGTACCTGCTTCGGATTTTGACTGAAAGAGGGAGAAATACCGTTTCCCCCTTTGTCAAGATGGGAGATTATCTTGAATCTGTGCCTCCCCTGTCCAGACCACGTCACCTTAAGTCTCGGAAGGACCCGGCGCCTCTGTGGCGGATGTAGTCCCTTTACCCCTGCCCATGTCTCAAACATATTGCACAAAGGGCGGACAACCCTGAATATGAAAACTGTGATTATAGCTGAAGGATTATGATTTTGAAGAGAGCCGAAGGGTTTGTATGTAAGGAGAATAACCTCCTATCCTACTTATATAAAAGGTAAGGTGGTGGCATTCAATTCGTGCAGCTTTCCAAGGAGTACTACGGACAAGGCAGACTTGGCTCAATTTCCAACATCATCCGCAGCCGTAGGATCTGAAGATCCTCGTGAAGGCGCGCCTCGAATACTGACACGTCAAAGGACTCCGCGTGAGTGAATAAGGGAATGCTTTTTAATTTGGCACGTCTCACATGTAAATGGAAGAACACAAATATTAGTAGAGTACAGAATTTGAGTGAGCCATGATGTGGGCCCGACATCACCAAAACCCTCCTCCCCAACTAAAAATCGGGCAGCAGGATTTTGAGGGGCTATTGTGGGGCCCGAAATCTGAGGTCCCAGCCCACTTTGTGTTAAGGGCCCAAAGCCCAGGCCGAGGAGCCCTACCGCCGAGGATGATCTCACGTTCAACACCTCACAAAACGCCTGAAGAAAAGGACAAACTTAGTACAAGAGCAGTACAAGGAAGAAAGCTGTCAACACTGTAATGTGGAGCCCTGCGTCTGACAAGCCCATACTGCGGACCTTGCTATTTAACTTTTCCCAACCACCCCCAACCACTCTGATGTATGGATTGATAGGACAAGTCATTACGCCCAAAAAGGAAAAACTGACACGTAGATGAAGAACGGGAAGTAAACACTAGTATAAAAAGGAAAAGAGGGGGGGGGGGGGGGAGAGAGGAGAGGATGGGGAGAGAAAAAAGAATGGGGAGAGTGTGATGCTCCTCGGACTAAGTCCGAGGAGTCAAACCCTTCAAGCCACATCGATGTAAGGCTTAGCTATTCAGGCCAAACCTACCTTTGTATGAGCTCCCATTGAATCAGGACCAGACCGTTGCCCAGCGACCAAGGGCAAGCTTTTCAAGCCCACCCTCTACAAATTATATTGTTTGGGCCTATTACACACGAACTCAATATCATTCTTGGGTCGTTAAGAATCGTGTCCTTACAGTTATTATCTTTATATGTATTGGAAAATTTTATAGGGAAATCAATATATTTTCTTTTTATATCAATGCTTCTTTTACTATTTTACTCTGCTATTGATTTTATTTTTTAATTTATTTTATTTAATTATTGAATATGGGATGTTACATATTTACATTGGTCGCCGATTGTGAAAAAATAAATTTGATCTTGAGAAGAAACTGATTGACTACTATTATTGTTTTTAGATGGGTGTAGATGCTCCACCTAGATTTGGTACACCTAGAGACCCCCCTTCTCCTGGTGGTGCTAACTCACCTGAACTTGTAGCACCTATTGGACTTGGTGCATCACTTCCCCCATTGCCACCTAAATAGGGTGGTAATGACCCATCTATAGTATAGAAGCACTTCACCAAGTTACTCTGTGGTGATCCCAAGAAACCAAAGTCACAATGCTATTATTGTAAAAATCAATATAATTGTTACGGTAAGAAAAATGATACTTTGGGAATGTTGCACCACATGGATGTTTGTAAGAAGTGGCATTTTCCTTGTGATGATAAGTAAAAAACTTTGTCTTTCCAAGCTAAGAAGGAAGGGGAAAGTGGTTCAAACGTGCTAGTGGTTGCAAACTATAGTGAAGAGAAGATAAGGATGGTGTTGGCAAGGGTGATCATTAGTGATGAACTACATTTTAAATTTGTGGAGCGTCAAGGCTTTCAAGAATTTATGGAAATAGTTGAGCCTAGATTTCCTATTCCCTATCACACTACTATTACAAGGGCTTGTATGAAAATTTATTTTAGTGAGGTGGATATTTTGAGAAGGGCTTTTGTTGGGCAATGATTTTGTGTGACAACGGATAATTGGACCATCATACAAAACTTGAACTACATGGTAGTCACCGCACACTTCATTGATAGTGATTGGACTTATCAAAAGAAAATTTTGAACTTTTGCCCTATAGCTAATCACAAAGGGGACACCATAGGTAGGATGGTTGAGTCATGTTTGTTGAAGTGGGGTATAGACCATTTGTTTACAATTACCGCAGACAATGTTAGTTCTAATGATGTGGCAATTGATTATGTGAAGAAGAAACAAAAGAAATAGATAATAGCATATGAGTTCATGCATATGCGTTGTTGTGCATATATCTTGAATTTAATAGTGCAAAGTCGGTTGAAGTCCATTCATGAATCAATTGCCAAGGTTCAGAATGCGGTGCAATACGTGAGAGCCTCCCCCGCAAGGTTTGAGAAGTCTCAAGAATGTGTTGATAAGGAGAAAATTGAAGCAAAATGTTTGTTGTCCCTTGACCCTTGATGTGCCAACAAGATGGAATTCTACTAATCTCATGTTAGATTGTGCTTTGAAATTTGTGAGAGCATTTGATAGGTTGGAAGAGGAAGATGGGCATTACAAATTTTATTTTTATGAAGCGGATGGAAATGGGAAAAAGCCCATTGGTCCTCCTAGCTATCTTGATTGGGAAAATGTCAAGACCTTTGTGAAATTTCTTGGCATATTTTATGAGATGACACTTAAATTTTCTAGGTCCTTGTTTATCACTTCCAATACATACTTCCATAAACTAATTAGCATTGAAGTTCATGTGATAAATGGACAAGTTTTCCAGGTTTGGGCGGAGTGTTTTTGTCCATTTATGTTCATGTTCATGTCATAAATGGACATGTTTAAGTGTACTCATGTCTTGAACAGGTTGTGTACATTGGGCTTGAAAGCCCAATTTTTAGATTAAAATAAATAAAAAAATAGCTTTTTTTTTCAAACTGATTGAATCGACTGTAAAAAACCGCACTGCTATAGGTAAAAAAACTAACCTTTGGCGGTGTGCATCGGTTTCAATTATGAGAAAACCGATCTCTATCAATTCGGTAATAAATTTAGAAAAAAACTGATATAATCGAACCACACACACCCCTAGAGAGTTATGCTCTCCCCTTAGTTGTTTTCCAACAATTCTCTTGCATTTCAGAAAGGCATATTCCATTCATGGATGGGAATCTTCCCTTTCTCCTCTTGGGGTTGTCGATGAAATCCATCTTCTGCACATATAAGGAATGAAATAAAGGCATTTACTGGCTAACTGCTGTGCCTCACCCAAAATAGAAATTTGTTCGAACAATGTTTAGGTAGGCTTGGCATTTTCACTTGTTGATGAGCTCCTATAATTGAAGTCATGGCGTATTAATTAAAACCCATGCTTCGAATGAGCCGACAGCAAGGTTCGGTGGAACTAAAATAATTATGGAAAAGCTTGTCAAAATATAGTTTTTTTTTACAATGATCAGCATATTTATTCATGGTCACATGGTTACTTTGATACGATACCTATAAAATATAATAGAGTGAATGAGTGATAATAATTGTTTATCGAATTAACAATGTGAACCATGATGATCTAAATGACAAAAAAAATAATGACAACAACTATTTTTATATAATTATTATAGTTTGTGGGTTGTCACGTAATAGAGGTAGAAAAAGCCTATAAGAATTAAGCAAATTTGTAAGATTGGATATCATATCACTAACAAGAACTGTTTAGTAATTATTTTTAAGTATATAGTTACTACTTAATACTTATTAGCGTACTAACGTAATAGATTAAATTCTGCATTAATTGAATGCCTTCTTTTAACCTCCAAAGGAAAAGAAAAACGAAAGCCATAATAAGAATCACACAAACCACTGCACACTCTTGGTGCGATAGTTACTCTACGAGTATAAGTGCTTGTGGGGTGTAGGAGGAAAGGACGGGGTTCAAGTCTCCAGGACAAAATTTTACACACATATACACTTAGATTAGACACACATATACACTTAGATTAGGCTATAGTAGAATTCTATCTTGTGTCAAAAAAAAAAAAAAAATTCATGCAAGAAAACATTGAAAAAGGAAAAGAAATAAAGAATAAAGCCCTATACGAAAAGAACAACAAAGCAGATAAGAATCCAAGAAACTGTATGCTTTCCAACTTAATTTCCCTCATTAAATAATTCCAAAAATTATACATGCACCAGCAAAAACTCATATGATTCTAGAACAGATCAAAGATGGATCAAAAGTTTTATAGTTGTATAGACGTATCGAATGCAAATCTTCTTTCACACTTTTTGTGTTATACATAACACCCTCCACTAATCATGCATCATGTACATATCTCCAAAAGAAGAAAGAAAGATGGGGTCATATTAATTGATTAGTACGTTGTATGATTTAAATTACAAGCAGGTTTTGGAGATGTTTGGTATAAGATATCATGGTCCCAGTGGTTCCAAAACTTAGAGTTGTAGCTAGCTAGGAAGTGGGAAATCCAATCAGCAAAGCTAGGAGGTGCAGAAGTAAGGTGGGGAGTCCTGGTTTAAGTTAGGTTAAAAAGGCAAAGCTGAAAGCTGGAATGTTGGAGTTGAGTGACCCAATCGAGATCGCTGATGGGTCCTCACTCCTCAATAGGCCTCAGCTGATGAGCTATATGTGTAGAGTGCAGAGTGGGGGGGACCAGCCTTGAGTCTTGAGCCTTGAGAGGCGAGTCTTAACCTTCACTTCTCCTATTAAGTCTTAACTTTGAACGTCCCACACTGCTTTAATTTGTTGTGTTGTGTTTTGTGACTCCTCACTTCATCATAAAGCAAAAAAACTCCCGCTATTATTTATTATATATCATGTGCAAGCTTCCAAAAAGGTCTCACTACTGCTTTCACTTTTGCTACTTCCACCCGGAGTACTCCATTCCAACTTTCCATGCATTTAAAATAAAAGGTCTTTTTTATTTTTTATTTTTTTAAGATAAGACTTCACGATAAATATAAACAGAATTCATATCAAGATATCAATCGATTTTGGATATAAACGGGGATTGAATTTTAAATATTTTATTCAATTATTAAAGATTTTATTAGTTAAGTAAACGAGAATTCACACATTTTTTATATATATAATTAAGTATACTAAACATGCACTAAACATTCCCAATATTATACTTGTACAAAAATGCTTCAATTTAATTGAACTTTAATGCTTTTATAATGAGTATAATTGTTTATTTTGTTAAGATGTTTCACTATATATAACAATTAAATTATCCAAATTAATATTTTTAGTTCCTTGTTTTATTATTTATATTAAACATCATCCTTTTCATGTTTTTGTTATAATCTTGAAATTTTTTTCATCTATTAATATTTTTGTATAATTTGAATTATTTGATTTTAATTCCATATATAATCTATATACTTTTTTTATACTTGATTTAAAACAAATAAAATAAAATCATTTGAAATGATAATAACACAAGACAATAAATACTTTTTTTTTTTGGACTAAGTAACTAAGTAAGTGAATGAAAGAATATACTAAGCATTATTCCATTCATTAACTTGTTATAATTTTTTCCTTAAAAACACAACTAAATTTGAAGAAAAATATATACTAAATTCATTAATCTGTTAATTAGTTGAATTTTTATAATATCTTATAAAATTACATTAAGATAATATAAGCATGTTACTAAATTGAAATATGATAAAATAAATAATTTATATATAACTGTTATTTAGGCCCAAAATTTTTATTCAAATTCGTAATATACGCATACAATACTTTTGTTTATGGTTTTTTCATTTCTGTTTTTTATGTTGTATATTTATAATTTCCTTTTTTTTTTTTTTTTTTTTTTTTTAATCTTGAGCTGAATGAAACATGCAATTATTCCATACTATATATATATATTTTGTCCCCTACATTACCAACTATGGTCTTGTACATATGTGTATATTTGGATAAACTTATATTATTAATTAGTGTTGTTTATTTTGCAAGCAATTATATCATTAATTTATTTAATTTATTTTGCAAAAATATAATTATAACTTGAAATAGATTAACGCTTTTTAAATACTGTATATTCTGTTTTAAGAAGAAGATAAACTTAATCAAATGAACATGAATAAGTAAGAAGAAAATTGCTATATGAGAGATCGCTATAAGCAACTATGATTAGAAATTTATAAAATTCAGGAAATTTTTTTATAAAAACTCATCGAGCAAGAGAATGTGAAGCTACATATTCCCTCTTGAATACAAATTCTCTATTCCATTTTTTGTAATCTCCAATCATAGTATGTCATGTCTTTAATTTTTTTTTTCCATTTTAAAATTTGGTTAATTTATAATGAAAGTAAAATAAATATATGACAAGTTGTAATTGATGGAATATAAAATGGAACACAAAAAATGGTACATAGAATTTATATTTTTTGCCTTCCAAGTGGTACAAAAAATAGGAAGCTTTTTTTTTTTTCAAATAAAATTTTTTGAAATGCCTTATTTCCAATAAAAATGATTGAAATACCTTAATTGAACATAACCAATTAAACATTGCAATGTTTACTATCTAAGAAACTGATGTCTGGAAGAATATGGAGTTGTTTTTGTTGGCAATTAAAATATAATAAGTCAATTAAAAAAATGTTTAAAAGATAGTGTTTGCACTTTGTGTACACTCAAAATGTTCAATCATTTTTTTTTTTTTTAATTACACAAACTTTTCTTTAACATTATCAAAGTGACACTCACGTACTTTTTTTTTAATAATGTAAATCAAAAAATTTTAGTGAAGCGACAAAAACTGAACAAATTACACTAAATTTCTAACTAACTCATGCTCAACTATGACTACATCAAAGAAAACGTGAGAGCAGTCTAAAACAAAAGAACCAGCCAGCTTGTTGGACAAAGACCTGCCAATACCCTCCATCACTCTAACATAATATTTAACTTTTAGGAAAAAAGATTACTATTTTGTGCCGACCTCAAGAAAGAGTGTAAAAATGGAATATTTTAGATGTAAAGAATAAATCAATTTGTTAACGGGTTTAGCTTATTTTCAGTACTTTTTTTAACTAAAATTTGTTTTTATTTTAATAAGAGATTGTCATATCACCCACTAACTAAATAAAATATGGAGATTAAAATTTACTATTACTTGTCATTATATATTTAAAAAAAAAAAAACATATCCGGTTAAAAAAGTACCGAAAATAAACTAAACCTTTTGTTAATAGTCTATAAAATCTCCAGAAAAAGGATTGCTCACATAAATGAAAAACCACAAAAGAATTGTATTTTCATATTATACTGTTGAGTATTATCCCCCAACATAATTGGAAACCGGAATGCGAGAAGATAATATATACTAGTTGAGAGTGGTGGTTGTCAAAAAAAAAAAAGGGAAAAAAGAAAAAAGAATAAAAAAAATGAAATCGTATTATCCGATAGGAGGCTTTTGCACGCCATTCAACACGATTCAAAAGACGACCCACAAACACAATAATATCCTCAACTGTGATGTGAATATGTGATATAGAGCCATCATCTCCTGCTCCCCCTTTACTTGTCCACGAACGGTCATGATCGCTTCAATCGTTGGCCCCACGTTAGCTATTTTTTTCCAATTCATTACGCAGAAGAGATTATTAACGTATAATTTTAGTCATTTGATCGTAATGACTTATTTAACTCATTTAAATGTTACATAGAAAAATTTGAAGACAACTTTTTATGCCACAATTTTTTTATAATTCATTAATTTTGATGTGGCATACTATAAGTGATGAGTTTACGTGTAAGTGACAAACAGTAATCACAATTTACCACATAAAATAATTATGAAAAATAATATATAGTAGCTTAGAATAATGCTAGAAATATAAATTATTTTACAAAAAATCTTATAAACTGCTGATGTGGTAATCAATTATTGGTAAATGAAAGAGTGATATTAATGGTGAGTTTAAATAAAAATTAATAAAAGATTGATCACATCGATATTTTGTAAAATAGTTTGTAACGATAACTTTAGTAGTTAGATTATCCCTAAAATAACTTTCTAAATCGCAACATAGTGGATTGTTTGAGATCACTTCAAATTGTTTGGATCTACGCTTTGTCCAAACTTTTTAAACTACAGGTAAATACAAAGCTATTCCTGTTTCTTACAATGGCACGAGCTGTCAGTGTTAGCTCTAAAAGTTTTACTCCTTGCAAAATGACAAGGATTTCAATAAATCATATGTGTTTGGAAATTGTAATTGTTTCTTATTTACCAGAAAATATTTTGCACACCCAATACATTATGCATAATGTAATGAATAATTTCACTGTATTTTTATATAATCTCTATATATTAAGAGGATTCAGAAAGTTAGTTATGACTTAAGAAAATGTCAAAAATACCCCTAATATAATTAGATAATTTTTATTCATAAAAAATAAAAAAGGGTTAAAATTGTAATTCAACAAAATTAAAAAAAAAAACTACCAGATAAAATTTTTTCCTAAAAATTAGCACATTCGCTATTTGAATATATCTCAAGCACGTTTAATACATTTTTTTTTTCCTAAAAACTAGTACACACTAAACCCAACAGTTTACTCATTTTTAAATTCTAAATTTTAGTTTCTTAAAAGTTCATTTATGTGTAACCTCACTAATAATAGATAAGATCTTTTATGGTTGATTTATTATTTTTAAAAAAAAATTTATGAACATATTAATTTGATGATAAAGAAAAATCATCATTGAGGGAACAACGTTCTTAATTTTTTTTTTTTTGAAAAAGAAGTTATTGCCTACAAAATTTCTAATACTAAAAAAATAATAATTTAATTATTTTGCTGAAGATAATTTGATAATGGGTTACCTAAAACAATTTATCTACACTGTTAGTTAGAAGCTACTATTCAGTTTGGAAATTTCACTCCTCAACCTTATACGTTCGGTTTATTAACCATTAATCTTGGATAAAAATTAGTAATATTTATTAGGAGTTTCAAACAAACAAAAAAAGTAACAGTATTTATTAGGACCCAGTCACAGATTTACAAGGACAAGAGATAAGACATGTACATATATCTGTGAGTTGATGGCGCGTCATATCTAGTAGTGGTGCGGTGCAGGGAATATATTCCATAAAAAAGGCATCAAAAGCGAATAATCGAGAGTAAAATAAAAGCGATTCCGACATAGATGCTTCGAATAATCTGAGTAAAATGAAAGGGTTTTCTTAACCAATTCCTCGGTCCCACTTCTCGCATCTAGATATGATAATCACCACTCACCAACCGTATGATCCTTTCAAATCTCACATAATAAACCTCAATCCAACGGCCACTATCATAAATCGAAAACTCACATTTTTAGGCAAAAATTCCTTCTTGTCCTTACATTTTGACTTTATTTTAATTTTGATCCTCAAGTTTTCGTGCATTTTATTTGAATCTTATCATTTTAGTCATAACCGTCATTTCACTTTAGAAAAAGACTATTTTTTTTTTTTTTTTTTTATGAAGGAAGAGATTAAAATTTTAAATAGAAAAGTTAATGAATATTATAAAAAAAATTGATATATGAAATATTTTTAAAAACTTTTTATAAAAAAAAAACTAATGTTTTTGACCATTTTTTATATTTTCAATAAAAGTAATATCAAAACTTTCTTAAAATGATCTATTAACCATTGACTTAAAGTCATCCGTTAATTGTCCCATTTTTTAATTAGCAATTTGTGTTTTAGGGTGCGTTTGTTTTTGGGGAAAATGATTTCAGGAAATCATTTTCCCCCAAACCCGCACGTTTGGCTGTCACGGAAAATGACTTCCGGTTGACCAATATTTTCACCTTTGACCCGGAAATGATTTTCCACCCTCATTTTCACTTCAAATCATTTCCGGAAAAAGAGAGAGAGAAAGAGAGAGAAAGAGAGAGAGAGAGAGAGAGAGCGAGAGAGAGAGAGAGAGAGCCCAGATCGCGCCGCTCGTTGATCAACGAGCGGCGCGATCGCGATCGTCGATCGCGCCGCTTGTCGAACGATCGCACCGACCTCGCCTCCGCTCGATGTCGCCTTCACCGCGCGATCTCATCTTCTCTTCCGCCGGATTTGATTCATTTTCTTTTGCTGCGTTTTGTTTCTTTTGCCAGATTTGATGCATTTTCTGTAAAAATGTTTGAATGAACCAAACACCAAAATTAATTTTCCATAAAACGAATTTTGTGACAGCCAAACACATGAAAACGTTTTGCTTTTCGGAAAATAGCATTTCCGGAAAATGGAATATTTTCCGGAAATACTTTTACGCGAACCAAACACAGCCTTAAAATATTTTTAAATTTAAATTTTATTTTATATATGATGAATTTTTAACTTATTATGTCTACCTCATGATAATTACTCTTATTATCAGGTTAAAACACCAATCAATTTTTGATAATTGATACATCATTTTAAAACGTGAACAATAGAAAAATACTGTAGCAAATAATCTGCCGTGGGTCTTCATATGCTATGGCTGAAACTGCTATAATACCGTGGGTCCTAATTTTAAAATGCAAAACGCTGCAAACGGCAAACGCACGCTAAATTAAAAATAATTCCAAACATAGGGACCAAAAATATTTTATTTTTAACACCTTAAAACAACAAAACACACGTACGCAATTTTTATCCTTAACCCTCTTATAAAACCACTTGAACCTTAGCCCAAAGAGCTTCACTCACTGATTTTCACTCTCTGTGTGACTCTCTGTCTCTCTTTCTCTCTCTCTCACACTCACAGTGTGTGCGTGTGTACTGTGTTTAGCTTAGGCTTTTCATTTTCCGGCGCGTGGGGACACGCGAGTGGAGCTAGGGTTCCGGCTAAGGATGGCATTGCTCTCGGAGCTGGCGACGGAGATCGTGATCCCAGTCTGCGCTGTGATCGGGATCGCCTTCTCGTTCGTGCAGTTTATACTAGTCTCGCGCGTGAAAGTCACGCCCGAGCGCCACGCGCCGCCTCAGTCCGGAAACAACAACAAGAACGGTTACGGCGAGTACTTGATCGAAGAGGAGGACGGCATCAACGACCAAAACGTCGTCGTTAAGTGCGCTGAGATTCAGAACGCCATTTCCGAAGGTGAGACAGCTTAGATCTAACGGTTCTTGTAGTTTTTTGACAAGAAATTATGAGCTTTTGGATTTCGTTTGGCAACTAAGAAAATGAAGGAAAGTTAAAAAAAGAAAAGTCAGATTTTGAGCTTACTAAATTATATTCTTGACTTGTTTTTGTTAAGAAAACGAGTAAAAGAAAGTGAAATTTCGAACTTGAATTTTTTTTTTCATGGTTTTTCAGCTGAACTGGTAGTTTTTTCTGTTTTAAAAAAAAAAAAAAAAACTAAAAAAGTTGTGAACTTTACGCCTTGGAAACCAAACAAGGTGTATTATAGGGTTTCATACGTTAACAAAAGTTGACGAAACCTTCGCGTTTTTTGAATTTTTCTACGTATGAGATAGAGTACCCTTTTATGGACTTTTTCTGTTTTTTACGTTAAGCTTTTACTATTGGATCTGCCTTTTTTAGCTTTTGGTTTTGGATTTGACGTATTTTCATTATTTGTTATTACTATTAGTAAATGTTTTTAAATTATTTTGCCGTATTTACTTTAGATCTAGAAGATAATGTATATTTTCAATTTTTATTTTTATTACTGGGATGGATGTTAATGATTTTTGTCTTTTTCTATGTAAATACGTTTGGCTTTTTGGGTATTACCATTGTTTACTAGATGTGCACTGCTCGTGTGGTGCACGTGAATGCTGTCATTCAATGTGTGTGGCTTTATTTACTGTGTTGTAGCATCTTTGGGGATCAAAGATATTCTGTATTATAAAAAGAGAAAAAACATTTAAAACAATTTTGTTTTATTCTTTGTTGTTTTCCTTTTTTTTTTTTTTTTTGTTGTTTCGATTTTCGTGTTGTTGTTTGGGAAAGTAAATGTTATTCGTGTTTACCTTGTCGTTACTAGGAGGAGTTAATTTTTTTTGTCCTATGTAAATGAAGGATTTCAGGAGTATTTCTTAATTATTTAAAAAAAAAAAAAAAAAAACTGAGAATATGGCATGTGGAAGTGGATCTACGATCTGACTTCTGAGTATTTTGAACAAGTAATTTTAGTGGTAGTATAAGAATGGTGTCAGTATAAGAAATGGTTCGACTTACCTAGGAAAAAAAGAAGAAGATATAGTTTCGTGGCTGAAAAGAATATTCCTAATGCGATGCCACAGGGATAAAATGCCCCTTGCTTTTTGCAAAGCATCATGGGCATGGCATTCTGTCTAATGCTAATGAAGTTTGTTTGAGAAAGTAGGATTCTCTTGTGTGTGTATATATATATATATACATTTGTCAGTAACCCTTGGTAATATAATATGTTTTTTTTTTTAATATGAAATTTGATAATTATGATAGTTATTAATAGATATTTATTATGATTTCATTTGTATATGGAACTATATATTTTAAAATGATATGCTAAGATTTTAATGGAGATTTTAAATATAGAATAGAAATTTAAATTTAATTAAAAATATATATTAAAATAATTATGTATAAAATTGTGAGACCTCAAAAGCTTACGTGACATAGTATTATGAGGTCAACCAAAAGTCAAGCTTGGTTATATATATATATATATATAGGCTCTTACAACCAGTGCTCATTTCCCATTTTTTTATTATTTGTCAAGTTAGGGCTATTACAAGGTTAAACGATCTCATCATAATGTATTAATTTTCCAAAAGTCTTGGATGGAATCCCTTACAACCAGTGCTCATTTCCCATTTGTTGATTATTTGTCAAGTTAGGGCTATTACAAATTTACTACGTAAATCTTACAAACTTATGTGTCAACTTTTAAACATAAAACAAAAAAGTAATCAAGAAATTTATTTATTATGTTGTTGATGTGGCACTGGGTACAACCTTTTTTTGTTGTTGATGAAAGTCATTGCCATACAATTTTGTAAGCTTTTTGTACTAAAATTGGTAGTAGCTTTAGCATTGATGATAAATTTTTTTTATTACACCAGTCTTTTCAATCCCTGAATTTTCATCTTTAGATTTTTCCTCCCACTGTACTGCATAATTCTATGTGACAATGGGTATCTGTTTGCAACTTGGTATTGCCAGATTTGCTACTTTGTTGTTAATGACCAAATAATTATGATCCCTGATTTATTTGGAGCAGTTTATAATCTTTGCTTGCAGTCTCATATGGTTTAGGCAATTCTCTTATAAGCTAATTGTGTATATGTTCAGATTTTAAGCTGCAGTTTATCACCAGATATGGTTGTTTCTCTATTTTATTAAAATTATTGTATGCATTCATGTAACAGGTGCGACATCCTTCCTCTTTACCGAATATCAGTATGTTGGGGTCTTTATGGTTGCTTTTGCAATTTTGATCTTCCTCTTCTTGGGGTCCGTCAAGGGCTTCAGCACAAAAAACCAGCCCTGCACTTATGATGCAGAAAAGTTATGCAAGCCAGCACTTGCAACTGCAATCTTTAGCACTGTCTCTTTCGTGCTTGGTGCTTTAACCTCAGTTTTGTCTGGTTACCTTGGAATGAAAATTGCTACTTATGCCAATGCAAGGACAACACTGGAAGCAAGAAAGGGTGTTGGGAAGGCTTTCATTACTGCATTCAGATCTGGTGCAGTGATGGGTTTTCTACTTGCTGCAAATGGTCTTTTGGTTCTTTACATTACTATCAATCTCTTTAAGCTGTACTATGGTGATGATTGGGAAGGCCTTTTTGAGGCTATAACTGGTTATGGTCTTGGTGGATCTTCCATGGCACTCTTTGGAAGAGTTGGTGGCGGTATTTATACTAAGGCTGCAGATGTTGGTGCTGACCTTGTAGGAAAGGTTGAAAGAAACATTCCAGAAGATGACCCAAGAAACCCAGCTGTAAGCCATGTCTCTTTTCTAAAATTAACTTTTTTAGCCACTGTTGTTGTGGGTTTGTAATGATTAAGGTATGTTGTCATTCATTCAGGTAATTGCAGACAATGTTGGTGATAATGTTGGGGATATTGCTGGAATGGGATCTGATCTTTTTGGCTCGTATGCTGAATCATCTTGTGCTGCCCTTGTTGTTGCTTCCATCTCCTCCTTTGGTATCAACCATGAATTCACTGCAATGTGCTATCCGCTTCTCATCAGTTCTATGGGTATCCTTGTCTGTTTAATCACAACCCTCTTTGCAACTGATTTCTTTGAAATCAAGGCTGTCAAGGAAATTGAACCAGCACTGAAAAAGCAACTAATCATCTCCACTGTTCTCATGACTGTGGGGATTGCGATTGTTAGCTGGGTTGCTCTGCCATCATCCTTCACAATTTACAATTTTGGGGTTCAAAAAGTTGTGAAGAACTGGTAAGGTTTACTCATTTTTCCTTTCGAATGTGTTATGTAGAAAGGTGCTGTTTTAAGTATATTGTTTTCCATACATATAAGTTCTTATTCTACACTAACTGGTGACCATGCATATAATCTTCAAGAACATTCTAGATATGTTTTTTTTTTCCTCTCTCTCTCTCTCTCGATAATTCAATAGTTGCAATAGGGGAGGGGGGATTTGAACTCTGGATGTCTCTGTTGGAAACATCAAGAGGTGCCAATTGAGCTACAAGGCTCTTGGCTCTAGATATGTTTTCAAACATATTACTCATGCACTTTTAATTTAAAGATCTGATTATCATTTGTAATTTTGATTTATGTTCATTTTTTCGTTGGGGGAGGGTTGTCTTTAGTTGTTAGGTTCCAGGTGTAATACATTCTTGGCTGCACTATACTTTTGCACATTATTTAAGGTTCACAAAGGAAGGTCTTTTCTTTACGTGGAATTGTTTAACATTGGGTCAGAGATTTTCCTAACACAAGCTATCTATAACCCATATTCTTCTGTTAGTTGACTTTATATCCTCCGGAGGTGCTTTCCAGTCTATTATATGCTGTATAAGTAATTAGATTGTAAAATGAACATCGATAATGGATTATGAGCTACAAAAGACCATGTACTTCCTGGTGATGTGCTCGGTGATTTGATCAATTACTGAGTTGACACATTGTTTGAATTCATCCCGCTTTACTCCACTTGAATTTCATTAATTGGCTACCCTAAGTTTTCAGATATATGAAATAATGAACATCTCATTATTGATATGCAACTACTGACATCGAACATGCTTACAGGGAGCTCTTCTTGTGCGTGGGTGTTGGTCTTTGGGCTGGACTTGTTATTGGGTTTGTTACAGAGTACTATACTAGCAATGCCTACAGGTATTAAAATTATTAACATGACAATGATTCTTTCTTTTTGCTTATTACTTGCATATACTTACCCACAAAGTTCCTTATTGCAGCCCCGTGCAAGATGTTGCTGATTCCTGCAGGACTGGAGCTGCTACTAATGTTATATTTGGCCTTGCTCTAGGATACAAATCTGTCATCATTCCAATCTTTGCCATTGCAGTTAGCATTTTTGTTAGTTTCAGCTTTGCTGCAATGTATGGAATTGCAGTGGCTGCTCTTGGGATGCTGAGCACCATTGCTACTGGGTTGGCTATTGATGCTTATGGACCCATCAGTGACAATGCTGGAGGTATTGCTGAGATGGCGGGCATGAGCCACCGAATCCGTGAAAGAACTGATGCCCTCGATGCTGCTGGTAACACCACTGCTGCCATTGGCAAGGTACTGTGATACCCGCCTGTTCTTGAGTTTTGTTATCGTTTTGATTTTGCAAATGATGATTTGTTAGTATAGAGTTTTGCAGATTAATTTTTGATGGAACTAGTCTTATATAGTCTGGGAAGATGCCTCAGTGTGACTTCCAACATGACTATAGAAACATAATTTAAGCTGCTTGCTGCCTCCCACAAGCCTTGAAACCCGTCTGTTTCTCGTAACCAACTGTGCCAGCTTGTCTGTGCCGGTTTCCTTTTACCTTGATTAGTTATTTTTTTTCACCCAACAAAAAAAAAAAAATCAGTTTTTTGTTTTTGTTTTTTTATTTATTTTTAAACTACAAATTACATGTCTTCTACGAAGTTTTATTCCTTATGGATTTCACTGAGCTTCAATTCTCATATGTTTGTAGGGATTTGCAATTGGATCTGCTGCACTTGTGTCTTTGGCTCTATTTGGTGCTTTTGTGAGCCGTGCTGCTATTTCAACCGTTGATGTATTGACCCCCAAGGTTTTCATTGGACTGATTGTGGGTGCCATGCTTCCTTACTGGTTCTCTGCCATGACCATGAAGAGTGTGGGAAGTGCAGCCTTGAAAATGGTTGAGGAGGTTCGTAGGCAATTCAACACTATTCCAGGTCTCATGGAGGGTCTTGCCAAGCCTGACTATGCTACCTGTGTGAAGATCTCCACTGATGCATCCATCAAAGAGATGATTCCTCCTGGTGCCCTTGTCATGCTTACACCTCTTATTGTTGGAATCTTCTTTGGCGTGGAGACCCTGTCTGGTGTTCTGGCTGGTTCCCTTGTTTCTGGTGTGCAGGTAATGTTAAATTATTGAAACATTGCCGTAACTGTGCTTCTCAAACTATATACTAAAGTAGTAACTAATATAAATTTGTATTTTAGTCAAAGAAATGTTATGAATGCCCAATAGGACTTCACATCGCGTATGATTAGTGTAATTGTTTGCTGACTTTACTTTGCATTTTGGCTTTGGGTTTGTGCTTTTACAGATAGCAATATCTGCATCTAATACTGGTGGAGCTTGGGATAATGCTAAGAAGTATATTGAGGTAAAAATCAAGTAGCTAATTTGTTTTCTCTACATCAAGTTTCTGGTCATTATTTGACCAATTCAGGGTACTAATGAGGTTTTTTTTTCCTGGGATTGAATTGTCAGGCTGGTGCTTCAGAGCATGCAAGGAGCCTTGGCCCGAAGGGGTCTGACCCACACAAGGCAGCTGTGATCGGTGACACCATTGGAGACCCACTCAAGGACACCTCCGGCCCATCACTCAACATCCTTATTAAGCTCATGGCAGTTGAGTCGCTCGTGTTTGCGCCTTTCTTCGCCACACATGGTGGCCTTCTTTTCAAGATCTTCTGAGAATTGACAAAAAAGAACACTGCGGGCAAGAAGTTTATTTCAATTTTATCTTAATTTTGTCTGCCAGAAGAGGTTTATTAACTTGCTCTTTTCTTGTATCATTATCCTTCTCCGCCCTTAGGTACTGTTTGATTCAATCATGAACTTTGAGAATTAATTTTGCGAAATGATTTTTCCAAATATGAGGATAACATTTGAAAATTGCGCTTGACATAGGCCGCAAATTTCGTATTGACTACATATTTGCATTATGCAGTAAGCTTACTACAAAAGTCTTGTGGAAAATGATTTTATTGAAGGGTTCGTACTTCATAGAAATTGAAAACGCATTCAACTCGGGCCTTTTCAAGTTTCCTTCCTAAGACTTGAGTGCATCAGGCCTTCAAGGAAGTTCATTGGGAAAACGCTTTCAACTTGGATGCACTTCACATGATCAGACATGGAGTGACGATCTATTGAGTTTCTGCAATCATTTAGTTTGAAAGCTTTTTTCCGGAAAAAAGCAGGGTTTAACAAAGATTTTAGACCATGATGTCAATCCCGGCATTCATTTTAGGCTGTATTTTTAGCACTCTGCTGTGAGGTTTTAGTCAAAAAACCTATCTTTTAAATTCACCAGTGTCCTTTAGAAGTTTGTTTAAAAAACTAGGGAAACTCCATTTTTCCTCCCTTTAAAAGGATAATCACATGGAATCTAAAGAAACATTACAAAAGTTGGCCGTTAGAACTTCAGAATTTTACCCATATAAATGAGGGAAATGTAACTCCTGGTAGAGAGGAAAGAAAATGTAAGAAAGACGAAACAAATAGAGGGAAGAAGAGATTATTAATTTTCATGAATTGTGTTTGGTAGGAGGGGTAAAAGAAAAACAAAGCACAAAGTATTAAATTCCTATTATATTTTTGTATTAAATTGATAAGATGATCAAATCAACTATATTAGACATTTTCCCCCTCACCAAAAAAAAAAAAAAAAAAAAAAAAACTGTATTAGACATTATCTCCTATTTTCGAAAGATTAGAAATTGTGGATTTTTTTTTTGTCCTTCCACTTGTCTACTTTACCATACAAGAGAGAATATTAATCTATCTTGTATTTTCTCTCTACCATTTTCTATCAATCTTACTTTCCACCCTACCAAACACACTTTTTTTAAGTCCCACAGCCCACTGGCACTTTTTTTAAGTCCCACAGCCCACTGGCCAAGTTCATAGCAGCTCCCCTTTTGATATATGGAAATAATACTCCCTTCCTTTGGTGCCTAGGATTCAATTCCTTAGTTACATGTAACCTGATATCTGCACAAAACAAATACTGAAAAATATATTGTTGTAACCATAATTGTACAAAGAAACAACTTGACGTTGTTCCACACTAGTTTACAATTATCCAGATCAAAGTTCTAAGTATTAACATTAAGCATATCTCCAACGTGCAGCCAAGCCATAAGTAGGAATAAGGAGTCTACAAATTGTTTACATAAAGGACAGAGATTACCACTGAAGTAACATAGGTGAAATGCCTTATCTGTTCATAAACCACGCAAGACTAAGATAGTACAATTCTAGACTTTTGCCACATGAAGAGCTCTCATTCCTCGCTGGTAATATTCCCAGTGTGTATCAGCATAGCCTTTCACCTTCTTGAATAACTTTGGCCTTTCCTGGTTGACCAATCCTTCTTCAGGTCCAATCTCTTTTTTCGGTTCAGGCGTATAGAACATAGCCACAGAAATCCTCTCCCTCTCAGAGTTGGTCAGTACCCTATGTACAGGGCTCTTGAACATTCCATTAGTCATTATCTGCCATTATAGTAAACAACCAATTATAAAATGCTACCATGTATTACACTTCTACATAAAATGCTACCATGTATATTTTCAACTGTTCAAACTTCTTATTATGCAAACTGCAGTGATATAGAAGTAGATTTTCTTTCATTAATAGGCCTTCCTATGCAATTTATAACCATTTTTCTAGTATGGTATTTTTGTCCCTTTTTGGAAATGTATGACTCTGTCTTCTTTGGAAAGATCCATGATGATACTGCCACTGCTTAAGTTATTTTATTGATAGTTAAATGTGAATCACTAGAGATTGTTTCAGTGCTCAATAGATGCTGCAAACTTCTGCCTAAGCAAAATCCAGCTCTAGCAATAATAGTTTTCACATAGAAGATCTCTATGAGAATTTCGTTTTGTTGTAGCATATGCAAATTCATGAGTATGCCTTTTAGATTACACAATAATTTAGCTGCACAAATACCGTACCTCCATTTGATCACCCATGAGGACAAGGAGAGCATGAGAGATTGTGGGAACGGTAAACCACTTCCCATCTTTGTGGACTTGAAGGCCTTCTACATCATCTTGCAAAATGATGGTGTATCCTGATCCATCTGCATGGGGCTTTAGGCCTAAAATAAGATCAGGCCTTTCACAACATGAGTAGTAGTTGAAACGTGCTTGCAGAAGTCCTCTTTCACCAAACTGATTCAGGAAGCAATTTTCTTCTAAACTCAATGATTTTGCCATGGCTTTGGAAACAATCTCTGTGAATGTCTTCATCTTGACTGTGTATTCTTCTAGAACATCGCTGCACGATTGCAAGTACCTCAAGCATATTTATATTGTCAATTTTTTCTCAGTGTAATTACAAAACCCATTTAAGAGGGGACTGGGGTGGGGGGGTGTGGGATGCTAATGTGCATGCTCTTTATCTGTTCAGCATCGCTTAATTTTGTTTGTTTGCTATATCTACTGGCACTTTTGATAATTAAGATGATATATTTACATTGCTTTGTGCGTACGCACATGGTTGGTAAATATTTAATTCCTATGATGCCAAGAAGTCTAGTGTTATGCAGAAATTAATGACCTTAAGAGGTGCATTTCAGCTACTAATTAAAAAAATCTATGATGTAAGTTTTCTACAAGTTTTTGAGTATTTTTGTCTATTTGACTAATTAGTTAATCATTTTCAATGATTTATAAACAACTATTATACCAAAACAATTGATGTGTGTGCTTTCAGGATTTAATTTCTCTTACTACATTTTAGGTTTATTCAACCATATCTTGGTCTCTTTGCAATAAGAAGGGCAAGGTGGAAGCACCTGAAGGCTGCTGGGCTTTCTGGCCAAAATTTGCTCTTCCTTGTATCTTCTGGGTACACATCAACAAACAAGCGATCGGACCAGTCAAGAGACTGACCTTCTTCTGGGACAGGATCAGCTCCATACCCTTCAAAGTCTTCAACTCCTTTAGCAATCTTCTTCTTCTCTTCCATTGGCTGCTGGAAGAAATCCCTTGTTACTTGACGTATCTCATCTAGAAATGAAGTTGAAATGCCATGTCCTATTGCCTACAAAACCAGAAGAAAACCTGTATGTAATACTGAGAGCTTAAAATATATGGCCTGGAACACAAATATTTCAAACCGAACATAAAACACAAACCACGTTTCAGATTAACTTTATATGTTGTATTTTACAATACATTCAGATGTATGATCTTCTAAGTGACACTTTTTCTGTTGCAGGGTATTCCTTAGCATCTATAGCATCCCCATCAAACAAGAGCTTATGATAACTAGCTATCACACATTCAATTGCAAAAAATGTAGATCATTATAGTTTCTATTAGGGTTAATTTGTGAGAGGAAAATGGTTCTTGATAACTAGTTCTAGGGGATTCTCATGCACTCTTAAATTCTAAATCCCACGGGCCATAAGAATTCCTAATATATACTAGTACTCTTTTATAATACTAGTAATCTAGATTAAGAAGAAGTGGTCACTAGAACGTCTAAATACATACACATACAAAGCTGAGTTTAAACCTGAAAGCAGCCCCATGAACACAGTGCTGATTTAAGTTTCTGTAGTTCTTCTTCTTGTTCAAAGATTGTTGCCGAAGATGAGAGGAGACTGAGGTCGATGACAGGGATTGAAGTTAAGGCAGAAGAAACATCTTCAGTATCACCGTCTCTGCAAATATAGAGTGGTGGTGGCTCTTCACCTTTGAGAACCATTTCCTGGACGCGCCTTGATAGCAATACATCCGCCGATGGAATGGAAACTCCGGCCATTTTGTCAGCTCCTCAATAGGCTTCAGTCTGGAAGGATCTCTCTGAGAACTTGATAATGTTATATAGTGATTTATGGTGGATAGTGATTAGTGAATGATTGGAGCATATGTGAACTCTTTGCTGCTTATGGCCAATATAAACCAACCACTTGTTTTCTAGTTACAAGCTTACAATGTTTTAAGTGCAAGTTTAGACTTGTCAATGGGCAAACTGACGTGGCTTAGGAAGATGTTGGGATTTGGTTTGCCTATTTTTCAGCCAATTGTTGTTGGTTATGTCTCTCATATACAAATCGCATCAGAATACAGCTAATTGCAACTCAAATGCAGGCAAGGAGTAAACATGTTTTAGCAAATTGAATAGCTAATTGCAACTCAAATGGTGGTGTATTGTACTGTTCTATTAACCAGAGATATATAATCTGCTGAACTGATTTGTAGGTTGATCAAGCTCAGCTTTGTGGATTTTAATTGACTTTAAGCTTGAATTGAATCGCCTCGCCTGAGCCTAGTGTAAACCTATGACTAATAAGCTAGACACGCCTCACTCTCAGACCACTTTTAATATTAAAAAAAAAAAACAATTTTACAATAACGTCCTACTTAATACTTATGTGAGATGGAAATCTAATACAATTATCAAGATTCTTTTGCTCATGTTCTTTGGAAACGTGACTGAAGTTGTTAAATTGACAACAACTACAACAATCAAGTCTTTGTTCTAAAATTTTGGGACCGGTTAGTGGTGGAGCTAGAATTTTGGTTGAGGGACAAGATCAAGATAAAATATTGAAAACAAAATTAGTTCAATTTTATTTTTTATCAATATAAGAATAATAAATTAAACAAAATATTTTATTAATATAAAAAGATATAATGTAAATATAAGTTATAATTATTTTTGTGCTTGTTTCAATTATTTTTGCAAGCCTATTTTTAGAGTTAGCATGATCATTGTTACACTTAAACTACTTCATAAATCAAGTTGATTATAACTACATATTTCAAACAAGTAAAAATAAATAAATAAAAATAATCAATAAATAGTTATTAATATATGTAGCTAAAAGATTAATCTAAATATAAGATATTCCAAACAATTATTTGAATACTTAAATGTAAAACTCAAAAATAAATTAGCTTAGAAGTATTAACAATATGATTATATACTTAAACGTTTTAAAATATTCTATATATATCTTGATTTTTCAAAAACATTGTATGAATTTTTTATTTTGAATTAACTGAAAAAATATCAATGTTTTTTTTAATCTTAAATTTCATTTATAATTATTAAAGAGCTAATTATTAAAGAGCTAATTGATTGTGAATGACCTAAAAAAGTATATAAATGATTTATATATAATTTGGCAAATCGGTTGGGAGATATTTTTATAATACATCATGTTAAGATCTTTCTTTTTTCCATGACTACATTATGAGGGTGTGGGAGCATAAATTCACTTCATATATAATATCTTTGTTTTTATAGGTTCTACTCAACATTTCACTATGTATCTCTAGCTAGTAGATCCATTCATAATAAAGTGACTGAATTTTAGTTTGCTGAATCACAAATCCAAAAAAGGAGAGAGGGTTACGGGTGTAATATACCCACCAATAGTTTGGCAGCCAAAGTTAGTGTTGAGCCCAAACTATGTTAGCAAATTATTTACCCATCCCTAATTATTGGGTGGAAGATATTTTGAGCAGGCAAGTGTGTAAATGATGAGTGATGATAATTTGGTAACTCATTATTTAAAATTGACAATGCCACATTGACAAAGGTGATTTCGCATATCTGACTCAGCAATCCATTAGAGAACAACAACATCATTTGGATTCTTTTGCTTGGTTTATGGGGATAATGGTTTCCTTGATTTAAGATTCTTTTTTGTGATCATTGGTTTTGACTTTAATGTTATTTTTGGAGAAAGACATCTTGTATGTTGATAAGGATAAAAATAGTACTATTCATACAAGGCATAAAGCTGACGGTTTTAGATATAGTAATCAGGCACAAGCTGACGGGTATAGTTACAACTGTCAGCTTCCTCATGTAGGAGTCAACGAATGATGTTCTAGATTGGGGAAATGAGGGGAGTCCGCAAGGCACACCTAGAGGCCGACGACATCAACAAACTGACGCCAGTAAGGCTGAAGGAAATAAGGTAAGCTGACGACCTTGGTGCAAGCTTACTTGTTGCCCATGATTACATATATAAGGAAATGCCTTGCCCTCCACGTTTAATGATACTTAAAGGATCCCTATAAGGAAAGGATCCCGCCAAATACGCCTAAGAAGGACTCCTATAAGGAAAAGACTTCCGCATCAAGGAAGAGATGTCAACCCTCTACTACTATAAAAGCCCCAATACCTTCACTAGCCAAGGTACGCATAATTCACCCCTCTCTAGCATTCTAGAGTTGTAAGAAGATCTAACTTGACCTTCGGAGGGTACTTGGCCGGCACCACACTGGTGCTCTCTGCAAGGTCTTCCCTTTTGTGTTGTGTAGGTGCTATTTCAGGTGCGCAAGTACCTGTGGCTCACTAGCGACTTTTTCGGCATCATCAGTTGGCGCCGTCTGTGGGAAAGTGGGATTTGTAAGCCATAGCAAACGCTTCCCGAACAAAGAGTTGCATGGTACTTACTCGATCAATGGCAACCACCAACAACGTCTCGGAAGACGAGCCGCAACCATTTGCTCTCGAGAGACAAGTGCAGACTCTAACCGCGGCCGTGGAACGCCTCACCAAGCAAAACCAGATTTTGGAAGAACAACTATGCCGGAAGGCAGGACATGGTGTTCAGGAAGAGGACCAAGAGGGTACCAGCGCTGAGCGACGGGACCGAGAGGGACCAAAGGGTAGTAACGCCCCAAGCAGACCGGAGCGACAAAATGTAAGCCTCCCATCCCTCACGGATATGACCCCGCCGCCTGTGGCCGCAGAGATACAGGCGATAAAGGAACAGATGGAAGTTATGATGAACGCTCTCAAGGGACGAGTGTCCAGCGATCTTGACGACCTTGTTAACCGAACTGACTTACCGTTCATTGCCTCCGTCAATTCCTTCCCCCTACCGCATAAATTTCGCATGCCACAGATAGATAGTTACGACGGAGTCAAGGACCCTCTAGATCACCTAGAGATCTTCAAGACCTTGATGCACCTTCAAGGAGTAGCCGATGAAATCATGTGTAGGGCCTTCCCTACGACGCTGAAAGGTGCGGCAAGAATTTGGTTCAGCCGTTTAACGCCCGGCTCCATCAGCACTTTCAAGGAGCTAAGCGTTCAGTTTACTGTGCACTTTATCGGGGGACATAGATTTAAAAAGTCTACGGCTTGCTTGATGAGCATCAAGCAGCGAGAAGACGAGACGCTGAGATCCTACATATCCTGCTTCAATAAGGAAGCACTATCGATCGACGAAGCCGACGACAAGATACTTGCAGCGGCATTCGCGAATGGGCTATGGAAGGGGAAGTTTTTGTTCTCCCTATACAAGAAAGACCCGAAGACCATGTCAGAAGTACTTTATAGGGCCACAAAGTACATGAATGCTGAAGACGCGTTGCTAGCTTGAGAGGAAAAGCCTAGGAAAAGGGAGAGACAAGAAGACACTCGGCAAGACCAAGGGCGGAAGAAGGCAAGAACAGGAGACCGAAGGGATGAAAGGCGCCCCAGGCCCCCAGGAGGAAGGTTCACAACCTTCACCCCGTTAACAGCCTTAATAGACCAAGTCCTAATGCAGATAAAAAACGAGGAGGCCCTGACCTACCTTGGAAAGTTGAAGGGAGATCTTAACAAGCGATCGAGGGACAAATATTGCCGCTTCCACCGTGACCACGGTCATGACACGGCCGATTATTACGACCTAAAGCAGCATATTGAGGCCCTTATCAAGTAAGGGAAATTGCAGAAGTTCGTTAGAAAGGAGAGAGCGGATCCACCTCCTTAAGAGCAGCCCCGCCAACGGGATAATGAGCGCCTTAGGCCCCCCATAGCAGACATTAGGATGATCATAGGGGGAACAGCAACTACTGGGTCGTCAAAGAAGGCCCGCAAGACTTACCTCAGGATGGTCCAAAGCGTCCAGTTGACGAGCACCGTGCCAAAAATAGCACGGACAGAAGGCCCCGTCATTGAATTTTCGAAAGAGGATGCGCGGCGACTTCACCACCCGCATGACGACGCGCTTGTTGTAAGCATTCGAGTAGGGGACTACAACATGCACCGGGTGCTGGTCGACAATGGCAGCTCGGCAGATATCCTATACTACCCAGCGTTCTAGCAAATGGGGATCAACAGACCCTCAGCAAATCACCAAGGACGTAACATTCCTAGTGGTCGACTGCTCGTCCACCTACAATGCTATCATCGGATGACCCACCCTCAACTCGTGGAAGGCTGCGACCTCAACCTACCACCTAATGATTAAGTTTCCTACCGAGTATGGGGTGGGAGAGCTGCGCAGAGATCAAGTGGCTGCACGTGAATGTTACGTAGCCATGATGGAAATGGATGACCACCTCTAAGCTATGACCATAGAAGAACACTGCATGACGGCGAAGCCCGTAGAAAGGCTTGAAGAAATACTTCTCGATGACTCCAATCTCGACCGAACAACCAAAATTGGAACCCTCGCTAGTCCCACACTCCGTCAAGCACTCACGACCTTCTCAGAAGTAATTGGGATGTATTCGCTTGGAGCCACGAAGACATGCCAGGGATAGACCCTTCAGTCACGATACATAGGCTGAACGTGTCGCCCTCCTTCCCACCCATTTGACAGAAGAAGAGGGTGTTTGCCCCAGAGTGAGATCAGGCCATAGCGGAAGAAGTCCGCAAACTACAGGAGGCAAGTTTCATTAGGGGAAGTTTACTACCCCGATTGGCTAGCAAACGTAGTAATGGTTAAGAAAGCTAGCGGGAAGTGGCGGATGTGCGTGGACTTTACTGACCTTAACAAAGCCTGCCCCAAAGACAGCTATCCCCTCCCAAGGGTCGATGTCCTAGTAGACTCTACGGCTCGGCACCAGCTGCTAAACTTTATGGACACTTTCTCGGGTTACAACCAAATTCGAATGCACGAAGCTAATCAGGAGAAAACTTCGTTTGTAACTAGTTAAGGCCTCTTCTGTTATAAAGTAATGCCCTTCGGCCTGAAGAATGCGGGCGCAACGTACCAGAGGCTTATGAACAAAATGTTCGCGCAGAAAATTGGGAGGAATGTCCAAGTCTACGTTGACGACATGCTGGTAAAAAGCCGAAGGGAGGAAGATCACTTGGAGGACCTCAAGGAAACATTCGACACCCTTCGTTCCTACAACATGAAGCTCAATCCAGGAAAGTGCACATTCGGAGTGACGGCGGGAAAATTCCTAGGATTTATGGTGTCTCAAAGGGGGATCGAGGTCAACCCGGACAAGATCCGGGCCATTATGGAGATGGCACCGCCAAGAAATGTGAAGGAGGTACAAAGCCTTAATGGAAAAATAGCAGCACTGAATAGGTTCGTGTCGAGGGCAACGGACAAGTGTTTGCCTTTCTTTCGCACACTGAAGAGATCGTTCGAGTGGACTGCCGAATATCAACAGGCATTCGAGGAGTTGAAGGCTTATCTCTTCTCCTCGCCGCCGCTAAGTCCATCGCAGCTAGGAGAAGAGCTTTTCCTCTATCTGGCCGTTTCCCCCGCAGCCGTCAGCGTTGCCTTAGTCAGAGAAGAAGAAAGAGTACAAAGGCCAGTATACTACACAAGCCGGGCGCTTCGCGGTGTCGAAGAACGATACCCACCTATGGAGAAACTTGCCTTTGTATTAGTTACGGTGGCTCGCAAGCTCAAGCCATACTTTCAAGCCCATACGGTGAACGTTCTGACCGACAAGCCCTTGCGACGGGCGATGAGCAATCCTGAAGCTGCGGGTCGACTGGCGTTATGGGCTATAGAGTTGAGCGAGTTTGATATCCAGTATCGTCCACGGACAGCCATCAAAGGATAGGTCGTCGCAGACTTCATAGTAGAATTCACTCACGACGAAGACAAGGGGGCAGAAAAGTCTCCTCATTAGAGCATATATACAGACGGATCATCCAACAGACAAGCCGGGGGGGCTGGCATCGTACTACTGTCACCCGAAGGAGACACGGTTAAATGTGTGGTCTGTCTCGACTTCCCCACCACTAACAATGAAGCAGAGTACGAAGCATTAGTAGCAGGCCTCAACCTCGCCAAAGCAGCAGGAGCTGCAAGCGTAGTCATTTACTGCGACTCTCAGGTCATAGCTAACCAAGTGAATGGAGACTATGAGTGCAAGAGTGAAAGGATGAAGAGATACCTTGATCAAGTAAGGACAAGAGTAAACGACCTAGAGGCTAAAATCATCCAAATCCCCAGAGGAGAAAATGAGCAAGCCGACCGTCTTGCCAAAGCCGCTTCAGCAGAACATATAATCATCCCTGGTAATGTACTCTCTTTTGTTCAGCTTTCTCCACTAATAGATTCCGGTGACATACAGGAGATAGGCTCTGAAAATAACTGGACCACACCGTTAGTTTCATACTTAAAAAACGGGGACTTACCAAACGGGAAGGAGGCTGCAAGAAAGCTGAAGGTCCAGGCGGCGAGATTGGTCTTGATAAAAGATGTCCTATACAAAAGAGGCTTCTCCCATCCATATCTGAAATGCTTGGGTACGGAAGGGGTGGACTACGTCATGAAGGAGGTACACGAGGGGATTTGCGGAAACCATTTGGGGTCAAGGTCACTGGTACACAAACTCGTGCAAGCAGGGTACTATTGGCTCACCATGCAGAAAGATGCCAAGGCTTATGTCAAGATCTGCGACAAATGCCAAAGGTTCAGCAATATTACTAGACAACCAACTGAAGAGTTGACCCCGATAACGGCCCCATGGCCGTTCGCTCAGTGGGGATTAGATATTATGGGACCGTTCCCTACAGCATTACGACAGCTGAAATTCCTGGTAGTAGGCATTGATTACTTTACAAAGTGGGTGGAAGCTGAAGCCTTGGCCACCATCACGGAGAAGAACGTGCGGAGTTTTGTCTGGAAATGCATCGTATGCAGGTTTGGCATCCAAAGAGTCTTAGTCTCGGATAACAGGAAGCAATTCGACAACAACTCCTTCCGGGACTTTTGCTCACAGTTAGCGATACGAAACCACTACTCTTCCCCCGCTCACCCTCAGGCTAACGGGCAGGTCGAAGTCACGAATCGATCCTTGCTCAAAATTATCAAGACTCGGCTCAAGGGAGCAAAGGGTATATGGCCTGAAGAATTGCCAAGCATACTATGGGCATACAGGACCACGGCAAGGACACCCACAGGAGAAACACCGTTCCGACTAACATACGGGAGCGAAGCAGTCATCCCGGCCGAAATTGGACTCACAAGGTATAAGGTACACAACCATGATGAAAGCAAGAACGACAAGGCCATGCGACTACAACTTGACCTAGTGGACGAAGTTAGAGTGACGACAGAACAAAGGCTCGCAAGGTACCAAGACCGCATGGCCAAGCATTACAACTCCCGGGTCCGACACAGAGACTTCCAGGTTGGAGATCTCGTTCTCAGGAAAGTCATGGGCGCCGCTAGAGACCCTACCCAAGGGAAGCTCGGCCCCAATTGGGAAGGACCTTATTGAGTCACGTCATGGCAGAGGAAAAGCACTTACCACCTGGAGACATTAGACGGATAGAAGCTGTCGCATCCGTGGAACGCTGAGCACTTACGAAAGTATTACCAGTAGAGATGGAAGCATGAACACCAACCCTCCTTTTTTATTTACAGTTCACTATAGCAAATTTTAGTAATAGTTCTCAGTTTTATCATTTACTTTAGCTTTCGCAACAATACCTCTTTTTCATTTTAAGCCCAAAGGGCAGGATTTGATTTTCGAACTACTTTTATTTACGAATGCATGGCAATAAGAGGAGTTTATTCAAAAATTGCTGAAGTTTCTATTTTGCAAATCTATAGTCTGAAATTCACAAAAGTGGATGATTATGTTCACAAAAGTGGACGACTAAGTTCACAAAAGTGGACGACTAAAGTAAACGGCTAAGTCCAACAAGAATGGACGGAAGCTATAAAGCTGATGGCCTCATCAAATAAGATGAAGTTATAAAAATTGACAAGGTCATTAAGTCCATAAAATGGATGAGGCTATAAAGCCGACGAGCTCTTAAAAGAGGATAAGCCCATTAAGTCCATGACTGGCCAAAGCTATAAAGCTGACGGCCTCAACAAATGGATGAAAACAAAAAAATGACAAAGTCATTAAGTCCATGGCATGGCCGAAGCTATGAAGCTGACGGCCTCAACAAATAGATGAAAATATGAAATTGACAAAGTCATCAAGTCCATGGCATGGGCGAAGCTATGAAGCTGACGGCCTCAACAAATAGATGAAAATATGGAATTGACAAAGTCATCAAGTCCATGGTATGGTCGAAGCTATGAAGCTGACGGCCTCAACAAATAGATGAAAACAGAAAAATGACAAAGTCATCAAGTCCAAGGCATGGCCAAAGCTATAAAGCTGACGACTTCAACAAATAGATGAAAATATAAAAATGACAAAGTCATTAAGTCCATAACATGGACAAAGCTGTAAAGCCGACAGGCTCACAAAAAATGATCAGCTCATTAAACACTTAACATGGATAAAGCTACAAAGCTGACGGGCCTAGAAAAAATAACGTTCCTTACAAAATGGACGAGGTCATAAGGTTAGCAACACAATCAAATGCCCAGAGGTAAGGCTCATGAAACCGACGAGCCTATTAAACTCAAAGGACAAGATGGACGGGCTCAAAAAGAAATTAAGTTGCACGAGACCCGTATCAACGGATTTTTCTAATAAACAAGTCCACCCTTAAAAGTTAATGGGTTTCCCAGAACAGACGGGATTACGGGCCGACGAATTCATCCAACACAATCATCAATTAAAAAGTAGAAAACGACAGAAGTAACATGCCATGTAACAAAAATAAACTGTCTACAAATAAAAGCCCAAAAAACCAAAGGGGCACTTAAACGATTGTTTGCAAAATAAATGAAATTACACATAAAGAGAAATTAGGTAGTAGGAGCGTCAGCAATGTTCCCGTCATCTTTCTGAGACTCAGGATTTTCAACATGAGGAGGATTGGCAGCAGGTTAAGCTAGAACAACAACACCATCATCCTTGGGAGGAAGATTGGACTCAGGGGAGCCGTCACTTTCATCAACAACGTCGTCAACAACGGGTGATGTCGACACAGGATCATCCAGTGTAATCCCAGATAGGCCCAGCTCTGGATAAATTGACGCGACTTGTCTAAGGCAATTGTTAAACCTAGTGCCATAATAGTCGGCACAAGAGTCAATATATGATTGCGATGCCTTAAAATTTTGGACAGCGTCAGTCCCAGCCATCTCCACCTTTTCAAGCAAAGTCTTCACCTCTTTCTGCAGCATCTCCCTTTGACGGTCTGCTTCCTCTAGCTTCCCCCTTGTCTCCTTCAACTCACTATTTAAAGTGCGGATGGCATCCTTATATTGCCCCTACTCATTCATCAAGTTTGCATTATGCTTTCGAACACGGGTGACGACCCCCTCCTTGGCAACACAACGGTCTTGAAGGGCCTTAACACGCACCAAGGCCTGAAAAAGGTACAGGCGTTAGTCAAGCAAATTAGAAAAAGATGGAACCAACTTAACTTGAGGAAGCAAGCATACCCTGGTAAGGTCAAAAAGAGCCGACGCCCCTAAATCCTCCGTCCCCAACAGATCGCAAGGCCCAATATCCGTCGGCTTTATGAAGGATCCCACTTCCCCGATGACATAGTCCTTGTGGGTCAGAAGGCAACAAGGGCCCTCGATGACGGGACCAGAGGAAGTCATTACCCCTTTGCCCACACCATGGCTTGGCTGAAGGGGTGACTTCCCCTTCGGAGACACGTCCCCAAGAGTGACGGCAGCCTTTTTGGATGGGCAGTCGTCTTTTCCATCAGGTTTCCTTTTCGAAACCTTAGAGATGGTCTTGGGGGTTGACGAGGTTCCCCCCTCTGTCTCCTTCGCCTTCTTTTCTTCTTTTTTACGGGCTGCAGCAACCCTCACCCTTTGCCTAGCAGATTCCATCTCTGCATAAAATAACTAACAATTATTTACAAAACAGACGGGATGAGTAAACTGACGGAGGCAATAAAGAATTTACTCACGTCGACGAGAGAAATCGTCTAGTCTGCGAGCTTCAGCCGACGGCTCTGGACCCCCGCAGTACAAATGAATAGTGTCAAGGGTAATCAAGTCCCTATACTTTCGTTCCTCCAAAGGCATTTCAAGAACCCGACAGATGGACGTCTCTTGCTCAGCGGTTATATGTGGACGGCTACAGACTGAAGAGACAAAAACGAAGGCATTAGAACACTAAATGGAGTAATAAAAGGATAAAAAGCAGACGGCAAATCAAAAGCTGTCAAAACCTGAGGGTTTAACTAATGCCCAGGTGTTATCAAAACCACGAGGCATGGTAACCCACTCTTCTGGACGGCATACCCAGTCAGATCCCTCAAGGAAAAAATATCTACTTTTCCAACTCCTGTTGGAATCTGGCATATCAGATACAAGCCTTAAATCCTTTTCCCTGACGGAAAAATGGTAAGCTCCTTTGGACGAAACAATCTGACGGGGTTTGTAGTAGTAGAAGAACTCGTCTAGAGAAAGCTGACGGTTCCCACCGCTCAGACGGCCCCATAAAACCTCAACACCAATAAGAGTCCTCCAAGCATTGGGGGTAATCTGGCTGACGGATATCCCCATAAAGTCGACAAGCTGACGGTATAAAGCCGTCAGTGGTAGCCTTAATTCGGCAGAAAGCATGGCGTCATACATGCCGACGTCTACAGTCCTCCCTGTGTAACACTTTTCCTTTTTCCTAGGGAGATAGATTGAAATATGGTCTGGGATTTGGAAACGGGTACGTAATTCTTTGAAAACCTTCTCACTCATTTTGGGCAAAAATTTGTTGACGACCCAATCCTCGGGAAGGAGGAAGGGACGGTTTCCTCCGGGACTTACTGAAGCCTCTTCATAGGACTCCTCGTCACCCTCATCCTCCTTCTCATCTCCGTCACTCTCTCGCTCCCCTTCAACCTCACCTACTACTTTCTCCCCAACTCCCTCAACATAGTCTTCTACATCGTCGCTAGGAGATTGGGCTGACGTTTCCCTTCCTGACGACTCAGAAAAGCCGTCAGACTCTTGACCTGAGCCAAAAACTTCATCGTAGCCCACTCCATCGCGGACTGACGACTGGTCACTCGACGCGTCACTTGACATCTGACTACCTACAAGTGACGGATCCATTCTAAGTACCTAAACTGACGTCCTCACTAAGAAATTGTTCAGTTAGAGCAAAAATGCAAAGAAAGAAGGACAAAGAACTTACAGGTGAATAAGTCTTGAAGGAGAAAACAGCTTAGAAAGTGACGACGTTGGCAACAGTTGACGGATCAGCAAAAGCAAAGGCGACGAGCTCTCTCTCTTGAAATATCAAGGTTGAAAAAAAGGAATAAGGAGAAGGATGCGCGTTATATATAGGAAGAAAAATGCATAGAAGGCGAGGCGACGCCCTTGTCCAGAAATGAGGCCAACGAGAGCGCACCACGTGTCCAAGCATTAAATGGCTGGCGGCTCGAGGAATTACTCATAAATGATTTTCCCACTCCTCTGACCCAAAAGATAGTTAATCGATAAAAAACTTCAACTCCACATCCCGTCAGTTTAAAACAACGAGGATGTAGAGTAGGGGGCAGCTGATAAGGATAAAAATAGTACTATTCATACAAGGCATAAAGCTGACGGTTTTAGATATAGCTATCAGGCACAAGCTGACGGGTACAGTTACAACCATCAACTTCCTCATGTAGGAGTCAACGAATGATGTTTTAGATTGGGGAAATGAGGGGAGTCTGCAAGGCACACCTAGAGGCCGACGACATCAACAAACTAACGCCAATAAGGCTGAAGGAAATAAGGTAAGCTGATGACCCTGGTGCAAGCTTACTTGCTACCCACGATTACATTTATAAGGAAATGCCTTGCCCTCCACGTTTAATGATACTCAAAGGATTCCTATAAGGAAAGTATCCCGCCAAATACGCCCAAGAAGGACTCCTATAAGGAAAAGACTTCCGCATCAAAGAAGAGATGTCAACCCTCTACTACTATAAAAGCTCCAATACCCTCACTAGCCAAGGTATGCATAATTCACCCCTCTCTAGCACTCTAGAGTTGTAAGAAGATCTAATTTGACCTTCGGAGGGTACTTGGCCGGCACCACACCGGTGCTTTCTGCAAGGTCTTCTCTTTTGTGTTGTGCAGGTGCTATTTCAAGTGCGCAAGTACCTGTGGCTCACTGGTGACTTTTTCGGCATCATCATATGTATTCCTCATGAGTCATAAATCATCTATCATAAAATGTCCGCAAGTGGCTTGAGATTGTCACTTTTTGGTGTTTCTAAGAGCTACGTCCAGATTTTGTAACTTTTAAACAACGTAAAGTAATGACTTTAACCAAAAAAAAAAAAAGAAAAAGAAAAGAAAAGTAAATGACTTCACTGCCCATGAAATGGAGGCCTACCTGAGAAGTGAGAAGTCCCTGTCACCTTCAAGAGGTTGACGTGCAAAATACATTATGGCCCATTTCACTGGGAAAATGGAGTTATGATGGTGGGCCCATCAACTCCCACTTGGAGAATGAAGATTATCCTATGTGCGGTTTTAGAATATTTTGATCCCCCCAAAAAAACCTTTATAACTCAATTAATTAGCATATTTTAGTATTTTTAACAAAAACATTTTAGAGTTCAAATCTCTCATCCCTTGTTATAATTATCGACTTAAAAAAATAGTATTTTTTTATAGGAAAAAAAAAACACAATTAGTAATTAGTACATGAACTTTTTGGTTTTTGAATTTTACCAATTACAAATGACTTGAATTTCCTTAAAGATATCAAAATTTTTTGTATCTGAATTTGATATTTTTGGAATAAAATTTCAAATTTTATTGTAACTAAAATATTTTTTTTATTATAATTTCTTCAACAATATTTCCTCTACTCTTATCTTTCCTAATAATGGAGGATAAATGTCAATCTAAATTATAATTTCCACCCTTAAAGTATAGAATAATTTGACTTTGACCCCTAAAAATACACAAGATTTGGAAAAAGGTCATTCCATACATCTAAGGTGTTGAGGTGGCCATAAATTAATATCCTATTTCACAAGATAATTAATTAATTATCTAAAAATACTAATTATTTGTCAAAACTATCCTACACACGTTGATGAGAAATTTTTAGATAGTCTTAGACTACAACTAAAGGGAGTTAACATTTACTGTTAGCGTTGACTTATATATATATATATATATATATATATATATCAAGTTACATCTAGTGTAATTCTAAGTAATGTTAGACTATCTAATAACTTGTTATTGAATTCATATTTTGAAAATTCAACAGTTTAATTACACGTTCAATATGTTCTTAACGTGCATGTCAATTTTCATGCCAATCGGATGTAATTTATCCTTCGATCCATAAACTCATATTTTATGCATTATTTTAAAATTATAAAAAAAAAAACTTGAATTTAAATAATTAATTGATGACATAACTATTGATCTTTAATCATCTTTAAATTTTGTAATCATAAAGACTATACGAATATAATGTAATCTAGCGATTGATTTATCAAAATTCACATCTAATTAAATAATATTGGGTGGTGTAAAATTGTTTAGAGTTATACTAGGTGTAACTTGAATATATATATTGGGGGGGGGGGGGCAAAAGCAATTGTTTTCAAATGTTTTGGGGGCAAAAGCAAATTCTAATTCTGAATCACAATATTTTTTGCACTTATTCCACAAGGACTGAAACTTTGAATTAACATTTAACTCTCAAAAGTAGGAAAGTACATTTTTTGAAATTTGCCACATAGTTGATGATGTGTGTTTGGAAGTCAGTAAAAATTGTTACTACAAATTGATTCCCTGTTGAGTCTAAGAATGACTTAAACAACCATTTAAAAGAAGTAGTGGTTTCATTCAAAAGGAACACAAATCCAAACATCACATTTTGCCATTGGTTATTAACACTTATAATTGGAGCACAAATTGAATTATATCTATTAGTGCGATAAGTAGTGTCAAATACCAAAAAAATTCCAAAACAATCATAATCAACCCTCGATCTCCCATTTCTCTAGAAAAGATTTGTCATGTAATTTTCTTGATCTACTTGAATCTTGTAAAAATATAAAACATGGGATCTTCTGCATGCATTTGCTTGAAATGATTCAATAGGCTTTAAGCATCTCCAGCACTAATTGTTGACATCTTTTCATGTTCACATAATTATAACAATCTTTTTTTTAGTGAAGCCACCTTTTCACTCCCTCCAACTTCTTTTGTTAGATATGAATAAGCATTTTTTGTACTCATACATGCATTCACCATGGAATCGATTATACTTCTCTTAGGTTTTGACATATGACAATTAGATCTTAACAAATGCCTCTCTAATGATGGTGCAAGTTCATGATTGTGCTCTGAATTATATGTAGTAATCCTCTAAACATCATTTTCAACTGCGAAACAAATAAATGCTTTACAACTAGTTTCCTCTAACTGAGTTTGTATTTGTGCCATGCATTCCTATGTTTCCACCAATGGTTACTTTGCATAGGAGATTTCTTGCTTCATATGAGACAATTCTTGTTGCGTATAGAATAACTTTTGCATCATATTAAATAAATTTGGCTTGTAGATTTCTAACTAATTGTTGGCCTTTGTCTCGTATTGTAGACATCGTATTTTGTACCCCTTACGACTTGGGCTCCCGTTCCTTAATGATGTTAGAATTCTAAAGCCCAAGGTTGGTTTGGTTTAGAACTCAATCAAATTGAAATTGACTTGAGGAAAATGTTTTAGGAAAAACTATAACTCTTTTTATGAACAAAATAAGCTATTTTTGGAAAATAAAGACTAAGGAAACCCTAGGGCATGTGTATGCATACACACGTATGCGCATGCATGCTTAAGCTTTGCGTATGTATACATGGGCATGTATACACATGTTAAGGTTCCAGAAATTATAAAAGACAAGTTTTTCTGCATTAAAGATGAATTTTGGAATGAATTCTACATCGTCTGGGAGCCATTCCAAACCCCTATTTTCTCACTATATAAAGACATACATAGTAGCTTTTCAAAACACACAGAAAATCCTAAGGGAAAACACAAGATTCACTAGAAATAGTGAATCAAAGAGGGAGCTTTTCACAAAACATCCTTAAGCCAAGGAGCTTTTGTTTTGAGGTATACAGTTTCTTACCTCTTTTCTTTTATTTCTCTTTGTTTTGATCTTTATTTCTATTTCCACTGCTTATTTTTGTGTTATAACATGTCTGTTTAAGTTTAGGTTTTCTTTTTTTTTATGTTTTATATCATATTAGTTTATTAGATTTATAGTTTTACTTCTACCTTGTTTTGCATTTCTGTGTTTTTGGGTTAGGGTTTAGGGTGAGTATGCGTACACATACAATTGAGCTACACATGCATTCTCTATGTATGTGCACATATACTTGCACCCAAAAACCTTAATCCGACAATTTCAGGTTCTGTTTCTTTTATTTCTCTTATATCATATGCCTATGCCTTGTTCCTCTTTATGCTTATAAGTCTTTGTTTCTTTGTTTGTTCGTTTATTCTTCATGTGTTAGATTAGGGTTTCTTTTGAATTCTTTCTTTGTTTTGCCATGAACATGCATATGAATGATCATGCATTAATGCATAGGTGCTGTGATGTAATGAGGTAAGTAAGGTAAGTTATGCATTCAAATGTACATGAATTTGTTTGTGATATGACCTTGATCTCATTTTTGATGAACATATATGTGCAAGTATTTATGCCATGCCTTGGACTAAAAAATATAATGTTTGAATCTGTCTTGTGATGTTTCTGCCTATGTGATACATGTTTGTTTGGTTGCTGCCTTAAATATGAGATATATGATGCAATGCCATGATAGATGTATGTTAGGGTTTGGGATGAAATGCCATGTTGTATGCTTAGATGCATGCTAGTGTGTGTGTGAGTATAGAATAAAATGTTGAATATGCCTTTAACAAGATTAAGACATAAAACACAATGAGTAGAAGCTGACCCACGAGTTAGGTGGTTTTGGGTGCCTAACACCTTTCTAAGCCATACCTAAAGTCTAAACCTTTACTCTGGTAGTAAGACTAGTCCTTCCATGTAAGAACGCTATATTTATGATTCCTAGACCTAGAGGTGGCGGCTCCATTTTTTTTCTCTGCTCCGGTCCACTCAGCTAAAGTGTACACCTTAAACCCCGTTGCACCCATATGTACTGCAAACAAGAAGAAGATTGTGGGGTAGGAATGACAAATTTCCCCATCCCTCTAACGAAGCCCATGCTTTGTCCGTAGCACTTATGTAAAAATTTCTCTCTAAGTGCTTAAAACCTCTTTATGAGCTATTTTTTCTTTCATTAAATTATGCACTAGTAACATAAACTTTAATACTTTAATTGAATAATTTACGCTTGTGACAATAATATAAATTCACCATCTAATCTATCCATAACAAATAAAACTGAAAAATTAGTTACATATTTTTCTTCATAAGTCGCAATTACAAAAGAGCCATCTCTTTTTGTGCAGGACATCTTATAAAATTCCACATTTTCAATCTCTTGCACTTTGTTTTTGTTGTGCATAAAGAATTGTAATCAACATTTATACACTAGCATTATTATATAGTAATATTGTATTAAATTATTGAAACCTCCTACAAGTCTGTCCAAATTTCTTTTTTCCTTATTCACCTTTTTCTGTTTTGACTTACCCTAACAAATATTAGTATATATAAAAAAAAAAGGCAATTGACATTTAGGTAATTGAAAATCATAACATCTTCATATCAAAATATATTGGTGTTCAAAATCATTGACATTTTAGTTTTAAGATGATATACCTTCCAAACATCCTTTTCAAATAAATCACATAAACTTATCCATTTGTCCAGTGACAAATTCTCCAAAATATTGGCTTCTGCTTCCTCATGGAATTACTTGTATTTCTTATCATACATACTACAAATGTTACCATAACAACTTGCCAATGACTTCGCTATATATTGGTTATCCTTAAAGCAATTTAGGTCTAACATGAAATCAAACTAAAACAAAACAATTAAGTAAACAGTAAAAAATGTTACAAAATGCCATAACCTCAAACATTACAACTCACCACCAAACAATACTTTAACATTTGTTAGTATTCTTCTAAGGCTTTAGACCAGGAATCATAAATAAGATTAGCATGTTCACGAATGATGAAGCCTACCCATCAAATAAACACACTTGCATTATCACCCACACTTGCATTAATTTTTTAAACTTGGTACATTGATTCCAACATCTCTTCTATTTGTTGGCCACAGTAACTATTAGGTAAAATATGATACATAGTCAGTAACATTTTGGCAAAATAATTTATTTAAACCTATACAAAAAAAGAGATAACTATATGAAAAATTATATTTGCACTTGCAAGATTCTCTTTTATGCTCATTTGAAAAGGGTGTTGAGTCAACCATTTTATGTGGTGGTCCATTAGGTGGAGGAAGCATTTTTAGCCTAATCTTGTTGCTTTATAGTTGTGGTTATATGTTAGTAAGTTGTGTAGTTTATGTATATATATATATATATATATATATATATATATGGAGATTCTATCTTAACTTTGTAAGTGAATATAATGTCTAATTTTAAAGAAGTTTCCATCATTCTAAATATTCTTCAAGTTTCCATCATTCTAAATATTCTTCATAGAAGGCAATATGTTTGGTAAGTAATCTGTACAACTTATTATATGTGGCACTTAACAAAAATTTCTAATGCAACTAGAAGTGGCTCCAATCATGTAAGCATATTAAGGAAATAAATTTCAAATAAGTCCAAACTTCCATTACTAAATCCAATGACCAATGCCTTCCTCAATACATTTTCATCAAATCTAACTTTCAAATGTTTACAGAAAGTAATATTTCATGTAGTAGCATACTTTACAAAAATCAATATCTTCTTTGAAGCTTTGTTCCAATCTAACAAATCCTTCAAAAGCAATCAATATATGTCTACAGAAATACCCTAATGACATTAGAGATTCTCAAACTATCTAATACTATATATAATAGCAGAAGCCTTTAACGAGGTGCTGCCACGTTAGGAAAAATGCCCACTTAAAATGCTGCCACGTTTACAATTTTTCCTTTAAAATACCGTACGTTGCACTGTTTGGAAGACTCACTTTCATCAAAGGTATTTCTATAACACTGAAACCAAAAACACTGCGTTAGAATAAAACCCAAAATACGGTTCAGAGAGACACCCTTTGCGGAAAGAAAAGGAGAATGACAGAGACAGAGACAGAGAACGATAGAGAAAGAGATTCGATCTGCCATAGATGGTGGAGAACGAAAAATCTGAGACCTTTGCCACCATCAGACCACAGTACCCTCCACCGGTATAGTCTATGTTTTTTTTGTACTGAAGGTCAGCATACTCCTTTCCTCTTTAAATACTGTTTTTGTTGTTTGAAAGACTGAAACTCCTTACCATCGTTTTTCCTATTCGAATTAGAATCTTAAATCTTCAATATATCTATGTTTTTGAATTCAAAACCGGTAGTTCCCCTAACTTAATTTTCTAGGGTTCTTCTTTTACCCTTATTTAAATATAAAAAAAAGGGGTTGATTTTCTTTCTTTGGATGCTTTGGTTTCAAATTGTTCCTCTATATTTTTTTGGTGGTAACATTAGGGATTTTGTCCTTGATTTACTTTGGTTAAAAGTAAAAATTCACCTTGGATTATTTAAAATCTGAATGTATTAGACGAAAACTTAATTTTTAATACGCAATTTGTTTGATAAAATTACTGATCGATCTTTTGTTTTGTTCTAGGATTCTTAATCCACGTTGCCAATTAAATTGTGAAAGGTTGTTTCGTACGCATCTTAAAACTCTAAAAAGTTTTTTTTTTTTTTGCTTATTGTTGTTGAATGGTTTAGATTTGATTCGTTTTTGTTTTGGGTTTTTGGGTTTTCTATCAAAATTTTTTTTTCCTCAATTTTAGATATTTGCTTTTGTTTTTGGCTTTTGGGTTTTCTATCAAAATGTTTGTTTCCTCAATTCTAGATATTTGCTTTTGTTTTGTTTTGTTTTTTTGTTTTTTTTTTTAAAGATTAAAGAAATCACTAAATCATTGAGATTGTAAGATTGAAATCATTGGGTATTTCCGTTTCTAACATTTATTTTCCTTCTTCAATCTTATTTTAGGCTTTTCCTGCCGGAACAACATGCACCAGATAGAGTCCGTAAGGCATACAGAGGCAAGCCGTATACCGTAACTGGTAAATTTTTTTTTTTTTTCCTTTTCGTTTTCAAATCTGGGGATTGAATATGATTTAGGTTTGAATTTCTTGGTTGGATTGGTTTAGATTTAGTTATAGTTAGATTTGGTTTTGAGTTAGGCTTCCATTAGCATGCCTCTGATAGGTAATTTGGCCGGTTGTTTATTTTCTACATTTTAAATTATTTTTGCGTTAGTTCTGGCTTGAATTAGATTGGTTTGGTTTTGAGTGATCATTTGCAAAATTCATTGTATTATTCTTTCTATACCATTCACTGTTGTTTATATAATTATATTCCATCTTCCTAATTAATGTTTCCTTTCTATTCAGTCTTTTTCTCCAATCACAGAATACTGATTTTCTATGCCAGATAAAGCCATTGGGTTTTCTACAAAAGGAATTACTCAATCAAGGTTAAAGGTTTGGCTACCTGTTACCCTAATCTCCCATTTATTTTTTTCAATTTCTTGAGTTTTGTTTTGTAGATTATTGTATTGGTTAGATTTTTTTTTTTTGGCTGATTTTTGTTAGATTTGGTTTTTTTTTGGGCAGTTTTTTTGTTAGATTTTTTTTTCGCCTGCCTCTAAATTTTGAATTCATTCAATTCTAGCATTAAACTCAATGCTTTATAAAAGTTCACACTTATGAAACTTTTGATTAGATAACTAAAGGAATATGAATGCTGCTTAAATAAAACACACACATTGTTTACATTAAACTTTAGGTAGATGGTATAGCTCCATATGAGAAATTCATAGATGAGTATGTGGATTAAAAAAAAAAATTGTTTAAGTTGTTAATGTTATCCCTTGAATCCTCTGTATAATTGATACCTACCTTTGTAATTAATATTTAGGATTTAACAGCCCTACAACTCTTTGGTAACAAAGGCATTCTTTCTGTTTGGCGGAAAGTGAAGTCCTTTTGGCATTTGTAGCATTGTGTTGTGGTTATATGTTTAATATTCAATTGTAGAAGTCCTAAAATAACGTTTTGTAGCTGAAGATGCTATTACTTTACAATTTGATTAAGAATTTAGTAATGAAAACAATTACCACTGGTTATTGACGGCATTACAAAACTTGAGTAGACTTTGCCCTTCCTGTTTTTAGCAAAAAATCCTGCCTCTCAATCTTCAATTATATCAGAATCATCTATGTTATGACTTATGAGTCATTATCTGTTTCTACTTTGTTTCTTGAGGAAAATAAAAACAGGAATTTCTTTTATTAATTTGATTAATGTAATTTTTTTTTTCATCTCTATTAATTTCCTCATTTTGTGTTATACATTTTCATTCTTAGGTTTTCTAACTTTGCCTAATAGAACCACAAAATTATAAGATTTGGGGAGAAATAAAAAGAAGTATCTTCTTCTTCTTTTGGAATTTTTAATTAAGTTTTTTAGTCTTTGTTGAGTATTATGTGTAGGTATGGGAGCTGCCTATGGGAATGTGTAGAATATCATTGATGGATGCGATGAGGCTTGAGTTGTAGGTATTCAATCTAACTCAGAAGCATACTAGAGCAAGATGACAAGACAAGAAGGTGCTGAACAACCTTGAGAAAACATGTAAGATTCTACAACTTATTAATATTTTATGTAAAATCAATTTTTGACAGGTTTAAAAATCTGCACCTATTACAAAGAATAAATTTTTTATTTGGTGTAAAATCAGTATTTTTCATGAACACTATTTTCCAGTTAGATACCTACTTGACTCTTTTTTTGTTCTTGATTTAGTTTTAGTTGATTGGATGAGGTTTGATCCTTTAGTAATTTCAGATTTTGTTTGTTCATTTCTCTGGTGCATTTTAATCAATGGTTATTTCTGTGTGCAAAAGAATCCTCTTCTGTAAGTAGATCAATTGTATTTATGATGTTATATAGCTATTTGTTATTTTTTTGGAACCTGTTTTGTGGTGGTTGCATTTTGGAGTTGGTTAACTGAATCTTTTTACTAATATAATGTCAGTAGTGCCTTTTCTCTGTGTGTTATTTGGTCTTTGCATTATGTGGGAGGTATGTCTTTATATAAAAGAAGCTAGATTACTTATGAAACCAATGCTTTCTCAGGCTCCTAATTTTTCACAAAGTCTGCCAATGTCACATGAAAATTGTAAGCACTGCAACATTGCTTTTTTTTTTTTCCTTGATGGTCAAAAGTGAATGCCAATCCAGTGTGTTAAAAAGAGGAAAAATTAGAACAACAAACCTGGGATTCTGCTTTTAGTGGTTTAAAGTGGGTGTGTAGTGTGATCCTCATTTGCCAAGTACTCTTTCTAAGCCTTTTTTTTTTTTTTTTTTTAATATTTTATTTTATTTCGGCTATTGAATTATTAACATTCTATTGTAGGCAAAGAAATTATGAGATTTAACGCAATGTTCAAAAGCATGGTTGTTGACAACTTTGGACCTACAAGATTTAGAGATGAAGCATGAAGTCATTAAGCAAGATTGTTGCAACACATAGGGAAAAACACCCCTTAAAATTCTAGCACGTGTCCAGATTAAAAGTTCCAAAATACTGCATGTTGCACTATTTGAGGGCTTTCAAATTTATCCATTTACTGTGCACATAGTTTAAAGCAAAAAAAAAAAAACTGTTAAATTGAAAGAGACCGAGAGAGTCTGATGCCTTTTCTGTTCTAATGTATGACAAACAATATTCCAAAGTTATTATATGAAGACCAAAATAAAATTACAGTTGTATGGTTGTTTGTAATTTTGTTTAGCAAGTCAATGTAGTTAAGTTTTGTTATAGGTGATCTGCAAGTTATTATATGGCAGTTTTTGTTTTATTTTTCCAGGTCTGAGAAAATAGTGTTATAGCTTATAAGTTAATATATTGGAAACAAAATTTAGATTTATGAACTTCAAATGGAAGTTTTAAGACCTAAGGTAAAAGTTTTTGTGAACATGTGCTGAGAGAGAAGCCTGTAACTGCCATATAAGAACATTGGCCAAAGAGTTACAAAAAGGTTATTTGTTCTGTTTTTTGTGTTTTTTTTTTTTTTTTTTTTTTCCCTATCAAATTTTTATTACCTCTCCCCCTATCTGCATAATTACCAAGGTTAGGTACTTTAACTTTTGTTTTAATGGTAGACAATTGCAGACGGCAGACAGTGTATTTTGTTGTTGTAGCTTTAGGGTTGCTGGTGTGTGAATTTTCGTTAACAGAACAATGAGTGTGGTTGCTATTAAGTTGACAGGTTTTGCATGTAATTCATTTAGTAGACCATGTTTGGTTGGAGGACACCTCTTATTCTTTGAGTTTCACACTGTAGAATACATTCAAAGGTCTTAATCAAAATTTTTTGATAGTTTACATTAAAAAAACTGCAAAGATGCTCTCTTCATGTACTTCTTTTCTACAGAACAGGTACAATATTATTCTAATAATTATTGTTTATTTGTTCCTTAAGCTCATTCACATATCTAGCTGAATCCCTATGAGCCAGGAAATTGTATTTTCTAACAGTGTTGAAGTCATGAAAGTCTTGGCTGCTAGAGGGACCATGATATTATTTGAGATAGTTATGGATGTAGTGCTACCACCACTGTAGAGCCGGCCTTCAGCCAATAACCAGTTTCCTACCACCTTCATACCGCCAAAATTGCAAAGAGAAACCCCATAAGGCAGACAGAGAGAGAGAGTGAGAGAGTGAGAGAGAGAGAGAGAGGGCGAGAGAAATCTTAAGATCGCCTCCTGCCACACTCTCCCCATCTCTTGGCTCTCTCTCCCTAACAATCCCAAATGTTACTTATGCCGGTTATAGTCTTATATAAGGTGAGTTTTTCTCTATTTATTATTATTATTATTTCAAACATTTTTCCAATGAATTTATGTTGGTTTGTGGTTGGTAAACTTTGGGTAGTTGTGGATTTGTGTTTGGGTGTTGAGACATTTGTTTGTTGCGGATGATATGATCATTTTGGGGCTTTGGCTGGTGTTTCAGTCCACTAAGAAATTAAATACGTTTGTGCATCCTATTCATTTGAAAAAAAGTTTTGGAAATCAGTTACATCAATATAGGCTAACTGCATGAATTCAACATTTTTTGTAACAAAAAAATTGTTTATTGCTTTTTTGTAACTATGGGGCATTTGCATCTCATAAACAGTTAAAAGAGTGGTCAAACTTTACATATGTTGCAGCCTGTAAATAGCAATGAAGCATAAATTTTAGTTTCTTATCTTTTCTTTTTTCATTTTTAGATCTTATAAATTTTGGGGAATTTAAAACGTGATAATTTACTGTTTGTTAGATTGGAGAATGAATTTTTATTTTAATTTTTTCATTAGACTTCCAGTTCTACGTATTTTCTGAAATGTCATTTAATTACCTCCTTTTAGTGGGCAAGAAAACGAGTACAAACTACATTTAATGCTTGCCATAAAAATGATTGTTTTTTTCTTAAGCTCATGGTGCAAGTTATAATAGTATAAATGCCCAAATGAATTCTCCGACTGACATTGGCTGAATTCTCTCTTAGATTGTAGATTGATATTGAAATTGTTGAAGTCATTTAATTCTCCTTTATGTTACATCACTACCACAAATGATTTACAATTTATTTATTTTTATTATTATTAATTTTTTTTATGGTAGTAGGTAGACGCCTTACAATTGGTAAACAGCTGAACATACATATATATTACCCTTATCAATTTTAGTATCTTCTACTTGGGTTTTTACCAAATTTTTCTTTTTTTTACTCTGATCTTCCATGGAAATTCGGCAACACCTTATTAAAAGATAAGAAAAATATGATTATATTCTAATAGATACTTTCCTATGTTTTTTTTATTGGATTTTGTTTTATAAGTAAAATTTTGATTAGACATGTTTAAAGGAAAAAGAAATGATAAGAGCATTCATGTGATCTAGATTTTATATGGTAGAACTAATTTCGCATTTGTATGTGATCTTCATTTGGAATCAATTTAACATTAACATTTTGTTCTGAATCTTCTGATATGTCCAGGTATGCAAAAAGATCCTCAATGGCTTGGTTGCTTACAACATTAGACCCATAAAGACTTTTAACAGAGAAATCATGAAGTCCATAAACAAATGGTTAAACTATTTGACTTTTGGTTTATTTTAGGATTATAAATGTTATTTTGAGCTATGAATCTAAATTTTTATGATGTTATGAAGAAAGGTTTTTGTTTTTCTTTTGCTGTAAGTTTAATTTTTTCCCGTTATTCAAATTATGTTAATATATATAAAAAAAGAAGTGTACTTTTGATGACGCTATAAACAAACAACCAGCACAATTATAAAAATCCCGTGCATTTGCACGGGTTATAAGCTAGTATAAATAAAATTCCAAACAATCACAATCACATTTTCTAAAATTTACAAGAATGTGAATGGAGACATACTGGAATTCTCGAAATAATTTTAATGATGTAAACAAATCATAAGCCCATATAATTACAACATATCACACAACTTGAATTCAATGTTGACACCCAAAAGGGGGACTTGCAATCCATGCAATCCCACATCACTTACGGAAGCACATGAGGATGTGTTTATAAGGAGTGATCTCCCTTTAATGTGTAGATGTATTTTCCACTGATATGTGCTTTGGGTACTAATGAGGTTTTTTTTCTACATCAAGTTCCTGGTCATCAATAACAAGGCAGCAACAGGGAGAGCCGAAGAAACCTGAGCTAGCTACAGAGCTTCCCCTACTCCTAACAAAGACAACAGCTAAATGTAAGATAACAACAAGGAAAGCCAAAGAAAACAATACTATCTTACAAGCTCAAGACAAACTTCCATAATTAGCTTCCAAATATTCTATAGCATGAGTTGCAGCAGACCCAGCTAGAAAAGAGGGGTTAGGTCGTGGAGTACCATAGTGAGCCTCATTCTGTTTATTCCAGATCATCCAACTGGTTGTGAAAAATATTGCAATCTCTGGGTCATTTTTCCTTTGCATAATTTGATCAGCCACATCCACAAATGAAAGATTTGTGGAATGAGACATGGTCCCCCATAAGCATGTGGACTTCAAACCATATCAGAATATGTACAGCTTAGCAGGATCTGGTCCGTTGACTCCACCCCAACCTCACAACAATCACATCTAGCATCCAACAATATTTTTCTTCTAGCTAGATTTACCTTTGTAGGCAGTATATCTCTTCAAGCTCTCCAAATAAAAGTTTTGATTTTATTACATACCTTGGCCGCCCAAATTGCTTTCCAAATTTTATTGCACTGTGAGTAATTGGATGATTGGCCATGAGAAGATCTCAGTTGTTGAGTTTGTATCATCTTGTATACACTTTTTACCGAATATTCACCTGTGTTTGTGTATGCCTAGGTTTGGATGTCTTGCATTGTTCTATTGCTCAAAGGGATGGATTTAATAACTTCAGCTTCATGTGGGAGAAATACATGATCAATCATGGATACACGCCAAGATCTTGTAATTGGATCAATGAGGTTATCCACTGTGGCCATTGTTGACATTGTCGAGCATGGGGTTACCACTTTGAATGATGGTGGAGTTGGAAACCATCGGTCTTGCCAAATTTGAATTTTATTTCTGGTTCCTACTCGCCATCTCAAACCGCTATCCAAGACAAATCTGGCAGCCACTATACTTTTCCATGCAAAACTCCCTAAATTTGGTGAAGGAGCATCTAAGAAAGATGTGTTGGGAAAGTACTTTGATTTGTAGACTCGATAGAACAAGGAGTGTGTATTTTTCATAAGTCTCCATCCTTGTTTGGCTACCATGGCTAAGTTGAAAGAATGAAGCTCCCGAAACCTAATTCCTCCCATCGACTTGGGCATACAAAGTTTAGACCAACTCAACCAGTGTACTTTCCTTTCTTGCATCTTTTGACCCCACCAAAATCTGCTCATCATCCCTTCAAGTTCTTTAAGCAAACCTTTCGGTAACAAGAAACATCCCATAGCATATGTGGGGATAGCTTGTGCCACGGCTTTAATCAAAATTTCCCTTCCAACCTGAGACATCATCTTTTCCTTCCATCCTTTTAGTTTACTCCAGACTCTTTCAATGATTGCAGCAAAAGATGCTTTTTTGTTACTTCCCACTATACTAGGTAGCCCTAAATACTTCTCATATTCTGGGACTGTCTCTGCACCCAATGCCTGTTTGATTGATTCTTGAGTCTCAAAGCCAGTATTGCTACTAAAGAAAAGAGAAGTTTTATCAGTATTAACCTTTTGTCCTGAAGCAGCCTCATATAAATTAAGCAAAGAATTGACCTGTTGGCACTCCTCTATTGAGGCACGACAAAATAATAAACTGTCATCAGCAAATAGAAGATGAGAAATACAAGGACCACCTTTGCTAGCTGCCACTCCTCTTATAATTCCTTCTGCTTCTGCCTTTCTAAGTGACGCAGTAAGTCCCTCAGCACAAAACAGAAAGAGATAGGGTGATAGAGGGTCACCTTGTCTCAGTCCTCTTGAAGGTAAGATATAACCTGTAGGATTGCCATTGACTATAACAGAAAAATGAGCAGTTGTTATACATGCCATTATCAATTGCACCCATTTTGCATGAAACCCCATTTTCTCCATCACCCTTTTTAAATAATCCCATTCAACCTTGTCGTAAGCTTTGCTCATATCCAATTTAATAGCTACCTGACCTATCTTGCCCCACCTCTTTTTTTTCATGCTATGCAAAGTTTCATATGCAACTAAGATGTTATCTCTAATTAATCTCCCCGGGACAAAAGCGCTCTGAGAATCAGAAATTAAATTTGGGAGGATAAGCTTCAGTCAGTTGACTAACATTTTAGATATGATTTTGTATAGCACATTACACAAGCTAATGGGACGATATTGTGTGATTAATTCAGGGTCTTTGGTTTTGGGAATTAGTGCTATGTGGGTATTATTTATATTTCAAAGTATCATACCAGAATTTAGACATGATAGCACATCATTAGTTACATCAGCACCCACTATATGCCAAAACTTTTGAAAAAAGAAAGCAGTCATACCATCAGGGCCTGGAGCTTTTGAAGGATGCATTTGAAATAAGGTGAATCGAACCTCTTCTGGATGAAAATCTCTCACGAGCCAATCAGTCATCTCCTCCGTAACTACTCTAGGAATATGGGCCACCACTTCTTCAATAGCATTCGGATTTGAAGATTGGAAGAGAGCTGAGAAATGTTGAATTATCACCCTTTCTATGTTGCTTTGTTGCTCTATCACCGTACCATCCATTTCCTTTAGCGAGAGAATTAAGTTTTTTTTCCTCCTTGCAGATGCTTTCGCATGAAAAAATTTTGTATTATAATCACCTTCACGCAACCAATTGATACGGGATCTTTGTTTCCAATAAATTTCTTCTTTCTCAATTAAAATACTAATTTCATACCTAAGGGCTTCACATTCAGCCCACGATTCATCTCTGTTGTTTTCCTCAAGCACTTGCAACCTATTTCGCTTTTCCTCAATTTTTTTGCCTAAGGAACACAATGAATTTTTACTCCAGGCTAACAACCTCTTCCTGCGTTCTTTTATTTTGTTACACACCTGGAACATAAGACTTCCATTGAAGGAAACAGACCAAGCATTTGCAATTGCGTCCTCATAGCCTTCATCTTTCACCCATGCTTTCTCAAACCGAAATCGTTTTTTATACGTCCCAATTTGAGACTGTGATTGCCTTCTTAGTCGCACCCCAATGGTCATGTGATCAGAATTTGAAAAGCTTAAATGATGAACATCAAAGTGAGGAAAAAGATCATACCATTCTTGATTAGCTACCCCACAATCGAGTCTAACATATACCCGATCCTGTTCATCTCTCTGATTGCACCATGTGAAACGAGCACCTTTAAAACCCATGTCCCTTAATCTGCAATTGTCTAGCACTTCTCAAAAATTCGCCATTTGCCACTCATTCCTTGGTTCCCCTCCTTGTTTTTCATTCGCTGAAAATATCTCATTGAAATCGCCTATGCATATCCATGGCAATGTGACTTGTTGATGAAGTAGGCGCATCAAATTCCATGTCTCAATACACTTCAATTTTTCAGGGTGCCCATAGATATTTGTCAATCTCCATGAAACCCCACCCTTCTCTGTCACAATAACATCAATATGGCTTTTTGACAAGGTCCTCAAGTTCACATCCCATTCTGAGTCCCAAAACAGAGCCAAGCCTCCACTCATTCCAATTCTATCTACACACTACATTATCTATTTTTAATTCATTCTTCACTTCTTCTATACCTTTTCTTTTTAAGTTTAGTTTCCATTAGAAATACAATTTGGGGACGTTGAACTTTAATGAGCCTAGACAGCTCTCCAACAGCACTTTTGTCCCCAAGTCCACGGCAATTAAGACTTAATATACTCATAATTCAGCTTCACTTCAAAGGTTCAATAATCCAACACAAAAACGCCTAAAACAGAGACCCTTTAAGAGACTGATTTACCTGTAGCCAAGATGAGGTGCTATTGAAATGATATAGAAGCTCCCACTTTTGCAAAGAGCTCACCCAAGAAATGGGTTGGTCCACGAAGCAAAAAGCTCACCCAACAGCAGACAAATCTTCAAAGCTACAATGAAGAAGATCGGCACCCAGAGACCTTGAGGCGGCGACCTCTATCAACAACAAAAACCCACAAAATGGGCATGGGAAACCCACACAGAGAAAGCCCACACACTGGGCAAGGCAGCCAAGAAGAGCTCGTGCGAACGCTAGTGGAAAACCGAAACGTGCGCCGAGAGAGGGAGCTGGACCCCAATCCAGAGAGAAGGAGAGACAGAACTCACTAGAAAGAACTGGAACCCAGCGGTCCAGAACTCTCTAGAAAGTTCCTGGTCATCATTATTTGACCAATTCAGGGTACTAATGAGGTTTTTTTTTTTTTTTTTTTTTTTTTTTTTTTTTTCTGTGATTGAATTGTCAGGTTGGTGCTTCAGAGCATGCAAGGAGCCTTGGCCCGAAGGGGTCTGACCCACACAAGGCAGCTGTGATTGGTGACACCATTGGAGACCCACTCAAGGACACCTCCGGTCCATCACTCAACATCCTTATTAAGCTCATGGCAGTTGAGTCGCTCGTGTTTGCTCCTTTCTTCGCCACACATGGTGGCCTTCTTTTCAAGATCTTCTGAGAATTGACAAAAAAGAACACTGCGGGCAAGAAGTTTATTTCAATTTTATCTTAATTTTGTCCGCCAGAAGAGGTTTATTGACTTGCTCTTTTCTTGTATCATTATCCTTCTCCGCCCTTGGGTAGTGTTTGATTCAATCATGAACTTTGAGAATTAATTTTGCGAAATGATTTTTCCAAATATGAGGATAACATTTGAAAATTGCGCTTGACATAGGCCGCAAATTTCATATTGACTACATATTTGCATTATGCAGTAAGCTTACTACAAGTCTTGTGGAAAATGATTTTATTGAAGGGTTCGTACTTCATAGAAATTGAAAACGCATTCAACTCGTGCCTTTTCAAGTTTGCTTCCTAAGACTTGAGTGCATCAGGCCTTCAAGGAAGTTCATTGGGAAAACGCTTTCAACTTGGATGCACTTCACATGATCAGACATGGAGTGACGATCTATTGAGTTTCTGCAATCATTTAGTTTGAAAGCTTTTTTCCGGAAAAAAGCAGGGTTTAACAAAGATTTTAGACCATGATATCTATCCCGGCATTCATTTTAGGCTGTATTTTTAGCACTCTGCTGTGGGCTTTTAGTAAAAAAACCTATCTTTTAAATTCATCAATGTCCTTCAGAAGTTTGTTTAAAAAACTAGGGAAAATCCATTCTTCCTCCCTTTAAAAGGATAATCACATGGAATCTAAGGAAACATTACAAAAGTTGGCCGTTAGAACTTCAGAATTTTACCCATATAAATGAGATAGATCATGAATGCGGTAATGTAACTCCTGGTAGAGAGGAAAGAAAATGTAAGAAAGATGAAACAAATAGAGGGAAGAAGAGATTATCAATTTTCATGAATTGTGTTTGGTAGGAGGGATAAAAGAAAAACAAAGCACAAAGTATTAAATTCCTATTATATTTTTGTATTAAATTGATAAGATGATCAAATCAACTATATTAGACATTTTCCCTCCCAAAAAAAAAAAAAAAACTATATTACACATTTTCTCCTACTTTCGAAAGATTAGAAATAGTGGATTTATCCTTTTTTTTTGTCCTTCCACTTGTCTACCTTACCATGCAAGAGAGAATATTAATCTATCTTGTATTTTCTCTCTACCATTTTCTATCAATCTTACTTTCCACCCTACCAAACACACTCTTTTAAGTCCCACAGCCCACTGGCCAAGTTCATAGCAGCTCCCCTTTTGATACATGGAAATAATACTCCCTTCGTTTGGTGCCTAGGATTCAATTCCTTAGTTACCTGTAACCTGATATCAGCACAAAACAAATACTGAAAAATATATTGTTGTAACCATAATTGTACAAAGAAACAACATGACGTTGTTCCACACTAGTTTACAATTATCCAGATCAAAGTTCTAAGTATTAACATTAAGCATATCTCCAACGTGCAGCCAAGCCATAAGTAGGAATAAGGAGTCTACAAATTGTTTATATAAAGAACAGAGATTACCACTGAAGTAACATAGGTGAAATGCCTTATCTGTTCATAAACCACGCAAGACTAAGATAGTACAATTCTAGACTTTTGCCACATGAAGAGCTCTCATTCCTCGCTGGTAATATTCCCAGTGTGTATCAGCATAGCCTTTCACCTTCTTGAATAACTTTGGCCTTTCCTGGTTGACCAATCCTTCTTCAGGTCCAATCTCTTTTTCCGGTTCAGGGTGATAGAACATAGCCACAGACATCCTCTCCCTCTCAGAGTTGGTCAGTACCCTATGTACAGGGCTCTTGAACATTCCATTAGTCATTATCTGCCATTATAGTAAACAACCAATTATGAAATGTTACCATTTATTACACTTCTACATAAAATGCTACCATGTATATTTTCAACTGTTCAAACTTCTTATTATGCAAATTGTAGTGATATAGAGGTAGATTTTCTTTCATTAAAGGAAAGATCCATGATGATACTGCCACTGCTTAAGTTATTTTATTGATAGTTAAATGTGAATCGCTAGAGATTGTTTCAGTGCTCAATAGATGCTGCAAACTTCTGCCTAAGCAAAATCCAGCTCTAGCAATAATAGTTTTCACATAGAAGATCTCTATGAGAATTTCATTTTGTTGTAGCGCATGCAAATTCATGAGTATGCCTTTTAGATTACACAATAATTTAGCTGCACATATACCGTACCTCCATTTGATCACCCATGAGGACAAGGAGAGCATGAGAGATTGTGGGAACGGTAAACCACTTCCCATCTTTGTGGACTTGAAGGCCTTCTACATCATCTTGCAAAATGATGGTGTATCCTGAATTATCTGCATGGGGCTTTAGGCCTAAAATAAGATGAGGCCTTTCACAACATGAGTAGTAGTTGAAACGTGCTTTCAGAAGTCCTCTTTCACCAAACTGATTCAGGAAGCAATTTTCTTCTAAACTCAATGATTTTGCCATGGCTTTGGAAACAATCTCTGTGAATGTCTTCATCTTGACTGTGTATTCTTCTAGAACATCTCTGCACAATTGCAAGTACCTCAAGCATATTTATATTGTCAATTTTTTCTCAGTGTAATTACAAAACCAATTTAAGAGGGGACAGGGGGGGGGGGGGGGGGGGGGGGGTGTTGGGATGTTATGAGAGTGAAACAACATAGAGCACTGATGCTAAAGTGCATGCTCTTTATCTGTTCAGCATCCCTTCATTTTTTTGTTTGCTATATCTACTGGCACTTTTGCTGATTAAGATGATATATTTACATTGCTTTGATGCTTTGTGCGTACACGCATGGTTGGTAAATATTTAATTCCTATGATGCCAAGCAGTCTAGTGTTATGCAGAAATTAATGACCTTAAGAGGTTGCATTTTAGTTACTAATTAAAAAAATCTATGATGCAAGTTTTCTACAAGTTTTTGAGTATTTTTGTCTATTTGACTAATTAGTTAATCATTTTCAATGATTTATAAAAAACTATTATACCAAAACAATTGATGTGTGTGCTTTCAGGATTTAATTTCTCTTACTACATTTTAGGTTTATTCAACCATATCTTGGTCTCTTTGCAATAAGAAGGGCAAGGTTGAAGCACCTGAAGGCTGCTGGGCTTTCTGGCCAAAATTTGCTCTTCCTTGTATCTTTTGGGTACACATTAACAAACAAGCGATCGGACCAGTCAAGAGACTGACCTTCTTCTGGGACAGGATCAGCTCCATACCCTTCAAAGTCTTTAACTCCTTTAGCAATCTTATTCTTCTCTTCCATTGGCTGCTGGAAGAAATGCCTTGTTACTTGACGTATCTCGTCTAGAAATGAAGTTGAAATGCCATGTCCTATTGCCTACAAAACCAGAAGAAAACCTGTATGCAATACTGAGAGCTCAAAATATATGGCCTGGAACACAAATATTTCAAACCGAACATAAAACAGAAACCACGTTTCAGATTATGTTTATATGTTGTATTTTACAATACATTCAGATGTATGATCTTCTAAGTGACACCTTTCCTGTTGCAGGGTATTCCTTAGCATCTATAGCATCCCCATCAAACAAGAGCTTATGATAACTAGCTATCACACATTCAATTGCAAAAAATGTAGATCATTATAGTTTCTATTAGGATTAATTTGTGAGAGGAACTACAAAATGGTTCTTGATAACTAGTTCTATGGGATTCTCATGCACTCTTAAATTCTAAATCTCATGAGACCATAAGAGTTCCTAATACTAGTACTCTTTATTATACTGGTAATCTAGATTAAGAAAAAGTGGTCACTAAAACGTCTAATAAATACTTTCCTTTTATATTTATACTACATACATACACACACAAAGCTGAGTTTAGACCTGAAAGCAGCCCCATGAACACAGTGCTGATTTAAGTTTCTGTAGTTCTTCTTCTTGTTCAAAGATTGTTGCCGAAGATGAGAGGAGACTGAGGTCGATGACAGGGATTGAAGTTAAGGCAGAAGAAACATCTTCAATATCACCGTCTCTGCAAATATAGAGTGGTGGTGGCTCTTCACCTTTGAGAACCATTTCCTGGACACGCCTTGATAGCAATACATCTGCCGATGGAATGGAAACTCCGGCCATTTTGTCAGTTCCTCAATAGGATTCAGGCTGGAAGGATCTCTCTGAGAACTTGATAATGTTATATAGTGATTTATGGTGGATAGTGATTTGTGAATGATTGGAGCATATGTGAAATCTCTGCTGCTTATGGCCAATTTAAACCAACCACCTGTTTTCTAGTTACAAGCTTACAATGTTTTAAGTGCAATTTTAGACTTGTCAATGGGCAAACTGACGTGACTTCTCATACACAAATCGCATCAGAATGCAGCTAATTGCAACTCAAATGCAGACAAGAAGTAAACATGTTTTAGCAAATTGAATATCTATATGGACTGTGTGTATTGTACTGTTCTATTAACCAGAGATATATAATCTGCTGAACTGATTTGTAGGTTGATCAAGCTCGGCTTTGTGGATTTTAATTGACTTTAAGTTTGAATTGAATCGCCTCGCCTGAGCCTAGTGTAAACCTATGACTAATAAGCTAGACAAGCCTCACTATCAGACCACTTTTAATAAAAATAAATAAATAAATAACAATTTTACAATAACGTCCTACTTATGTGAGATGGAAATCTAATACAATTATCAAGATTCTTTTGCTCATGTTCTTTGGAAACGTGACTGAAGTTGTTCAATTGACAACAACTACAACAATCAAGTCTTTGTTCTCAAATTTTGGGACCGGTTAGTGGTGGAACTAGAATTTTGGTTTAGGGACAAGATCAAGATAAAATATTGAAAACAAAATTAGTTCATTTTTTTTATCAATACAAGAATAATCAATTAAACAAAATATTTTATTAATATAAAAAGATATAATGTAAATATAAGTTATAATTATTTTTTGTGCTTGTTTCAATTATTTTTGCAAGCCTATTTTTAGACTTAGCATGATCATTGTTACGCTTAAACTACTTCATAAATCAAGTTAATTATAACTATATATTCCAAACAAGTATAAATAAATAAATAAAAATAATCAATCAATAGTCATTAATATATGTAACTAAAAGATTAATCTAAATATAAGATATTCCAAACAATTATTTGAATACTTAAATGTAAAACTCAAAAATAAATTAGCTTAGAAGTATTAACAATATGATTATATACTTAAACGTTTTAAAATATTCTATATATATCTTGATTTTTCAAAAACATTGTATGAATTTTTTATTTTGAATTAACTGAAAAAATATCAATGTTTTTTTTTTTTTTAATCTTAAATTTCATTTATAATTATTAAAGAACTAATTGATTGTGAATGACCTTAAAAAGTATATAAATGATTTATATATAATTTGGCAAATTGGTTGGGAAATATTTTTATAATACATCATGTTAAGATTTTTTTTTTCCACGACTACATTATGAGGGTGTGGGAGCATAAATTCACTTCATATATAATATCTTTGTTTTTATAGGTTCTACTCAACATTCCGCTATGTATCTCTAGCTAGTAGATCCCTTCATAATAAAGTGACTGAATTTTAGTTTGCTGAATCACAAATCCAAAAAAAGAGAGAGGGTTACGGGTGTAATATACCCACCAATAGTTTGGCAGCCAAAGTTAGTGTTGAGCCCAAACTATGTTAGCGAATTATTTACCCATCCCTAATTATTGGGATGGAAGATATTTGAGCAGGCAAGTGTGTAAATGACTGATGATAATTTGGTAACTCATTATTTGAAATTGACAATGCCATATTGACAAAGGTGATTTCGCATATCTGACTCAGCAATCCATTAGAGAACAACAACATCATTTGGATTCTTTTGCTTGGTTTAAGGGGATAATGGTTTCCTTGATTTAAGATTCTTTTTTGTGATAATTGGTTTCGACTTTAATGTCATTTTTGGAGAAAGACGTCTTGTATGTATTACTCATTAGTCATAAATCATATATCATAAAATGTCCGCGATTGTCACTTTTTTGTGTTTCTAAGAGCTACGTCCAGATTTCGTAACTTTTAAACGATGAAAAGTAAATGACTTTAACGAAAAAAAAGAAAAAAGAAAAGAAAAGAAATTAAATGACTTCACTGCCCATGAAATGGAGACCTACCTGAGAAGTGAGAAGACCCTGTCACCTTCAAGAGGTTGACGTGCAAAAATACATTACGGCCCATTTCACTTGGAAAATGAAGTTATGATGGTGGGCCCATCAACTCCCACTTGGAGAATGAAGATTATCCTATGTGTGGTTTTAGAATATTTTACTTAGATAAAAATCACAGCCAAAAAAAAAAAAAAAAAAACTTTATAACTCAACTGGTTAGCATATTTTAGTATTTTTAACAAAAATATTTTAGAGTTCAAATCTCTCATCTCTTGTTATAATTATCGACTTAAAAAAATAGTATTTTTTTATAGAAAAAAAAAAACACAATTAGTAATTAGTACATAAACTTTTTGGTTTTTGAATTTTACCAATTACAAATGACTTGAATTTCCTTAAAGAGATCAAAATTTTTATATCTGAATTTGATATTTTTGGAATAAAATTTCAAATTTTATTGTAACCAAAATATTATTTTTATTATAATTTCTTCAACAATATTTCCTCTACTCTTATCTTTCCTAATAATGGAGGATAAATGTCAAACTAAATTATAATTTCCACCCTTAAAGTATAGAATAATTTGACTTTGACCCCTAAATTTCTAAGTTTGGATTCATAGTCTTAATATTACATAGGGTTTGGAAAAAGGTCATTCCATACATCTAAGGTGTTGAGGTGGCCATAAATTAATATCCTATTTCACAAGATAATTAATTAATTATCTAAAAATACTAATTATTTATCAAAATTATCCTACACACGTTGATGAGAAATTTTTAGATAGTCTTAAACTACAACTAAAGGGAGTTAACATTTGCTATTAGCGTTGACTGATATATATATATATATGTAGTTGCACGATTTTCCTGGCCCAAATATTATTGATCTGGCCTTGGCCCAAAGCGCAACCCACAATAGAAATTTGTAGAGGATGGGTCAAAGAACTTTGCCTCAGTGAGCCTGTTCGGTCTTGTACATGGACAATGTAGTTGCAGAAAATAAAAACCCAAGAAAAGGTCTCAACGTGTGATTCTATTTTCCCGTTCTTAATACAAATTTTCTTCCCCTTTCTTTGGGGGATTTCACTACATTATATAGTTCCTCTCCTCTCATCTCAACCTTACACTTGTCGATCATCTAAGCACCTACTTGAGCACCTGTCCCATCAGACGCCCCCATCTTTCCCTTTGTGAGTTGCAGAGGTCAAGGTGGTACTGTTCAGGGGTCTTTTCCTCATTAATGCGGCCAAGAGGATGGTTGGGGCGCAATTAATGTGGTGGTGGCAGCTTTCCATGAGATATTTTGGATTTTATTCATTTTATATGTGGGGAGGACGGACTGAAATGGATGGGAGAGTGCCTCGTATGGACTTCGTGATGTCCGAGGAGGAGTTACTCCTCGGACAGGTTTCCGTGGCGTTATTGGGGTTGAGTAATGCTTCATATGTGGTTTCTCTTCGGCAAAGACGCTCCTCGGACGGGCCGGGATTTGGAATAGCCCATTATTTTTGGGCCGGGCCCCACAATATATATATATATATATATATATATATATATATATATATATATATATATATAAAGTTACATCTAGTGTAATTCTAAGTAATATTAGACTATCTAATAACTTGTTATTGAATTCATATTTTGAAAATCCAACAGTTTAAGTACACGTTCAATATGTTCTTAACGTGCATGTTAATTTTCATGTCAATCGGATGTAATTTACCCTTCGATCCATAAACTCATATTTTATGCATTCTTTTAAAATTAAAAAAAAAAAACTTGAATTTAAATAATTGATTGATGACATAACTATTGATCTTTAATCATCTTTAAATTTTGTAATAAAAAAGAATATATGAATATAATGTAATCCAGTGGTTGATTTATCAAAATTCACATCTAATTAAATAATATTGGGTGGTGTAAAATTGCTTAGAGTTACATTAAGTGTAACTTGAATATATATATATATATATATATATATTTATATATATTTGGGTGGGGGGGGGGGGGGGGGGAAGCAAATTCTAATTTTGAATCACAATATTTTTTGCACTTATTCCACAAGGACTAACTTTGAATTAACATTTAACTCTCCAAAGTAGGAAAGTGCATTTTTTGAAATATGCCACATAGTCGATGATGTGTGTTTGGAAGTCAGTAAAAATTGTTACTAGAAATTGATTCCCCATTGAGTCTAAGAATGACTTACACAACCATTTAAAAGAAGTAGTGGTTTCATCCAAAAGGAACACAGATCCAAACATCACATTTTGCCAATGGTTATTAACACTTATAAATGGAGCACAAATTGAATTATATCTATTAGTGCGATAAGTAGTGTCAAATACCAAAAAAATTCCAAAACAATCATAATCAACCCTCGATCTTCCATTTCTCTGGAAAAGATTTTTCATGCAATTTTCTTGATCTACTTGAATCTTGTAAAAAAAAAAAACATGGGATCTTCTGCATGCATTTGCTTGAAATGATTCAATAGGCTTTAAGCATCTCCAGCACTAATCGTTGACATCTTTTCATGTTCACATAATTATAACAATCTTTTTTTGGTGAAGCCACCTTTTCACGCCCTCCAACTTCTTCTGTTAGATATGAATAAGCATTTTTTGTACTCATACATGCATTCACCATGGAATTGATTATACTTCTCTTGGGTTTTGACATATGACAATTAGATCTTAACAAATGTCTCTCTAATGGTGGTGCAAGTTCATGATTGTGCTCTGAATTATATGCAATAATCCTCTAAACATCATTTTCAACTGCGAAACAAATAAATGCTTTACAACCGTTTCCTCTAATTGAGTTTGTATTTGTGCCATGCATTCCTATGTTTCCACCAATGGTTGCTTTGCATAGGAGATTTCTTGCTTCATATGAGACAATTCTTGTTGCGTATAGAACAACTTTTGCATCATATTAAATATATCTGGCTTGTAGATTTCTAACTAATTGTTGGCCCTTGTCTCGTACTGTAGACACCGTATTTTGTATCCCTTACAAGTTGGGCTCCTGTTCCCCAATGATGTTGGAATTCTAAAGCCCAAGGTTGGTTTAGAGCTCAATTAGATTGAAATTGACTTGAGGAAAATGTTTTAGGAAAAATATAACTCTTTTTATGAATAAAATAAGCTATTTTTGGAAAATAAAGACTAAGGAAACCCTAGGGCATGCGTACGCATACACACGTATGCGCATGCATGCTTAAGCTCTGCGTATGTATACACGGGCATGCGTACGCATGTTAAGGTTCTAGAAACTATGAAAGACAAGTTTTTCTGCATTAAAGATGAATTTTGGAATGAATTCCACATCGTCTAGAAGCCGTTCCAAACCCCTATTTTCTCACTATATAAAGACATACATAGTAGCTTTTCAAAACACACAAAAAATCCTAAGGGAAAACACAAGATTCACTAGAAATAGTGAATCAAAGAGGGAGCTTTTTACAAAACATCCTCAAGCCAAGGAGCTTTTGTTTTGAGGTATAAAGTTTCTTACCTCTTTTCTTTTATTTCTCTTTGTTTTGATCTTTATTTCTATTTCCGTTGCTTATTTTTGTGTTATAACATGTCTGTTTAAGTTTAGGTTTTCTCTGTTTTATGTTTTAAAGCATATTAGGTTATTAGATTTATAGTTTTACTTCTACCTTGTTCTGTGTTTTTGGGTTAGGGTTTAGGGTGAGTATGCGTATGCATGCCTTCTACATGCACATGCATACTCGAAGTATGCATACGCATACAACTACTGAGTTGCGCACACATGCTCTATGTATGTGCACGCATACTTGCGCCCAAAAACCCTAATCCGACCATTTCAGGTTCTGTTTCTTTTATTTCTCTTACATCATATGCCTATGCCTTGTTCCTTTTTTTGCTTATAAGTCTCTATTTCTCTGTTTGTTTGTTTGTTCTTCATGTGTTAGATTAGGGTTTCTTTTGAATTCTTTCTTTGTTTTGCCATGAACATGCATATGAATGATCATGCATTGATGCATAGGTGCTGTGATGCAGTGAGATAAGTAAGGTAAGTCATGCATTCACATGAACATGACTTGGTTTGTGATATGACCTTGATCTCATTTTTGATGAACATATATGTGCAAGTACGTATGCCATGCCTTGGACTCAAAAATATAATGTTTGAATCAGTCTTTTGATGTTTCTGCCTATGTAATACATGTTTGTTTGGTTGCTGCCTTAAATATGAGATATATGATGCAATGCCATGATAGATGTATGGTAGGGTTTGTGATGAAATGCCATGTTGTATGCTTAGATGTATGCTAGTGTGTGTGTGACTATAGAATACAATGTTGAATATGCCTTTAACAAGATTAAAACATAAGACACAATGAGTAGAAGCTGACCCACGGGTCGCTCTTGGGTGCCTAACACCTTCCTAAGTCATACCTAAAGTCTGAACCCATACTCTAGTAGTAAGACTAGTCTTTCCATGTAAGGGTGCTATATTTATGATTCCTAGACCTAATCTAGGTGGCGGCTCCATTTTTTTTTCTCCGCTCTGGTCCATTCGGCCAAGGCGTACTCCCTAAACCAAGTTGCGCCCACATGTACTGCAAACGAGAAGAAGATGGTGGGGTAGGAATGACAAATTTCCCCATCCCTCTAACAAAGTCCTGCTTTGTCCATAGCACTTATGTAAGAATTTCTCTCTAAGTGCTTAAAACCTCTTTTTATGAGCTATTTTTTCTTTCATTAAATTATGCACCAATAACATAAACTTGAATTAAATAATTTACACTAGTGACAATAATATAAATTCACCATCTAATCTATCCATATCAAATAAAACTAAAAATTAGTTACATATATTTTTTCATAAGTCGCAATCACAAAAGTGCCATCTTTTTTTGTGCTGGACATCTTATAAAATTCCACATTTTCGATCTCTTGCCCACTTTGTTTTTGTTGCGCATAAAGAATTGTAATCAACATTTATACACTAACATTATTATATAGTAATATTGTATTAAATTATTGAAACCTCCTTTAAATAAGCAATAAATAATTTGGATTGACAAGTGTGACCAAATTTCTTTTTTTCCTAATTCACCTTTTTCTGTTTTGACTTACCCTAACAAATATTAGTATATAAAAAAAAAGAAAAGAAAAAAAGGCAATTGACATTTAGGGAATTGAAAATCATAACATCTTCATATCAAAATATATCGGTGTTCAAAATTATTGACATTTTAGTTTTAAGATGATATACCTTTGAAACATCCTTTTCAAATAAATCACATAAACTTATCCATTTGTCTGATGACAAATTCTCCAAAATATTGGCTTCCACTTCCTCATGGAATTACTTGTATTTCTTATCATACATACTACAAATGTTACCATAACAACTTGCCAATCACTTCGCTATATATTGGTTATCCTTAAAGCAATTTAGGTCTAACATGAAATCAAACTAAAACAAAACAATTAAGAAAACAGTAAACAATGTTACAAAATGCCATAACCTCAAACATTACAACTCACCACCAAACAATACTTTAACATTTGTCAGTATTCTTCTAAGGCTTTAGACCAAGAATCATAAATAAGATTAGCATGTTCACGAATGATGAAGCCTACCCATGAAATAAACACACTTACATTATCACCCACAACTCCTTAGGCCCTAGAAGGGATAGTTATCAGAATGCGACCATTTGTTATTAATTTTTTGGGATAATTACACTTTACCCACCTGTGGTTTGCCTCTAATTTGATTTGCCTACCTGTGGTTTCATTTTTGACACTTTACCCACCTGTGATTCCCTCCGTTACTCTTTTATAACCCACCTGTAGTGCAGACGTTACTCTAACACATAAACTCATCAAAAACAGAACCTAAAATAGATCAAACACTCCTCACTCCCAAAACACACTCTCATCCAACGTGCTCACCAAACGAAGATCACATTGCAATGTGCTTGAGATAATGGACTGAGAACCTCCTGGGTTTTGATCGTGCAAGCAAACCGACGAAGAAGGAGACACAGTGTTCAGTAGTTGAGCCGTTGCAAATAGTATTTTTGATTTTTGGTGCCTGGTTCGTTCGTCTTCTCTTGATTGGGTGAGTTCCTGACTTTGTCAGCTTCAAGTTTTGGTTTTCTTTTACTGTCATATGCTCTGTTCATCTGATTTTAGGTAGATCCTTTTAATTTTTGAAACCTAGGGTTTTAAAATTCTTTTTTGAAATTGGGTTTTTGCTTGCTATGTCTTCATCAACTGGCAATGGGTCTACAACTAGTGGTTTCTATCGTGCCTTAGATGACCATTTATGTACCCATGAGAATTGTGCCCTACGAACAAGTCAAAAATCTGGTAACTATGGAAGAAGATTCCTCGATTGTAGTCAATTTAATGTAAGAAACAATTCCATTAGTGTATTTCATTTGAATTGAATTGAATTATTAGTTGTGATTAATTGTGAAATGTGAAATTAACTGTTGTAATTGTAATGATCAGGTTGGTCCCAAATGTGGCTTCTTTCAGTAGGTGGATAACAAAACTTGTAGGAGTGAAACTGCCCCACTTGTCCGTGAAAGGATAAGTATGCTTGAGAATGAACTGCAGCTTGCAAATCAGAGAGAAATGAGAAGTAGGGAAATGGAAAAAAGATCTAACCAGAGGGAAAGAGAAGCTCATGAGCTTTATGTAGAAGCTAGGGAGGAACTTAAGAGGATTAGAGAGAGTGAGAGATTGTACAAGTTGACACTAGTTTTGTCATGGTTATTTTTCATTTTTGTAATGTTATTGTTGTGTTTTGCCTCAATGAACAACAATGTAAGGGTGATGACCCTTAATCTGCCATGATGCTTGGGGGGTTGTGGAAATGTGGTTGGGTAATTGAATTAAGTCCTTGATTATTGTATCCATCTCTTAAAATACAAAGTGTTGTTTTTATTCAAATGTTCTGTAGTTTATTTATTGTTTTTACTTCCTGCCCATAAATGGATCCATATATATTGATTTTGGTTCTATGCTACATCTGCCCATAAATGGACCTATGGTCATGACAAACACATGATTTGCTATGTCAATACATACACCTGTGTAAATCCACTAAAACCACAAGACAAGCAAATCCACCAAAAGCAAAGACAAACACAAGACATCAAAACACTTTATCCTGTGTCAATGCACATTAACATTAATAAAATCCTGATAATGTCATAATCTGCCAAAAGTGAAGACAGCCATTGTGACTTTATGTCACATGCAGACATATTTACAACCAAAACACAACTACTAGTCCACCACACATCAAACATACACATCTTCCAACCAAAATTGCCAATATTGTTTTTGACACTTGACCAATTCAAATACTAGTTACATTAAGTGTGGGAACTATAACAAAAAAAGTGGTTGAAACTTTAACATCTTTCATCTTCATTTACTGCTTTTTGTGCCCTTGCCAGCAGCCTTCTTGCCCTTTCCACCAACTGGTTGAAACTTTGTTGGCCTTGATACACCAAACTTTCTGCCTTTAAACCCCCTAACAGCACCACCACCACCAGATGTACTGGGCTGCATAATCAAAATCCAGCAGTTAGCAAGATGGTCCAACAATAGCAAGTAAGAGGAAAAAAATAAACAAAATAGATATTAGTAGAGGTGCCTGAGATGGTAAAGAATCTCATGTCTCTCTAGGGGTATGGCTGCTTGGTTATGAGGATGAAGAGAACCAGTTAGCCCTAGATGCAGTTGGAGGTTGAGTTGCTGCCTCAGATCTATTGTTTGGTGCAGGTTGAGATGCAGTTTGACCAAAAGCTCTGTATGCAAGCTAAGATCTAGTACTTGGTGGCTAAGATGCAGTTTGAGGTGTTGTAGTCTGCTTTGTTGTTGTAGATCTACTGCCTTATGCCTACAAATAGGGTTGTACAAGTTACATACACATGAAATATGTGAGGAAATGACTATAGTTCAAAGCATGGAAATACTTACAGCTTTTGATTTAGCAAGTCTATCTCTTCTCTGCCATGAAGTTTCACTAGTGATGCCTGCCTTGCACCCTCTTGCATTATGTCCTTCTTTCTGGCACTTCCCACACTTGATTGTCTTGTTCACCCTAGAAACTCTATAGGGGTTCCTTGGCTCTTCAGGATCTCTTTTTCTTTGCTTTGGTGATTTGCCAAGTGGTTTATACACATGATGAGCAACAGGAGCAGGTTGGTTAGTCTCAACCCACTCAGACTGGCCAAGCATTGGTTGTATTATCTCTTTGTAAATTTCAATAAATGTCTCTTTCAAGTAACAAGGATGCACATAGTCCTCCATTTTCTCTAGGTTCTTAACAATAGCAGAGATCTCATGTTTGCAAGGAAGTCCTGTCAAATCCCAAATCCTACAGCTGCATGCTTTCCTAGCCAAGTCAACCACATGTCTCTCATGACCATTGTCAACCTCATACATGAACCTGCCTGATGGAGTAGCACTGAAAAGTATAGATTCATGTTTTAACTTCTCTAATTTGTCTTGAATATTAGGACAAACCTTTTCAGTGTATTTTGCTATACCTTTCATCTTTTTGTATTGTTTGGTCATGAGCCTAACTCTGATCCACTCCAACATTGCTAGAATTGGCTTATCCCTAGTTTCTAAGATCATGACATTAAAAGACTCACTCAAATTATTAGCTAAACAATCACACAAAGCTCTACTACTAAAGTGAGACTTAGACCATTGTGCAGGGTTGATGTCAGCAAGATACTTTCATGCCTTGACATCCAAATCCTTCAGTTCCTGCATTCTTCTCTCAAACTCCCTGATTGTTGTGGCTCCAGCGCGTATCTCCATAGTGCATCCTTCAACTCCAAGCCCTTATGATCCACTTTAAAATTATTATAGATATGCTTCACACAATATCTATGCTCACAAGTTGGGAACAGCATCTCAAGTGCAGGTATAAGGCCCTAATTCATATACAAAGCGGATCAAGTAAATATGTTAGTTAAACATGTTGAAATGAATTGAGGCATGTATTATTAAACTTTAAATATGTGGGTTAAATATGTTAGTACAATTGTAGTTCATACTTTTTGTCTATCAGTGATAACGACTAGATTAAGTTGTTCTAGATTCCCAATGTCATCTGAAAACTGTTGCAAAAACCATACCCATGAATCTTTGTTCTTTTACTCAACAACAGCAAATGCAATTGGGAAAATGTTATCATTTGCATCTCTAGCTGTGGCAGCAAGTATTTGCCCCCCAAATCTCCCTTTCAGGTGGCACCCATCTAAACCAATGATTGGTCTACAACCTCCCAAAAAACCAACTTTTTGTGCATTATACCTAATATACATTCTCTTAAATTTGGGTTGTGCATTTTCATCTTCCATTTCAGTTTGCAAAATAACCCTACTTCCTTTATCATTCAATCTTATCATCTCTACATAATCCCTAAGCTTCCCATATTGTAGCTGTTCATCCCCAGTGATCAAGTCAATAACTTTCCTTTTTGCCCTATGCACCTAACTATAACTTATGTCAACTTCAAGTGTTTGCTTCACATGATGTTGAATACCAACCACTTTCTAATTGGGATTTTTGTCAAACTCCTGCATAAACTTCTTTACAACATAACTTGAAGTCACTTGGCTGTGTTTGAAGGATCTAGGGCAAGTGCACTCTGGATTGAATGTTTTTATTTGGAATGTCAACTCCCCAGGTAGTTGAGATGCATAACACCTCCATCCACATTCATTTATGCAATAAACTGATATCTTCTTCTTCTCATTCAGCTTGAACTTAATATTTACTGGTTTCTTTATAGCATATTCCCTCAATGCCTCCCTAAATACCTTAGACTTTGGGAACTTCATTCCTTTTTGTAACACTGGTTTTCTCATGTCAGTTTGGACATTAAACTTAGGTTCTTTTGCAGCAGTTGGTGCTGGCTGATCATCATCAGAATCTACTAGACTTTCCATGTCATCTTCAAGAGGTGGGTCAATCCATTCACCCTCTTTAAGAGGTGGGTCATTGTTAGCTGGAGTATCTCCCTCAGAAGGCTTATGTGGGGCTGCATTGACATTATCTCCCTCAGAGGGCCTATGTGGGGTCGCTGCATTGCTACTAACTCCATCATGTGTAGATGGCCCATCATCTACATTTCCAAATACATCATCATCAAAATCCGACCCCTCAAACCCTTCCTCCAACCAATCAAGATCTTGTCCACCACCTCTTTCAGCATCCACACTACCTCCCTCATGCATCTCATACACATCATCACCATTTTGAGGTGCCTCATGCACATCATCATCATTTACCACTTCCTCATTAGCAAATGGTTGTTTAACTGCAAGTGGCTTCTCACCACCCTAAACATATAGTGTTATCTTATCTGTAGGCTATGCAGCATGAATCTCACACATATAAACTACATCATCATCTTCATTTATAAGCCTTAACCCTTGCTCCAAATTACCTCCAGGAATAAGATAATGAAATCTACTTGTACTATTTGCCCCCAAACCACAACACATATCTTGTATTTCAAAATAACTAAGTCTATCTGGGTCAACCTCATCAATAAAAGAAGTACTACCTCCTAAATATACCAAATTTGGGTTCCACACAAACTGGCCACCATGATGAATCTCAAAATTGAATGTTAAGTCAGTCATCTGCGTATAAAATACAACATAATAAAGTATGAGATGGGCTTGCATGTGGAAAAGTATAATATATTATAGATTATTGCTTTATTAGGCAGTCAAATTTCTCTTTCAATTTCCCTAACTATATACCAGCAAATGAGATGGGCTTGATGAATGTAATTAACTATATACTAGCAATTGGGTATGTATCATGTGGTCCACACAAAGCATAACACAGAAACAGACAATATTATTAAAAGTTTTTGTTCTGTTTTTGGGAGACAAACCCATGGAAAGGGAAAGCAGAAAAGCAATAATCAATACTATTGCAAAATCATGAAAAGCAATAATCAATGGAGCCCCACATTGATGAAGGAAGCCTAATCCTATGGTCTAGTAGCCCCACATTGATGAAGACATAGCAAGCAAAAACCCAATTTTGAAAAAGAATTTTAAAACCCTAGGTTTCAAAAATTAAAAGGATCTACCTAAAATCAGATGAACATAGCATATGATAGTAAAAGAAAACCAAAACTTGAAGCTGACAAAGTTAGGAACTCACCCAATCAAGAGAAGACGAACGGACCAAGCACCAAAAATCAAAAATACTATTTGCAACAGCTCAACTGCTGAACACTGTGTCTCCTTCTTCCTCGGTTTGCTTGCATGATCAAAACCCAAGAGTTTCTCAGTCCATTATCTCAAGCACATTGCATTGTGATCTTCGTTTGGTGAGCATGTTGGATGAGACTGTGTTTTGGGAGTGAGGATTGTTTGATCTATTTTAGGTTATGTTTTTGATGAGTTTATGTGTTAGAGTAACGTCTGCACTGGAGGTGGGTTACGAAGGAGTAACGGAGGGAATCACAGGTGAGTAAAGTGTCAAAAATGAAACCTCGAGTAGGCAAATCAAATTAGAGGCAAACCACAGGTGGGTAAAATGTAATTATCCCTAATTTTTTAAACTTGGTACATTGACATCTCTTCTATTTGTTGGCCACAGTAACTATTAGGCAAAATATGATACATAGTCAGTAACATTTTGGCAAAATAATTTATTCAAATCTATACAATAAAAGAGATAACTACATGAAAAATTATACTTGCACTTGCAGGATTTTCTTTTATGCTCATTTGAAAAGGGTGTTGAGTCAACCATTTTATGTGGTGGTCCATTAGGTAGAGGAAGCATTTTTAGCCTAAACTTGTTGCTTTATAGTTGTGGTTATATGTTAGTAAGTTGTGTAGTTTACATATATATATATATATATTAGGGAGATTCCCCTTCTATCTCAACTTTGTAAGTAAATATAATGTCTAGTTTTAAAGAAGTTTCCATCATTCTAAATATTCTTCATAGAAGGCAATATGTTTGGTAAGTAATCTGTATAACTCATTACATGTGGCACTTAACAAAAATTTCTAATGCAACTAGAAGTGGCTCCAATCATGTGAGCATATTAGGACATAAATTTCAAATAGGTCCAAACTTCCATTATTAAATCGAATGACCAATGCCTTCCACAATACATTTTCATCAAATCTAACTTTCAAATGTTTACAGAAAGTAATATTTCATGTAGTAGCATACTTTACAGAAACCAGTGTCTTCTTTGAAGCTTTGTTCCAACCCAACGAATCCTTCAAAAGCAATCAATACATGCTTACAGAAATACCCTAAATGACATTAGAGATTCTTAAACTGTATAAATAAAATTCCAAACAATCACAATCACATTTTCTAAAATTTACAAGAATTTGAATTGAGACATACTGGAATTCTCGAAATAATTTTAATGATGTAAACAAATCATAAACCCATATAATTACAACATATCACACAACTTGAATTCAATGTTGACACCCAAAAGGGGGACTTGCAATCCATGAAATCCCACATCGCCCAGGGAAGCACATGAGGATGTGTTTATAAGGAGTGATCTCCCTTTAATGTGTAGAGGCATTTTTCACTGATATATGCTTTGGGGGGAGAACAAAACTGTGAGGGGTATGAACCCCAAAGTGGACAATGTCTAAACAGTTGGAATGTGATCATTACAAATGATATGAGAGCCATGCCCTAGCCGAAAGTGTGGGCTCCACGTGCGAGGATGCGTGTGCTCATAAGGGAGGTAGATTGTAGAGACCCAAAAGGGGGTCTTGCAATCCATAGAATCCCACATCTCCTAGGGAAACACATGGAGATGTGTTTCTAAAAAGTGATCTCCCTTCAATGTATAGAGAAACCATGCGTTGAAGTTAAGGGTTTATTTAAGTTCAACTGCTAATTAGACATCTTCTCCAGTTTGGTATTTAATTAGAATCACAAAGTAATAAGAGCTGAAGCCCATGTTAACTTTAAAAGCTATTAACAAGCCTAAATTTTTGCATAGGACTATGCAAGCCATAGTTTTGATCATTTTATAAAAAAGAGGATAGTAAAATGGCGAAAAGAAAATATTTTTTGAGAAGAAAACAATAATACACTTGACCTGATACACCATGCCATATTTTGCAATCTAGAATTTAAAATACTCATAGTTGACCATCAAAATATATGATTTTTTCTGCCCCTCTATCTACAATTACCTTTTATATTGAAGTTGTAAAACACCAACATTACACAACTGATTTTTATGACCAGGATTTGCCATAGTTCCAAAAGCAATTTCACTTAAATCAAAATGAACCATTTTTGAGGCACATAGAACACTTGGGCACTCATTAGTGATGACTATAGTCACTGATTTCCCTGAACATATTAGATTTTTTAGACATTTCACTTGAAATTAGTCAATTCAAGATGATCATTTAAATCCCAAAAGAGAAATAGAGGACTCTATTTTTAATAACAAAACTCAACAAAAATGAAGAGTGTAATGTTTTATTTTTCAAAGGGAGCATAGAGACAATGTGTTGCACCTTATAACAAGCTCCACACCCTTTGCCTTGATCAAATAGAGAAGGGCCTCAAATCTTTAAAATTGGCGCTTCCTCTATGATAGTTCCATATTTGCAAGTACACCCTAAGTACATAACAAAATTATGAAAATCATTAATATTATTTGGAAAACATAACATATTTTTGCACATATACTACTGTGATAGACAAGGTTATTATTCATTACCAGTACTTCCCACACTTGAGACATTAAGTGCTAATGCAACTTAAATTGATATAGTGGTATTAGACACAATATTGCATTTACAAGTTAAAATTTATTGCAATATTAACTTAAAAGTGGTAAATTATTGTATAAATAGTAATTACTTGAAGTAACTTTTAATTTTTCGTTTGCAATAAAGGTCGTAATACTGCCTTGCATTAGGAAAATTTATTGTAATCACTAAAAATGAATAAATTGTTGCAAAAACTTAATACCAATTATTTTTTCAATCTATTATAATGAAAATTTTAAAGTAATAGTCTCTTGCAACAAAGATAAGAAAACATTTTTGATTGAATAAGTTAGTACAATCGTTCAAAGTAGACCTTCTAAATTTAAAGATCCAGGTTGTCCCACTATTTTATGTGTGATTGGTAATTCTAAAATAGAGAAAGCTTTGCTTGATCTTGGAGCAAGTGTGAATCTTTTGTTACATTTAGTGTAAGAACAATTAGGTCTAGGCGAGTTGAAATCGACTTCCATAATTTCGCAACTTACTGATCAATCTGTGGTTGTTCCTATGGATATTCCAAATGCCATCAACTATGGACTTATTATATAGGTTTAACACATACAAATAAAAGTACAAATTTTCTTGGGTATGTTTTGTCCCCATCTTTCACACAAACAACAAATACGCATATATATATATATATATATATATATATATATATATAAGTTGAAACCAACTTCCAAAATTTTGCAACTTGACGATCAATCTATGGTTGTTTTTATGGATATTCCACATGCCATCAACTATGGACTTATATAGATCTAACAAATACAAATACAAATTTTCTTAGGTATGTTTTGTACCCATCTTTCATGCAAACAACAAATACACACACGTATGAATAATCAAATACACATACAAACCCCATCAAACAAGTTCACACACACTCTCTCTTTACAGATAGGTCTCATAACTCTCAAGTGAGCAAGACAGGTTAAAAAGTAGAACGGGAATCCTAAAAAATGAAAAATTAAAAAAAAAAAAACTAAATATATAAAGCCATAAAAGGCCATGTCTACTCCACTCCACTCCACTTCTCGATTCTTGTAGTCGATTAAAAGTTTTTTTTTTTTTTTTTACGAATACTCTCTCCTCAAGTCCCACCACCACTGTCACCATCACCATTACCACCACTTTTCTAAACTGTAACAAATTTCAATCAAATTCACAATCTTAAATTTCAAACTCCACAAATTTGGTTTCTAACACCACTCACTTTTTCCTTTTCCCCTTTTTGCATTTCATATCCGTACATTTTGGTTTTTGGTATGTAAGTAGGGTTTTTTTTTTTTTTTTTTTTTGGGCATAGTGAAGATGGTTATATAGATGGCACCCGTAGGAATGCAAATACAAATTATGAAGTGTATCAACATAAATGTGTTGATTTGTTAAACCCTACAATCCTTTGTATTTTCTATTACAAATACCTTTGTATTTTCTATTACAAATACAAATTATGTGTTCGACCCTAAGGGTGTTGATGGCATGTGGAATATCTTTAGGAACAATCACAGATTGATCGGAAAGTTGCAAAATTATGGAAGTGAGTTTTAACTCGCTTAGACCTAATTGTTCATATAATAAATATGACAAAAGATTCACACTTGCTGTAAGATCAAATACACAAACAACAAATACACATAAGTACAAGTTGAAACCAACTTTCATAATTTTGCAACTAGCCAATTGATCTGTAGTTGTTCTTATGGATATTTCACATGCCATCAATTATAGACCTATTATATATGTCTAACACGTACAAAATACAAATACAAATTTTCTTGGGTATATTTTGTACCCATCTTTCATGCAAATAATAAATACACATAAATACGAATAGTCAAATACACATACAAACCCCATCACGCAAGTTCACACACTTTCTCATTTTATAGACAGGCCTTGCTATTCGCTAGTGAGTGAGACAAATGAAAAAGTAGAGCGAGAATCCTAAAAGAAAAAAAAAAAAACTAAAATATATATAGCCATAAAAGGCCTTGTCTACTCTACTCCACTCCACTCCATGATTTTTGTAGTGGATTAAATATGTGCTTTCTTTTTTTTTTTTCTTTTTTTTTTCTTTTTTTCTTTTTTTTTTTTACAATTACTCTCCCCAAGTCTCACCACCACCGTCACCATTACCATCACCACCACTTTTATAAACCCTAACAAATTTCAATTCAAATCCTCAATTCTAAAAAAAATGAAAACTAAATAAATAAATATATAAAGTCATAAAAAAGGCCTTATCCACCCAACTTCACTCTCCACTACACTACTTGATTCTTGTTGTGGATTAAATGTTTTTTTTTTTTTTACCAATACTCTCTTCCTAAGTCCCACCACCACCGTCACCATCACCACCACCTCTCTAAACCCTAACAAATTTCAATTCAAATCATCAATCCTAAATTTCAAAATCCACAAGTTTGGTTTCTAACACTACTCACTTTTTCCTTTTCCCCTTTTCGTATTTCATATCTGCACATATTTGTTTTTGATATGTAAGTAGGGTTTTTGTTTTGTGTGTAGTGAAAATGGTTATGCATATGGCACCCTTAGAAATACAAATACAAATTATGAAGTGTATCAACATAAAGGTGTTGATGTGTTAAATTCTACAATCCTTTGTATTTTCTACTACAAATACAAATTATGTGTTAGACCCTAAGGGTGTTGATGGCATGTGGTGTATCCTTAGGAACAATCATAGATTGATCGGCAAGTTACAAAATTATGGAAGTGGGTTTTAATTCGCCTAGACCTAATTGTTCATACACTGAATATGGCAAAAGATTCACACTTGCTCCCAAATCAAATACATATACAACAAATACACATATGTACAAGTTGAAACCAACTTCCATAATTTTGCAACTTGCCGATCAATCTCTGGTTGTTCTAATGGATATTTCATATGCCATCTGTAGATATCAAAATTTTATGATGTATTCACAACCGTCCGATTATTCATGATAAAATATTTGTGATCAAATTAATCTCCAATTGATGAGGTGGACGATCAGCAAATGAAATCAAGCCACGTGGCAACATCAAATAAGAAAGCCATATGGCAATGTCAGAAGAAAAGACCTATATGGAAAGTTATTATTAAATGGGAGACTAAATTAAATCCATAATTAGCTCTTAATAAATGTTGAGAGAAAATTCCAAATTAAATATGATTGAGTTGCCTATAAATGGAGGCTTCTCATATGAGAAAAGGGGAGAACAGCTAGAGAAAAAACACTACCGACACTCTGCCAAAATAGAGAGTCATCTCTAAGTTCACAAGAAGTCCATTGTTCATCAAGGCCTATCCTACTTCTTCAAATCAAAGTGGGGATTCTCCTTTAACCTAGTTCGAGATCAAGCCAACGGCCCTCGCATCAAATCAAGCACGTTCGACTATTCATTCAACTTGGAGACATCACATCACGATTCAAGATCAAGCTTCATAGCCCCTTTGGATCGTAACGTTTCTTGGAGATCGAATCAGAGGAATATATTGTACTCTTTCATTGTAAAGATTCATACAGAGAATTGTACTCACACACATATATACAAATCAAATACAAGTTGATTATTTGTTACACTATTTCGTGATCGTGTGATCTATCTTTTACGAAAATTGTGTGTACACCATCAACTATGGACTTATTATATATGTCTAACACATACAAATATAAATACAAATAAAAATTTTCTTGGGTATATTTTGTACCCATCTTTCATGCAAATAACAAATACACATATGTACAAATAGTCAAATACACATACAAACCCATCACACAAGTTCACACACTCTCTGTTTTTATAGATAGGCCTTACTGCTCATGAGTGAGCAAGACAAATGAAAAAGTAGAGCGAGAATCCTAAAAAAAGAAAAACTCAAAAAAAAAAAAAACAAAAAATTAAATATGTATAGCCATAAAAGACCTTGTCTACTCTACTCCACTACACTCTTCGATTCTTGTAGTGGATTAAATGTTTTTTTTTTTTTTTAAAATTACTCTCTCCCCAAGTCCCACCACCATTGTCACCATTACCATCACAACCACCTCTGTAAACCCTAACAAATTTCAATTCAAATCCTCAATCCTAAAAAAGAGGAAAACTAAAAAAAATGAATAGATAAAGTAAAAAAAAAAAAAGCCTTGTCCATTCCACTTCACTCCTCGATTCTTGTAGTGGATTAAATGATTTTTTTACCAATACTCTCTCCCCAAGTCCCAACACCACCGTTACCATCACCATCACCACCACCTCTCTAATCCCTAACAAATTTCAATTCAAATCCTAAATCCTAAATTTCAAAATCCACAAGTTTGGCTTCTAACACTACTCACTTTTTCCTTTTCTTCTTTTCACATTTCATATCTGTACATTTTGGTTTTTGGTGTGTAAGTAGGTTTTTTTTTTTTTTTTGGGTAGTGAAGATGGTTGTGCATATGGCACCCTTAGGAATACAAATACAAATTATGAAGTATATCAACATAAAGGTATTGATGTTTTAAACCCTACAATCCTTTGTATTTTCTATTATAAATACAAATTATGTGTTAGACCCTAAAGGTGTTGATGGCATGTGGAATATCCTTAGGAACAATCACAGATCAATCGACAATTTGCAAAATTATAGAAATTGATTTTAATTTGCCTAGACATAATTGTTCATACACTAAATATGGCAAAAGATTCACACTTGCTCCAAGATCAAATACACAAACAACAAATACACATACGTACAAGTTGAAACCAACTTCCATAATTTTGCAACTTGCCGATCGATCTATGGTTGTTCCTATGGATATTCCACATGCCATCAACTATGGACTTATTATATATGTCTAACACTTACAAATACAAATACAAATTTTCTTGGGTATGTTTTGTACTCATCTTTCATGCAAACAACAAATACACATACGTACGAATAGTCAAATACACATACAAACCCCATCACGCAGGTTCACACCCTCTCTTTTTATAGACAAGCCTCGCTGCTAACGAGTGAGCGAGACAATTGAAAAAGTAGAGCGGGAATCCTAAAAAAACAAAAACTCAAAAAAATAAACAAAAATTTAAATATATAAAGCCATAAAAGGCCTTGTCTACTCCACTCCACTCCTCGATTCTTGTAGTGAATTAAATATATATATATATATATATATATATTTTACAATTACTCTCTCCCCAAGTCCCACCACCACTGTAACCATTACCATCACTATTACCTCTGTAAACCCTAACAAATTTCAATTCAAATCCTCAATCATAGTAAAAGGAATACTAAATAAATAAATATATAAAGTCATAAAAAATGCCTTGTCCACTTTACTCCACTGCACTCCACTCTCCACTTCACTCCTCGATTCTTGTAGTGAATTAAATGTTTTTTTTTTTACCAATACTCTCTCCCCAACTCCCACCACCACCTCTCTAAATCCTAAAAACTTTCAATTCAAATCATCAATCCTAAATTTCAAAATCCACAAGTTTGGTTTCTAACTCTACTCACTTTTTCCTTGTCCCCTTTTCGCATTTGACATCCATATATTTTGGTTTTTGGCATATAAGTAGGGTTTTTTGTGTGTGTGTGTGTGTGTAGTGAAGATGGTTGTGTAGATGGCACCCATAGGAATACAAATACAAATTATGAAGTGTATGAACATAAAGGTGTTGATTTGTGAAATCCTACAATCCTTTGTATTTTCTATTACAAATACAAATTAAGTGTTAGACCTTAAGGGTGTTGATGGTGTATGAAATATCCTTAGGAACAATCACAAGTCGATCGGTAAGTTGCAAAATTATGGAAGTGGGTTTTAGCTCGTCTAGACCTAATTGTTCATACACTAAATACGGCAAAAGATTCACACTTGCCCCAAGATCAAGCAAAACTTTCCTTATTTTCGAATTACCAATCACACATGAAATAGTGGGATAACCTGGATTTTTAAACTTAGAAGGTCTATTGTTTTGAATGATTGCACTAACTTGTTCAGTAAAAAATGCCTTATTTACATTACGCTTATGCTTAACGGTACACCAATATTTCAAAATTTTAGCATATGATGGAATTTGCTTTATGGCATCCAAAAGAGTAATATTTACTTTAACTTGCTTAAGTACTTCAAGAATTTCAAATTTTTGATTCAGTTTTTGAGTGGGAATTAACTTTCGGGGAAAATGAGCAGGGATAGGACACCTCTCAATTTCATTAGATTCAGGCTCAAGGACCTCGTCACTACTCTTTACTTTAAAAGATTCATCTTGTTCATTACTTTTAGAAATATTCTTTTCAATGATTTTGCTAATACGAAGAATAGTTATAGACTTAACATGACTCATTTTATTCTCAGAGGTACTACAATCATCAAGACAAAATTGACATTGGGAGTTTTGTTGTGGTTGAGATGGATGCTTACAATTTTTTATTGTGCTCAAGGATGTGGTTAATTTAGTGAGAGTGCTCCTAATGTCATTTACGGCTTGTGAGTTATAATTATTAATGGTGGATTTATTTTGCATGAATTGTTGCAAAAGTGTCTTCAAGACTCTTCTTCGGAGGGGGAACAAAATTAGAAGAACCATGTATATGAGGTACAACCACATTATCATTCCTCTAACTAAAATTATGGTGATTCCTCCACCCTGGATTGCAAGTCTCTGAATAGGGGGAAGGATATGATTTTTTCACCATGTTCATGGCATGTGCTTGATCATGCATTAGTCCTATGAATTGGAAAATTTTTCTTTAAAAACTTAGTTTACATCTCCTGCCAAGTACCAATTGACCTAGGTCTCAAAGAATTAAGCCAAATTTTTTCCTTGTCTTTAAGAGAAAAAGGAAACAATATCAACCTAATGGTCTCTTCATTACATGATTGGTCATGGAAGGTAGCACATACCTCCTCAAATTCCTTAAAGTGTAGGGTAAGGATTTTCATAGTCTAAGCCATGAAATTTAGGAAGCAATGGAATCATACTAGGCTTACAATTAAAATTATTTGCATTAGTTGGAAAAATGATGCATGATGGTGCACTACTCCTAGTAGATTTCAAATATTCCTTAAGAGTTTGGTGATCATGTAAATCTTCAATATTTAGATTATTTTCATCACTATGATTACTTTGTAATTCCACCGTGATATCAAGTGTGTTTGAATGTGTCGGAGAATCAAATAAATTGCCAAAAAAATTATTAGACTCAATCCTAACCATTCGATTATCACTATCACGACACCAAACACGTGCAATAGTTAAAAGCAAGAATGAAAGAATTATACTGAATTAAACACTTTTCTAGTTAGATGATTTAATAATAAGAACTCAAGAATTAATTGTTTAAGGGAGTTTCATGTATTTGATTGATTTTAGGCAAAACAAAAGTAGTGAATTAATTCACAAGGAATACAAAGAATTTAAAGTTACTGGGGTCTATGCTAAATCAAAGAATTATACTGAACTAAACACTTTTCTAGATAAGTAAATAAATCATAATACAAGAATATAAACATTAAAATCATAAAATAATTGTTAAGAACATACCAATAAACGGTTGGGTTTCATCTCTTGCCTTAGCATGGCTTCTAGCAAGCCATTATACCAAATAAAGCTCTAAAAATTGTAAAGAAATTTTAAGAAAACAGAAATCCTTATGAATTTTCCTTAAAGAGCCTTAAAATAGGCTAAGAAATCCTATTACAAGTCGGATTCCCATTTGGAGAAAATCCCAAGTTTTCAGGCTTCACTTAACCAAAGTTTTTGGCCAATTTAAAGATAGAATTTGGACTTTGGTAAGCTACAAAGTTGTAGCCCTTTAATTTATCTTTCCAATCCAACTTGAATCATCTCAATTGGATATCGGAGTCGAAATTTATTCCCAAAATACTAACGTGTGTGCACTAATCTAAATTAGACTTGAATTTGGTGCAAATGTCCTTTGATTCCTTACTCCAATTGGACTCAAATTTAATTGGGTTTACCTTCTTTAACTTCATTATAGCCCTTGTACAAATAAAGTCCATTAGCCTTCTTCTTTGCACAAATCCGCTCATTTAATTCAATTCTCCTCAAAAAAAAAAAAAAAAAAAAAAAAAAAAAAAAATTCATGCATTAAAATTTATTTAAGCACAAAATTAATTATTCAACTTTATTCCAAAACCTAATATAAAATGTATGAATTAATTCAAAATAAGTATGATAATGTTTTCTAATAATGATATATATATGTGTGTGTGTGTGTGTGCGCGCGCGTGCAAAGTTAGGCTATTATCATGTGTGGGTGAGCTTAAGTCGTATGGGAAAAAAAATAGTTTATTTGTTTAAGCTTTTGACTTAGCTAGTGAATCAAGTGAACTCTATAGAGGGGCAATTGGGAACACTCCATTTTGTACATCTTACGACTTAAGCCCTCGTTCTCCTATGACAATACTTATAAATAACATTACTTAGAGGTCTTGCTCAAGTGGATAATAGAGAACTCAAAATGTTTTCAAAAATGTCAAAAACCCTTTGGAACCTTACTTCTGCATATGTAAACTAGTAAGGTTGCACATGTAGGTTATATTTTAAATGCATGATGGAATTTTCCATTAGGGGGTCCTTGATAGACCTAGGCTATGGAATATATGAGTGGAGGCCAACTCATTTGGCTGGGCAAGTTTGGGTGCCTAACACATTCCTAAACTCATATCCTAACTCCGAACTCAAATGTTGCGTAGTAATTGGTTTGGTATCTAGACCTAAACCCGGTGATGACTCCCATTTTCTCCACCGCAACCCACTCAGTTGGTAGCGTACTCCTCAAGCAAACCATATATAGGATGGTACACCCACAAAATCATTAGTTTTTTTAGCCCAATGTCATTTAATCTTCCAAGGAGCCAAATAATGGGCTTTGAGCACAATTTTTTTTTTTTTTTTTGATAATCACTTTGAGCACAATTTGTTTGGCTAAGAGACTGTTTAGGGCTTTTTGGTCTTTTAGAGTATAACAGATATTTTAGCTTATTTTGCATAGGGATGATTGTAGGTCCAAATTCTTAAGTGATGTAGGGACAATGTTACGCATAGCTTATCCTCTACAGTGTCAGAATTGTTTTGCTAAGCCCATTTATAATCTCCCTCCCTATCTTTTCGTTAATAGGACACATATCACCCAATGAGAACATGCCATGTGGCAAGTGAAAAGTCCCTAAACATGGTTAAAAGACAATTTGAAATAATATAAAACATAAAAAGTACAAAGCAAAAAATCACTTAAAAAGATTTAACTTTATATCCAACTTTTTATCTATAAAATCTTTAAGCACAAACAAAAATTTACAATAGCAAGTTAGCAACCATTGATTTTGAGTGAAGTTTATTGTGTGCCGGCACCTGTGTATCTGTGTTAGAATCTCTTACATCTCCTTGTGTGCATGTGTTTTATTTATATATATATAAAACCGAAACCTCTAAAGCTTTCACAATTTTCCACATCAGCACAATATTTAAATAAAATTATCATTTTATTTAAATAAAATTATTTTTTTAGTCCAAATTTAACAATGAGTGAAATTCTATCTCTCTAACAAGTCCAACTTAAACTTAAACTCTACCTTTCTAAAAATTCTGATTTTATATTTCTAAAACCCAATAATAATAATAAAAAAAACACAGAAACTAAATCTGACTACAAAAAACTAAACGCTACACTCATGTTACGAGAAACTGACTACAAAGCCCTACACGCAAGTTTTGAGAACCTAACTACAAAATTACATCCATGAAAAACACGCAGGAAACTAATATTGATTCTACAGCAGAGAGTTGTGTTTGGCTGTGCAAAATCAGATTTGATTGTGTAAACTATAAAGATATCTCTTGGGGGGTTCATATCTTTAACAGATTGGAAATTAAGTTATTGGTTTTGTCATGAATCTTTATTCATGGTTTTTATGTGTAAAGGATTTTTGTCCAACTTGAATACTGTTGGTTGATGTAGGCTGTAGCAACCGTGCTGTGATCAAATTATCAAAAATTTGTTTACGCCTTGAGCGTATATGAAATTTTGTTTAAACAAACTTGTGTGATTGTAAAAAGACATAAAAATCTTGCTTTGAACACATTCATGAGAACTGCAAAAGAACTATTGTCTAAGTTCATTAGGTATAAAGCCAGCTGCATATTACATGAACTAACTCTATTGTTTTCATTGTTGCACGTATGAGGGCAGAGTCCCTGTTGTACTTTTCTGCATCTCTCTATAATCCCGATTTGATTTGATTGAGTTTTGGATAGATTTTCATTCTTTGATGATGGACTTTATTTGTTAGAATCTATCTACTTCTCTAATTAAATAATGAACTGATGATGGACTTTTATTTGTAAGCATATTCTCATTGCTTCCCTGTTTTTCAAATTTATGCTTTGTTTTGTTTTGATATGCCTGCATTTTGCTGTCTAAATTTTACATTGAACTCAGGATAGGAGAAGGCTCCATAGTCTTGGTGTTGGAAGTGAGTTGAAACATCTCTTTTTTGAAAATTTAGATTTTTTTCCCTATCTTTCTATCCTTATCAAGTAGTTTTCACTGTTTTTCATTTGGTTTGGTATTTATCTTTTTTCTTTGTGAATGAACTTGAGCATGCAAAAGAACCGAGGTGCAAAAATCTATGCAGAGATTCGTGGATATGGGATGTCAAGTCGTTTATCATGGACAAAAATAACTATTAAATCTCTCATTATAATTCTTTTGTGGATTATTGGGTTCTGAAGATTATAATATAGTTTAGGTGATGCCTATCACATTACTCAACCACGTACTAATGGAAGAGGTGCCATTTTGGCCATGAAGCGTGCCTTAAGTCAGGTAACAATCTAATTGATTGCATTGAACTTTTTATGTAATGTACACTAACTGTTGGCATGCACGTGTATTCTTGTATATGCATATATTATCATTAGCTAATTGTGCAAATGATACATATATGTAGATTAATATATCTTGTAGATCTATTCTTTTTTTATTTTGGTACTCTTTTGTGGTGGCAGCACATATGTAGGATGTTGCAGACTATTAGTGGATATGTATTCAAATCTAATAAATTGTTATGTGCCTAAAATTTATTTAAATGATTGTTTTAACCCATCCAAGTCTCATGCGATCAGTTTCACATGAGAACACAAAATTTGGTGGATGTAAGGTCATAATGGTCGAGTGCAGGGCTAATTGTCTTGGTGACTAACTTCATTGCTGTTTCACTTTTTTCATTTGCCATCTTAGTATGACCCTTAAAAATAGTTCTTTTGTAGGATTGATCTAATAGTTGCCTCAACAAAATGCTTTTGATTAAGTTAAATTTTATGCCAATGTGCATTAAAGGATAATAGTGGTTTGTTAAATTATGCTCACTTTTTTATGATTTGCAGTCTGGCCTTCATCCTAACCAGGTGGATTATGTAAATGCCCATGCTACTTCTACACCTTTGGGTAAATCATATGGACCTTCATAACTTGCTACATACTGATTCCATAAAGCTGGCTTAGAATGTTATTTGCTCAAACTAATGCATGTGGCCCTGTCTCTAAACCCCTTATTCAGGTGATTCGATAGAAGCCAATGCTATCAAAAAATGTATTCTCAGAACATGCAACATCAGGTGCTTTTGCCCTGTCCTCCACAAAGGTAATTTTTGGTACTTCAAACAGGTTGATCAAACAGGTTCATAATAAAAGAAATTTTCAACTTGCATCGATAACACCTACTCTTCTAAGCTTATGAAATTTTACATATATTACTTTTGCGATCTATTGCTTATATGAAATTATATTGCTTTAGGTTTCTACAAATGTTGTGACTAAAAATGTGACAAACTGTAGTATTTATCTTTATTTGTGAACTTTTATTTTGAACAAATTGTTTTATTTTCATATATTTTCAACACAATACCTTAAATAATCTAACTATATTTAATTTCTATTTAACTATTCGTGCATCGCACTGATTAGCGACTGGTTTTTTTATAAATAATAGCAGCATATAAGCATAAGGGTATGACAATGTAGCCCACTGCAAATTGATTGGGCCAAAATCTGCCCATTCCGGGTCCAACACGTCAACTTGCAAATATCCATAACTCTTGGTTTTGGCCCACCAATAAAAATACATCGTCTTTGACGGCAGAGAAAAGCGTTATAAAGTTGAATGAATAGTGCAGCAAAGCACGTGACTGTGATCCTCGAAATTGTTTCTGGGTTGGGGTTTTAAAGTCATAAACATAATTACACTAATAAATAAATCAATAAAAAGGGTTCAGCGGCCACCGCCTCCAATTCCTAATTTCCTAGTTCTTATAAGCCCCCTATAACCCAACAACGTTTTGCACTTCGATGATGACAACGTAAATTCCATCTTCAACAATCCACGTCACACCTTGGGTTCTCAGGTACTTTTTTCTTTCTTTCTTCTACTTTTCTGTTTTCCTCACTTAGAAAATCCAGGAAAAAACAAATATGCCCATATTGATTCCTTTGTATTTTGCTGTATTGTTTCACAATAATTGAATAAATCAAGCTAAACTAAGCCACATGGTTTTATTGGCTTTAGTTGAGTGAAGCTCTTTTTGGGTCTTAATTATTAATGTGAGTTTAGAGATTTGAATGGAATTTTGGGTTTCTTTTTTTATTTATTTTTCTTTGTTAAGGTTTCTCAGCAACCAAACAGGCCTGGCTTTTTTAGTATATTGCCTGTAATTTTGGTTTTTGAATTATGGGTTCTGGCTTGCTTGGGTAATTGATTGATGGGTTATTTTTGGTTTTTGGAATTTGTTGTTATAGAGTGAGAGCCAATGGGGAGTGCATCATCTGTGTTGACTCAATATGATATCGAGGAAGTGCAAGAACACTGCAGTAATCTATGTGGGTTATCTTTACACTTATTCATAAGTTCTGTATTTCTTTTATATTGTTGTTTTTAGTTCTCAATTTGATGTGTTTGGTGTGTAAAAATTTTAGTTTCCCAGCAAGAAATAGTATCATTATATCAAAGATTTTGCCAACTTGATCGGAATGCGAAGGGTTTTATCTCTGCTGATGAGTTCTTATCAGTCCCTGAGTTTGCAATGAATCCGCTTTCTCAGGTAGTCCATTTGGATCTTTAAGAGTAATTGATGGAGAATTTGTATTTAGTGCTTGTGATGTTTGTAGTGATTTTTTGGTGATGCATGATAATTTCACAGCTTTGCTTTGTGGTAATTTGCATTGCAGAGGCTACTTAAGATGGTGGATGGTTTGAATTTTAAGGACTTTGTGGCTTTCTTGTCTGCATTTAGTGGTAAAGCTACTACACAGCAAAAAATTGAGTGTAAGTATGGTTGCTTAGCAATTTAACAGGATTATTTATGCTTCTGATTCAATTTCATAATAAAAGTTGGATGAACCATAAGGATTGTAGTAATTGCATGATAATCACTTATTTAGGGATAATGTGTACATTTACTTAAATGCATTACATATGTTATTCCTTTTGGTTTGCAACCTTTTCCTGAAAAATGAAATTTGAGAATTTGGCATTGGAGACAATTTGGAAACTTGTTATCTATCACTCAACATGTAAAGAAGGCTATGAGTGGAAAGCATTTTATCTTAGTTAAGAATAGTGATAGACTTGGAACAAATCCAAAAATTAAAAGAGAGGCATAAGCTTCTAGTGTAAGATTGTTTAGACCTTTGATGTTGTAAAGAATTTTGTTAGTCATTGAATAAAAAAAATAATGTTGTAAACAATTGGATGACACTCTGTACAGTTTGTGAAATGTCTACTTATATGCAATAGTTCTGGTAATGTGTGCATCTTTAATAATAAAGTTACAAAAAGGATTTTTTTTAAAAAAAGAGGCTACATAGATTGAATAAAATTAATACATAGGACATGTTATTTAACAAACAACATTTTCCTTTCTTTTTTTTTTTCTTTTTTTTTTGGTGGCTTTTTCTGTTGAATGTTATTGCTCTTATAATTTTGCTTATCTTTCTTATCGTAAATCATTTTGGTAGTGTCTTAACTTCAATGCTGCATAACTATTATACTTTTTAATATAGCTTACTAAGAAATGTCTAAGGAAGTGAAAATTTTGGGTTTTATATTGATATTGCTGTTTGTCTCTTTGTCCAGTTATTTTCAAAGTATATGATTCAGACAATAATGGGAAGGTTTCTTTCAATGACATATTAGAAGTGCTTCGGGATTTGTCTGGTTCATTCATGTCTGATGAGCAAAGAGAGGTATTAACGAGGATCTGGCATTCCTTTTTGTTCAATTATTTAGTCATGCCATCAAAGCTAAAGGTTGATGATTTTGAAGAGGAACATGAAAGAAATGAAGTCATTCATAGTGCATAACCGTGAATCATTTAGTGAAGTCATTAATGCAAAGACTTCATAATTGAGTAAAAAATGACTGCTAGGAAGGTGTTAAAAACTTTTTATCAAGGGATGAAGTGAACCAGTTTGGTGTCCTTTTAGTGGAGGAAAATATTCTCGAAAAAATTTCTGGATAAGGGAGATTGACTAGTGAACATATATTTGAACGCAAAAATGTTGAGGTTGTCTTATAAAATTTCTTGGCTATTTCACATGTTCTTACCCTACAGTAATTATCTATAATCAGTAATATCTAAATCATCTGCTAACTTGTGTTGAGTTTTGTATTCAAACTGTATGTTGTGTGCTATGTTATGCATGTGTGTGTTTTGGTGCAGGCACATGCCTAGATGTGGGATCCATCTGATCCTATGATATTTATGAGACTGATGGATTAAGTATTGTAGTCTACTTTTCTACCCTCCTAATGTAGGGATGGTGGTTTAATTTAGCCTTTTTTTTTTCCTCATTTGGATTTATTCTCTGTGGATTTACTCATTTAAAATATACGACGTTATGGAGGAACAGATGAATAGCTTCTAGAAACTAGAAATGTTTTCATCTGAATATGTTGAACACTTTTATTGAGTATGCATTCTGCACTGGGTTATTAAGGAAGCTTGTGTTGGACATTTGCTACACAGGTAGCTGACATATTTTATGTCCTAAATACTTTTTTGTTGCTTTCAAATAAAAGCCAAAATGTGAGCATATTTTTCCATGCATGGTTATTAGTCAGATAACCTATAATAGTAGCAATTTTTAAATGGGAAAAACTTAGGTATAGTTCCTTAGGTTTTGTATGCTAGGTTTTCCAGGTAAATTCTAACACATGGTTGTATTGACCAATAAATCACAAACAATGTTATCTTTTTCAAGGACAATTAAATTCAATGCACCTATGTATTTGAATTTAATTGGGGAACCTAAAGTACTAAACCTAAGGAACTATGCCAAAGTGTTACCCTTTTTATATTTTCATTAAACAGAGGAATGGCCTGGACATAAGTGAAACAGGGGAATGGCATGGATAAGAGTAAAGTATGTTATATTGGAAAAGACAGAGAAAAAGGGAGGTTCATGCCATGGATTAATGTGATTGTCATTTGGAGTAGCTACAAAGGTCAAGATGTACAATGATAATTCCAATTGAGAATGTTAATGAATGGGGAACCTCTAGTACATATGGCTTAATATGATGTCAATTACTTAGAATTTCTAAATATGGCTGACATCTTCTGGGCACTTGTGAATTTTGATACCAAATCTATGACTTGTGAAACTGTTCCACTTCTTCCTGCTTTGAAGTGGCTGTAACTATTTCTCCCTTGAGGTTAAAATTCACATTCTAAATTAATTATTTGATTGGTAAAATTGGGTGTTCCTTATTTCAGCCTATGATTTTAAGTTTCTGCTAGATGATTTTTTGGTAATAAGATACATTTCCTAAAATTGAATGAGATATTCTTCATTTTCTTCGATTACTTACCCCCCCCCCCCCCCCCCCCCCACCCACAAAAAAAAAGACACAGAAAATCCCAACGTTTAGTTCTCTTCTTTTATCTTTCCCCTTTCTTTTTTAGTCATCGCTTGTATAGTTTGCAATAGCATGGCTTGATTATCTGTTTTCAAATCTAAAAGATTACTATTTGGTTCAAGTTTTTACTAAAGCATATCAATGGCTTGCACCCTTTGTTCTTTGGTTTGCAGAAAGTCTTGAGACAAGTTTTGCAAGAAGCAGGTTACTCAAAGGAGTCTTATTTGATGTTGGATGACTTCATTAAGGTAATTTACGTTTTCTTACATAATTCTAGTAACAGTTAAATTCTTTGTAACATAGGAAAGAAGAAAATTGAGGAAAACAAATACACTTGAGTGATTTGATTACATCTGCCTTAGCACTTTCTGAGGCTACAGGCGAGGGTTTAAATTATATAACTTTTTTTGGGTGAAGTTGGAGGGAAAAAAGAAAAAGATTGTTGGAGGAATGGATGTGTACATACATGGAATTTGATCATCCTGCAATATACTTAAAGAGGAAAGCAATTCTTAAGCCTATTGAGACATCATTGAGTACTTAAAGGGCTATTTTTGCCAGAGAAATATTCCATTGAGAATCTTCTTAATGTTCATCTGAGTCAATAATCATTGTTATAGCTTTAGAACTTGGAAGTGAAATGTATCTGCATTGTCTAGTTGCATCAGATGTACATTGATGGCATTCTCTTTATAACCCAAAGTGATTTTCAATGTGTTAATCCTAGATAACCATTAAATGACCATTGGCATTAGGATTGTATTCATATTCTTCTGCTAACAGATATTTTACGATGTCTCAAATATTCAATGCATCTTACACTTACAGTAAGCATCCTTGAAACTCCATGTGATACCTTTGCTCCATTTCCAACAAATGTTATGGACAAGTCTGAGCAATAATAACAATAACCTTCTCTTTCTCTTGAAATGCTGTTCAGAATTTATGACGGGCCCTAATTTCATTGGATATGAAATGTGTAGTTACTGTAGTATCAACCCCAAAAGATGTTGATCAGTCTTAGGAAATTGTTCTTGTTGCCCAGCTATCTTCAGAAGGAGAATCAACAGTTCACAGTTACCAACACAAACATGCCGAATTTTTTTTTTCATCCTTCTAAACATTGTAAGAGGTGAAGAAGGAATTTCATATTTTTTCTTTTCTGGACCATTTCACAAAATTTACTAACACAAGGCCTGATCTCCAAAATGGACTAAAAAATTGTTGAATTGATACTAGATTGTCCCTGCTATTATATTACTTTTACCTTAAATCTATTTAGTGACCTAAAGCATCCTATTACGTAATTCCCTGCCACAACTAGTGAATAGTTTTAAGAAAAGGGGAAAAAAAACCTTTAGAAGTTGCAGCTCCACTCCTCATTTACAATGAACAATGGAAACCTGAAGGAAAATAAATAAAATAAAAATTAGTTATGCTTAATAAATCTTCCTCTGCTGCAGTCCACACCCATATTGTCAAGCTTTAGAGGGCCATAGGCAATCTGGAAAGTAAACTAAACAATTTTGATTTCCTTGGCCACCCCTCAGAGGACCTCACATATATGGGGTCAGCACTGAATAGTGGACCCTAATTAAGATTTCCTCATTCATACTCACCATCTACCTTTTTAGCTCTTTCTTTCTTTCTTGTACTATTCATTTTACATTTGATGGGGAATAAGTCTTGAACTCTTTGTTTGGCACCCAATCTAGGCCACCACATCATGCTTGCTAATCAATAAACGCTTTTTAAAGCATGGCAATTTTTTAATGTCTCAGTTTGTTTGATGGGTTCTTTTTCTTTAATCATGGAGGATTGTATAGTAGAGGCCACAGTCGTTAGTGCAATAGTTTTTTCTATTGTGAGTTCCTCTGCCTTGTTTCCTGTGTCTTTAGGCTCTTTTGTGAATAAGTTTCATTATCGAATGAAAAAGAGATAAGATTGAGATTAGATGATGTAAAGGGATGGGACATTCTGTAATTTCTGATAGATGGAATGAGTCCATTTATCTTTGGTTTAGATTCAGTATGTGCTGTCACATGATTTTCTCAACTGCTCACTCTATTGTCTTTTTAAGAAATCAGTGAATTAGATAGATGCAGAGGTGGGATCACAATTAGGTTAGTTTTAGATGCAAAAACCCTTTTTCTCATCTTCTACTTCTCATTCGTAAGTTGGCTCATCTGCATTTGATTTGAAGCTCAATGGGGACACTGGCTTGCTGACAAAAAGCTTTTTCTTGTGTTAAAATCTATGTGGCAAAAGAGCCGTTGCAAGATGAATATACCATGAACATTTGATATGGATTTACATGGTTATGCTTGATTATTGAGTCTGTGTGAAATATTTTTGGCCATGTGTACCATCATTGCTTCATATCTGTTGCAGGTTCTTGGCAGGTCGGGACTAAAAATGGAGGTTGAAGTTCCAGTTGACTAATTTATGCTCTCCCCGTGATTTCTTTGCTACAATTCAAGATGAAAATCTGGAGTGGATACTCATCTGCATCCCTGTAGAATGTTCATGACAAGTTGGAACCACACGCCTGTATTAAGATAACCTTTTTTTTTTTTCTTTTTTCTTTTTTTTCAAAAAAGAAAATAATAAAAATAAGCAACCAGTGTATTTTAGTTTATTACAATAAGATTTCAAATGGTTGATCAATATTTTGTCATTGATTTTTTTTTTTTTTGGGTGCTAAATTTACCATGATATTTCTCTGAGATATGTGATTGTTCATTGATAGGATTGCCGAGTTTTCTCCACAGGAAGAATTTGGGTTTGAATTCCCCACCCTCACTTATTGTAAGGGGAAAAGAAATGATATTGTTGATGTAAAAGATACTGTTCAATTTCATAGCTCTTGGACCTATTTGTCAGACTTAGAAATTTTATCAATTTGGCTTTGGCTTTCTCTTGATTGAAAGCAATCTTTGATTCACCAAATTCTGTTGGACGGTTGAGATGGTACCTGCAATGCAAGAAACATGCAAGAAATTGGAATGCAAGAAAATAAGAAAACTGTTCTTTTTTTTTCCCCTAAAAACAAGTTTTTGAAAAAAAATAAAAAATTCCAAAGACGACCTAAATGTTTTCTTGGTGTTATTCTATCGGTTCTGCTTCATTTCACAGGGATAAATTGAAACATGGAAAGTTAAGGCCTTAGAGCACTTACAACAGTCTGTGAATAATAGACTAAGGACTGAATTTTGCACATCCAATGTAAAATGTGTAAATATAGAAAAGTTATAGTACTATGTAAATATACATGGTTATTGTAACTGTGTAAATGAGTATTTTTTCTCTCTCCTTTTCCCCCTCTCTCTATAAGAGATTGGAACACCAAACTCACCCTCTCTCTCATCTCAGAATCTCTTTGGCTAGACCAAACTTAGCTACAGCTACAACCAAACCCACCACAACCCCTAGCAATTTATGGTAGCACCACCATGTTGCCATTTTCTTTCATAATTTTTTTTTTCTTTCTATTTTCTCTTTGTTTGGTTTGTGGGTTTGGGGATTTTGATTTGGCTTGTTGTTAAGATCTGATGTTGCTTGCATGTGCTTGGTTTGAATTTTGATTTCAAATGTATTTGGGATCTATGAATCTCAAGGAAAATTTGAATGGGGTTTCAAGTATGTGGATTTGGGTTTTTTCAAATTTGTTTTTTGTGCTACTATAGGTGTGAGTTATGATTTGGGTGAATGTAGTGGAGGTGGTGGTGGTGGCGGCTGTGGCAGTGAATAAGATATGCTAGATGTGATAGTAGCTGAGAGAGGGAGAGAGTTTTGGTTTGGGTGGTTGTAGTGGTGGTAGTTTCAGACCTCTCTCTGGCTCTCTCTTCTCATTTCCTCTCTTACCTATGGTAGCTAACCGTTTCCTCTCTCTTCTCTCTTCTTTGTTTCAGACCTCTTTGGCTCTCTCTTCTCTTTCTCTCTCTCACCCACAACGGCTAAAGCAACCTTTCTCAAGTTTTTGGTATTCCTTAGCCATGGAAGAGAAGGTTTGTTTGTTTGTTTTTTTTTTTTTTTTTTTTTTTTTTTTTTTTTTAGGGTGTGGATTTGGGTTTGTGTTAGAAACGTCTAAGGTACATTTGGTAGAGACCCACGGGCTCTACCACCACCATAGGCGACGAATCTTGTTGGCAGTGCCACCACTAGTGGCCGCCAATCTTTCTCTTCTATCTCTATTATATTTTCTTTTATTTATTTATTTTTCTTTTGGTTTGGTTCTTTGTTGGTTTGGATCTTGGTAGATTTAGGGATTGGATTTTCTTATGGTGAAGGATTTGGTGATTTTTTAATTGGGTTTAAAAGGTGAGGTTTTAGGTATAGTTAGTTGCAAATCTGTGGTTATTTTTTGATTTGGGTTTGTCTCAAAATGGGTCTAATAAGATGTTTTTGTTGGAGTATGCTTTTTAATCTGGGATGTACAACTCATATTTCTCTGTTTTTTTTTTTTTTCTTTTCCTTTTTGGATTTCTGTGTTGGTTTCATTTGGTTTGTGCATTGATGGGTTCATTTGGTTTTGTACAAGAGAAGAATTTTTTTTTGTTTTGGTTGTCTTGAATCTGTGTGAATAATTGAGATGAGTCTGAGTCTCTAACGAGAGAAAGAGAGGAGGGGGAAGAGTGTTCAAAATGACTAACGGTGTTTAGGGACCAAGTTGGGTTTAGTGATCAAATTGACCAGTTTTAAAATCTCTTGGACCTGCTTAACATTAGCCCAAATCTCAAGGTAATTTATTGGAATTTACCTTATTATTAAAGACACGGTGTGTCTTATAACCATACTATTTAGATTATCAAAAAAAAATCTCATACCATTTAGTGTTTAATGAAGTATCCTTATTAACCCAAAAGAAAAGAAGATTAAAAAAATTTGATTGTAAAAATATTGGTCGAAATTAATAAGAAAGTAAATAAGCAATTAAGTAGAAAACTAATTGATGACTTAGCTTGATGATAAAAAAAACAATCATCATGGTGCGGACCCAATAGATTTGAATTATTATCATATGAGTAGTGCTGCCAGTACTACAAGATGTGTCACTAATCATAAATGAAAAATTCAAATATTCAATTATGAGATGGTTGAATTCCATTAATTACCACATCACTTTGTAAACTTTATATAGTAAAACTTGTATACCTTTGTATTTTTCCCATCGTATTAAATGTAATTGGGTTTCTTTTGGGCCAAATATTCATTTTTTGCAATGGATATTACTGAAAAGCCTATGCTCAAAGTTATTTAGTTATGAAGCCCATTTTAAAACTCGAACTCGTTTGGTAGAAGATTTCTAGTAACATTGTTTAAGTGTTGTGGAAATACGTGTAGGTTAAAAAGTGTTTTAGAAATATGTGTTGTGGTGTTTAAACACTGAAAACTGTTATTTAAATAATAGTACCAAACAGGCCAAGTTTGCTAAACTTAAGTTCCACGTAGGAAATTTTAATTTAAGAAGCCACATCAGCAATTAGTTCACGTTAACGCCCATTTGCTTAAAAATAGATTTTCAAAAGAAGCTACATAATTAAATAACTTTGTGTTGATGCTCATTTTTGGAAGCCCAACAGCAGGAAGAAGCCCAACAATATGGGCAGAAAAGAGTTAGTGGATTATAGAAAAACTATTAAGTCCAAATCGCAAGAATAATGGACCATAGGCCCATAAAGTAAATAAATGGGCCTTGAGGAAAGCAAATGGGCCTAAAGAAGCCCAGAGAGAGAAGTAGTAAACCCATGGGCATTATGTGATGTAGAAAAGTGAGAATGGGCCACAGCAGGCTCGAAGTAATGAAGTAAGAAAGTAAGGGCAAGGGCGGAGCTAGGAATTTTTGTTTAGGAGGGCCAAGTTGCGGCATTAATATATTTATCAAGACAACCCTCACATACATACATATATATATATATATATATACACACACACATACGTTTTTTTTTTATTATATATACACACATATATATATATACACACTTTTTTATTTGATAAGTTATATATATACACTCACCCAAAAAACAAGAAAAAAAAAAAAGCTTAATATTTTCAATCAAAATTATGTTTAATGGTGATATTTCATAAAATAAAATTCAGTTTTTCCATTTTCATAGTGAAATTCTTAAAAAGTTTCATTTTAAATACAAATTATCAAATTTTATACTAAAGTAAGTAAAACATCTTTCAATTGAACTAATGAAAATTTCAAAAACATGCAACTAAAGGCACTAAAAAAAGTTAGGCTCCAAACATATTTGAATCTATCTTGCTCTAACCTATTATGTGGTAACTAAAGATACATTTTATGTGTAGTTTTAGTGACAATATTTTTTTAATGGGTTGATGACTTGTTAATCGCCATATAACGGATTTAAAAAGATAAATTCAAACATGTTTGATACCAAACTTTATCAAATATTTAACAGATATAAGAGCACATTTTACAATAAAAAATAGAATTGTGAAAAATAAAGTTATATCTCTAAAACTGTTAGACCAATTATTTTTTTAAAAGCATCATTGGATTAATTCAAATATTTGGAGGGACCAACTCTTATTTTTATATACTAAATTTTGAAAACATTAAAATAGTTAAATATATAATTTCAAATTTTTCAAAATTTTAGGGGGGCCATTACCCACCCAGCCTTCAACATAGCTCCGCCCCTGTAAAGGGTTGATGGAAAGCCCATGAGCCCCAAGGATGAAGGGTAAGGTAATTGGGCCAGGGAAGCCCAAAAGAGTTAGTAAAAGCCCATGGGAATGCAGAATTAGAAAATGGGCCAAGGATGCCTAAGGAAAGCAAATGGGCCAAGGATGCCCAAGAAGAAAGGAATGGGATAAAGGAGCCCACAAGCAATGTAATGGGCCAAGAAAGTCAAAAGTAGCATGAGTATAAATCCAATGACCATATTGAGGCATTGAGAAAAGAACAGGCAGCAGGCCCAAAAGAAGCCTAGTAAGCACGGGTCAAATAACACCACGGCAAGAATAACAGAGTGGTATGACAGGAATGGCAACAAGATTTCGAAAGGAGCAAAGAATGGGCTAAAGAAGGGAAAACCCACAATCAAGTAAGGCCCAGCCCTCGAAAGGAGCAAGCCAGTAAAGAATGGAAAATCAGAAAAACAGTTCATGCCATAAGAGGTCAAGGATGAGCAGCAGAATGCACTGATGAGCCTCTAGACCATGGCAAACGCATGAGTAGCGGACAAGCTTTTGACATACACAGGAAGTGGAGCATGCGCAAGGCCCATGCACTACCAACCTATACCGAGCCAATACAGGAGTGGTGGCTCATGGGTCAGAGGTAAAAGAGGGTATGGTCTGGCAGTGGGGAGAAGTGAAAGCTTATTCTGGGGTTCCTGCTCAGATTCTTTTAGGGGTGATGTCCTGCTAGGATGACATACCACCTAAAATAAGGTAGGATGAGTTGGAACCACTAGGTGCAAGCCATGAGGGATAGCAAGAGAGAATACCCACACTGTGGTGAATAAGAATGCTACAGTGAACAAGCAAACAAAACAGTCTTCTTTGTCTGGTAATGGGGAGTGGCACAACCAGCACTAGTAAGTGGTGGTGGCTAGGCAGCTGACAAACCAGTGGGTGGTCGAGAAGAACACCCTAATCCAGCCAAAAGTGGTTAAAGGCTAAAATGGTAAAAACTAGTCACGACAGGCAATATATAAAAGATCCTTGCCATGCACAGTAACATCATCGCAATGGTAGCAATCACTAGGAGAGAATCACAGCACCACCTTCACCATAACACTACAAGAGCAAGCGCTAAGAACGAAAGTAGGAGTGGGGAAAGAATCAAAATAACAAAAATAGAGAGAAAAGAGAAAGAAGAGAAATAGAGAGTGTAGAACGGCAGGCATGCACCAATAGGCTAATCCCCTATTTTCCTCTAAAAGCCTACCCTTTGTTAAGGATAAATAATTCATTTGGACACAAGTCATTCAGGCCCGTTCCCTCAAAGTGGATAATTTCTACAACAGGATCCTCCTGTGAGGTTACCCACGTTGAAGGAGTGGTTCCCTCCTTGGCCTTAGTCTCGTAACACAACTGAACACGGCAAATTGATCTTTTCCTTCTTTTATTTTATCATTTATTGCTATTGTTTCCTCTCTTGTCTTTGCAATTTCACCTATAATGTGCTTCTTGTTGCTATATTGATCTTTTTCCTTTTATAATTAAGGATCTCTTACTTGTTTTGCCTAACAGTAACATATTTCTTTTATCATTGCTTTATTGTATTTATCTACCATAACTCTTCTGTAGCAACTTTGCCTGCCATGGGCATATGACCAAAGTTTTGGCAAACGGGGTATAATTTGTGTGCAAGCTGGACTAAAGTGAGTTGCAATTGGATCAGTCTCAACTCTTTTATCCAGAACACTCAGGCCCAGTGCAGCAGGAGGCAGTCCAGCCCAAAATCACAAAAGGCCCGCAACAAAAAGTAATGTTACTAAACTTCTCTCTCCGTCAGTTGTTTCTCTCACCTAAACCACACAACCTCTCTCCCTCCTAAACCACTCTTTCTCTTTCTCTCTCTCCTTCATTCCAAATCCAAATTAATACCAACAACATCAAATGGCAGAATCACTAGTAATCACACCAGCCAACCTTCTTCTTTTCTTTTTTGACAGATCAGAAATTTTATCAATGGATAAACAAAGATTACAATGATCTTGTACAACATTTGGCACTTGATAATAACTCACCACTAGGTTCATGGCCTAAACCCAAAATCTTGTACATAGAGATCTTAGTCAAAGACTCTAAACATACCCACATGAAAGAGATTATGAAATCTAAGACAAGTGAATTAACCCCAACCTATTTTTCACAAGGATTTTGGGTATTTTCTTGTTGATATTTTTGTTTTATTTTTTTTTTTTTGTTTTAGTATTAGGCTAAAATTTGAGAGCAATGGAGGTTATTTTTGGTTTGGATTTAGTAGGGATTGGGCGAACTAGCAGAGAGAGCATGTGGTTAGGAATCGAAGAGGAGGAGAAGGAGGAGAGAGAGAGAGATGAAAAAAAGGGGTTTGAAGTCTGATTTCAGTGTGGAACGAAGGAGAGAGAAAGTGTTTTAGGTGAGAGAAACGTATGACAGAGATGTCAGTAGCATTACTTTTCAACTTTAAGCTAAAATTGGTCATGTGCATTGCATAAGACCAGGACACTTGTCATTGTTTAAGATTGCCACCTAGTTGTTTGGAGGAACTGTCTCTAAGCTAGTTTGTATAAAAACTTTATCCCAAAAGATTGCAAGTACAAAGTGGGAAAAAAAAATTAATAAAAAAGGATTGCAAGTACAAAGTGATTTAGCAAAAAAAAAAAAGCACAAAGTGGAAAAACAATCAGTAAACAATTAATTATCCATTATTCAAAAAGGTAAAACTTGTCTGCCAAAGAAACAGGCTTAGTTTTTCAGCAAACACAAGTCCAAAACAGGAGCCGATCTCTAATGTGGATAACCTAAGAGAAGGCTTCTGCCATAGAGATTACACACTTTGGAAAAATGACTTAGATTGCTTAAACTATAATTCTTAACTTCTCAGAGAGTGGGTCAGTCAAGAGGGAGAGAAATGGGTAGCCTATTGATGCATGCCTCTATTCCTATCACTCACGCTTTTCTCTGAATTTTGTGTTCTTCTTTTCTTTTCCCTCCTTTTCTTGTTCTATCTCTATTTCTTGCCATGGTTGTTCCTCTCCCTTCACTGTTCACAACTATTGCCTTTTATACTATCTGCCATGATAAGATTTACCATTTTACTCTTCAATTGCTTTTGGCTCATTGTGGGCGTCCTTCCAAGACTGCCTATTGGCCTGCTGGCTGCCTAGCCACTACCATTACATTGAATGAGTTGGCTGCACCACTCCTTTCCTAGACAAAAATGGCTTGTCTTGTCTCTTACCTCTTTTTGTTTTCACTACTCTTATCTGGATAAAAGTTAAACCTCTCCCTCACCTATCTCTATGGCATGCATCTAGTGGTTCCAGCTTATACTTACTTTTTTTGGGTGAGATGCCATCCCAGCAGGATATTTCTCCCCAAAAAAGTTTGAGTAAGAACCCCGAAATAGACTCCCTCTTTCTTCTTACTGTCAGACCACACCCTCTCATATCCTTAACTCATGGCCCACCTCCCATGTATTGGCTAGATACAAGTAGGTGGTGCTTGGGCCCTGTGTGTATGCTCTACTTCCACTTGAATCCATTACTTTTCTAGCCTTCACGCCTTTGCTATTGCCTCTGTGTTTGTTTAATTATGCTGTATGTTCTGGTAGGTGTTTAACTTTTGCGGCATGAAAGACACATGGGCCTTTGAGTGCACGTTCTCTGCCTTCCATCTCTTCTTTAAATTGGGCATTGCTTAGGTCCAGGCCCTCTCCTTCCTGCTTAGTCTATCTTCTTTCCTGTGTCTGTGGACTTCTTGGCTAGGGATCCTGCCATGCCATTGCATTGCTCTTGCTATATCATTACCTCTCTTTTATTTCCTTGTTACCTATGGGCTTACGGGCTGTGTTTCTGCCGTGCCAGTCCAATTTCCACGTCCTAACCTCTTTTGGGCTTTACGGGCCAACATTCCTACTATGCCTGCCCATTTCATTCCTCGGGCTTCCTCGACCCATTTACTTCTTCTTTACCTTTTTTACTTCCATGTGTTTTTGCTAAATCCTTTGGGCTTCCTCGGCCCAATTATCACATCTTTACCTCTTATTACTTTTCAGGCTTATTGGCCTTCAAGCCAGCCCAATGAATTTACTAACTCATTTCTTGGGCTTCTCCGACCCATTTACTTCTTCTTTACTTCTTATTGTGCCCATGGGTTTACTACTTCATTGCTTGGGTTTCCTCGGCCCATTTATTTCATTTTTACCTCTTATTATTTTTGTGGGCCTGCTGGCCATTATTCCTGTCATTCCGGCTTGCTAAGCTTATTTTACTATTTTCTCTTCCCATTTTCTTCATATTATTGGACTTCTTCTGTTATTGGGCCCTTTGTCAAAAAGTGGCATCAACAATGTTTCAATTGGTGGATAGTGCATAAGATTGTTTAATTGTTTCCAGTAATGCTGATACTAAATTAATGTTAAGATGTGAAGCGAGGGCCAAAACAAAATAATTAACAAATATAAAAATAAAAATGGTGAGATTAAGACCATGTATATCTATCTAGTCAATCTACTCGGTCTTAATTGCATTGGACTCAACATGGACTAAAAAAAGCTCCTAGGCTTTTTCTTTTTTTTTCTTAGAATATTTCTTCTTTCTCCTTACAATTCCGTCATGGTTTTTATTTATTTATTTTTATAATAAGAACAACTTTACATTTTACCCTTATGACTTTTTATTGTTTTTTTTTAAAGAAAATTTTCTCATTTCAAATCCTATATTTTTGTGTACTACTTATCCATCAAAACATTTTCATTTCATCATGCTCATTTTTTTGAATATGTTATAGTACATTCGTATAAATTTCACATAATAATATTCTACAATAACACAATACTAATGATACATTTCTCATCTTCATCCATACTACTCCTGTCCTATGGTTTGTATCTTCTTAAATCTCTCCATCTTAATGACTTATTAATCTAAGATATCGAAAACTTTCGCTCTTTAGTATCTCTTATGATTCATATATGTACTCTATTTTAGTCCTACTTAATCAAAAGCTTTTGAATTTAGGAGTGTCTCTCCAAATTTCTAACTTGACATTAATTCCTCCTCACCTAATTTCATCTATTAATACTTTATCGTTTGCAAAAGACAGACATTCAAAAATTTCTTCTAGAATTGATTTAGTTAATACACCTATCAATACTGCCAAGAGATATAAATTTAATGCTGACTATTTATGCAAGCTATAGTGATGGTATATAAGTATAACCCTGATGTTCAAAAAATGGTGATGGAATTCTGTGATGCCCATATTTTCCAATTCAAAACCTCCAAGCATATAAATTCAATCCCAAAATAAAAGAGAGAAAATAATTTATCTAACTAAATCTTAGACAACTCCTCACAAAAGCTATCTTTTGAAAATCAATGCTTGAAATCCTACTAAGAAACTTTGTCAACTTAACTAAGTGCTTGAGATTTCAATAGTAGTCCAACTGCAACACAACAATTACGTTCTAGCACCCACTTATCACTATGAATCTAAGCAATTAATATTGGGGTTTTCCTTTCTTTTCTTTTTTTTCTTTTTTTTTTTGACTCAGACTCAGTGTTTTTGGAAAAACTTTGGCCAGAAGAATATAGTCATGGCTTATATATATATATATATATATTAATTTTCTTTAACGATAAAAGAATGCTTGCAAGTGTGGTCACTGTCTCTGCATTATGACATAGAATTACCTAGGCACTAATGGAGCTTACCTGCCATTACTCGTATACATAACTTCTGGACTTGTAAGAATGACAGGTCGTGAGGGTTTCCTATCACTAGGCCACCTTCCTAGGTGGTGAATATGCTCATGGCTTGTGGATGAGTACCATATGTATTTCATAAATCAAGTTAATATTTTGTAGATCATGCATCTAATTGGACCAGACCACTATTAGCTTAGCAAATTTAAGTGACTGGAATTGGATTCTAGTCATCCCTATTCTCTAAATCATAGTGCATATGTATTTCATAAATCAAGTTAATATTTTGTAGATCATGCATCTAGTTGGACCAAACCACTATTAGCTTAGCAAATTTAACACTATGTTTGGTTGTAGAAAGGGAAAGGGAAGAGAAAGGAAAAGAGGAAGGGAAGGGAAAGAGAGAAGAAAATATATCCTTTTGATGTGTTTGGATATAGGAAAGAAAGGATAGAAGAAAATGTGAAAATTCTATCTCTCATTTGTTTGGTTTGCATAGGGAAGAGAAAGGAAAAATGCTTGTCTTTACCTTTGTGTTTTCGTTAATGATTGGAAAATTCATATACTAGAACACTTGTAATTTCTTAAAAGTGTTAAGGGCATATTAGTCATTTATAATATAAAGTGGTGGACCCCAAGAATTTATTTCTATCCCTTCTTGCCATTTCTGCCCAAATTGGGCTGATACAAAAATAGTGGGGCCCATGGAAGAAGAATCACTCCAACTCATTAACTTTTCTTTTCCCTTGGGCAACCAAACAGTGGAAATGATTTACCTTCATTGCTTTTCCCTTCTTCTCTCTTCCCTTCTCCCCTTCCAAACATGGTGTAAGTGACTGGAATTGGATTCTAGTCATCCCCATTCTCTAAATCATACTACATAAGCAAGTGAAGCATTACCCTAAAGCAACGGACACCAAGATTGAATAGAACAAGATCACTTGAGAATTCAAATATTCATTTATAAGGTGGTTGAAACTCACCAGTCACATTTATTGCCACATTAGCTTGTAAGCTTTATATAGTTAAACTTGTAGTACTTTTAACATTTTTTTAAAAAATTATTGGGGGTTTAATATCAAAATTTTTCATTCATCCCATTTTGGGATTTATGCATTTGTCAATTTGGTTTATGTGGTTCACAATCATTGAAATAGAGTCGAGTAAGGGTTACATTATTTTAATAAAATAATGAGTTTTAACTAGATTTAATTTGCAAAAAAATCAAATTAAAAATATATTTATAATGATGTCAGGACTGGAAAGCAATGTTAAGACAAGATTGAAAGGATTAAATTCACTTTCAAAGCTTGTGATGGAATTCACTTTATGCTAAACTAAACTCGGATGGCTCCTCCTGTGGTAACCTGAGAATGGTTGGCTGTGGGGGCATTATTGGTGACAAGTACAACTATGAAAATTGGATTAAACGCTATTCTAAAGCCATATGTATTGCTACCAGTATAATTACAGAGCTAAGGGATCTAGGAGATAGGTTGATTCTTTGTTCCCAACTTCAACTAGATGCCATAGAAATTGAACAAGCTGAAAAGGTTGCGGTCTGCCTTATAAAGCGTCTGAATCACTTGGTGAATTTGCTTCTCTTGTTGATAATTGTAGGGATCTTCATAGGCTAGGCAAACAAGTGTACTAATGCACTTGCTAAAAGGGGTGTAAGACAAATTCAAGATTTTGTGTTTTTGTTGAATTGAATCCGCTTCCAATGTTTTATTGTTATTATATTTCGATATTTTGGGCATGTATAATGAAAGACTGGGTGTGTCTTGTAAGTTAGTTATGGAAGGGTCTTTGGAAAATGAGGACTCCCAACAGAACTAAAACTCTAACGAAGCGCGCAAATTTGGATGCTCTTCCAACTCGGGTTAACCTTGTAAAGAGGAAAGTTCTCACTGATCCCACTTGCGAGGTTTGCGGAGCAGAATAGGAGTCTACTTTACATGCACTCTGGTCTTGTCCAAAGCTAAAAGAGGTATGGGCTGTGCATTTTGGTTCGCTGATGAGTGAAGCTAGTGAATGCTTGACATTCCTGGAAGTGTTTTGCATGTGTATGGAGAAGTCTCATCCCACTGACCTATTTGCAATGTTAGCATATCAGATTTGGTTCAGGAGGAATAAATTGAGAATGGGAGAGGAAGTGGCTGACCTGAAACTGATCAACTCAATGGCTAGAGATGCCCTACAAGAATTTTAGCAAGCCAACACTACACCTCCAAAACCTCCTCCAGCCTGAAGTCCCACCAAATGGATGCCTCCCCCTGTAGAATGGGTCAAAGCCAATTTTGACGAAGCTGTTTTCCAGGGGAGTGATGAAGCAGAATTAGGAACCATCATTCGTAACGATTGTGGTCTGGTTATGGCTGCATTGACACAAGTTATTCCTCTACCCACTTCAGTGGAGATGGTGGAAGTGTTAACAGCGCAGAGGGCTCTTATCTTTGCCAAAGAGCTTGGTTTTGATCATGTCATCCTGGAAGGTGATTCTGAAATTGCAATTCGACCTATGAAGAGTGAAGATTATTCTGCCGCACCCTTTGGACACATCGTTTTCGACATAAAGGCCCTATCTGCCCACTTCAGGTGCCTGGTTTTCCAGCGTACACGCAGACAAGGAAACAAAGTAGCTTATAGTCTGGCACGAGCAGCTTGTAATTTTTCTCCTTTTTGTACTTGGATGGAGGAAGTTCCTGTAATCTCTTATGCTGATTATCTTGCAGAAATTATCAATAATACGTAAGCCCCTTCTCTTTCTGGGGCGGATTCTAAAAAAAAAAAGTTATGGTTTAAAAAAAGTCAAAAATACCCTTAATCCAATTAGATTTTTTTTTTTTTGAGAAACAAATACACACACACAAGGGAGAGGGAAATGAGTTCTAACACAAAAGCACACCACAACTCCACTCAAAAGCCATGGTAATCCTTATTCTTAAAAAATAAAAAATAGGGTTAAAATTGTAACTCAACAAAATTCAAAAACAAAAAAAAAAACTACCTGATAAAATTTTTTCCAAAAAATTAGCAAACTCTCTATTTGAATATATCTCAATCACGTTTGATACATTTTTTTTTTTCTTAAAAAATAACACACACTAAATCTAGCAGTTTAGTCATTTTCAAATCCTAAATTTTAGTTTCTTAAAAATTCATTGATGTATAACCTCATTAACAATAAATAAATTCAATTGAAAAATTGCATTAAACTAAAAAAAAAGCCTTATTGCACGAGCGCACTAGGCTATTTATCTATACTACTCTTTAAGGGGCTTCCCCCGTTTGGATCGGATTTTTTTTTTTTGTTCCAAAAAGACCCCTCTACCCTAAAATTTAGCAAAAACAAAACTTGAGGATGACATAGTAATAATACACATTTAACTCCCACCTGAAACATGGCCTACAAAATAGGACAACTCTCCTGGTGGTTTTCAAACTCAACTTGATATCTATTAGAGATTTAAACTGCTACAACTCGTTCATATTTCTTCGATTACTAAGATACTCAACCCATGTTTTAAACAATGGATGGACCATAGTACAATGTTAATTTTGGAAGTGTTGTGTTTAGGAATCGTCTTTGGATTCCTTTTGTTTCTTTGTCCAACATTATGTTGCCTTGAATCCATTTCTTCCTTCTAATTATTGAATTGCATTAACATATATTTTATACTCATTTGATTGGGCTTTTTTCTTACGGTAGATTTTATTTAATTTTTTAATACCAATTTCAGGGTTCATAAATTCTTTAGCCAATTGGGATACGTAGGAAAAAACCTGGCTTTCATAATTCAAAGGGAATTTCCAACAGATGTCCGCACGGCTGAAATTTCTTGCATTGTCCAATCATAACCAGAGGTCCAAAGCTGCTATCAGGTCTAACTTTCTTTTTCTGGTTTAATAAATCATATATATAAAAAAAGGATAGACGAAGACGTGAAGTTTGATATGTTTTGATTTTTTTTTCTTTTATCTATACCACACTTGAAAAAGTAAATCTATTATGTTTTGAGTTTTTTTTTTTTCTTTAATTCTTTAATTCTTTAATATTTTCTTCTACTTTGTAAACTAATAAATAAATGTATCTAATATTTTGTTTACGAAGCAAGGACTATTCAGTGTGGGCATCCTCAAGAACAGAAGCGGTGTATCTCGATTATCTTTACTTTAGCTATTCATCAATGTATGCAAAGCCGCATACCCAGATTGCTAAGAAAAGGATCGAAAGACTAGGAAAAACAACAAACCACTGAAGTTAGGCGTGGAAATCATATTGTTTGTAAATGCAAGATGTGGTTTAGTTTTTCAAAAATGTAATTTCTTTTTTATTTTTTGGAGTGGGGTTGTTGGACTAATTTATTGATTAATTAATTAATGTAAATTTTAGTAGAATGGAAGTATTGTGAGTGGTTTTGGAATATGCAGGTCGTAATCTAGACGGCCGTTTTGTATAAATATTAATATTTTTTGTATAAAATTGTGTAATTGTTTATCCTATTTTCTTTAATTAGAAGGATGTGGAAATAGAAAAACATTTTAGTCAAAAACAATGATGCATTGACACTTGGTTTGACAAGAATTTTTTTTAATACATTTTTTTATATTTAAGTTATTTTGATTGAATGCAGACATATTTGCCTTTTCATTTCTCTTAGTCTTAGATGATGGAGATTTGAGAGCTATTTGGATTGGTTAATCTAATTGATCAAGTAATCCTATACTAAAATCAATTTCTTTTAGGTCAGATCAATTAATCCTGCAACTATAAGCAAACTTTGTTACTACTAAGATATGGCCATGTACAAACATTCAAATGTCATTTAGGGAAATGGTTGGGCATTCGATTTTTTCTTTTCTTTTTTCCTGAATAAAAGAGGGTCTTTAGTGTGGACTCATCAACCTCATGCCACGTGACGACAATGAGTAATACCATGTGTACCATTTGGATTTGATGGGACTACCATTATAGGCACAACACATTCATTGAAGTACTACTCTAATTGCACAACTCTTGCCAAGTATTATGTCAAACGATACAAGAACTCCTACCACCAAACCACACTCTATGGTGGTGGGCATTCAACTTCTTGATGCTAACGTTGTCAATTCTGAATATTATGGAGGGATAGTGCATGGTGTTGACGATGTTTATAATGGATGTTGATATAGTGCATGGTGCTGAGATAGTGAGTTAGTGATAGTTTGTAGTATGTTACTCAAATTAATTCTTGGACCTTTCGTTTTCATTTGAAATTTCAAATATAAAACTTAATTTTATAGAAGGTTAGAAAAATAAAAATAAAATACATCTTAAAGTTTATAATATTCTTTCATGTGCTTAGAGGCTCTTCTAATTTCTTTTAGAGGTTAACACTTTCTATTTTTCTTAATTCAAGGTTGCTGCATTTTTCAATCGCAAAAATACATAGAGGTGTGATGAGATATATATGAAAAAGTTATTTTACCCACAAACTCAAACATCTCATCACACCCCTAGGTATTTTTGTGATTGGAAAATATTGTAACTCCGAATCATGATGGATGAAAATTATTAACTTTTACACTTCGGATACATATAGTGATGAAAAAATTCGTCACTAAAACTATTTTTAAGAAAATCCAGGCACATATAGTGATGAAAATTTTCATCACTAAAACCATTTCTTACAAAATTTTGCTATATTTAGTGACGAAATTTTCGTCACTAGAAAAATTTTTTGTTGCTATATTTGTGACGAAAAAATTCGTCACTAAAACTTGTTTTCTATTTTTATTTTTTTCATGGCTTTGATATTAACCTGTAACCTGTCATTACATTATTAAAACCTCACATTTGAATAACATATTTATTTCAACAACACATTTATAAAAAAAGATCCATACATTCCACAAGTAAAAAGTAAAATAAGTATCCAATTCAAACTCCTTCCATACAATAATTGTTTGCAATACATACAATAACTCTACCTAAACCCTATTTTAGAACTAATGGAAGATGTCCTCATATGTCTTCAAGCAATGCCAAAAGTAAATCCCCTAAAAGCCACCAATAAGAAATTTGCACAAATATAAAAACAATACTTCGTTAAAATTGTAAAGTAAAAACATTAACTATGTTATAAGAAACATTTCTAACAATGCATTAAGAGTAACCACACCAATAAATTAAAATCACAACTCCTAATGTATAAGTTGTAGAAAGCAAATAAAGT